>CM054380.1:66098346-66698346 GCA_028858755.1 Ara ararauna
GATTTTGAAAACCTTAGTGGGGAGGGAAAATGCAGTTTTGGCCAGCAACACCCTAGCTAGTTCCACCTGGACAGCTTGCCCACTTTCAAGTCTGACAATGTGCTATATTATGTTTTCATATTATGTGTCCAGATAGCTTAAAACTTGAATCTGTGATCTTATGCCTTGTGTTTATATGATAGTGGGCTAGCATTCAAGATAAGAATTCACATTATGCATTCCACAATGTGCTGTGTCAGTGCTACAAGTCCTGAGTTGGTGCATCCTCTAATTATCTTGGGTTCGTGCAAAAGTCAGTCACAGAAGTGAAACTTGTGCAGACAACCCCCTCCTTATTTACTTTGCTCAATCTTATAAATGACACTAACTATCAGGTTTGCTTCCAGAGGTTTTCCAGACCTCTGCTGTTTGTTTTTGGTCTGCCTGTCTTAGTCTCTTATTTTTTCTCTAAGTCAACATATCCAAAGCAGAGCTCAAGAATGCAAAGATTATCCACTTCCAAAATCTTCTCTCCATGGACAGACCATATAGCATCTGCTGATGAATGACAGCTTACTGTTCATTTTCATTACAGTAAAGTGTAAATCTCCTGATTGTGACTAGGGAAACTGGGAGCTTGTTTGCCCTATAAACTTTCTCAAGTGCCTGCTGGAGGCAGGCGGTGTTTCCCCAATCACTGTGCTTCACTAGCAATGTCTGAAAATGCAAACCAAACAAATAATCATAATGTATGTAGCACATAACTGGCAGGAAGGATATGTTTTAATGTAAATTGAGTTAAAAGGTCTCAGGCTGAATTGCCTGAAGTGGTTAGGAGTTAGCTGATGGTGTATAATAGCTGCTCAGTCTTTTTCTTGCTTCTTGGTGCAGACAACATTGATTGGCTGGTCTGATTATAGCCCTGCACATCAAAAAGGTGTAGGTTGTTCTTAACACTAGAAAATCAGCTCTTGTGTGAACAGACTTAATGCATGATAAGCTATATGGTGTAGACAAATTTTGTGTGCTTGAAATTGAAGTGAACTTTGCTTGTATAATATATCCATGTAGATATGGCCAATAGCTGTTAGTCTGTTGCAGCTCATATTTATTGCTTGTAGTTAAAGTAAAAATCAGTGGCATGAGATTTTATTAAATTCAGGAAAAAAAAACTAATTGTCCTTCTGCCAAAGTTTAAGTGCTACATTTTTTCATTACAATTTAACAAATGTTCATCTTAAAATAGACTGACAGTGGGTCAAACTGTTCCACTTTATCTGTTATGAACTTAAAATTTATCAAAGCTAGTACTCGCTCTTCCCAGAGCAATTTGTATTTTCACTCCTGGATTTAACTATCAAATTCTCCTTAGAAACTACTGTTTAACAGCCACAACATCCTAAAATACTTGAAAAAGATCACTGCAACAGTTTTCTACTTTCAACTGCCGCACACAACATGTTATGTAGATGCTTTGGGGCATTCTTATTGTTTGTAAATCTTTACCTCTAATGCAGAAGTGTAGTCTTTTTAGGGAATATTCTTGAGTAAGATAACTGATACCTTGCCTGAGATCTGATATCCTTCATGTTGGCCAGCAATGACCACTCCTTGAATCAAAGACAGCTTAGAGTATATGCTAATCTTCCTTCCCCCTTTAGATTTGTATTCCACTTCATCACTTACAGGCCCTCATCTTGAATAGGGACTCTTCTTGCTGTCGTAATATAATTAATGGTAATACTTGAGGAGGTAAGTGTGATCCGGTATGAGAAAGGGTATCTTAATCTTGCCCTCTCATGGTAAAGTATATTAAATCCAGGATTTAAAAAGTAGACTAAGCATTGATGGAATTAAACATATTACATATCTTTAAGGAAGGCACATGTATTCTTCAGTGTTTAGTGCAAAGTCCCATGCTGAACTAAATCCAAAAATGAGATGTAGATTCTGGCATATCTAAAAACGTCGAACTGGATCTCTTGGTTCTTGCTTTGATGTGGCAATATTCTTTTAGTGCCTGAACAACATCTTGGGTAGAGGTGAAAATGTAACACAGAGCCTTTTAATTTCATTGTGTTATTTATAACAATTATCTTAGTCAAATTAGATGTAAATGGCTACTAATCTTTGTGTGTGTGTGTATGTGTATGTGTGCCCAACAATTCCTAAATGCCACTAGGAAATTAGAGTAATTTTGATATTAAAATGATTACTACCACTTTTGTAATAAACTGATGCAACTTTAGAAGTCTGTCCCTGATATCTTTCATGATTTAGACATCACACAAGCTATAATTGTCCTATTAAAGGAAAGAGAGCTAATCTTTTTGCATTTGAAGTAAGCCCTCATCATCAGACCCGACAAAGCCAGACAGATCAAAAAAGAGTAAAAAAGAGCATTTAAGGAAATTAGTACAAGTGTCAGTTAAAAGGTAAAAATTAATGCACTTATTATTGAAATACAGTTGAAACCTACATTCTTTTCATTTCTTTGATATTGCTAAAGCATAAAACATTCAATTAACTTTCTATTGTGTTTGGGGGGTAGTGGGGAAAGGCAAAGCATTGTCAGTGAAGTGTTAGGTGTGTAGGTGGTGTGTGCAAGTCAAAAATGATTAGATATGAGCAGATGGTACAGCAAAGGCTTTTTGACTGGCTTTGCAGTTGACAAAGCCAGTCAACTCCTGTAGTGTGTTCCAGGACAATGTTCTTGCATGTAGACTGCTTTTCCTAAAGATACAGTACTGAGCCTCTGAGAAGGTAGCATGCGTTCCTTTCATCCTCACCAGGGAGTATTTATTTTCCTGATTATTATCTACATCATTGAAACTTGCATGGTTGTGCACCTCTTTCCTAATAAAAGTGAATACAGATAAATTGATAATATTTTGAACCATTGAATAATAGTACTTTGCAACATAATTGAAATAGATACATTTAATTTGTACTCACCCTCAGCCATAAATATGAATTCCCATAGCTGCATTCTTTTATTCTTTGAAAGCCATTACTAAGAGTGCTGATTTGTAAAAACTGATTTAAGATATTTCAAAATACATCCTTGATTTACAACTGTTATATGTTGGCAACACCGAAGCTGCAAATAATTTGTAGTAATGCAGTAGTTTTTCCCATCCTTTGTGCTGTTTAAAGGGAAAGCAGCTTCTTTTTCCTTTTTTTTTCCGTTAATGAGAGCACTGTACTGATATAGAATATATAGAGGGAAAATTTTTAAAATCCTATAAACCAGAAATCCCTCTGAACCCATTCAGCTGGCTTGTTAACAGAACCTTTTTAATATATCGATGAAGATGTTTTCTTTCTAATTCCACCATCCCTACAATTTATTTGAATTTCAGTAACATTAAAAAGATGCCGTAATGTTCAAAGTGCTTTAATTAAAAGAAGTATTTGCTAATTGGCATAAAATATCTGTGTGATTATTTTTCCATATATTTATGATTTTGCAGTAAGAGAACAGCTGCTAAATATTTTCTTACATGCTGATTCTACTTAATCAACATTCTTAATGGAGGCGACAAAAGTTAGAAATTGTGTTTTACAAATGTGTTCCATGAAAACATCAGCATGATGACAAAGTCAAGCCCTTTGGCGTACAAATGAGCAGGTTTACTGCAAAACACTTCTATACAGATAGGAGATAAATCTTAGTTTAAAAATTCTTTTCAATATTGAGCACCTTCCAAGCCAAATGTGTACTAGCACTTAAAGAAAATATTAATAGTTTTAACACCCAAACTCACTCAATGTTTTGATTATTGTTCCTATTAATATGCACATGATAGAAGTTAATGCCATACTGACAGATTTAATGCTTCGTAAATGTGCTAAATTCAACTAGAAAGGTAAAAGCAGCCATTACCCTAAGACCTAAAAGAGAGACACTAATCAGCTGGCTTTTTTCCTCCTATCTTTTTTGCAGATGGCTGGGAATACAGGTTTTATTTAAAATGCAAGCTGGAAAAAGCTTAGCCGCTGGAAAAAGCTTAGCCACAGGAAAAAGAAAAGGTCTTGACCTTAAATATTGACTCCGTTCTATCGATTACGAGAGATGGGGGGTGGAGAGACTTTTTCAAAATGTAACCCTAAAAAAAGCACAAAACACATTTAGGTAAAAATCAGCCTGAGCTTTGTTATTTATGGGACTAAAGAGTTACAGAATAAAATGCAAAGTGAAGGGAGGCCAGGGAACTCGTGGGCTCCAGACTGATGTTCAGGCCTTACAGACTCATAAGCCAAAAGCCCTTGCTTCTCCTGGCTGGAGTGCTTTGTCAGAAGGGTATGCTGTCTGTGGAAGATGGGATACCCAGCAAGGTCAGGATCTACATTTGCCGGTAAATTCCCTATTATGGGCAAAGGGGCATGTTGTAAAAACTTCCTTTCTTTTTGGCTATGATGAATAATAGAGCAAAAAGAAAAAGAGCCCCCCCAGCCACTGACAAGTCAGGAGAAAAAATAACAAAAAGATTATAACCTTAAATCTTGAACTGAACTTCGAGAATAAAGTGCAAAAACTGGAAATTTCAGGGACAAACAGAAAGACTACTTAGGACGATATTATCCAAGAGAGGCTTTATTAAAAAGGCCCTCAAAATCGTAGGCAAGTGAGCCTATGTAGTATAACTTCTCTAAAAAATATTAAATCTACATTAATTCTGAAGTGCCTGATTTACTTGAGTAAAAGTAATTCTCATTGTCAAAGAACTGAAGCAATTCTATAGATCAGTTAAAGGAAGAACTGCTCCCTAACAATGTGCCAAAGCCACAAAGAATTCACTATAGATATGTTGACAAATGGAAACATAAAATAAACACATAAAAAACATGTAATACAAGGCACTAATATGTATTTTAACCTAATGCACTGCTATACTCCCAGCACGTATACTTAGCTTTTCCACGCTTCATACCCCAGGCTGCTGACAGGACTTTTCCCATTCTTTTGCCAAGAAAGCACAAAATGTGCTAAATTGTCTCTTTGTATATTTTCTTATACACTTGTAGAATTTGACTCACTTAAGGACATTTAAACTACACAGTATTTGTTAAAGGACTTCTAATCAACAAATTCTGATTTGCAAAATGGGCAGATATAATAGGACCCAGTCAGGAGACCTACTGTTCTCTCCTGCATATCATACATTATCTTTCGTGATGTTCTTTTGCAGGTATGTTCTCCCTCACTGCACAAGCAATCTTTCTGTTGACAAGCAGAAGGACTATTATATGACTATTCAATCTGTCCAGACAGGAGCCGCAAGGTGTGTAGAGTCAGAATGGAGTCAAACACTGTATTCAGGTGAGACAGAGTTAAAAACTATGCATATAAAGTATGTTTCAGTTTTAGCAATCTGAAGTAACTTTTAGAAGCAACCAAGAATCTGGGCAGTCGGTGTATAGAGGATATGAACACACAGGAGCTAGGCATAGAATCATAGAATAGTAAGGGTTGGAAAGGACCTTAAGATCATCTAGTTCCAACCCCCCTGCCATGGGCAGGGACACCTCCCCCTAAACCATGCCACCCAAGGCTCTGTCCAACCCAGCCTTGAACACCGCCAGTGATGGAGCATTCACAACATTCCAGTGCCCCACCACCCTTACAGTAAAGAATTTCTTCCTCATATCCAATCTAAACTTCCCCTGTTTAAGTTTGAACCCATTACCCCTTGTCCTATCACTACAGTCCCTAATGAAGAGTCCCTCCCCAGCATCCCTATAGCCCCCCTTCAGATACTCGAAGGCTGCTATGAGGTCTCCACACAGCCTTCTCCAGGCTGAACAGCCCCAACTTTTTCATATGGGAGGTGCTCCACTCCCCTGATCATCCTCATGGCCCTCCTCTGGACTTGTTCCAACAGGTTCATGTCTTTTTTATGTTGAGGACACCAGAACTGCACACAATACTCCAAGTGAGGTCTCAGGAGAGCAGAGTAGAGGGGCAGGATCACCTCCCTCGACCTGCTGGTCACACTCCTTTTGAGGCAGCCCAGGATACGGTTGGCTTTCTGGGTGTCATGGTTTAAGCCCCTCATGCAAGTCGTTCACCTGCTCCCCCCTCTTTCTTCCCCCAGTCCTGGGGGGATGAGGAGGAGAATCGAAAGAATGCAACTCCCACAGGTTGAGATAAGAACAGTTTAGTAACTAAGGTATAACACAAATCACTACTGCTACCACCAATAATAATAATGACAAGGGAAATACAAGGGAAAAGAATACAATCACTCACCACCTATCCCCAGCCCAACCAAGCAGTGCACCCCCACCCTTCCGGGTCTCTGCTCTCTGTTTTACATCCTGGGCATGACATGCTGTGGCATGGAATACCTCTTTGGTCAGTTTGGGTCAGGTGTCCCGTTTCTGCTTCCTCCCGGCTTCCCCTCCTCCCTGGCAGAGCATGAGACTCAGAAAGTCCTTGGACAAACCAAAACATAACCAAGCAGTAACTGAAAACACTGGTGTTATCAGCACTGTTCCCAGGCCCAAAATCAAAAACACAGCGCTGCACCAGCTACCAAGGAGAAAAATGACTGCTACTGCTGAACCCATGACACTGGGGTGTAAGCTCACACTGCTGGCTCATGTTCATTTTTTCATCGACCAAAACCCCAAAGTCCTTCTCCACAGGGCTGCTCTGAATCTCTTCCCTGCCCAACCTGTAGCTGTGTCTAGGATTGCTCCGACCCAGGTGGAGGACCTTGCATTTGTCATGGTTAAACTTCATCAGGTTGGCATCAGCCCACCTCACAAGCGTGTCAAGGTCCCTCTGGATGGCATTCCTTCCCTCCAATGTATCAACCGAACCACACAGCTTGGTGTCGTTGCCAAGCTTCCTGAGGGCACACTCAATCCCACTGTATATGTCACTGACAAAGATGTTGAACAAGAGCTGTCCCAACAGCGATCCCTGAGGGACACCACTCATTACTGGTCTCCAGCTGGACATTGAGCCATTGAGCACAACTCTTTGCATGCAGCCATCCAGCCAGTTCTTTATCCACTGAGTGGTCCACCTATCAAACTGATGTCTCTCCAACTTAGAGACAAGGATGTCATGTGGGGCAGTGTCAAACGCTTTGCACAAGTCCAGGTAGATGACATCAACTGCTCTACCCCTGTCCATCAGTTCCATAGCCCCATCATAGAAGGCCACCAGATTGGTCAGGCAGGATATCCCCTTAGTGAAGCCATGCTGGCTGTCACCAACCACCTTGTTGTCTTTCATGTGCCTCAGCATGCCTTCCAGTAGAACCCGCTCCAAGATTTTGCCAGGCACAGAGGTGAGACTGACTGGTCTGTAATTCTCTGGGTCATCCATTTTCCCTTTTTTGAAAATGGGGGTTATATTTCCCTTTTTCCAGTCATCGGGAACTTCACCTGACTGCCGTGATTTTTCAAATATGATGGACAGTGGCTTAGCAACTTCATTTGCCAGCTCCTTCAGGACCTGCGGATGGATTTCATCAGGTCCCATGGACTTGTAAACGTTCAGGTTCCTAAGATGGTCTCGAACCAGATCCTCTCCTACAGTGGGCCCAGGATCTTCATTCTCACTGTCCCTGTGTCTGCCTTCCAAGACTTGGGTGGTGTCGTCAGAGCATTTACCGGTGAAGACTGAGGCAAAGAAGTCACTAAGAACCTCAGCCTTCTCCAAATCCAGGGTAGCCAGTTCTCCCGATAGCTTCCGGAGGGGGTCCACGTTGTTCCTATCAGCCCTTTATTTGCAATGCACCTACAGAATCCCTTCCTGTTATCCTTAACATCCCTAGCTAAGTTTAATTCTAAGTGAGCCTTAGCTTTTTTAACCTGGTCCCTAGCTTCCCAGACAACATCCCTGTATTCTTCCCAGGCTGCCTGTCCTTGCTTCCACCTTTTATAAGCCTCTTTTTTCCTTTGAATTTTCCTCAGCAGCTCCTTATCCATCCAAGGAGGTCTCCTGTCCCTCCTGCAGCACTTCCTTCTAGTAGGGATGCATTGCTCCTGAGCTTGCAGCAGGTGATCCTTGAATATCAACCAACAGTCTTGGGTTCCCCTGCCCTCTAGGGCTATATCCCATGGAACCTTATTCAGCAGGTTCCTGAAGAGGCCAAAGTCTGCTCTCTTGAAGTCCAGGGCAGTGAGCTTGCTGCACGCTCTTCTCACTCTCCTGAGGATTTCGAATTCGACCATCTCATGATCTCTGCAACCAAGGCTGCCCTGGAGCTTCACATTTCCAACCAGCCCTTCCCTGTTGGTGAGGATGAGGTTAAGCATGGCACCTCTCCTTGTCGGCTCCTCTATTACTTGCAGAAGGAAGTTGTCTTCCACACAATCGAGGAACTTCCTGGATTGCTTACGCCGGGCCGTACCATCCTTCCAACAGATATTACGGTGGTTGAAGTTCCCCATGAGAACAAGGGCCTGCGAGCGTGAGGCTGTTCCTATCTGTCTATAGAGCGCTTCATCCACTGAGTCCTCTTGGTCAGGCAGTCTGCAACAGATCCCCACAATAATGTCTCCCATTATTTTTTTCCCTTTAAGCCTGACCCACAAACTCTCTGTCGACTGCTCACCTGTCCCCAGACAGAGTTCCATACTCTCCAGCCTATGCCTAACATAAATAGCAACTCCCCCTCCACGCCTACCGGGCCTGTCTTTCCTAAAGAGCCTGTAACCTCCCATTCCAACACACCAGTCATAGGAGCCATCCCACCATGTTTCTGTCATGCCTATTATATCATATCCCAGTTGACATGCACACATCTCTAATTCCTCTTGTTTGTTCCCCATGCTACAGGCATTTGTATAGAGGCATCTGAGCTGAGCTCCAATTAAGCCAGCTCATTGGCTGGAGCGGCTGGAATATCTCTACATTGCTCTGAACGTTTATTATAGGTGCTGGCAACTGACTGGGTGTGTTGGGATGGAATGATGCTCCCCTCCCCCAACACATCTAGTTTAAAGCATCCTTGACCAGTCTGGCAAGCCTCCTACCAAATCCACTCTTCCCTTTCTTTGTCAGACCAGCTCCACTAGCCCCCAGTAGACCTGGCCTGATAAACTGAGTCCCATGTTCAAGGTACCCAAACCCCTGACTATAGCACCACCCTTCTAACCATTTATTAACCTGGCCAATCCTCCTAGCCTTTTTAAGGTCCTGCCCTGTATCCTGGAGAATTGAGGAAAAGACAATCTGAGCTCCAGAGCCCCTAACCACCTCTCCCAGAGCTCTGTAGTCCTTCTTTATGTTCTCCGGGCTACTGCTATCTATACCAATAGCACCCACATGGATCACTAGAAGTGGGTAACAGTCAGTGGGACTGACTAGTGCAGGCAGCTTCTCTGCAACATCCCTGATCCAAGCCTCTGGCAGGCAACACACCTCCCTTGAGACTGGGTCAGGCCGATAGATGGGTGCCTCTGTTCCTTTCAGTGTAGAGTCCCCTACTACTACGGCCCGCCTGCCGCTTTTTCCTAGCAGCACCAGTAGTGATCTTCTTTACCAGTATATCAGCTGGTTGTTCCGGGTGCGAGTGTGTTTCCTCATCAGCCCCCTGCAGGACAGCAAAGCAGTTCTGGGTGGGAACAACAGATTTAGGAGGAAGCCCCTTGCTTTTAATTGTCCTCTTCCTCCTTTTTTTGTTGTTTTTTTCTGTTACTGTTTCCCAGCTTCCTGGGTTAGCGGCCTCCTTTCCTGCATGAGCGACAGTGGACGCTTGAGGCCCCTGCACAGTCTGGTCCTGGAGCAAGCCGTGCTGCTTCCTCTCAGCTTCCCTGACACCTTTCAGCCTAGCAACAGCGTCCCGCAGCTCAGCCACCTGCTGCAGGAGGACCTCCACCAGGGAGCACAGAGTGCAGCCCTGCCCATTGTGCACCCTCCCCTCAGCAGAGCAGTGCAGGCGCTCTACTCCCCGAGCTCTGCACTGCAGCCTCCCTTCTCACCGGCTCTGTCTGGGTGCCTACACTGGCCACCGCCGGGGCAGCCAGAGCAGAGCTCAGCTCCCAGACCGCAGCCTGGTTATACGGCGAGTGCTCACTACCCCGCTTGCCTGCCCGCACGAGCTGCCGGGCAAACTGTCTCGAACCCCCCCTGTTCGTCGCGCTCCCTGGGGCAGGTTTCTACCCACTCAGGGCTGGTGCCGCTCCTCCTGGCACCGCCCCCTCAGAGTCAGCCGCTCGCTTACGCTGAGCTGTCGGCTCCTGGGGAAGTCCTGTCGAGGATTTGAGGTTGCCCCGGTGGCTGTTGCTGCTCCGAGTTGAAGCTCCTGGACGCAGAGCCTCCCCCCGATCAGGCGCTTAAGGCGTCCTCTCTCGAGCTAGTCGCTTCAGCAATGAGTGATCTGAGACAATGGTGTATGGGGTGATTACGTCTTGTGAAAAAAATAGGGTAGATTGGTCTCCACAGGTAACACAGCGTAACATGACTGTATTGCTGCCAGTGACAAACTCTCTTGAGATCTCTCTGCATGGAAATCCAATGTTTCATATAAAAAAATACCCTAACCTATCCTGCTAGGTAGTCTGTTGTCATTATGCTGTTCCTTCTCTGCTGCTTTTACTTCAGTTTTGCTGTCTATAGACAACTCTGGGTAATATGTTCTCAGGTATATTTTCTTAAAAAGCGTCTCTGGATTTTAAAAGCCACATTTATTTCCAAATTATTTTATTCTAGAGTTTTTATTAATTGCAGTATCATCAGCTAATTCTGCAATCAGTTATCCGCTTCACAGTGCAGCTTTAATGCTAACAAACATTTAAAAAAAAATAAGTCTTGGTATGGAATCAAAGATGAAATCAAATTATTTAAAGATTTGTATTTTTTTTTTACCAATGTTTACTTCTGTCTGGTTTCACCCCCATCAGAAGAAATCTATGAAGTTTTAAAAGTCTGATAATTTACTTTGTACAACAATTCAGAAATAGGACATTTTTGTGTGTGTGCATACTAAATGACAACATCTAGGACAGTTGATTTCATCAATAATAAACTCCCATTGCAGCAGTTAATGACAAAAAATGTTTCTCAAGGGAAATAAATATTTACTTACATATTTATAAACTTTCTCAGTGCTTTTTATGAAACTCCTCAGCAGCTCATGCAAAATAAACTGGTAAATTAGAAAATGCTCTACATAAAAATGGATATTAATCTTTTTCTCTGTTTCACCTGTCTTTCAAAGCACTAGCATGAGGAAAGTGTAAAAGTCATAATGCAAACTGAGGAGCTCCAAATCTCTTTTGGGTTTTACTTGTTTGCTGAGTTTTGGCTGTCATTGTCTTGCCCACATGCAGCGTGATCTCTGCAGCGTACCTGGGAATCGCATTTACTTCAGGCACAAAACATCCCCCTAAAACAGGCAGGGCTGAAGGGCTGGGTCTTACTATGGCAGGCTGTGAAGGGACCGCTTGGGTGAGGGGCTGCTCAGGGCTGAGATACAGATTCTGTTGTCCCATAGCTCCCAGCCAGCTGGAACAAGATGCTGCTTTGTTTCAGAAGAGCGCTAAAGACAACAAGGTACTTAGAAATTACAGCTTTGGAGGGAGAACACGGGATCATTTAAGCACCTTAGAAGCAGAAGTAGATTAATACAGAACAGACCTTTGCTTTCTTTGAAGTAAGCCTAAAAGGGGAAAAACGCCCTATCCTTCTAAAGAAGAAAGGGGAATAAACTAAGAAAATGAAACGCTGCTATGATGGCAAAGGCTAGCATGGTATTATTATTGTAACACCAATGATTAGGAATTAAAGGAGGCCCTACAGGCTCCTGTAATACACAACTGTGTATTACAAACAAGAACGGGGTTTAATGAAACTGTTCAGTCTTTAAAGACAACTTCTAGGCTTCCTGCGGCTGGGTACCCAGCTACCCTCTCCCCATAACCTCCCTGAAGCCTGGCCATCTACTCTCAGCTGCATGGCACCGGGTGCAGGTGGCAGTAGCGGGGCTCAGATGTGATGGTGGTGGGCTCTTCCACTCTTATCAGCACTGCAGATCACCCTCTGTCTTTCTGCCTCCCATGGGGATGAGTCCTGTGCAGGAGGGAAGTCAGGGCTTTTTCCCCCACTTGCCATATTGCGTCATGGAGGAGACTGACATTGCCACTTTGTCCACAAAACTCCTGGAAACCCCATGGGATTTAACTGGTCTTTCAGGGAAACACCCATTCCCTCCCAAGCGTAAAGCCTGTTGATGTTCAGAGGAGACTGTGCCTCAGCAAGGATGTGGACCCTCTTCTCAGGAGCCCTGGTAATCTGGGGGCAGTCTGGCTGTTTGTGGTTGTCATGCTGTGGTGCAAGCAGGCTGCAGGCCTCCACCACTGCTGGCAGGTTTTGCCTGCCACTTCCCAGTCCTCTGTCACCAGCTCCCTCCTCTTTTTATTGTTGTTTGATACTTGAGGTAGCTCCCTGTCCTCTGGATATGTGCAAGTTTCCAGACCTTTACCTCAGCGAAGTCCCAACACAGGCACCTGGGCTTCCCTGAGTGAACCCTGGAAAATATAATTTGCATTTAGGACCCAGTAAATTGATGCCTGCAAAAGTGCTGTATATATCTATACCAAACAATAGCAATGTAAAGCTATTAGTTTAGCCATCTAGGTTCCCTCACTGCTTTGCCACCATTATGTTAATAAAGACTGAAGTGGCAAAAAAAATTGAGCCATTTTTTCTACTGAAATGCACTGAAGAAGTAACTGCTTCTGTAGGACTGAAAAGAAAGATGGTGACTTTTACCTCAAAAAAAAAAAAAAAAATGGGCAGGAAGGCAAGCTGGCATTTACTGTATAAAAATATTCTTCTTATGAAGTTCATTATTTTCTTTTTCAGTAGGCAAGGAGAGAAGTTCTCTTTGGAGGGGAGACCAGTTAACTGGATATGTTTTTCACCTGCAAAGAGGCGGGGGGGGGGGGGGGGGCGGGGCTGGCTGCTTCAATGTCAACTCAGATTCTCATATGTTGGTTTAAGAAAAATATAAGTATGTTTCACAGAGGAATATAAACTCAAAATGAATTAAATTTTGGTGTTTGTTTTTTTTTTTTTTTAGGATGTAGAGAGGAAGGCAGAGAAAGACAGGAAGAGCTGTGGAGGGTAAGTTCTGCAAAAGGATCTGGTGTTTCTGACCACTGTTCCCGTCTGAGTGCATTCAGTGCTGTGCAGCAAAAGAAGGGATACATAACACATTGTGGTTTTATTAGACAGTTCTCTGCTAAAAAAATAGAAAACTAGTTCCAGTAGCCCCAGTGTTGCAGTGGCAACAGGACATCTGTGCTTCTTGACTGTATTGCTGTTGTTTGAAGTGCTGGCCTAAGATTTCAGAAAGTAGCCTTAGGCCTCTGTGGCACTTACCTGCAAGAGCTGCAAGTTTGGGTTCCAGATAGCTAAGTGTTCTACCCATGTACAAGAGCTGTTTTCATGTGCCTTACATGTTACATTTTCAGGATTATAGACTGTATATTTTCAATATTTAAGTGTCACCCCGAGGCTGCTCTATGTTTTCTGCTCACTCATTCTGCCCGGCCTTACAGACACACTAATTCATGTCCTGATCCATGCTCTGGGAATTAGTGTCATGGCACTGAATAAGATTGTAAAGAAGTAAAGTCTTCTTCTTTTTTTTTTTTTTTTTTTTTTAAGCCTCTGTATGTTGAAGGTACTTATCTTGTTACGTGAATATGGATGATAGTTTCTTATGAATATGGAAAAGAGTGGGGAGGGATGGGTCAGTGTTTAGCTGCTCTTAACCTTTCCACCAAGTTGACCTTACCACAATATGATGCATAGGAGGAGTCAGGCTTAGCTGATTTTCTGTAGAATACCATTAGTAATTTTTTGCCACAAATATTTGCCCTAAAGCCTTGTTTGCCACCTGTATAATTATTAGAAGACTCTTATAATTGTATTTGAAATTCCAAGTTGACACTTATGTCACAGTACCATGGCACACTATTATGTTTAATTTCTCTTTTGTTCGTCTCATTTAATGTACTGAAGAATTATATTCAAAAGAAGATCCCACACACTTCTTTTCCTTACCATTACCAGCTACATGTTCCTCCCCTACCTGCTAGAACCATCAATTTAATTAAAAAAAAGTAAAGAGGAGAAAAAGCATGTATAGGTTTGCACTCTCAAAATGTAAAGTGGGTAAACACCCCATTTCATATGTTGTTTTCTGAAGCTGAGGTAATAAGATATTTATATTTCCCTGGTAGGTAGAACTAATAACCCAGTAGTATTACAGGATGGTGATGTTAAATTAATCCTGACTTTGACATATTGCACAATCTGAGCTGTTCAGACCAAATTATGTTCACTTGATCCTTGTAGAGATCAATTAGCTTCTTCCTCCACCCTGGCAAATTTGCTTGGGTGTCTCCTGCAGTGCTACTCGCTTTCATCCCAGAACCCAAGGGTGAGGCTCTTTAGTATGAAAACTCATGAGAAGGTGTTAAATAGTAGGTGATGCCCAGGCTGTTAATTCTCACTGGGCCTAGCTTGGAATGGAAACTCCTGGTGCAGCCACAAAGTGGTCATCTATGAATGGTTATAATAGGGCCACACTGTATGGAAATGGCATAGGATGATGTCGTGGTTTAAGCCCCTCACGCAAGTCGTTCACTCACTCCCCCCTCTTTCTTCCCTCAGTCCCGGGGGGGGGATGAGGAGGAGAATCAAAAGAAGGCAACTCCCACAGGTTGAGATAAGAACGGTTTAGTAACTAAGGTATAACACAAATCACTACTGCTACCACCAATAATAATAATGACAAGGGAAAAGAATACAATCACTCACCACCCGATACCAAGCTCGACCACACAGTGCACCCCCACCCTTCCAGGTCTCTGCTCTCTGTTTTACATCCTGCACATGACATGCTGTGGCATGGAATACCTCTTTGGTCAGTTTGGGTCATGTGTCCTGTTTCTGCTTCCTTCTGGCTCCCCCTCCTCCCTGGCAGAGCATTAGGCTCAGAGAATCCTTGGTCAGACCAAAACATTATCAAGCAGTAACTGAAAACACTGGTGTTATCAGTGCTGTTCCCAGGCTGAAAGTCGAAAACACAGCACAACACCAGCTACCAAGAAGGAGAAAAATGACTGCTGCTGCTGAACCCATGACAGATGATCCTGTGGGATCCTCAGGTGATGTGCTTGTTAGGTCTTTGCATGGTTGTACCTGATCTCATACAGTGATCAGCACCAATGGGAGGGTGATCTGGATTGCCTTCAGATAACACTGTAGAGTGGAAAATGTATTTGAATTTAACACAGAAAGAAAGTTTTCCAGTTTTGTGTTGTTTTGTGTTTTTTAATAGTATTTATTTTCAAGTTTTCTGGTGGGTTTTGGAAGAAGAGGAATGCAATATGAAGTCATAAAGAGTAAGCACTGTTCAGCCATTATAAAAAGAGTGAAAGTTAACCTTTTCTTATTAGTCACTTTCTACTTAGCCACATCTTTTGGAACAGCTGAAAACTTTCATCCACCTGCTGCAGATTACTATCTGGATTGACTGTCTCAGTTTGAAGTTTGAATGCTTTACTGTGGCAGCAATCCTGGTTTTTTACTGTTCTTCATCTGTTCTCTGAATATTTGTTTTGCAACAAATTTGTCACAACCAGTAGATATTTTACACTCTTTTTACTGATTGAAAACTGATGTGCCACAAGCGTAAGCTAGTTTTCCAGAGAAGATCAGTAAGCACAGAAAGGTCTTATTGGTTTATTGGGCTCATGTGGTTAAGGTGTGCCAATTTCTGTAGCCAAGAGCAATGCAAGGGAGTGGGTAGCAACAGATGTGTCTTTCTTTGCTCTTTAGCCTAATAGATGAGATTTCTGGTTGTATTAAAGTAGCAGAATTTTGCAGAAGTCTGGATTGGAACTGAAATTTATAGATTAAAATCCACAGTAGGATTTTGTTTGCCTGTAAGCAACTATAAATGCAGTGGACATAAGTGGATACTTTGTGTAGCTGTGTATTTGAAGTCAAGCCCACATGTTTAAACAGTTGGCTTTTTGCAGGTCAAGTGTAAGACTGGTTATATTATATTTTTATTACTTGGCATTGCAGTAGTAACAAGGTACTTAGTTCAGCACTGTTATTTTTGTTTATGCTATGCACTTCCAAGATAATTTAATTATTTTGGCCATTCTGTTAATTACTATGGACATGTATTGCATAATACAGAATACTTTTTGAGTAAATTAGCTTCATGCTGCTGTGTGACTATCCACTTCTATTTCACTTAAAGTTTGCTCTCAGTTACTGCATGGTATGCAAAGTAGACATATAGCCAGATACTATCTTGCAGAGTTTATAGTTTAAACATGCAAAACAGGTGAGGAGTAGGAAAAGTGAGAATTTCCCATGGTCTCAAAACAGCCAGTAAAGGATGATGTGGACAGCATGCCGGGTCTAGTCACTGCTCCATCCATATTGCTGTCCCTTTGGAAGAGCAGTCTATCATAGATTAAGATACTTACACTCACTCAAAAGGGGTTTAGTGTGGTTTTTTTTTAATTATTATTGTAAAGTAAATGTCAGCTATTCCATCTGCCCCCAACATAACTGTCATTAATTAGCTGTTTTCCTTTAGACATTGCATCAGAGGTGGATTTTTAAGGATAGATTTCAAAGAAGCGAGGACAATAGCCTGACAGCTCAGTTCAGGGGGGGCACTCCATGTGTGAGGGACAGGGTGGAGCTATGTGTGAGGGAAGGTGACAAACAGCAGAGAAAATTGTTATTGTTGGTGAGTTAGAAAAAACTGTGAGAGAGAGAAAGAAAGAAAGAGAAATGCAGTTAGAGACAAGAACAGACAAATAAAGAAGGGTGGAGTTTTGAAGAGCCTGAAGCTGAGGACAAGAAGCATGAACTTGCTGTTGTGAAACCAGGAGTGATGTGGTCAAAGCAGACAAGGAATATTATCCTCAAGATTTTTTTTTTGGGGGGGGGGGGGGGAGATAAATTAATGATATGCTATCTCTTGATAAGCTCGGTAAGCATAAATTGGCAGAAGAACCTCTGGTTCCAAAACCTTTTAGAAGCTGAAAAATTTTTGAGGAAGAGAAGAGAGATGGCATCCAAAATAGCACATTATAAAAAAAAAAAAAATCTGAGCAAGGGCATTTGCAGTGCTAAAGCTGAATGTTAATTGAAATCCTACTGTGCCAACAGGAACATTGGAAAGAGACCAGTCAGGATTAGACTAATTAAGATGTCTTTAAAAGAAAGCAGGAAGAAAAAAAAAACCTACTGAAAAACTGAACAGGTTGGATTGTCTTAAAGAGGACTTTACCAAATACACAGAAAATTCTTAAAGAATTTGCAAAGTGTGTCCATCTTGCAAAACATGAATGGAAGTAGACTGGAAAGTTGTCACAGTTAAAGAAAAGTTGCCTTCTAAGTATGTTTGGGAGCTATTGTCTGGGAATGTGCTGAGTAAGAGCTCTTTGTCCCCTATGTATTTTGTTTTGAGGAGAGATGCTAATAGCTGCTTTAAGGAAGTTGGTTAGGGTTAGGCCTTTGTCCCCTCTATTTTTCACTTTAAAGAAAGATGCTAATAGCTGCTTTAAGGAAGTTGGTCGATTCTGTATAACCCTTTGTAGCAAGTTTCTCTGACATAAAATACTCAAGACTTGTCCCCCCTCTTCCTTTTTTTCACTTGCTTCCATTCAGCTTTGTGTGGCTGGCTGTATAAAGGGGCAAAAGGAGGTTCCTTGTGGAGCTGGTGACTGGAATTTCTTTTTTTACTGAGGTAAAGTTGTTGTCTAAGGTGACCTTGTCACAACTGTGATAGAGAGCAGATGTCCTTTCTGAGCTTCCACTTCACAGTGCTCTTGGGAAGCATGAAAGTGCTCATGTGGCAGTAGAACATGAGCAGTAAAGATGGAGACAGAGTTTCAACTTGTCTTTGCTTGGACCAGTGTGATGTGGGATGCATGGATAGGAGTCTGTCATTGTTGATAGAAACAGTGTTTGTCAGGCAGCTTCCACAGTGGAAGCTGATGACCCACATGCAAGTCTTTTACAGACCTTGGGAAGATAACCATTGCTTCTGACATTACAAAGCGATAATGGCATTTGACAGAAGAAACCATGAATATTTTAGTCCTTTAAAAGGGGTTAAGAAGTATGCCTAGTGTTGAGTCAAGCTTTTTGAATTATTCAGTGGGAATAAGTGAACCAATTTATTGGACCTCTTCCTTGTTTACAGATCACTCTCAACCTCATCCTTCTTTCCATGGCCAGAGTTGCTTTTCTCAAGTGTTCTACAAATAGTTTATACGACTATCAGCCAATAGAACTTGTGATCTCTTTCCTTCAACCATTAATAGCTGTTAGCCTTGTAAAATTTTCCAGATTATTGCTTTTATATGGGTGGATGGCAGGACTTTTAAAGTAAAATAAAATAGTGAATCTTGAATAAACATACTTCTGTGCAACTACTGTTTAGTGCAAAATTTCAGATACGTGTATTTGTGAAGGAAGCAGCCACAGTAAGAACAAATAAGCTCTTATCTGACAGGTGGATTTTAATGGGGTTGAAATTGTATAATAGCCCAACAGGAACTTTCTCAGGAGTGAGGGTCTCATATTGGCCAGAGCTGCTTGTGCCTAGCCCTGAAAATATCTCAGCTATTCAGAAAACCAGAACATATAATGTACACTTAACTGTGTTCAGCAATAGTTTTAAAACCTAGCTGAGTATTTTATTGGAGCTGAACAGTTGCAAATTTGATGAAGAGTGAATGTGAAAGTATTAATATGGTAAAATCAAAGTGAACTCTCAGAAATGTTTCAGAGCCTTAATTTTATACTATTTAACTTGCTTGAGTTTTTGCTATTTGTTTACCAAAGCCTCAGTCTTTCTACAAAAGTACTCTCTGTAATGACATTCTTGGGAGGTCTGTGGCTTGTCTCACATTCTTACATTTATGAAGTCAACCCAAACAAGTAAGCCTGACAGTGTAAAATCTACATATTGATGTAGTACCTTTCTCAACATCTGATATGAAGCTACACACAATAGGAAAGCCAGAATCTTTCTAGAAAATAGCACAGGCAGTAAATCCCATTCTAAGCCATTTATCTAAGCAAAATGGAGTGTACAAGGTACTAAACTAGCCTGACAACCTGTATTTAGTGTAATGATTTATTTGCTCTTTGGCAAGCTCTAACCATTTACTATTAACTATTGCAGAGGAAAGGTAAGGTTATTATTACCTCATAAAGTAAATAGTGATACTTCACAAAACAGAACATCTGCCCCCGTTATTAAAATATTTTGACAGTTTTAAACTGGTTAACATTTAATCTCATTTGTTAATTATGGGAAGCAATAGTATGTGTTCTGAAGACACAAAAATAAATATTTTTGTGATTAGGAAACTTGTTACACTCCAACAATAATTTTTTTCTCAGGGTTCTTTTCTTAATCTGAAAATAATGTAGACATTACTTTGGCATTCTTGTAAATACTGAGGCTACTTGGAACTAAGCCTACTACTTTTAGAAGGCTTAAAAACTCAACCCTTATTTATCTTACTGGCATATAAAAAAGAGAAACATAAACAATTTTCTGTGCTTAGCAAAACAGGTTGATATATAGGTATCTAGGGGGATAGGCCACAATGTTTTCCTGTTCTAGCAATAGAATCTGAGTGCTTCACTGCTGCATATTTTAAGATTTTTTTTTTTTTTTAAGAGAGCATGAAAATATCCCATTTATATGTTTTAAGGGCAGAGAACAAAAATTGTCAACTAGCCAAGGAAAAGAAAATCATTAGTTTTCAGCCACACCTGGTATTTGGTCCAGTTCACTACACAGCTGCATGACCGTGAGTTGCCTGAAGAAAGGAGGAAGGAGCAGGCAGATATGAATAGCCAGTCCTTCCCAGTCTGTGACTCTATAGATTCACATTTGATTGAAACAACTCTGTAATTGTGATTTGAGATGGGGACTCCAGAAACCTGAGCTGGACTGTGCTTCTGTAATTTAAGATGCTGTACCTTTGGCAAGTAACTCACTGCTCTATACTTTTTCTGCCTCTCTTTCCTCATGCTAAATGTTTTTCTTGTCTATGCAGAACAGTTTTTAGCAGTGTATTTTTTTCTCTCTTACTACATTTGAACAGTACTTAGAATAGTGAGGTCTGTCTCTCAGAGGAAGGCTATCAGCGTGGAATACAGACTAAAAAATTTTGAATGAGACTTTGTGTAAGTGGAACTAGTCTGCTTTGTGCCACCTTCATCATTGCATGTGGTAGAATGTCCGAAATCTCTATGCTTATCAACTTTGTTTTATATAGGACTTTTTTTACAATATGTCAAAAGCATTTTAAAGAACAATAGCTACTGAGTTGAATAATCAATTATAGATAATAATACAGTACAGTACAGATAGCAAAAAGTGTATAATTATAGTATTTGATTTGGTTCTGTTAGAAGTCAGTGGCAATTTAATGTTCACATCATCAGTGGAAGCAGGAAGCCCACAGTAGATAGTTAGCTGTTGTCTTGGTTTAAACCCATCTGGCAACTCAGCACCACACAGCCTCTTACTGACCCCCTTCAATTCCCCCTCCTCCACCCAGTGAGGGATGGAGAGGAGAATCAAAAGAATGTAAAACCTACTTCTTGAGATAAGAACAGTTTAATAACTTAAAGTAAAATATAATACAAATACTACTACTAATAATAATGAAAAGAGAAATAATGAGGGGAAAGAATATAAAATTAAAAAGGGTAAAAGAAAAAAATTAACAGCATTGATGCTCGGTAAAACTGGTCACCACTTGCTGATTGATATCCACCCTGACCCAAGCAGCAATCTGCCCATTCCCCCCCATTTATATACAGGGCATGATGTGCTGTGGTATGGAATACCCCTTTGGCTAGTTTGGGTCAGGTGTCCTGTCTCTGCTCCCTCCCAGCTTCTTGTGCCCCTCCTTACTGGCAGAGCATGAGAGACTGAAAAGTTCTTGACCAAGGTCAGCGCTACTGAGCAGCAGCTATAACATCAGTGGGTTTTCAGCATTGTTCTCAGACTAGAGCCAAAACACAGCTATGTATGAGCTACTGAGAAGAAAATTAACCCTATCCCAGCCAAAACCAGGACAGTTGTGAACTCTGATCAGCTATTCACAAATGTTCTGTAAAATTTTAACTTAAGCTGGATCTTTTTGTCCTGCCTCAAAGATGATCTAGAGAAGTTTAAGGTAATATTAATTTATCCTCTACCAATTTAAGTACTGACTTTCTGTCCTTGCTGTGGGCTGCATCTGTATTTAAAATGTTGTCTAAGGCCTGTCATTACAACCTGGAGTATATCCTATTCAGTGGACTTCACCAGTTCTTTTATATAAATATTCACAAGCAAATTTTTTTATTTTTTTTAACCTGAAACTCACAACTAATCCCTAATACACAGAAATGTAAAATATATAGCTTAGTTGTGACTAGTGATGTGATTTTCATGGCCTTGTTTGTACTTTAGCTGGATAAATGGAAGCCTTTTAATCTGCTTTCTGCTGCAAGGATTTTGGGAAGTGTGATTTTTTAAAATTGTATCTCAATGAATTGTAGAGCATAGAAGATGAAGATTCACTGTCCCTGAACATTTGAGCCAATAAATCTTGACTACTGTAAAAGGAGGTCTGGGGAGTGTTTATATCCAGATTTAAATTGTTCATTATTCTCTCCATACAATTAATGATTTTTTTGGAGTATAATATGAAAGTCTTTCCTTTCTGTGTGTTATACGTGTTCTTTGTGCTGTTCTGGTTTTTAAGTCTATTTTTGTATTCCATGTATATTTTTCATGGTCTTGATTCTGCTCACATGTCCAGCCTCTCACCGTGACCTTTCTGACAATATCTTGTGACTAAAAGTAGTAGGACCGATAGTCACAGACAGGACTGGACCCATAAATTGTACATATTCCATCCCATTTGTCTCCATCTTGAGGTTAGTCCTCCAAGCCATGATCTCATCTTTGCCTGAATAAGGTTTTGAATATTGCCTTCTTTGTTTTAGCTTGAGGTAGTGACACTGAGGACTCCAGAAGATCATTTTCTAAAATATAAGACTTGATAATTTAATTATTTCAATTTATTCCACATACGTGTTTGTGTGTTGTTTTTCTTCCTTGTTTGTTTGTTTTTAATCTAGGACAATCATAAGCATAGCAATCTAAATACTGTGAAGCTGTTTTCTTAGTGCTTTCATTTTGTGGTTTCTTCACTTCTATATAAATTTAAGCTGTTTTCTCTTTGCATGGATTTTTGAAACTGCTTTAAACATCTGTCAAAAATGTATCTCCTCTGCATAAAGTGTATAGGCAAGCTTTTGTAATCAAGTTTTAAGAGAGACGTAGGTTAAGAACTTATGCTTAGTCAGCAATGTAGGAAGTGGTAGAAGAACAGAAGCTGGCCACATAGCATAGCACATAGGAATGTATGGCAGTTTCTCTCAGTGTTGTAAGCTTCAGATCTAGCCTTACAGACAATAAAAACTTCAAAATATTAACCCTTGCAATGCTTAGAAGCCGTTACTCAGTTTGTTCACAAATTTTATTAAAAAAAATATTTTCCTCCCACATTTTGTTTTTTACAAAAAAACAGACATTCCATTCTAAGTAATTACCACCCTTCTTTTACAGCCTTACAGCTCCATAAGGTGAGCTATTGTGCTAAATAATTAGCACATGCCATTCAGAATATTACAAGAATTATATGCAACATCAAGCAGGAACTATACACCGGCGCATGACCATATTTTCCATGAAGCTGCACTAAAAAGAAATTAGGTATTAGCAACAGGTACATTTAAAACAAGTTATTAACTGTTAAGGGGAAAAAAAAAAAAAGAAAAGGAAAGGGAGCAGTGTCATATTCAGCCATTAGCACAGTAAAGCATTTTGAAGTTTGCAGTGATTTGAACCATGACCTCTTTGAACATATCTTTTGTTCATTTGCATATACAAACATTAATCCTGTGCTTGAACACAAAAATTCATTTACATGAAAACTACATGGTGATTAATAATTTATTAAGTAATTGTGGCTGAGATGTTGTTGGAAACAAAGAAAACTATACTTAAATGCCAGGTGCTAAGGAAATACATAGCAGCTTTTTAATAAGGAAGAGGAAATATTTTCCTTCAAGTATGTCACTAATACAGATTTTCTTTTTGACTTATATATTTTTTTCATGGAGTTATATGCGCTGAGAGGAGCTATACTACAATATACTGGAAACACTTGAGTTTATATTCTCTGCTTAAATAGTGGGTAAAAGATTATCACAAAATATATCCCTACATTGCACAGCTAACATGCTAGGTCAAGCCTGTTAGAAGATTTCTGCAGGGTGTACCGTACTGTGGATCCCAGTTGAAGATGGGAATTGAGCCATGCAGACTGGAGTAATTTTGGCTTTGAAAACTGAGAAGTCAATGCATGGAGGGAAGCCAATGTGATTGGAAATGTCTTTAGTGAATTCAGGCAGCAGATAAGCAGGAAGATTTTTACATTTGAGTTTTGAGATGAGATGCCTAAAGCACAAATTTGATAGCATTGGAAATAGCAGTAGGGTTTTTTTTAATGAAATTAAGTCCTTTGTGTGTGTCCAGATCCTCGAGCCATTCCTGCCTGTACAGAGCAAAAGACTTAGCTAAGGTAATTTTAGCTGCACCCTGGATCTCCAGGACATCCTTGTAGCAGAAATTCACCTCCTAGTTTCCCTTGGCATTCCAAGCACAAGTTTTTACTGGAAGGTGAGGAAAGGCTTCAAAATGTCTCAAGGCAAGACCCTAGGCCTTATTTACTTTGAGCTTATTCCTTCTATTCTGCTTCCTTAGCAGCCTCCAGTCTCAATTTTTATCTAATGCTGGGTTATCTCATAGGCTCACTCACGCTCTTCCAGTAAGTTTAGCATTTGTTCAATCTGTATTTGAATCGATTGTATTTGAATCATCCTGCAGGCTGCAAGGTCTATAGTTCATTGAGAACACATGAGGGAGAGACCTGGAGCCAGCTTTGTGTTCTGAGCAGCTTCAAAGCTTTCAGTTCTGTAGGCAAAATTGAAAGGGATAAGAAACTAAAGTCCTGGCTGGACTGCACCTCTTTTGTTAGGTGGTGTAACAGTAAAGAGTAGAGCTGCAAGAAGAACTTGGGACAGTTATGCTTGTTGCTGGTTCAAGGGGAGCACTGTAGAGGAGGGTTCATTTCAGAAGCAGCCTGTTCTCTTCCTCTGCATTACTGGTCCTGACCCTGGACACGTTTTGAGCCTGGATTTCAGGGACCTGGCTAAAGCAGAAAAAGGCAGGTGAAAGCATCCTTTGGGCTTATAAATGTCTCTTGCAATCACTTGTGAAGACAAGCTTGACCCCAGAGTTGAAATGGTCCTTAGAGGTTCTGTGAATATTTAGGGAGCTGCTGAACAATGAAGAGGTCCTTGTTGAATGTGTCCAAATGTAATTCTACTAAAGGCTTAGTAAGTGACCAAACGTAGAAGAATTTCCACAATGATGCCATAAGATGCAACAGTGAACAAAGAAGCCCCATGCCCTGAATAATTCACTATATGTGAAGCAGGTGGCAAATACTGATACTTCAACCCAAATGACTAAAATTTGGCAAGACCTTATAGCTAGCTTTGTATGATGTCTTACCTTAAATCATCATCCTTGCCTCTAATGGTAGTTACTGGTCTCTGAACTTGGCAGTTTATGTATATCACAGGCTGAGAATTGAGGCAGGGTTTTTGCATCCTTAGCAGTAAACTGCAGATGCCTAAGTTCTGTGGTGGATCAAACACACTATACTTTAAATTATCCTGCTGAATTGCTAAGATAGGAATGAGGTTTAAATAATTCTAGGTATCTGGCGAAGTGAAATGTTACTTTAAAATTTTCTTCTGATAACACGTTTCGAGGCCTTCTAGAAAGCTGAAAATTTATTATTAAAAGTTCATTTTGGGTATATATTCTGTTGAAGTTTCTTTGTGAACTGGGATGAAACTGTGTAAAAGGCAAATGAAACTACATTATAATTTGTGATTTGCTGCTCTTACAACATCTCAAGCCCATGAAGTTTCAGATGGGTTTATTGATACTTTGAAAAATATGTAAAAATACATAATCAGCTGTCACTATTCATGTATGTGCTCTGTTTTCTTTAACATTCTTATGTCAGATTCTATAAACTCCAGCAGGAGCTTGGTATGCTCTGTACAGCTTGGCAGCTTTAATGACATTAAGACTTTTGGCAAAAAATATTTTGAAAGCCCCAATATAATAAATCCATTGGATTTTTTTTTTTTTTTTTTTTTTTTTAAATGAAGTGGTTCAAGGTGGTAAATTCCATGGAAACCATGTTTTCCAGAGGACTGGGCAAGCAGCTGCAGGCCAGCCTGCTTCTGCTCTGCATGAAACTATGGTGAAAACATCTTTCAGTAGTAAGGAAGTTAATACAGTAAATCAGTTTACTCTGTCTACATATACAATTATAGAGTTTCAAAGCAGTATTTTTTTATTAATCTTTAATATGGAATTACCATTTTTCTCATTTCATTTTCCTCCCCCTCTCCTTGTCTTTAAGCTCTAACAGGACAGTGTTTACAACAAAAAACTGGGTTTCTAACTATTACTATGCTTGTCCAAAATTCCATTAATGACAGAAAAGCTTTTCTGGACCATTGGTTGTGTGCTTGAAGTCAGAGTGGGACTTATTAGAAACAATAATAAGGATGTTGAAGAAGCCAGGTATATTGAAAAAAGTCAGATTTATAGATGGCTCTTGGCTATGCTTGTTCTTGCTGCCAGGTGATGTGTGGATCTGTGCTGAAGGACAATATTTTGAAAATTTAGGTGAAAATTTGTGCTTGTGATTTACATTTGTAAGATCAGTTTTGCTCACATACCTGTTTACAAATTCCTTTTTTAAGTCACAGCAGAGAATCCTATTGTGAAATCTCTCTTTAAAGTTGAATTAATATTAGCTACACTTAGTGTCTGGAAAAAAAAATTGTGTGCGCATACCTTGTAAAACAATCTTTATATTTTTTGTGACAGCTGAAAGCATAAAAATACTTTTAAAGATGTTGGTCTGTACCTGCAACAGTAGTTCCTGATGCTGTAATACAACATTACTAATTAAAAATAACTACATAAAATTTTTAAATTAGTGTCTCAAGTTATGCCAAATTTATTATGTAAGAGGTTGCCTATAACATAGTTACCTGGCTTTCATATTCAAATCATTGTTTTTATTTTCCCTATGTTTCTTGACTTAAATGAAGCTGGTGGTCTTCAGCATCTTGTTCTGAACATAGCTGAGCTCGCTGAAGACATTACCACCTCTACCTTTCCTCCATCTGTTTGCCATAGCTCACACAGCAGAACTAACCACTACTTCTGTCCACTGCATAATTTTTTTTGCATATTCCTCCCTAACCTACATTAGTCAAAATTAGCTGTGTTTGAAAAGCCCTACTCCCAGTCATTGTGACAGGAGAAGAATTAGAGGGCAGCTACACATGCAGTTACCCTGGTAAATATGGGGGAGTGCTAATCTCTCCTTATCTCAGCTTCACTGTGATGGAGCCATTATTGCAAAATCATTAGGCTAGATTATATTGCCAAGTCCAAGCACTGGCAAAAATCATGAGTTTGACTCAACATACATGAGACTTAAAAAAGCAATACATTTGAAATTCTTTTTATTTGCGTTCTGCTTTTTGGAAAAGGCAGAATTCACATTTCTAAACTTCCTTTAGAGATTTTGAGGGCTAGGATTAGATCTGTTATAAAAAGAGGTGAGATTGCAATACTTACTGCTTTGATCCTAGCTGCTGTGGGTCAAACAGAAGCATCACCGGAGTCTGAGAGCTGACATTAAATCATGCAGGTGTGCAGCACAAAGCATTAAAGGTGAAGTTCTGAGGTTGCTGTGTCTGTTAAAAGATCTAGAATAATCTTATGAGCTCCAAAAGTTGCTGTTTCTTTGGGAAGAAGGTCTTTCAACAGGAGTCATTATAGAATGAGGACTTCTGAGGACGTCTTTGCAAGCCAGATGGTACCAAGGACAGAAAGAGCCCAGTGAGGGAAACATTGGTGTATGCGGTGTGATGACAGTTTAGCAGATTATAGCACAGTCTCAAGCTGCTGAAGTGGTGCCTCTAAGGTGATCTAGGTTAGACTGTGGTACAGAAGCAGCATACTTCAAGTTATCCAGATTCCTTGAGGCCTCAGATATCCTCAGTCTCTGTGCTTGCTCAGCAGAGTTTTTGTGTACTACTTTAGTAGACTGAAAAAAAGAGGAAAAAATCAAAGAGATGTGACAGATAGGCAGCTGTCCTGAAATACTCTTAAGTTCTGAGGTTCCTCAGCTGTTACTTGTAAGGCCAGCATCTCTTTATGTACACATATGTAAGTATACTCATATTCTAAGACATATGTGTGACATATGCCACCCTGAGGGAGGTATTTTCCTCTTAGAAAATTTCTCTCCTTCAGAGAAAGAAATCATGGGCAGAGATGGGGAACAGGTAGTTGAAGGCACCAGTGAAACACGTTGTGCTAAAGTTATGGCTCTTCTCAGAGCTCCAGCAAAACCCATTCTCTGTTCATGTTCTGCAGCCAAACTTCATTCTTCACAAATATGTTTGGCTTTGTTTGTAAACTGCCGTTCTCCAGTGCACTAAGAGTGCTTTTAACTGGGGCTGCCAACCAAAACCAAAGGAAGTCTTTATAACCAGAAGCTGGTTAACATCTCTTCTCAATGGTCAGACTAATTTTACTGGGAACACACTTTTTGGGGAATGAGGATCAATTTAAGTTTGATATATTTGGAAAGAATGGATGCCTCTGCAGGCCGGTGTAGATAAACCACAAACCACCTACTTGGATCCTTTGCTAGTTGCTTGCAGCTGCATAGCCCCACTTCTGGCCTAGTATGAAGGGAGGAGTTAAACAAAGATGGGTCAGTTTTTTCAGTTTTTAGAAGAACTGAATTCATGGAGTAATTCTGGATAATACAGAGCAACTAGTGTTACAATTGTGGTAGAGATATTCCCAGCTAGGGATGCTCCTGAAACCAATGACCAGAATCACAATTCAGACTTTCTTTTTGCCTATTACATAGGCAGCTTATTTCTCTCTTTAATTCAGCTGATGGTTTTGGTAATGAGAGAGGCCAAGCCAGCATGGCTGATGACTACATAAATTTCTTGTGCAGTCAGATAAAAGTGAACAGCTTCGCTGAGACACAATAACTGCTGCTCTGTTAAGACTTACCTAGTTATTGTTAAGCTTGTAGCGACCATATAAATTGTAGTATTTAAACACAGTGCTTGTGATCAGCAGCCTCTTTTAGAGACCTGTTTAGCAAAAGGAACAATTCTGTGTAACTTGAGATGAATTATTTTAGTTGTTAAACACAGATTCTTTGTGTCACACAGCTCACATGAGAATCCTTGTAGAAACTGGTGTTCAGAGGTGCTGAGGAGGTGTCTGAAGCATCAAATTACATACAGATATGGCCATCTCATTTAACTACAAATTAAAGGAAAGAAAGTCTGATATATTGTGAATGTCATTATGCATGAAGGAAAATTTTGATTCCATGTTTAAATAATATGTGTTGGACAGCTGAAAGTAGATCTTCATAGAACAACATTTATCCTCAAGCTGAAACTGCAGCGGAAGAAGCAAATTTCACACTGTAATTATAAACCTCTAAAAGCAGGGTTTTAAGGGAAATGCTGACAGACTCTTTACTGCCATATCGCTAACAGAAACTATATAATACAAGCATTTAATTGGATAGTTAATAAATATTGCCCTTTTTTCAAGAGATTCTGAGAGTCATACACACAGTAAAGTGACTTTGAACAAGAAAAGATGTAGGGGATAAATAGTTTTTATCACCTACTGAAAACACAGAGAATGAAGAGAGAAGGCTATTAATAATTCTGTTTGTGTATGAGATATATAACATGGTAAGCAGAATGAATGCAACAATAAATATATATTTACCACTACACATTCTTTCTTGTGAAGTGTCAGTCAATATGTAATGAGCATGTTGGTGCATTTTGTAATCAATTCATGGTTGAAGTTAATTGTGTTGTATTTATAGCCTATAGAGGTGGTTCTCATTTTAGATCAGAACTTTCCTTGGTAATGTACTAATAACCACAGGTTCCAAGAGGCTAAACTGAGACAAATATAGAAGAATTCAAAACAAAACATGCAGGGGTTCTACATAAAAGTCACTGAATGGAACAGAACTCCTTAAGACAGAAGAGAGGCACACATATGTAGATGGGAGGGATGTACTTGCTTTCATCTATTTTTACTTTCCTTTATCCTTTTCCATTTTGGAATTGTGTTTTCTGGGCATTCTGAATTTGCATTAATATATGTATTATATATTATTAGATCCTGATCCACTGTCCTTTAAGCTTCAGGTGAGACAGAGAAATTATAAAATAACTTATTTTCTCTTTGCCAAGAAAAAAAAAAATTTGGTGTTGGAATTAGTTGGTAACTGGAAGTTAGATGCAGTCTCATGAACTTGGAATATATCTATTCTCATCTTCTTGTTTTAAATTTAATGTCTTTCCCAAATATATTAAAATGGAGCTTAGAAAGAGGTATGCCCTTGCTTGCAGAATTGACTCTGCCGTGGGCTTCTGCTTTGATTGCCTCTCACAATATGCTTCTTAATCAATTCTGGAGAAATACAATGGATATTGCCCGACTGGCAGAATTCCAGTAGCTGCATATGTACTGGGCAGACTTATTCTGTCATCCAGAGTACAGTTTTGCTTGTGGTCTGTGGGGAAATATTGCAATAAACTGATACAGTATCATGGCTGAATTCCTATTGTGTTACTCATTTTATTCAGGCAAAATGCCAATTTACTTGAGTGGGAATTATGCCTGAGTGGGAACCAAGTATAAGGACTTCAGGGTTTTGTGTTTGAAGAGTAGAACAAGGCATTAAGCCATAAAGATATACTTTGCTGTTCATTAAAGGAGGATTTTTTATTTTATTTTTTCAGTGAAATTCCCCCACTATTCAAAAGGGAATGTAAGCAAATGAGTAATTTTTTCATTGTTAATGATAATTTCCATGAATTACAATGGAAAGGAAGATCTCTTAGAGAGTGACAAAAGGAAACCTGAATTGGAGAAAATCCCACTAACAGTGTTGATATTGTGTTGAAAAAAGCTTCCTTTCCTTGAGCAATACCAATTTTAAATTTATCCCTGAGAGGAAATCCACATATCTAAGTTACAGGCTGTTTCATTCTGTTTCATGCAAGTATAGTATGCTTTAGACTTTTTAATTTAAATATTTCAAAGAACCAATTTATAGCAGAGGTGTTACTTTCCTTCTTAAGTATATATTATGCATTTTTTATTACAATTTTGCTACAGCCAAATGTCTTAAAAGCCTGATTCACAAATCACTTCACTGCACTTCAAGAATGAAAAACAAAGAGTATACACTCAGAATGTGACTAACCTTTTGAAATGTTGTAAAGCCTTAGAAATTAGAGTAATTTAGACCTGGCTCTTATTTTTAGGTTTCAGAGTATTTTGGCATTTAGTTTTTTTGGTTTGATGATTATCATTTGATGTAGCTGTGGTTATTTAAAAATGCTGTCTCTATGACAGCCTTGTAAATGAACCTTTTGACTCATACACACTCTCTTTCTTTTAAAAATAAATCTTATTCACAGAAAAAGCTTGCAAGCTAAAATATGTACAATTTCTTTTACTGCGGGAATACCATGTGGCTTAGCCCATGTTTACTCTTGAGTAAAAGTGATTCTGACACTGCATATTTCCATATGATTCGGGGAGAAAATAGATCCATAAAATGATGGGTCCCAAAACTGATGCACTTTAGGAAATGAAATCGTTTTTGTGGAAGAACTGTGAAGGTTCAGAGGAACATCCTAAACTTGTGGTAGCAGAAAGAGAGTGATTTGTTGTTTGTGACTGAACACTCACGGTTAGTTTGCCTGGAAAAAATTGGTCTTGCTGGATGGGACTGGCTTGAATCCTGAATTTCAGCTTAACAGGTCTCTTGTAGATTTGTTACCCAGGATGCTAGCCTAAGTATTTCTAAATCTCTCCAGTCCCATATCCTATCTCTAACTGGTAGCAGCTGCACCAGTGGAGGTTATAAGGAACTCCAGGTCAGCAGTGTAGTCCAAAATTTGTTAGGCCTTGTGTAGACAGCAACATAAATTTTGTGTTTAGAGAACAGGAAACCTTAGTTGAACTTTGCCTTCAGGACATGCTAAACTAGTCATGTGCTTGTCTCTGCCAACATGTATAATCTGCTAATTGGCTCTCACATTAGCTAAGCATACTAACATTGTGCTTTGGACAAGGCCTTCCAGTTGATTCATATCCAGCAGCCTGATGAAGTATACTGATTGTTTTAATTGGATACTGAATATTTTATCTGATATTAAGTATATTTCTATCCGTATGCATTTATAATTAACTTATTTTAATCCTGCCAAACTCCTGGTTTCAGGGAAAAGAGTTGTGGGGTTTTGTTGGTTGTGGTTTTTTTTTGTTGTTGTTGTTGTTTTGTTTTTTGTTTTTTTTTTTTTTTTTTTTTCTGGTATGGAATTGCAGTTATCAGTTTAAAATTTGTTTTGTTTAATTCTATTGATCTTCCTTTTGCATTATGACAGAGAAATTTAAAGCTATGGAGTTGTAATAGAAGGAAGAGACATCCCTTTCTACTGTATGCATATCTGTGTAATAGTTACTGCCAGTGCCCAAGCCCATTTTTTTAGTAGATGCGGTGGTCCACGTTAGGAAAAATTGTATTTTAGTTGAACTGGTTTTAAATCTTTGCAATGTGTGATGTAAATGGTGAACACTTAATATTAACCAAACATTATTAATTGGAATATCATCTCATTAGGCCTAAAAATGAATCAGAATTTGTAACAACAAAACTGTTTGACCCTCTCATATTATCAGGTTGCCTGTTATTAATCAGACCAGATGATGGCAAGTTTGTAATAAGTATCAATTAACATCATTATTTACAGTGCAATTGTAGGTAAAGACCTTAACCAAATCTAAATCCTCATCATGCTAGATGTTCATTAGGTATATAGGATGAAATCATTCTGTGCTTTGAGAGTTTACAATCTTAATTGACCAGACCAACAGTCTCAGCTGAAAACAGCTCAAAGAGGTTAAAGGGTATTCCCAAGGTCATGTACTGGGACATTATTAGGAGAGGAACTTACAGGCAAAAAAAAATAGTTTATGCTTTCACAGTAATTCTGTGCCGCAGCAGAGGCAAGGTTTTAGCCACAAAGGTTGATTTTATTTTGAGTATGACTGTGGAATTTTCTTATGATTAAGTATGCTGATAGGGTCCATTAAGAACATGTGAAGGAAAGTGAAACAGACTTTTCTTATTTCAGTAGAGTTTTGACATGTAACTTTAGCCACCAGAGAAATTAAATAATTAGCTGTAAACAGTCTCTTGTCCATATGAAATAGAATACAAATAAAATTCTGAAGAAAAATCTGAATGGCAGGTGAGCAACAGTAATTGAGGTGGCTCTGACAGAAATCCTAAATAAGGGGAAATCTCAGGAACCATCTGGATTTCCAGAATTGACAATCAATAATTTGGTAGTCAAAAGTCATAACGCTTGTGTCTGTTTTAGGGTCTTATCTGAAATTCATCAGTGTTTAAATTTTGTGGATTAGTGATTTCTGTATTTAAAAATTCTTTTCTCACTGACTGTACAATATTCTAATACAGTTATGGAGTATTGTGTACAATTCTGGTGTCCTCAATATAAAAAGGACATGGAACTGTTGGAACAACTCCAGAGGAGGGCCACGAGGATGATCCAAGGACTGGAGCACCTCCTGTATGAAGATAAGCTGAGAAAGTTGGGGCTATTCAGCCTGGAGAAGAGAAGGCTGCGTGGAGACCTCATAGCAGCCTTCCAATATCTCAAGGAGGGCTATAAGGATGCTGGGGAGGGACTCTTCATTAGGGGCTGTAGTGACAGAACAAGGGGTAACAGGTTCAAACTTAAACAGGGGAAGTTTAGATTGGATATGAGGAAGAAATTCTTTACTGTAAGGGTGTTGAGGCACTGGAATGGGTTGCCCAGGGAAGTTGTGAATGCTCCATCCCAGGCAGTGTTCAAGGCCGGGTTGAACAGAACCTTGGGTGACATGGTTTAGTGGGAGGTGTCCCTGCCCATGGCAGGGGGGTTGGAACTAGATGATCTTAAGGTCCTTTCCAACCTGAACTATTTTATGATTCTGTAATTCTATGTTTCTATAATTCTAAGATTTTTTTTTAATTTAGAGTGAAATGACAGTGAGAAATGTAGAAGGAAAGTAAGCGCCTAGGAGGAAGCAGTGGAATAAGGGCAAATGGGGAAAAGTGAAGTAGAAAGAGCCAGCTTCTGAACCACTAAAGTAATCAGATTCTAGAATAGCCTTCAAATGGGCCAAAAAAAAAGAGAAGAAAGAAACTCCCAAAAAGTCTAATTTCTAAGAGAAAAATATTTACAGGGGATGTATACAGAAACTTGTACTTTGGGAAACTCAGTTACATTTTTAGTTAACATGATCTGTTCACCTCTTCTCTTAAAATGTATATATAATCACTCTTGATAGTTGTTTACCTAACCTTCAGGGCAGTGCTTTGCCTAGTTAACATGGTTCATTTTTTAAAGTTTAATACATGTAAAGGTATTAAATATCTAACAAACCTTTTTTCATGGTTTAAGCCTCTCAGCCACGCAGTTTTCTCGCTCACTCCCTCCCCCCCTCTTTCTTCCCCCTGCTCCCGGGGAGATGGGAAGGAGAATCAAAAGAAGGCAACTCCCACAGGTTGAGGTAAGAACAGTTTAGTAATTAAAGTATAACACAAAACCACTACTGCTACCACCAATAATAATAATGACAAGGCAAATACAAGGAAAGAATACAATCGCTCACCACCTATACCCAGCCCGACCAAGCAGTGCATCCCCACCCTTCCGGGTCTCTGCACTCTGTTTTACATCCTGGGCATGACATGCTGTGGCATGGAATACCTCTTTGGTCAGTTTGGGTCAGGTGTCCTGTCTCTGTTTCCTCCCGGCTTCCCCTCCTCCCTGGCAGAGCATGAGACTCAGAAAGTCCTTGGTCAGACCAAAACATTCTAAGCCGTAACTATAAACATCGGTGTTACCAGCGCTGTTCCCAGGCCCAAAATCAAAAACACAGTGCTGCACCAGCTACCAAGGAGGAGAAAAATGACTGCTACTGCTGAACCCCTGACACCTTTTTTCCCTGCAAATTAACAGGTTGCTTTTGTCCTCAGTGGGCACAATGCAGTCAGGCTTACCATCTCTGTAAGTTGGGGTTTTTTCATCATGCTCCTTCTTAATTTTCTTAGTTCTAAACATGTTCAGTCCGTTCAGATTTTCATTATAGCAGATGTTTTCTAAACTTTTTGCTGGTTTTGACACTTATGCAGATTCAGTCTACCTCTTGATTAAATAGAATGTTCCACATGGGCACAGTGTATGCTGAGGACACTCCATTCCTAGTTGAGAAGAAAACTCTTTCTTCCTGTTGAGATACTCCTGTTAATAATTCCAGGATGACATTGACATTTCTTGTAGTACCGACATTGATTCAATCTCAGTCTGAGTTCTGCCATAAATCCCTAAACACTGCATGCAGTACCTACATAGCCAATTATTGCTCACTGTAGATTTCTACATGTTATTTATTTATTTTATCCCTGTATAAAGCAGTTTGCAGTCTTTCTGTTATCAGACCATTCTTCTAATTTACTGAGGTAGTTTTGAATTCTAAGCACCTCCTTGCCATTCCTCCCACATCTTATAAATGTATTCTTTAAATAAAAATTTTGAATCTTGCTGGATTTGGATAAAGCTCCTTAGGGACAGTATCCCAAGATCGAATTAATAGTCTTTTAGGCAACTTTTTCCTTTTCTGTAGTAATATATTTAGATCATATTTCCATTGTATCTTAGCCACTAACTCTACAAGTTTTCTGGTTTCTTCTTTTGTGAATTTCATTCTCCTAATAATTTTTTCTTGTTTTCCCTTGCTTTTTAAATGACAGCTTTTTCACAGTAACTTTCAAATTACTGTGCGTATTCAGATTTTCAGTCAGACCGAACTAATCAGAATTAAGTCTGAAATGGCATCTCCATCTAAATCTGAAGTCTTTGGTTCTGTATTCTAACAAAATATTGGGACAGCTTGTGTCCTGCAGCATTGCCAATCCAAAAAATTATATTATTGTTGCCAGTTGGTCCTGGGCTCTTATTAACTGTTCAAAAAAATGCCTCATTCCTATTCTGGATTTAATGGTCAGAATTAATGATATTGGGCTACTCTGCTGTGTTATTAAATTGATTAATCAGTTTCTTGCATTATCAGGCTATCACTCTCACCAACCCTAAGTTATCATTGTAGTTTCTCCCACTCCATGTCTAAATGATTGGTGCGGCTGCCCACGTTGTACACAAGAAGCCAATGAGAAGGTTGCCAGAGCATTTTTTTTTATACACCATCCTTCCCATATGCAGGAAAACCTCATCAATTATTGTATTGCTGCATTTGAAATTTTCTGCTTTAAAAGAAGGGTGGGAAGAACCCTAGGAAAGAATCTTGAGAAACATATGTATTTGCTTCTGAATGGCAAGTGCAGCCAAGTCTCTCTGGTATGAAATAAGAATGAGGTTCCAGAAATGCTTAGTAAAAAAAATGGTTCAGCTTGCAATTTGCAGGACACTGGCCATTTACAAGGCCATTTTCTCACTGTTGAGGCACAGTTCCTCTTTAGGATGGTGTAGCTGAAAGCATCCACAACAGAATATTAAAAAGCATAATTAAAGAATTCATATTGAAATGAACAAAGACAGTGCCAATTGAGTCCTGGTTTTGGGTGATATTAGACACATTTTCAAATCATCATACTATCATATTGCAGTGGTAAGATGAAAAGAGTATTGAAAAGATTGTACTGACTAAAATTGCTGAATCTGGGCTTCAACAAGATAAATTTCCCTCAAAGTAATCCAGTATTAGACACTTGAGAGCAAAACAAAAACCCCATTCCAAATCCCAAAACACAACCTCACCACCAGAACTATGCAATCTATTTCCTTTGAAGGGTTTGCAAGAAAACAAGCATTATTTTTGTGCTTGAACAACTGTAAGTGGAGTGCACAAAAGTAGACTTGAAAAATTTATTTTCATTGCCCATACAAAAAAAATCCCAGCAGACAAGCAAGGTAGGTTTTTATTTTACCCTGACTGAATCCCTTTTGCTTTACTATACTATACCTTGTTGTGTCTTTTAAAAATATTTAAATTAATGCTTATCAAAGTAGTCCTGTAAGTTTAATATTTTACTGTAACCGTTGTAATAAGAATCTTGACCATTTGCTTAATATTAACAAACTGTTGCTTAAATGTCATTATTATTAAAAATAAATGCATATTTTCAGTAGTTCAGATATCAGTTGTCTTCATAGAACAATTGCATCTTCATGCACACCCTTGTTGTTTTGTAACAATGTTACTTTGAATCAAACTGGAAAAAAGAATTCCCTAAACTTCTTCCTATTAAAGAATAATGTTAATTGGTTAGTGTATATAGAAGAAGGTTATATGGCCCATTGACTTTATATAGATTGAAATGCTAAGCAGGGCTAAGTAGAAGCATCAGTAGGGAATAGAGGGTAAGCACTCATCGGTTTTATGTTCTCTTTTCTAGTTACTGCTTACCCCTTACAGTGTTTTACAACTAGATAAACAAAGTTTTCTTGGGTGCTTAATAAGTAAAAATGTATTTTTGCTTTTGTTGGCTAACCTGCCAGGTCAGTTGTGAGGGAAATAATCCCTATAAAGAGGATGCCTAGGGTCAATCAATTACAGATATTTGCTAAGAAGAATTACCTGAGAGAGCATCCCAGCTAACAAAAGGTGTTGCTACTCAAGACTGTTTTTGAGTCTGAGAGGCAGCCATTTCAATGGTAAAAAGATTGCAGACATTTGCTATGGAGATAGGATGTCAAGAAATTTGCTAAATGTGTCAGTTCCACAAGAAGAAAGTGATGCAATACTTGATGGTAAGAAAAAGTGACAACTTTTAATGTAGATGAAGAGGTCTGATTTACTGAAGATCACAAAACGGAAGATGGAGGTGGGATGTGTGTGTGTAACTGCCTTTAAAAGAGTTAAGGAATTACTGCAGTTAATGGGTAATTGATTACCCACAGAGTAGCATATTGAAAACAACCAAAAACTTTTGCAGTTGGTATAGTTTGGAGTACACGTGTGATAGCTTACCAGAACTACTACGCTTATTTTTTCTTTACTTGAGCATAAAATCAGAATTAGGATTTCTTATCTGTACTTGAAAGGCACTCATGAATGTCTAGAGACTGATTTTTGTTTAGATTAGGGTTTTCTCTCACCTTCAGAAGAATAATGAATGAAGGATTCAGTTTTCAGCTGAATATAAATACAATTCATACAGTGTGGAGTGTGGTTATCTGAATACAGGACTTTGTTGGCATTATCCTACTGAATACACTTTGCAAGACATTCACAGGCTTCCTAGCAATGTCCTCCTGACATCTTCTATGCAATGTGTGGGGTCTGAGATTGGAATTTTTCTGACTATTTTTCACAGCTTAAAAAAAAATAAATTAAAAAAATTAAAGAATTTCAGCCTTTTGGAAATGTCTTTATATGATGTTTAAAAATAAATCCTAGTCCCCGTCTCCGTGAAAGTCAGTGGTGAAATTATAAAGGCAAATAAAAGTGGTTTCTAAATTTTACTACCCTGTTAAAGTAGAAAAACCTCCTTTGAAATCCCTCAAATCTTGACATCAGGAAAAAAGCTTCTAATGTTGATTTGTGAGAGCTGGGGAGGATGCAGCAATTCTATCTAACCTAGATTCATAGATAAATTTTCTTATTCTCCAGACAGTCCCCTAAGAAGATGGGTTTCATTCAAGCCTAATAATGAGGAATCTTTCTCACAAAGAGCTGGCATTGGAAGTTGTGAAGGACCTGACACATTATAGCCATTCGTGTCTCTAAAATGAAAGATACAACTGAGTTCAACCAATACTTGCCTTTTCCTTGCAATCGCTAGAGAGCGATTGTGTGGCATACACACAGCTGGTACTAATGGCGGATTACTTTCTCAGTGCTCTGCTGGGAATCCAGCATAGATGAATCCCCTGGAATTATGTGATTTTCTGGTACAGCATTTTCTTTGCATCTAAGAAACGTTTCCTGAATGTGTGAGCACAGATTGAGGGGTGCTGAAAGTTAAAAGAAGCCGTGATCAAAAAGGAAACACTGACAAGTGAAAGTAACTTTCCTAAAATTAGTTGGTTTAGTCTCTGCTTATTTTTTTTTTTTTTTTCTTGTTTGTTATTTCTTCTTCTGTCTGTCCCTGAAGAAAGAGTTCCATCCTCCTTGGATCTATCCAGAGCCAAGTTCAGCAGTCAGTCACTGCCTTGCCAAACATTTCCTGAGCATTTTCCCTCTATTCTTAACTTAAGGCGCCAGTGTTGTGGTTTTGAGCCATAACTATAACTCCCAGTGGAGTATTAAGGTGTACAAAGATAAAGAATGAAGACAAAAGGTAATTGATGTTCTTAATAAATTCCTGTTCTCCTTTCTATCAGCAAAAAATTATTTTTTTAAAAATTATTATGCTGTATGTCAAATATGTGACATGTCGTACCTTGGTATACTGTTGTTGTTTATTTGGTGTTTTATTCCTTCAATTGAAAATGAAGTAATAAAATGTCAGTATTCCTTTTCTAATTGACAGCTCATTTCTGTCATGTATTGAAGAGGAATAAAGCATCAATCTAATGATGATAGTGTGACATTTAGATATTTGACCCAAGCTTCAAATGTTAGAACAACCTGTGGGTGGAGAAACTCTGTTCCACTTACAGAAATTATGTTAATTAATTGTAATGTTTATATGAGAAGAGGAATAAAAGAAATTTGCCCTGTCAAAATGTTTGTTATTTAGTGTCAGTGTTTGATTATTAGAAAGGCACAGACACAGAAAAGTTTGCAGTTGTGGAAATATGCAGATGATCTGTGTAGCAGTTGGTATGCAGAAGTTTTGTTCACCAATCCCCTGTTTGTTGAATCCTCTGTTCTTCCAGGTGACAAAGTTCACAGTATTTAACCCCTGCTTTCTTATATGGAGGAGGTCATGGTAGGCAAGACAAAATGCATCTTCTCATGTCTGCACCAGGGATTTCATTATCTGCTTCCATGCAAAACGCTCATGGAGGCGTTGTGAACCAACATTTGAGTAGCTGAACCTTCCTATCCAGGAAGCTATGTAACTCATATTCTGTAACTCATAGTCTGTAACTCATATTCTATGTGAGTTTATCTCTCAAAATGTTTGGCTAGGATTTTTTTTTTTTGGCTTTTAAATGGCTGAAGATAACCTGTGGAGCATTTCCTTATTAGGTTCTGTGTTTGACCAGTAGATATAAATGAAATATGAATGACAGAAAAGGTGGCTTGGTTTCAGCAAGTGACAAAAAGTCATAGTAGGCTTCTCACAGAAGATAAAGTAGATTTATGTTGGTCTTTTCTGATGGGTCTGCTCAGCTGTCTCAGAATCACAGCCAAAATATAGCTGCTGCTCTCCAAGCAAAGTCTAGACGTGATGGAAAGCTGGAGCTTATGCTGATTTTCATTTTCTGTATTTGGAAAAACTGGTAAAATGCTGGAAAACTGAAATTTCTGCCCTGTGTTGTAATGGCTTCTTGGTTCCCTTTTGTCACTTAAATTACTTGAATTCCAAGTGTTTTGCAAGTGCTTGCAAATGATATTCAGATGTCCCCCATACTGTAAATGCTTTGTCTGTCCTATAGGTGAACTCTTCCTAACTGCCCAGATCTTATGTTCTCTGCCTTCTTTTATTACATCTTCTACCAAAGTACTTTAGCACCTTTTCCTAGATGGCCTCCTCTGCATGCTATGATCTCAGTATGTTAATCTTTGTGCATTAAAAGCTCTCTTAAAGATAAGTTTTTTTTGTGCTGCACGCACTGAAGCCAAATAACTTAGGTATCAATTGGTTATTGTTCCATCTCTTCAGCTTCTGTAGTGATCTGTTTTTGAATGAGGAGCCTGAAAAAAGGACCGCCACTGGCAGGGTATTAGAAAAGTAACCATCTTCTCACAGGTACCACTATATAGATCAGCAATCAATAACTCATGATGATGGAAAGATGAAAAATAATTCTGCCTGATCCTTTAAGTGTGTAGTGAGGTAAACTGTCCTTACTCATGCAAGCAGTTCCATAGATTTAAAGAGCAAACAGTAGCTGCGTAGAACCCCAGTTCCCCTTAATCAGCAGCCTGATTCAGAGCTCATTGGAAAGGCTCATTAGAAGTCTTTGTGACATAAATTCCATTTTAGGCATGAAGAAGCAAAACATAAAGGGCATTCAAAATTCTTATTTGGCAATTGTTATTGTTACAACCAATCTGATCTCCTATTAAACCTGAGTTGTAATCAAATGCACACTATAGGTGTGTATTTTATGGAATTGGCTTCAAATGTTCCAGTTGCTTGTAACTTGAATCCTTAGTTGCAGGCCAGCACTCTACTGAACTATGTGTGTTTCAAGAACCTGTTCCAATGAGTTTATTGTCACTGTGACCGGTTTTTTCTGTTACCTAAGAACCTAGGTTGTAAAGGTTTTGAGGTTCAAACAAGCAGCACCAAAGTCTCATGACTGCATAAATTCCATGCACATGTGGTCAGACTAGCTTGTTGCAGAGATCCTGCTAGAGTCCTACTTTTAAGAATCACTCTGTTGTATTGCAAATGACACCTTTATAAGAGTTATAATTTTTCCCCTCATGGAACTTACATTCTGGAGAAAGCTTGTCAAAACATAATTGTAATTATGTAGCACAATATTTTGTACATTTAAAGATGTTTTAAAACTTATTATATATCTGAAGCTTCCAGACTTGAAACTGCAGAAATGCGTACCTACATTGCTTTTGTCTTTTCAGTTCTCAAGACAATTGTTCCACCTGTTTAGTTTCACGCCAACATTTATCCTCTGATTCTCCTCATAGTACTACTTCTCAATGAACTCTCATATTTTAGTAAACTGTTGTCAGTATAGATATAACCTTATTAACTCCACTAATAATGCATAGAATAAATCATCTGAGATTTTAAGAATTACTCGCTACATATCCTGCCTTTTATGTATGTATACTGAAAAGCCAACAGTGACTCGATAATAGGAGGCAAAAATAACTAAAAAGAAGAGAGACGTATCTCTAGTCTAAACAAAACAGTGTATTTTTAATTGAAATAACATTCAGAGGAACTGAACATCAAAACATTTAACTTTTTCAAAGTTTTCAGCATTAAAGAATTAAGATGAAACACAATTAGGAAACAGAAAACTGCAACATTGTAGAGGATGGTCACTTTTTGTATGTCATGTGGCTTTAAAAACAAGTCAGATAAATGATGATGCCATTAAAACTGAACTAATTAAAGAAAGCTTCTTTTAAGAACTCATTAACTGCAACCTCATTTGCATAATGATGCATATTAATTAAGTTTTAATGAATCTGAATTTGCACCAAGCCTATTCATGTTGGCTTTGAAACAAATTGAACAAATTAGTTAAAAGCTTTTTGGAATCTACTTTTCACACCAAACAGGATATGAATGCAATCATCTCCTCAAAAAAGAAATATTTTCTTTTAATTTAATTCAAAGGTATGCAGACCCATCTATTAATTATTTTTAAATGCAATAATTTCCACCTTTTCTTTGCAAAATCAACAGTATTACTCATTCTTTAGTGGCGTATATTATAAATGCATGTTGTGGGATAAAATCATTACAGCCAATTTATTGAAAATAAGGTGGAAACATTTGACTTCAGGGTGCATTTAGTTTACTTAATACATGGATTTCAATTTTGTTGGTAACCTTTAGGCATTTTGTCTGTCTGCAGAACAACCACTAAAACTGTATTTTTTATGTTGCTATAAATTTTTCAAGATATATGTAAAATGCTAAATTGCTTCTATAGTACCCATTTCCTAATGTAAGATTTCACAGCATCATAAGTCTTATAAGTATTATAGGGGGGAAATAATTTCTAAGCTTTTAAAAGCTACATGTTCTTGCTTTGGTGTTCTGGATCTTAATTTTTTTTTTTCATACACACAGGCATACACACACAAGAAGCAGAATCCAATTTTAACAAGTTTGCTTTCAGCTCATAATAAAAACAAGAATTACAGCAGAAACACTATGGATTTCCTTATACTCCATTGTGTCTTCATCAAGAATGAAGAGATTTATGTAATTACTGCTCCATCTTTTGTTGTTAGAAAGCACTTTTTTGTAAGTCAGCAGATACAAAGGCTGGAATGCTTTTATTGTTGAGATTAAAAGATCATTTTTTTCGTCTTCCGTTAAACTGTTTTTCTGTGACAGGTTCTTCAGGGAGGTTGACAATTAGGAAGATACTGTACACTGAAACCCCACAGTTTTTATCATTGTTTTTCCAGCATTTTATCTTGTCACCTTCTTATTAAAAAACCCAAATGAAATATATGGCCCCTGCCACCCTCAAACCAAACTCCTCTCTTTAATTCTCTTTTGTTTCATTGGCCATGGTGGCATCCAGTGACACTAAGCTGATACCAATGCAGATTTCTTGCAGCAAAGTGCTCTGAATCCTTTTGTACTTGCTGGTACAAAAAAGCAGGCTGTAGTATTATTGCCTGCTAATGACTTTGCTTTTTGGCTTTCCTTCCCTTCTATCAATGATTTAGTATTCCCATTCATTTATAAAGTTAAACTTGAACATTTAATATTTGACAGCTTTGAGGACTGTGTTCTAGAATTGTTTTCAGCAGTGCAATTTTCTTCTCTCTTCCCCTAGTGGAAACTAGCTGTAATGTAAAAGGCTGTGAACCTACTGCTAACGTTTTAAGGAATTGCATTACTGGGTTATAAAAGCAAACAAATGCCTGGTTATATTGTGGTTATTTGAATCACGGTTAATGAAGTAACTCTGAGGAAAACTTTGGCGTGGAAAAAGAAATATGACTTAGATCATGATTGTGAAAATGGAAGAGGCACAGCTTGATTTTTCTTCACATTTATTAGAATTTCTAGAACATAACCCCCCTTTACCATGGATTTTAATTTGAGAAACACATTGTCTGAAGTTGTGGATCATTGTTCAGGGTAAGACTGCCATCAAGGCTAAGGGGAATGTAGACATATGTGTGATTTTGAAGGCCATGATTATACTCTAGAGTCACTTTAAAATACGGCATTTCCCAATTTTTAACTTTTTTTATTCTTGTACTTTTATAGTGTACTGTAACTTAAAAACAAAATGAAGCTATTAAATATTTTAAGTACCATCTGATTTCCAAATAGGAATAATTTTTTATGAGATCACAACCCTGAATAAAGAAAAAAAATTGCTGTAAGTTATAGAGTCATAATTCTTCTGAATTTTAGGATCCAGGATTAATCAGTGAACATTAACACCATTATAATAACCTATAATTAAAAAAATAATAGAGGCAGTTGAGACCTTCCATTATGGTCTCTATTTAAGTAGACGGATATCATTACAGATAATAGTTTTATATTTGCCAGATATGCAGTCACCCTAACCTATAGGCTATTGCTGTAACCTGTCATGTAACCCATTGTTTTGTATTTTACACTTGAATATTCATGTTTCTGGGCTTAAACATATTAAGATTCTTGGAGACATAAAGCACAATTTGCAAGGGATGTTTGCTTTTGTTCAGAATTACTTTTAATCTTATTTATCTGACTGCAGGAGGCTTTTCCTTTGGGAAGTATTTTGTTCTTTTTTATTTTATTTTTTTGGGGTTTTTTCTGTTTTTTAATACAAATTTATTGTGCAGAACTGGTTTCTTTTGGGGGAATTTTGACAGAAAGTGTCTTCCTTGGGGGAGGTCAAGAGTCATTGGTATTAAACTAGACAAGCTGGTAGTGCAGTGTTAATGGAAATGGAAAGCAGATGTTTGGTAATTAGGGGAGATGTGAATGACAAGGCTTGAGAGGTACAGTACATGCGCTAGCTGGCACAAAGCAGCTGTTGTTACCGATTTCACTGTCAGAAATGTACACAAGTCAGACCATCCCCTGTGAGTTTGCCATAGCACTGACAATTAGAAAAAATTGTGTTTGATTAAAATAAGTAATATATCATACAAAGTAATTTTTGTAACATTTAGAAATGACCTGGGTTAAATCCCACAAAAAAAAAAAAAAAATAGATGTAAGAGAAGGTTGATGAATTGACAGTCCTTAAAAGTAGTGAAAGTCAAGATGAGTATTGACAATTGATGCTTAAGCTTTATAGCCTGACAGAAAATTAATAGAGCTTCTGCAGGGTAGAAGAGGGTATATTTGATATTTGAAAATTAAAAAAAAAAAAAAAACATTTTTATAATATTTCTATTTTAGCAGAGAATATTCTTATTTTAATTTGCTTGTGCTAATGTGTCTATTTAACAGAATTTTCATTCATCTTTCCTTTTCTATTAACAGAACTTTTTTTCATCTTTTTGTTGTGAATTGTTTACTATAACTTGTATGAAAGAAATTTTTTTATTATTTTACTGTCAGAAAGTAATTCAGTTGAGATGGACTAGCATAAACTTTGATAATAATGTATTTGTTGTGGCTCTCCTAAGTACCTGTTCCTCATTAATTTAAATGAGAATTATGCCTCTGCTTTGCATTAGATAGCTTCAAAAACTTTTGTGGTAGGTGCTGTGCAAATAAAAAAATCATGGTCTCTCCCTGTTTTTTGCTCATGTCTCATACTGTTTGATAGCAAGAGAAAGAAAACCTAAGGAAGAATGTACTCTTCAGCACTGTTATACCTGTAAATGCATCAAAATGTGTTAGAAAAATGTTCTGTTTGTATAGGGTTCAGCATGTTTATGCCTGGATGGAAGGATTGTCACTTCAGTCATCAAAAAAGACTGAACTCATCTTTAGTTTAATACATTCTTCCTCCATTCGAAGTCCATGGTGTTGCAAACTGTATTAAAAGGATTACAAAGGTTGCAGCCTTTCAGACATTAGCTATGCTCCATTCAGCCCATCAGTGGTTGTTACCTTAAATAAAAGAATATTTCTTCTTGTTCGTTAGTGTTGAGAGTGAAAGTTGAAACTTCTTTCCTTTTGGTAGTGTTTTCCCTTTATCAATAAAACAGGCTTTAATTTTCAGTGGTAAATTCTGGTTATATTAATTTCCAATGTCCACATACACCAAAGATATTGGTTTATAAAACACTTTGGGGAACACTGCATATGAAAGATGGTGCAATAAAATGTACATTTCTTTATGAATAAATTTTATCTCAAGTTTTCATTTGATGATTTCCTTTGTGTTAAAGAAATGTAATGGGCCAAAACTATTAGAGATGATTTCTTGATGCATTGTTGTTAACTTGGTACTTTCTGAATTAGATCTCTTTGTATACTTGCAATTAAATTTAATTATGCCTGAGTATGTGTCTTAATTCATCTATCCATTTGTGAATGAATATTTCTTTCCATCCATACTAAAGACTATTAAAAGTATTAGCTTTCATAAATGTGATTTAAAGATTTTAGCTCACTCTTTTTTTTGCTTGAGAAAATAATTCCCTCTCCCTAACACATGCACACATCTGTCACATGCACACATGCTTTCCATGTAGTAAATTTACTGTTTTATTTCAGACATCTCCTGGGAAATAACAAATGAACAAAATAATTTAAATATAAAAAATCTATTTTCTTTGAAGGAAGACTCATTTCTGAAGTTTGTCATAGTACAAAAGTTTAAGTGATACTAAAATATGTACCCTGAGTGAAAGGTAATCCCTTCTCCTTGAGCATGTCAAAGATCATAGTATATTTGCAATTGTAGGCATTCATACTCTGAAAGAAATGTCAACCTCTATTTTTATATTATTTAATTCCCAATTTTAGTTTTCAACCCTCTTCTGCTATATGATTTTGTGTTGTCATGTAGGAGAAAATTTTGCCTTTAGATATTCCCCATTATTTCCATGAACTTGAATGGTGTTCTGTATCCTAAATCAAAGTGAAATATTGGCGAGTGCTAGGTAGCCTTTTTCCTCTTATATGTTCATCAAACTGCAGTGTTAACTAAAAAGAGAAAAGAAAAAAAATGGTTTCAATACAACTGAGTGAATAATACATAGTTTTAGGCTTGCGGGTCGTAAATGAAAGATCCAAGGGTTAGTGGTTCCTGTATGACTGTACCTTGCTCAGTGAATGGCAATTTTGACTGAAAAAGCCTTCGCTGTTGGACTTTACATGACTGCCTTAAATGCAGTTGTGCTTTTTTAAGCCAATTGAACAATAGAATCATAGAGATTATATCTAGAAGGGATGTTAGATCATCTATTCTTCAGTGTGTCCTATAATCCCTTTTTAAATATATCTACAGATGGTATTTTAACACCTTTTCTTAGTGGTGGTTTAGCTGTTGGATTGTTCTTACTGCTGACTGAGCTTATTTCCTTTTAATTTTGGGCTGTTTACTTAAAGAATTATTGGTCAATTTGAAATTAAATAGGAATGAAATTAAAGTTAGAATATAGCAAATTGGATCCAAATCCTCCCTCTCTAGTCATGAAAGCAGAAGGCCTGAGATCAGATCTTCTCATAGTATAAATTGCAGTAGTTGTACTACATGTGATGAAGCTGTTGTGTGATGACAGAACTGGAGAAACTGGTTCCATACAGCAGCACAGCTGCTGACATCTGGGTTCACAAAGACAGAGCCTGGAGAGCCTGTGTGTGTTCACAGTGTCTGCTGCAGGACAAAAAGAAAGGGATTAGATAAGAGCATCAAGAAGGTGGGTCCATGGTTATGCTTGTCCTGCCTAGAGTGCTATGGGTGCTGCTTATGGGTGCTACTTTAGCTAGTAGCTTTTCCTATCAGCTGGCTTCATCCTCTGTGGTTTGGGTTAGAAAGAAGGCAACTCAGTTCTTTAATTCCCTAGAAAAATTCCCTGTGATCAAGGCTAATTACTGTTGTGAAGATGCATGGGATATTTTCTTTTAGCATCAGTCTATAATGTAGGGTTTTTGTTATTTAGACTATTTTGATTACTGGGAAAATGGGCCATGACACCAGAATTAAAACTGGTACATTATGACTGGCATGGGTAATTCTTAATAATCTCTCAAATTAAAGAAGAGTTCAAACTGAGCAGTAGCTTCTGTAACATGGCATTATTTCATTACATGTTTAATACAAAACCAATTGTAACTTACTCAGAAATGAAGTTGACATAATTTCTAGAAGAGGGGTAATACCATGGGAATTTATAACTTCTGTTTTGGGGTCAGTGTTACTGTGCAAAATAAGTGTTGAAGTCACTGGCCAAAATTTCCATTCCTTTGCCTCTTACCTTTATGTTATAAGTCCAAGCCAGACTCTTGGTTTACCTGTGAACATTAGAGACACCCATTAGGATCTTAGTTCTGTGGATTTTAGGGAAGTGATGAAAAAGATTCGCAGTGAGTCAGGTGCCAGAACATCCTCCATTACACATCGAATATGTCAATGAAAAATCCTGAATTAATTTTGGGATGTTTTGTCTGAAGTATTCAGGTGGGAAAGGGTGAGAGAAGAGAGCTAAGAAGAGCATATGGAGTGAGAGGTACCTTACTTTTGAGAACTGGACTCTGCTTCTGCTTGTATTTAGTGAGTTGGAAAAAGGCCAAAATGAATATACTGAATTTTGAAAACATTCACTCTGGTCAACTATAATAAGCAAGAGATTACTTTCAGTACATTATCTGCATAACAATGTTTTTTATAATTGTTGCTTTGAACTCATTCTTGCTATATTTAGTGGTCTGTTGTTTCAGCTTTTATTGGAACTAAACATACATACATTTCTTGTATTTCAGCTTAGCATTTTCCTGTCCAGCGGGAACCACATAAAAAAACAAACAAAACAAAACCTAATGTATTTTAAATGTGTTATGTAGAAAGGAAAACATAAAGAAATTATTCCGAGTTGGCTTCTATTGTGATTTAAATATAGTATAGTTACTTGAATTCTATAAGAATTAAACTCAGATCTTTTTAAATACATGCAAATTCTTGCAGAATATATATGAAAAAGTCCCTATAATAGTAGAGGCACTTCTGCTTCCTTGATAAATGGGACTTCTAGAACACACTTTATTGAGTCTCAGATTTTTAATAATTTGAATCCTGCAAGATTTAATTCTGCATAATTCTGGCTGAAATCAGCTTTTGATTGAGTTGTAATGGCTGTGTTATTGTAAATATCTCTGCATGCTAATGTTGTGCTGGAACTCAATAATATTTAGATGAAATTTCTAGCCTCAAGCAGTATGGAAGCTGGATTTAGAAAGCATGAAAGTTTGTGTCAAAAAGACATTTATTTTTGGGAACCTATAACATGCAGTGTAATAAATGGTCATCCCAAGGTCCAATTTAAATTATATACAATAGAACAGAAAACAGTTGATACAGTGTATTTTTTACACCCTTGAGCTGCTGGACTGAATAGTATTGATTTAGCAGGGTTTTGTAGCCTTAAATAGTTTTGTACTGTAATCATCCAGAGTGAGTGTAGAGTCAGTGATACCAGATGAGCAGGAATAAATCATGCTATCAGAATAGGCAGCCCATAACGTACAGTGCTGTACTCTGATGTTATAGCAAAAATAACTTGTCACAAAAAAAACCCAACCCTTTTTCCAGATGTAGCTTTTCAGTCATGTTTTTGCTTCTCAGGCTGGAAAACACTGCCTACATGCAGGGTAAATTTTTGTAGTTCTTATCTACTTTGTATTAATATGGTTTCTTTCTGTGTTATGATGGAAAGCCTTAGCATTGAGGGGTGGCAGAAGGTAGAAAATAGATTAAATGAACAAGTTAAAAAAAAATCCAAACCAAAATTACTGAATATTAAAAAAATATATCTGTAAAGAGCACAAGAAATAAGTCTGGAAAATCGGTTGAAAAAAAGGAAAAAGAATGGACATATAACAAGAAATTGTAGTGATAGAACCAGGGGTAACAGGTTCAAACTTAAACAGCGGAAGTTTAGATTGAATATAAGGAAGAAGTTCCTTACTGTAAGGGTGGTGAGGCACTGGAATGGGTTGCCCAGGGAAGCTGTGAATGCTCCATCGCTGGCAGTGTTCAAGACCCGGTTGGACAGAGCCTTGGGTGACATGGTTTAGTGTGAGGTGTCCCTGCCCCTGGCAGGGGGGTTGGAACTAGATGATCTTAAGGTCCTTTCCAACCCTAACTATTCTATGATTCTATGACTTGAGAAAATCAGGATATTTCACTCTTGGCTGTTTGTATACAGAGATTAATTAGCATACATACCTGCTTTTGAGTTTTATATCCCATTAAGAACCATGGAGTTCCAGAAGGTCCGAGTTCCCTGATTGAACAATAGTCCCTCTCTCTATAAATGGAGCATGAGGAATAATAATTTTCTACCATAGTCCTAAGTTTTGAGAGTAATGAATATGATGCATTCTATGTATATATGAACATCATGAAATGTCACCATTAACACAAGTAGTGAGTTTACTTAGTCTTACAAAGAATAACATCACTTATGTAGGAGCAAAGTAGCCTTACAAGGTAAAATCCTGGTCTGCTGACATCAGTGAAAAAGCTCCCACTGATTTTACTAAAGTTAGATTTTTGTCCCCTATCTTTCTTTTCTTAGTGTTCTTTAAAGAATAAAATATTAAATGGTTGTGTATCTTAGATTTTTTACAAAAAAAAAAAAAAAAATGTCCTGACACATTTTTGTTGAGTGCTATATTTCATAGTTTCAGTTAGGACCGTATTTTTTTTGTCATCAATCCTTTCAGAATATGTATTGCATACATCTCAATGCATTCTTGTCTAAGAAGGATTTTGCAGTTTTAACACCTCTCAGCTGTGTTGTTTAATTCAGAGTTTAGGCTCCTCAGTCAAATACAGTGCATATATATGTCAGTACTTGGCTTATTACCCAGCAGACCAGTTCACTTCTACTATAAAAACCAGAAGTAATTCTCAAAACATAGGTTAGATAAGATACAGATTCAGATACACAGCCTGATTCAGCAGCAGTACTCATACCATCAAAGGTGGGCAAAACTTGGATGTTTGAGTACATGCCTACCCTGAAATCACTGCTCTGTCATACCCACACATCTTCGAGTTAGTTGCTTTGGCTACTGCATAGCTGCATAGCTGCAGCGGTATGCAACTTGGCGTGCTCTATTAAAATCTGCCTTGCAGACTTCCAGACTATTAGCGGTATTGAGGTTTGGCTAGGTATAGTAGATCCATATGAAAGACTGTCAGAACAAGGGCTGCATCCAGATCTACTCTTCAAATAAGAGTTAGCTTGAGTCCAGGCTTCTTTACTGGGTGAAAGACATCTTCCATGTAGAGTCAGTTAAAAGGCAAGCCCTGATAAACGATCAGGTCAGTTGATACTACTGCCCTAACATTTTGATTGAAAAGTATAAGAGATGAAATCCAAATGTACCTTCCTTGTAATGGGTACTAATATCTCAGATTAAAACTGCAGTTAGTATTGCAAGGCATGCCTCTTGTATCATTAAAAAAAAAAAAAAGGAATGATTTACCTCTGCATCTAAACACAGGAAAAGCAGTCAGGAGACAGAGTCTGCTTCTGCAGTGGATCTCAGTGGCAGAGAAAAAAAGTCTCTTTTATTTAGGTAGTGGTCCTTGCATGGAAGAAAATAAATGATTCTGAAAACTTCTGTAGACAATGCTTATTTAGAAAGCTTATCCTCCTTACCCTGTTTTCTCATCCTGTCTTCTTCTCCCCTTAAAACCTGAGGTGAAGTGAAATTTAATTGGCAGCTTTGGTTGGTTGTTGGGGGTTTTCTGAGCCTGCCAGTATCTAGTTTCTTTTTGTCTGAAAGCAAAAGGTGAGACTCTTTACAAGACTTATCCTATTTCTCTTATTCCCTGTATCTGTTAGTCAGCCCTTGCTGATTATTTTTGTTGTACCAAGCTGCAGTATATTAAAAGTGCTCTCTTCTCAAATGAAATGTCTTACAATTTAAATCTCTCACTAGGAATGTCAGTATTGCCATGGGACATCTCCATCCTTCCAAAGCAAACAAAATTGACACAGTTGATTTGGTGTATAAATGTCTGCAGCTTTATTAAATATGCATTAAAGTGCAACGATCATAAATTACATGCACTCAGCCCACTCAGAACATAATGTGTACAGCTAAATAACTTTCTGACTGTACAACCTAAGCAATAAGGCCAGCCTAAATACTGACTGGAAGCTGAAAGTCAGTTCCCTAAAGTGTCTGCTATTTGAGTATAATTTTATCATGCTGTTAAGCACCTCACCTCTCTCTGTGATGTATATATGAGAAGAGGAGGGAGGGGAAGGGAAAGTGAGATTTTGGTATTACTTTTACTTTAAGTTATCCATTTCATTTCCTTGTGTATGCATTCCTTAACATGGAAGGATAGGCAATTTGGTTCTTGGATCTTTCTGTTTGCTATATAGAAAGAAAATTGTCTCATATATGAAAATATTTGTTGCTGATTTAGTAATTCTAATTTATATCTTGTATTTATATGGCAATTTTATCAGATGTTAATATCTTTCAAAAGCTGGATGCGTATAGTGATCACTGCTTACTTTTAAAAATACACCATTTTCCTGTGTTATAATACAGTGTAAATAGTACATACTTCTGCACCAGAGTGGAGTCTATGAAATAATAAATTCTCAGGATGAAACAAAAGAGAAGTCTTTTTAGAAAAGGCAGAATGCAGTTACTTGCATTCCTGAATACATACCCATTATACAGTGAAGTGTCATGACTTTTTGATGACTGTATTAGTCTTTTTTCAAATTTGATCTGAAAGCTGGATTTAATGGTCTTTGTGCCTTCCAGTATCATGATTTTGCAAAGAGGATACAAATCGCATGGGTGAAAGTAACTCACGCTTTGTAGTACTCAGGTTTTTCTGAACTTCTTTCTTATAGCTGACCACTGTCAGCCCCTCTTACTTTCTGTTAGCACTCAATATGATATGAACACCAGTTGGCCGTGGAGTGAACTATACATTGCAATCTTCCAATTCGCACTAACTTCAGGTTTTTTGCAGTTGTTTCAGTTTTTATTTTGGTTTGGTGTTTGTTAGCTGTTTTTTAATTTGTTTGGTTTGGTACAACCTCCCCCCCCCCCCCCCCCCCCCCCAAACACTGTATTGAGCAGAGAACTTTTATTTGCCTTTGGTTACTTATTCTGGCTAAAGTCCCCCCAAACTGTACTTAGGGTTAATGCCATTTTTTAAAATACTCCTTTGTAAAAACAGCTGCAACATTTATGAGAAATTAGCTTGCATTATGAAAAAACAAAATAGCAAGATACTAACTTTCTGACGTTATCTGTAAATTGTGTTTATTTCCTGTTGATTTATTACCATAAGTCTCTTGGCTCCCTCCCAAACATCTCTTGACAATGGAGTCAACCAAATTAATTTTGTACAAGAAGAGATCTACTATAGTAACTTAAAGTCTGTTTTCATCATCTTGCTAATGATCTCTTGTGTGCTGCTCTATACTTGGTTTGTTTTCCCTTGCTTGATAAATGTGAACAGCAAATCTTGGGGTACATGTTGTGATTATGACCTTGTTTCTCCCATTTGAGACTCCCTTTAATCTCCCATGATCTATCATGTTGGAAAGAGACCTTCCTGAGGAATTTTTATTCTTTATCCTCTGTAGATTATTTCCTCACTATTCTATTTGTTTCGTAGCTGATCCTTGTTTAAAGTTTACAATTTCTTGAAATACATTGCAGAATATAGAGTGGCTTTCTTTTCTGTGGCTATTACTAGCTGAATTTGGAGAACTATTGTGTTCTGAAGTGTGAGCTGATCCAGCAGCTTTATCAGCTTTATACATATATCCTCAGTAGCTTACTTTTGATTTATTGACACCTAAAATTTTGCCTGTTTGTTTTATTTGTTTGTTTCTTTCTTTCTTTAATTGTAAAGAAGTAGTCCCCATTCAGACATTAAGTAGTCAATTTTAGTCCTCTGTCTAGTTCTTCTGGGCACTTCTAAAAATGAAGGAATCAGACATTATGTCACAGCATACATTTCACATGTCATGCTGGAAATATAGATAGGCTAGAGGTTATCTTGACTCAGGTTAGTTGCTGAGTGAATAATCCTACTCCAAGCCAAGTCCTTACCAGGTACTCAGTGATAATAGCTGCATTTTGTAAAATCCTTGGCTGATTTCAGCAATGAGATACCATTTTGAGCATCTCTGAATTGTTCTTTACATGATGTACCAGGCTAATGTGTCCATTCCTAATATTCACAATTACAAAGAATATTGAAATGTGGAGAATTTGAGAGAGAAAACCAACAAACACTATAGGAATTGTTAACATAATGAATGACACCGCCTACAGAAAGAAAAGTTTAACTTGCTCACACTAATTTAGTATCTGATTGGGAAACATGACAGGTATTTTTGATTTGTCAGGTAGAACTAGAACAAAACCTCTGAGCGTTGATAGCTGAAGCTGGACAGAAGACAACAAAGATTTGGATACTCTTTCGCAATGACAGTAATTAATCAGGAAATAATTTTCACTGTGGAAGATAATAAGTCAAGAGTGGTTGTTTTTTTTGATTGGTGAATCTAGATTAGCAGATGTGCAGTTAAAGTAGAATGGAATATTAAAGATGCATTACTAGAAAAAAGTAATGTTTGTAAATTGGAAATAATCTGAAGCAGAGATAACCAGAAGCAGTATCGAGTAGCCTTTGAAGCTGATTGTTTTTTTTTCTTTAAAATATTGAACTACAGCCTACAATGCCAAAGCAAGTCACATACTGTTAGTGAAATATTGAAGCATATGATAATGAACACATTGTAGTTTCTGTTTGCATTGGCCTTCCACATCATTGATTTATCTAAAGAGTAAAATCTACAGTGTTCATTGGCATCTCATGCGCTTAATTTCATGGTATTGGTGTTAGAATACCTGAATAAATGGATGAATAGAAATTTATTTAAAATGGCACAGACATGGTGAGCAAAAAAAATTGTTAGATTTGTTTTATAACTTGGATAAGGTTCCTGGATCATAAGTAAGAACCACCAGGTTGTTGAAATAATTTACACCTAACCTCCACAGTTAGGTGTCATAGCATCTAAACACCTTCACATTCTTTTCCTGAATCCTATTGAAGGTGATGTAATTTAACGATTTCTTACATTTATTCATCCCTCTAGTTCCTTGCAGAATTAGTGAAACATGCTTAAGAAAAACCCAGCTGATTTTGGAAGTTTTTTTTCTGATGTGACATTTTAAATTAAGGATTCATTCTGCCACAGCAGATTCTCAGTTTTGAGTCCTTTCTTAGCTTGGTTCTCTAATTTAGTCCATCACATACATTCACTGACTGAGATGCTTTTCTGCTTAACAGAGATTACTAGGAGTTGGTTTTCTTTTGATAAAAGGTAGTTTGACATTTTTCTGAGGTATTTTGGGGGAAATGAGTCCATGGGCTGCATCTCTACAAATAAGTTTTCTCATGAAAAAGAATGCTGCCCATTTTTCACTAAGGCTTTCATGTTTGTGTTCTTTAAAACCATAATTTAATGTTTGTGTGTTATCATACGAAATGTGTAGCCTCTTGTTTCCAGAAAAACCCTGTGGAGACAATAATATGATATAAAGTTGCAATTACATGTGTTATATGGGATTGATTAGCCTAGCTAGGACCACATATCTGCATTTAAAGCGTCTCAACCTCATTTTCAGTGCCCTTGATAATAAAATTTCTATTTATTTTTAACATTTTTTCATCAATTGATTTCAGTGTACTCGATCATTTAGGGTGTCATAGTCAAAAGCATACTAAGAAAATGAGTATCAAAATAATAAAATCCCTATAGAGCAGGGTATGGTGAATACTTCTGAAGTTCATGTCAGGGGAATCCTCAGCTGATATCAAGTCAGACCCATGAACATACTGCTTCACAGTCAAACTTATTCACCTATGCAGGAAAAAACTACTGTTGCATTTCTCTTCTGGTGCTCCTTGAAATACTCTCTCTCTCTCTGCTCAGATTTTTGTGGGTTTGTTTGTATTTCAATCAGGTTCTTGCTTGGAGAAACTAAAAGCAGTAGGGATGCCCCTTGCAGTGTAACTGTCCAGAAAATCATAATTCAGTTTAGGTTAGAAAAACAGAACTCTTTCTGGAAGAGAGAATACATCTGTCAGGATGTATTTCCTTGGATTTTGCTACTCTGAGTAATATAGGAGGAAATGCTTAAAATGTTTGCAATTGGCAATAAGAATAAATAAAAAAGTGAGAATAATTTAAGTACTGATTTACTGAGACACTTGCCTGAGCAAACTGGATAGATGGCCTCTGGTCTTGATCAGAGACATGAAGCTTCTGCTCCCAGGTCTGTTCCTTAAGCATTAACTGCAAGAAAATCAACACTTTGGTGTATAGAACATACATTTGTGCCAGCATACCCTTGAAGGACTAAGATTAGTTTGCCATGTTTTCATATTAACCAGAGGTACCCATAGAATGAATCATGAATAAATTCAGAATACCAGTGGATCAGTAAATAACAATAGTAAGAGCATCAATAGTAATAATGACACACACAAACTGCTTAAATTGTATTCATAATCTAGACTTCCACAATTTTTATTTTTTATGTCTCAAGAGTTTATTTTTTTTAAATTTTGAGGCATAGGCAAGCTATCTAATAACTCAGGAAGCAAATATTTTTGCTCTGCTGTTTGCACACTTTGAACATGTGGGAGAGAGGGGGGAAGTTTCTGATGGAAATTTCAGTCATGCTTATAAAATGAGTGTAACATGAGTAAGTTAAAAACATGTTGTTGCAGACTAGTAAAACTTTCAGCCAGAACAGGCCTAGGTTTCAGATTAAGTACTAGACTAATCTTGTCTAATTATACCTTTTAAAAGGTGAAAAGAAGTAATATGAGTTATTTCATACACAATAGCTGCAAACAGCTGCTCTGCATTTATATATCACATCGAACCTGGAATGACCACAAAACATTAAAAAATCCCATAACTTCTGCACATAACTGTGATTTTTATTTTTTTTTCAACAAGCATGTTGCAGCATCAGAAGTCTGACTAATATCTGGTATTTGTGTTGTGTGTTTTCTTCTAAGCACTAGTCCTATAGACATTCTAAGTGGTTTGGCCCTTGTTGCTGCGGTTTCATAAGAAATACAATGAATCTGCGGGTTCAAAAATGACAGAGGATATATTAGGTACTTAGCTTGACAAAATACAATGAGGAAAGGCTATTCCTTAACTTGTTGGGGTATTTGTTTTGTTTTGTTTTTATTTTATTGACAACAGCACTGTAATTTTTTTTTTTTTTTTTTTTTTTTTTTGTTTTGTTTTGTTTTTTTTTTTTCTGTTTTGTTCAAAGTAAGAATCGGGGTCAGTTTATATAAAAGGCAGATGTGGGCTGATATAGCATGGTATATAGCTCTGAAGTGAATCTGAAGATGTATGGATACATTCCTGATCATATTCCCCCACCTGATAGTGATATGAAGCCATTGGAATTTTCATCATTAAAAAATGGCCAGGTACATTTGTTTATAGAAAGTGCTTTGATATTTTTAAGGCATGATTCTATGTAGATAGACAAGTTGTCATTACTATGACGTGATGCTTAGTATTAGACCTATGTCAACATCCTAAAACAAGTCCTATGTTTGCCCCAGAATATCCTTCAAGTAGATATTTAATTTCTTTTGATTTGCTAGATCCAAAGTGCTACTATTTTATTTTTAATAACTTTGGGAAATTCTGAAAAATAATAAATTTAAAGCTGATGCCTATCCAAATTGTGACATCAAAACAGCACTGGCAAAATAAATGGTCTTCATTGTGAAAATACTTTGGAAGTTGCAGGTACACAAGTTCACAACAATATTTTATCATTTGGAACTTGGTTATGCTGATAACATACTGATGTTTTAGTTGTTGCTAAATAGCACTTTCCCTGATCAAGGACTTTTCAGTCTCATGCTCTGCCAGTGAGGAGGGACACAAGAAGCTGGGAGGGACCAGAGACAGGACACCTGACCCAAACTAGCCAAAGGGGTATTCTATAATGCAGCACATCATGCTCCATTTATGAAGTGTGTGTGGAGGGGGTGGTGTTGACCTGCAGCCACCAGTCACTGTTCATGGATGGGATGGGCATTGGCCAGTGGGTAGGGAGCAATTGTGCTGTACATCATGTTTTTTTCTTGGATTTTATTTCACTTTCTTTCTTTTGCATTATTATTATTACTATTATTGTTTTCGATTATTAAACTGGTGTTATCTCAACCTGTGTGTTTTACCCTTATCCAATTCTCCTCCACATCCCACCAGGGTGTGGGGTGTGGGGTGTGAGCGAGCAGCTGTGTGTTACTTACTTGCCTTCTGGGGTTAACTCACGACATGCTGGAAGACAGCTTTTTTAATTAGCTGCATAGTACGCAAAATATGCCATACAAGTATCTGACTATTTTACAAGATTTAGCAGATACTTTTTCACTGGGGGTAGAGTATTTGTTTTTCCATGAGTAGCATAGAATACTGTTCGAACAAGAAGTTTTATGGGCATTAGTAACTTCCCTGCCAAATATAACTAAATCTAGAGCTATTGGTCCAACAGAGAATTACAACAGTATTCTTATTGACTTAACAAATAGAGACATTTGAGTGGCTTGTATAAAGTTGCCTTGCAAAAGGAGAATTTTTATTATAACATGTAGCCTGAAACTATCTGATGGAAAATGAAAATATAACAGCCAGGTAAAAATATTTCCTAAGAATTAAAAAGTAGGAATCTAGAAGTCACATACCATGTAAGAAATGTACCGATGTAACAATCATTTAGTCATTCCTATAGACAGTTTTTGCCCTCTCTTATTAAACGTCTGAGTTTAATTTATGGAAAAATACTTATTCCCAACCTGCTTATGTAGTGATGTCAGATTGAAATCTCTTGTGCACTTTGATCTCCAGTAGCTAGCATTGTGATAAAGGAAGCATATATTTCTAATTACATTCAATAAAACAAAATGCTCAACCTGTCCCTCTGTTATTGAACTGGATGCAATTGTTTTTAAAATACTGAGTTTAATCCAGTATTTATTTTAACATGATCTGGGGTTTAATCAAAATTATGATTACAGCATATTTTATGGTAATGTCTCATTTAGTCCACATTTCAAAACACAGTAGATTAGTAGAGGAGTAAAGGCCACATGAACGCTTCTGTCTTTTGCCACAGCTTCCATCTGTCCAGGGAAAGATGTTACCCCTCTGCACCTCATTTTACAGATCTGTGAAATATGGATAATTATACCTTTCCTTAACAGTTGCTTTGAGTTCTGTCAATGCGTCTCGTTATCATCTACTGTGATGCTATTCATTATAACTTCGAACAATTAAGAAAGCTAATGGGCTATAATTAAGAAAGCTGTATCTGAGTATGCAGAGGTCCAAGGGAAGGCTGATGCAGGTAGCTAAAGGTATTGTATGTGTTTTCCTAAAGATTTCTAAAGATCACACTGGAAGTGTGTCCTGAGACTGAACAAACTCTGGAAAGGTTCTGCTTTGACAAGAGCAGATAGAGAGATGGCATAATGAGAGTAACAATTTGACTGGCTGCCAAAGTAGTTTTTTTCCTACAAAGCAACTTCTCTTGCCCAGGCTGAGCTGGAGCCTCCTGTTTCTCATCTATAAATATTTCTGATGTAAGAGACTGAAGATGTGCATGGTAGGTATGTTTTATGCAGAGATATATGGCAAGCTGTGTGCAACATTCTTTCAGTGATAGTAGTTTTGTCCCCACGTGGGTACTGGGAGAGGACCTATTGTAGCATGATCATCTATGTAGAGTCAGCTAATGATCATACCATAGTATGGTTAATCATGTATGGGGTATATTAATCATATATGGAAGACATAATTAAAGGCATAATCGTATATTGAAGGACAGTTCATCTCTGAAATTCACAATTGCCATTTTATGAGCAGCCATTGAACTATCTGGGCTTTACTCCTGAAGAGGGAATGAAGTCTTGGCACTGTTATCTGTGATCTGCTTAGTTTTAAAGACAGCTGATAGATCCCACAGTATCAGTGCTGATGCGAGTCTCCTTTCCCTGGCCATAAGGACATCATCCATTAGTGCCATCAAAGCTGTCCTTCTAGTTCATGTTTATGAGGGAGCTGTGTGAAGTGTTCACACCTCATAGTTTGCCAGTAAATGACAATAGATATCAGTTTGTGTTTATCTTATGAGTTTGAAACTTTCATGAAGATGAATGGAGTGTATCACATCAAATAAGCTCAGTGCCCCCCACTACTGTATCAGGACCCTTTCAGAGCTCCCCCTTCATGGATTGCATTTCACCCATGTTAAGCATAGCCATTGAAATAGCATAGCTGTTTCAGTCAAAGTATTTCTTGTTAAGAAAACATATGCATTTACCACAGGCTGCTGTTCTTTTTATGGGTATTTGTAATCTTTTAATCAACTGAACTATTAACAGTGGTGTATTCTTTCATATTCCTGCATCTGCAAAGCTCACATTGGTTACCTCTTCAAAAAATATAAAAGACTGTATTGAGTTAATTTTCTTTTGCATGTATGATTTCACACCTTTCTCTGTTAATGTCACATGGGAAGATTTGGGTCAGTTTTGTGTGAATTTGCTGTATTGGAAGTGAATATCAAGAAGTTTAAACAGTGAGAGCTGGTGGGAACATATTTACCACACTGAAACATCTAATACTTTTTTTAAAAAGCCCTTGACTTTGGTGTAGCTTCCATTGATCTCTGTTGTAATACAGAGCACCATTTTAGGATGGGGGAAGCCATGTGTGAAGAGTAATAATGGTTAAAGAATCATAGAATCATAGAATAGTTAGGGTTGGAAAGGACCTTAAGATCATCTAGTTCCAACCCCCCTGCCAGGGGCAGGGACACCTCACACTAAACCATGTCACCCAAGGCTCTGTCCAACCAGGCCTTGAACACCGCCAGTGATGGAACATTCACAGCTTCCCTGGGTAACCCATTCCAGTGCCTCACCACCCTTACAGTAAAGAATTAAACCCACTGTCTTTGTTTGACTTGCCTTTTCTGCATAATTACACACATAGGAAACTTAGGACTATACATGCTGTTTCTATTCCCACGATCTGTTGAGTCTTTCCAGAACCACTTTTCTACAAGTCCTTATTTTTAAAGCAGAAACACTAAGGAAGTCAGCAGTGAGTCCTACACTGAAAACTGCAGATCATTTTGCTGCTAGTATAAACTGAACAAAAGCATTTTCCTCAGGTATTATGGAAAGCTTGCTAGCAACATCCTTTCATTCAGTCTATCACCCTTTCTCAAAACGGATTCTGAGAATATTTTAAACACAGATTATATCTGCACATTTTCTATTTCCTTCTGCAGTATATCTTTTCTTCCTCAAGCTACAGCTAAAATCTTGCCCTTCTGGTTTTGCTAACCTCTGTTTTGTCTCACTCTTGAAATCATATTATAAATTCTATGTGGCAGGGCCATTCCATCTTACAGTAGTCTGAAAGTGCCTTTTAGATTTTCATGTACGGTAAAGGTAATGGTTAAAGATTTTAAAAAAACCCTTTTGGTTATATTCAGTTCTGTGGATGGCTGTGATGCTGATATGCATGGTTTAAGTAAACAGGCTGTGTGACACACATTCTCATTTTAAATGATACTAAAAGTGAGCTTTTTAAGCCAGTAAAACAAGCCAAAAGAAAGTAGGAATGTAATGATATATTTTTAATATAAATAATAGCAAGAAGAGTTTGAATTATGATAGTGATACCTTGCCATAACCAAAGGAAGTCTATAGCAGAGTGAGAAATGGAGGTCTGTTTTCAAACCAGTTGTACAAATACCAAGGAATGAACTTTAATGTCTTGTGTCTCATTCACTGCTTTTATGTTTTGTACAAGGGAGCAGTCTGAGCAGTTTCACTTTTTGAATCCTGTGATCTTATAATTAGGACATTTCTCCAAATTTCTGTTATTGCTGTTTCACTGAAAGACAGAAATTTGTATGACATTTTTCATGTCTTTAAACAAGAATAAAAAAAGAAATAAAACTGCTGTTATACAAAATCATGCTAGTGTTCATAGGTTTATCATTAGTATCAAAATTTCTTGGTTCAGCTTCTGGCTTTGTGTGGAAATGTGGTTTGGTAACTGTGGCGAGCACAGCCAAATACATAGATTTGAAATTCAGCTTGGCTAAGTGTGTGCAACTTGGGTCTGCTCTGTTAAAAACCTGGGGTTTGATTCCTGCTGCACCACAAATGACAGCTCCTGAGTTAATCCATCTGCAAACTATGGGAAATGATACTTGTCTGTTTCTTAATGAGGCCTTGCTGCATAATAAGGGTTATGTAGTGCATAGAATTATTAACGTCAGATGAAGAGCTGCAACTAGAACTTGTGGCTCACTGCCCATCATATTTTTGCTAGGATAAGTGTGCTTTACAGATGTAATTTGCTTGTATATTCTGGAGCTATATGTGAGTTTGCAAGGCTTGGAGTTTAATGGCTGTGATTAGCATATTGGGAGTTCCATGGAGCTCTGGGCATGCCTAATGCAGTTAGGGGCTCAATGTGCCGGGAACAAAAACTCAGAGGAGTTTTGATATGTCAGAAACTGTAGGGCTCAAGTACTCTAAGTGCAGATTTAATTCATTAGTGGGAATGACTGAGTGACTCCTGCTGAAAATGTAGGGAGGATAGCAAAGAGGTAACTCTGAGGCAGAAAGAGAAAGTGTGGATGATTTTAGACCAAAGTATTAATGTTTGGCAAAATTAAAAGTAGAATTATATAATTCTACGCTCTTATCCTGAGGCTTTTTAGGTGGCCTCTTTGTAGGCAAAATGCCCATGGATGCCAGGGAGATTTTTCCTGTGCAAGGAATGCTGGAATACATTGTAGTTAGTAAGGTCTGCTTTGTATCAGAGATTGTTGAGGAATGGTTGAGCTGAGCAAGTATAACTTAAAAGGAAACTTGTAAGTGGTACAAGTCCCTGTAAGAAGATCTCTAGTTTATGTTAATTGTCAGAATTTTGCTGAAGGTGATGGAGATTCAATGTACATCCCAGCTGAGGAATTAGTCCCATGGGAGATTCAGGCTGAACTCTGCTGAGTTGGAAAGAAAGCGGGGCGTCTTCTACTTATGTCTCCCTTGTGTTACCTCATCTTGGTTGCCTGATGTTGTTGATGGTCTGAAGAAATCTGACTGAGGTTGGATTATTTATGTATGGAGAGGGCAGGATAAGACTTATTTATACCTGCTCACATTTGTTTTCATGAATCAGTAACTGCCTAGCCCTTTCTGAAGTGGTAGGGTCGAGGGGCATTTGATACTGAACATTCAATGTAATTAAATATTTGCAAGTATGTTGCACATATTTTGTTTTCACTGAAGTTATCAGTATAGCCCCACATTCCATAAGGTACTAATGCAGTATGGCAGAGATAAGTATATCATAGAGGGAGGAGGAGGGCTAAAGTACTGTCATATGTAAGCTGTTAGTGTAATTATATTTTTAAGTGGTGCCTTAAATTGGTTGCTTGAACTGTGTTTCCAGTTTCTGTAGAAGAAACAGTAGAAAATAATTTGTATGAAGGCTTCAACCTTTTGTTTAAGTCAACAGCACATAAAGCATTTTAAGTTTGCTTTTTTACTGTTGAAGTCCCATAATCTATGAGGCACACTTGGTCATGAAGTAGCTTGTTATTAAAATATAATATCATGTTCATCTGTGATTATTATTTTAATTCAGTGCTCGGTTGACTTATACAAAGCTGCCTGAACTCTTTCAGTAACCACTCTCCATTTGCCTGCATTACATTTAATTTATACCAAGATGATAAAAAATTTGATTTATTTTACAACAGATCAGTAATTGTGCTCTACAAATAAGTCCGTAATGATAATCAACAGCATTTTCAACATAATTTAATTTGTCTTCTCCCGAGAGGTAGTTAAATGCAGTAATAATAACACTACTGTTATGGACTCTGCTGCAGTTAATCATGGCCTGAATATGCAGACAGCCCCAATATTGTATTGACAGAAATTAAATTAACCATCAGCTTGGGCAATCAGTGGCTGTACAGCTATTAAAAGTAATAAAGGCTGCAAACCCCAACCATAGCCAATTACATTTTGACATATAAACAAAAAAAGACAGATGCTTTTGATTTGAAATTTTTATTTCATTGGAAATAAAGAAGATGTATCTTTTCATATACATTATTTCCTATGCCTTAATTAACCAATAATACATATCACAGACTAAGAATCATAGTGACATAATGTAATATCACAGGTATATTTTTAGTGCCTCTTAACCCAACCATTTCATATCTCCATATACAATCGCTTAGTATATGCTGCAAAAGTTATATATCAAAATGCATAGACAAGACAAGGGACAACCACCATTCTAAAACAATTTCAAGAGATTAGAAAAAAGTGTCTCGGAGTTTAGTGTGGCATAGTTTTCCTAAAATCCTGCCAAGGTGAGAAGCAAGACTCAAATTTTCTAAAAGGACTAATGACTTGGATTGTGCTTTGGAGAAGAGAGAGGAAGAGTTATTGTTTTCACTGTATAGGTGGTTAGCACTTAATATTTTTTTTTATGTAAAATGAAGCATCCATAACTTTGTAAAACTTGCTTTTATGTTATGTTCACTTTAATATCAGATTTTTGTCTGGCAAAATCACATATATAAGTGTATTCAAAAGCTATATTATACTACATGGTAAAGTTTAAATACTTCTTGTAAATACACTTGTATACAAAATATTAAATTTATTTATATTTAAGGGGAAATAGAGTAGTACACAATTAAGGGCTATAGATATTTTATTAGGAAGCAGTGTTTTACCTTAACAAATCAGAGGAGTTAACAGGTAAAAAATTCTGAACATCTGAATATATTTAATTTACTTTGTAGTAGTTTCTATAGGTTTACAGCTTGAAAAGTATGTATTTCAGCTTATTGCAATTTATATCTCGGGACGCAAGAGAAATAAAAAACATAATATGTCATTGTTCTTAATCAAAATCAAACCCAGCACATGCAAGAAGAGTATTTTGAGAAATATAGACTTATCTGTCACTTTATATAATGTTTCATAATCTTACATAGCATTTTTATGATGTATCACTAACTTTCTAAAGTGTTTCAAAACCTTGGCATTTGTACAATGGTGGGTTACTTGATTTTTTCAGACTGATGACCGAAGTCCCTGCGTGGCAGAAGAATGACGCTTTTTAGATCAGAACTGAATTTCATTGCCTAATCTCATAATAATCCATAACAAAGTTAGTCCAGATCCATTGAAAAGCATAAATACCTGCTTAATTTGACACATAGTATTACTGAATTCATATGATTTTTCCAGTTCCTGAGGTGTTTGCTGGATAGGGGCCTTAGCCAGGAGATGCGAATAATCCTTCACTTTTAAATCTTTTTACTCCTTAGACTTCTTAAACTCAATATAGTTCACTTACATAGAAAAGGAGATTAATCCTGCAGGAGCTACAGGATAAAACTTTGTGGCTTGGTTTATGCAGGTCAAGCTAGGAGCCCAAGGTTTTTAGAAATTCCCTTGTGGCCATAAAAGCCATGAATTGAAGTTCTTAAACAAAAAAGTTTGCTCAAGGCATATAGAAGAGATTTCTCTTATTCCATAAGAAAGGCCAAAAGTCAGCCCTCTCCAGCCATTTTGAAAGAAGTCATTCTGTAGTAGATGTGACAGATCACAATGTTATAAAGGCTCTATTTGAGCTCATGTAGAATCATCATTATAAACAGTATATCCTTGCCTCAACCATTAGCGGTCTAGCTATAATAAATTTCTTCAAAGATCATTTTGGTGTACCATTTTGGTGTATATTTCATGTAGAATGTACACTTACCTCTAAGGATGAATGTAATAATATGCTGTCACATGTTAATGTTTAGATGTAGAATTGGGTTTAGGTATGTCACGTGATGGCAAAATTCAGACTTCTTTAAGTTGTACAGCATTGAAAAATTCCACTTCTAGTTATGTTTCTGGACTTCAGTTTTCTTAGACTTTATAAATAACTTTCTTTACTGAAGAACAATGGTTTTGTAAATAGGTAGTGTAAGGACCAATATCTATTATGACACTTCTTATGAGTAAAGACAGATATATCACTGATGGCTATTTCAGTGACGAGTTATCTTTCCCCTCTGTAGCAATGAAGGTATATGTCATAACAGAGATCAACTATCATTGTAATGCAATTTTTCTCAACATACATTTACAACAGCATTTGTTGTAAATGGTGTTGATTGCTGACAGAAACTCAGAGGGTGGGAGATATGATTCCTCGTACTCACAATGCAGGAAATACAGCTTAGGTAGTGAATATTATAGCTGATGCATATTTGCTTCCATCCTATAACTTTCTTCCAGGTTGCCTGTAAGTTCCATAAAGGAATCCACTGCATTAAATGCAATCTGGAAATTCTATTGCCTCAGACACTAATATATATTCACTTGTATTTGTTCAGAAAAGCAAGGTACACAATATGGAGGTAAGCAGCAGATTGCAATTGTATTAATTGTAAATTGATTCAACAGGATAGGAATCCTATTATGATTTTGAGGGTTTATGGGAAAACAAAAACTAATTTTACAGTGGTGTACCAAATGAAAAGGCTACTTTTTTTTCTACTTCAGCATTAAATTAAACATGAAAGTGTTTTAGCCCTTACTGTGCCCAAGTTTATAGACAGGGAACAACTTACCATAAACAAGACAAAACTAGAAAATCTGTATTTGGCATCAGCCACAGCAGCAAGTCAATTATTATTTCTTTGTTCTGGCTCTTAAACCATAGAGATCTAGACCACCAGAGGTACTTTGATAGCTACAAACAGCAAATAGGTAAATTAAGCCAAAATCAAACCTGAACTAAGCCTAAACCAAAATCCCTTCCAAAATATTTGTGCCAGTTTTGCTTTCTGTGAAAAATTTCTCTTGATGTCTTCAAAGACCATGTTTCAAAATGATCTGAGTAGAGGAAAAGAGAATCTAGCAAAATATCTCTCCTAATCATGAGAAACTTCCAGGAAGGATTCCAAATGGTCTTGCAACTAGGATATCCGTGACTTCCCCTTAGCCTCACTAATCAACTAAAGCCAGAAAATTAGGCTCCATCTTACCATTTTGCTGTCAGTGATAACAAGGGAGCTGATCCTTAAACATCTTTGCTACCTTTTTCACTGACCTAGGAAAGAGTTTTGAGGGTTTACTGTGAGGCCTTATTTACTATGAGTATCAGCTGTTGTCTCCAGTTGGCAAAAATTCTTTTCTTGTAAATGTTACTCTTTCAGCAGTACAAAACTGGCCACCATTAAACTGTTCTATAGGGCCTCAATGAATGTTTTTCACTCCAATGAATATATCACTGAAAAATATATAGTGCTGAGCAGGATTGTCCTGGCAGTCCGTGTATATATTTAGTCCAGTCACACAGTTCATGGTGAATGGTAGAATATTTATGGAATAATATTGCACCAAACCTGCGCAAGGTTTACAGGTATTTGCACACATATAACCCCAAAAATATTTCTGTTTCTTCAAGAAGTCAGCACTCACTCTTTCCTTCATTTGCCAGTTTCATGTATTTTATTTGAAATATTTAAACAATACAAAACTTCTTTGTTGGTATACTGCATAAATAATTAAGTTAAAATTAAGGTCAGAAATGAAAAGAATAGGGCTCTTAAAAACTGCTATCTCAGCTGTCTGTTGGATATTTTTTTTCAATTCCAGCTGTTCTTATTGGACATGTAGCTTTCTATCATTACAATTTATGGATAACATAAAATGAGAAAATATTAGCATGGAACATCTACTGCTTTAAGCTGTTAGCTTTTGCAGTCCTTCACTCCGATATTGACAATCTTAATATTGCGTTTTCATGTATTTCTCTGTCTGAAGTTGTCTTGGGTGATAAGTAACTCTTTTAGAATAATTTATCAATAAGAATAAATTTTGAAATTGCTCTGTTTGTATGCTTGCTATATACAAATGCACATATATATTACATAATATTGTTGTATTATTAATCAGGTTAGCATTAAAAATATTTCCTTAAACTAACAGCCATCATGAGTATACATATACAAAGAACAGAAAGGTTGATGTGGAGTGAAATTTATTGCAAGGTAATTGTGAGTGAGAACAGAAAACTTTTTAAATTACCTGAAACTTTCATTGAAAAAACAAAGATATTTCTTCATATTCCTTCTTTCCTTGTATTTTTTTTCTAATAACTAAATTGTAAATGATACTTGATTTTGTGGTAATATAATGACGCCCAATGACTATAACTTCAATGAAATGAGGACTTCATCTTTCTTTTATTCCTCCCATCCTTTCTGTAGTGGAGAAATATTGACCTCATATTTGGATTGCATATCCTGGAAAATTGTAGACTGGAAGAAACAATTGCTTCAGGATGTATAGCTTGTTCATTTTACTGTTCCTAACAATTTACTTTGACCTAACATGTACAGACAAGTACATAAGGAAACTCAAAGGCTGTGAACGCAAACTAGTACTGGTATTTCACACTGCAACCCCTCAAAGAGATAGAATGTAAAATCCAATGAGTGGATCTGTAGTACTGCAGTTACCAGTCAATAACATGTGGGTTAATTAACTGTCCACTTTCAAAACATACAGAATCTTATTATACTTTCCTGGGGAATTAGTATGTTAAGGCAGATGCCACAACCACAGTTTCTGTTATCTAGGCTGCACATTTGAGATACCCAGTTGCTTGCATTATTACTAACCACTACATGAACGTAGTCACCCTCTAGCTCACAGGACATGCCATGAGAATGGGAGCTGGCATTTGACTACCACTAGAGTTGCAGACTGGCTGCCCAAATATACACTTGACTTAATCATCGTGAAGAAACTGAGATTATAAGCAATAGCTGAACAGTAAGCATCTCTTTTCCCAAGTAACAAGTGATAGGACAAGAGAAAGTGGCCTCAGTCTGCACCAGGCTAGGTTTAGACTGGATATTAGAAAGAATTTCTTCACCAAAAGGGTAGTCAGGCATTGGAACAGGCTTCCCAGGGAAGAGGTGGAATCTCTGTCCCTGAAAGTGTTCAGAAACAGTGTAGATGGCTGTAGATGACCCTTACTGACATGATTTAGTGGTGGACTCGTCAGTCCTGCGGTAACAGTTGGACTTGATGATCTTAAAGGTCTTTTCCAACCTAGTTGATTCCATGATTCCATGATCATCATTGTTATTCTGGTATTGTCTAGAAACCAGAGTGGCAACAGATCAAACCAGAAAACCATAACTTAAAGAAACAACATGCTATTTTGATAGCACTTGTTTCAAAAACACAAGCACATACCAGATTGATTTTAAGCATGTTCTTGGTTTAAAGCTATATGGAAAAATATATATAAATATATATATATATATATAAAATATAAAGCTGAATGAGCCTTTCTCTGGATAAGCTTTTTTTATTAGTTGCCAGTTTCTCTACTTCTGTTCATTCCCAAAAAGTGCTAAAGGACATATTTCCTCAGTATTCTTTTTGGGGCTAAGTGTTCGCAAGGCTGAAACATCTGATACAGGAATCTCATCCTTCTCTTTAAATTTTGCCATAATTGCAAAATTTAATTTTGCATTTAACTCAAATGGCACAGACAGTAGACTTGCAATGCAAACCATGGAATCGCCTCAAAAAGAGGGATGAGAGATTAGAAATAAGAAATAAAAACCAAAAAAGGTAGTATATTCATTATTTGAAAGGTAGCACTCTTACTCAGGGTTTCTGAGTATAAGACTTCACTGGGGAAAAGAAGTAATACAGAAAACACTACCTCAAACTCCTTCATTATCCTTCTTGTAATCTTTTATTTTTAAAACCATTAATGGACATATTTCAAACTGCTGCTTTATCATTGTCCCCTTCTTACTCTGGTTTTGCCTTCTATTCCATTGCAGTATTTCATTTCCATCTATGACGTCATCTTAAGCCTCACTAGGGGAAGGGAAAAAGAGACGGAGAGAAAGGAAAAAAAAACCCGTAACAGAAAAAAAACCCTTCTTTGGCAACAGAAATAACTTTAAGTGTAACATAATTACCGTCTCTCTGCCCTTTCTCCCCCCTTTGGGACTATTCAGAAAACCCTACAACATACACTTAAATCTTCAACTTCTCTGAGACACTACACGCAGATGGGAAAGATTTGATTAAAATTACAGTGCTTTAGGTTCAACTTCACCTATTAAGAAAAAAAAAGGATCTGGTGCTGGACTTTTTTCACTGAGAAATAACTAGGCCACAGTAATTACAGACAGGGCCCTGCTGTGCACCATGAATAGGATCCCTGGGGTGGTATTTTCCTGTAACCTGTCTATGTAAGGCTGTTGACATCAACATGAATGATAACTATGCCAGGTTTCCTTTTTTTTTTTTTTTTTTTTTTTTCTTAATCCTTTTTATGCCTTTGAAAAAGAAGCGGAAGAGAAAGAAAAGAAAAGAAGTTATAAGTATTGTGTCAAGGATGCTTTAATGTATTTTTCTATACATCTGTGTGATTATTTTCTTAGATTATTTTTCTTGAAGTTGAATTTTGGCCTTCAAGCAATGAAGAGACCAACACAAGGCCAGTAATAGCATAGAACATTAGACACTGTTGAAGTACAAATGTTAGCATTTTTCCCAGTATTCAAATTAGTAGGAGCTTTCATTTTTGATCATTTACCCACTTTAAGACAGTTGACTTGTACAACTAGATACTGTCCACCAAATTAATTTTATATGCATTTCAAGTCATGTTACACATTAAAATCTACACTTTGTCGTTGTTTCAGCTAATAAAAGTCCTGAACTACCCACCAAAGATTATGCTGCACTGGTGAAGTGGAGACTAGAAATTGTAGCTGTTGGCACACCCCAGGAATTGAACAGAATCAGTGGAAAGTGTATTGGTAGAGTATATCTAAATAATAAAGGTAAGGAAAGAGCAATAAGCATTAGTGTCAGTATGTTAGGATGGGGCTAAAGAAACGTAGTGAAAGGTTAGATTGAGCTCTTACTGTAACTGGAAGTACATGTAGGAGACTCGTGGAATTTAGAAGAGGCACCGTCTGGAGCTCTTCCAAAAATGTCAAAAACTAAAGGATGAGAAAGGAGAATATGTTTGTTGGAAGAAGCAGACAAAAGGCAGCAAGAACAAAGTCCTTACCTTCTTTCTTCTTATTTTGTGTTTGTGAAAGAAATATAAAGCACCAATCTGACCAGCAGATAGTCTTTGCCAAGCTCAGATGAAGCTCAGAATCAATTATTAAGGGAAACTTTGAGGCACCTCTTACATCATGTGCTTAACCTTCTAGAAGATGGTCTTCATGGCTTGGCAATCTGAGGAGGAGGCAAGATAAGTGAATCTTTTTTCTACTGACTCTTGACTGATATTTGCCTTGAACATGTCTACTGCTAGCTGTTATAAGTAAATGCATCTCCGAGGGAGCCAGTCTCAAATTCAAATGTTAGAATCAGTTCAAGTATCTCACGATAAACTGGGAAATGTAACCTATTCCATGGCAAAAAAATCCTCATCCTGGTGTAGAAGAGAATCAGGACTGTTACAGCCTCAAAATAATTGGCTTATGTAGATACCAAACAAAAGGAGAGTTTTTTCAGAGGGATTTTTGCTCTGAAAACTCTCTGAGAGTACTAATAGGCAACTGGTTCAGACTAGGATACCTGGTAAGTTTGAGAAAGATGTGAACATCATGAATTGGTTAGAAATGAGAGCTATTGGTTGAGAAATTACACATAGGCTGAGTACAGACTCTGGTGATGCATGGAAAGCTGTAGATGCTTATGCTTGATGTAATAACATAACATAACTTGAAGCCAGACAAGGGGCTATAGAAAGAGGAATAATATGGTTAAAGCAATAGCCTGAGAAAATGATCTTTGAGAGTTAGGGAATAAAACCTCATCGTGTGTTTTAGAGGTGATGTGTAAAACTCTTTAGTGCCTTCCAGGGAGCGTTGAAGAACAGGGAGCATTTGGGTGAGGCTTAGTTCTTCATTTGCCTCTCATGTTGAACAGAGATTAATGTTTATAACATTTCCTCTCTAGTTATTGAAAAGGAGGTGGCTGAAAAAGCCATGCTTGGAAGCCTTGTGGGAGGGAACTTACCTCCAGGCATGTTGAGATGCCCCTGCTTTCTCACTTGGAACAGTCATTAACATAATCTGCACAGTGCTGTGTTGTGCTTATTAGTCACCTTCTCCATGTGGTGGTTTTTCCCATTCTCTTTGTACTTTCATAGGGTCCTCTGTTACTGGTTTTATTTTCTATTTATTGTCCTGAGCTTCCATTCTTCTGTAGTATCTTTCAGCCATTTTCTGTCTCTTATGAGATTGTTCAACTCTATTCTTCTTTGGTTCTTTACTTGCCACAATGGCTATTCCTATTGCCATCTTTAACAATTGAACATTGATGCAGGCTCTAAAATCCTGAGGTGGACTTAAACACTGTAAAGGCAGGGGAGAGCCCTTTCCTGCCTCTTTGTTAGCTGAAAGAGTGGCTTCTGCCCTTTGAAGCAATTGACAGATGCAAGGAAACACTTGTGCAAAACAAGTCTACCGCCCTCCCTCACTCATCTCAGCTCCCATAGCCTCTGTCCGATCCTCCTTCCTGAGTTGCATAGCAGCAATTCAATGTGCCTGGCAGTGAGAGAACTGCTTCTGCAGCTCTTAGATATCCTTCTTATTTATTTATTTATTACATGCCTTCTGGCCATATGTGAAATGTTACTCTTCATGTCATAGCTTACCATCCTGACTGGTGAAAACTGTTTTGGCTCACAGTATCATGGAATCATAGAATCGACTAGGTTGGAAAAGACCTTTAAGATCATCAAGTCCAACCACTACCTCAGGACTGTCAAGACCACCACTAAACCATATCACTGATGGCTTCATCTACATGGTTTTTGAACACTTGCAGGGATAGTGACTCCATCACTGCCCTGGGAAGCCTGATCCAATGCCTGATCACTCTCTCTGTGAAGAAATTTTTCCTAATATCTAATCTAAATCTCCCCTGTCCTCAGCACAGTTACTCACTGTTGCAGGTTACTTGCCTTCTCTGGTGGTTTTTGCAAGGAATTTGCTTATCAAAGCTGGGTTTTCCCGAGCACTCTCACAACTCCAATGATAATAGGTTTGTGTATGCTGTAGGGTGATGGTGAGCTGATCCAGTCATATTTAGTTCACATTAATCACATCCTTTTACTCAAAACAGTATAGCTCTGATCTAAACCAATTAAGCTAGAGATGTTTACACAAGGAGATTAATATAACTCAGAAAAGCACAACCTTTGTCCACAGAAATGTCTCAAGGTAATGAGTTTTATTTGGTGGGCTGGATGTGTAGAAGCGTGTATTTTGGATGTAGACATCTAATTCTACATCCTAAATCAGCAGTAAAACAAAGCTTGTACAGGCAGAGAAGCTGCATACATGGAGATATAAACATAAAATTATTTCAGTTTAGAGCTAATGCTTGAGAATGCACAGGGAATTAAAGGTAGCAATGACAAATTGAAGAGATAACTAGACTAACAGGTGAAGCAGAACAAAAAAAATAATCTTTACTTGTATTTAAAAATACGCTTATATACTTTCTCCTTCCTGCATCATGCTGACTTTAAAAAAGAAAAACAACTTTCTTTGATTTCTCAAGTTATACTAAAGACACATACTCTTTTTTTTGCTTTTATTGAGAAATTTTTAAGTTGCATTGCAGCCTCAACATGAACAAATTCCTGAACAGTCTGTATCTCTAGGATACCATTTTTAGTTCAGAGAACAGATGAACCAGATGAACTTATTTATTATATTTATACCATAATGTACTTGTGATGCCTGACAACAATTGATATTAGATCAGCTATCAATTTGGAATTAATTAGAATGTAAGTGGATTTTTGAAATAATTAGGTATAAATTAGTTAACTAGATATTAGATCTATGTTAAAATTCAGCTAAAAGACCCAAAGTGCTCAGAACAAAACCTGTTTTCAATGGAACTTCATACAATGTTAGGACATTATTATATGGATTGATTCTGAGTATCCCAGAAATTATTTTTTTACCTCAGCCCCTAGGACCTCATATGGTCAACAGGCACAGAACTGGAAAGACCACCATGACCTAGTACCTGAGTCTCTGAAAATGGAAAGAACTTTAAAAATTTAGCTGATCACAAGAAATTTCAGTGAATTAAAGCTACTTAAGGCTGCAGGGAAAGGCAGAAAATTCTTGGTATCCCTACCAGTTTAAGTTTTACAAGAAAGCTTTATCAATCAGACATCTATAAATGAAAATTTACCATAGATATATATTAACTACTGTGCTTGTATCCTGTCATAGCCAGTCTGTGCTGGTTGAGAACAAGGCATTTGTCTCCTGCTGCTGAGTATTTATGTGTTTTGAAAAAATAAATCTTTCCTGACCAACTGAAGACCTGAAATATGGGTTTTGATATTACTGCTTGTCTGAATGCAGAATTTGTAGTAATTTAATAGTACTCCTTTATGGATCATACAGATGTACTACTTGAAACAAAAGTCACCTACTGTATTCTTTTGTGCATCCCTGCTGGATTTTAAGGTGCCGTCCACGTGCTTCACCCAGCAATGATTGTTTCCACTTGAAATCTCCAAGCAGGTGACTCAGAACATTTTGTTCCATCAGGAAACTAATGGTTATGAATGTCACTGCCCAATGCCCCCAGAGACTCCCCCACTCTGCCCATGGCCCAGGTTCTGCTGGTCAGATCCTACTGAGGGCTTTTCTCCTTTTGTTCCCTTCTGATGCCTAAAGGGTATATTCCTTACTTCAGGATTGCATGGCTCACATGGAAGACATTCAGAAACATTTTTTTAATCTTTTCCACATCCATAGGCTGTGGCTGCAGTGGGTGAGGTGTCCCCATAATAAAAGGCAGGGTTGGAAGGATGGCATTATAAGACTTGAAACTGGGTCCTGTCACTAGGCTTCCCCCCACTTCGTTTAAGTCCCTCAGTCGCTTCTAGCATCAGACAGAAACCAACAACCTGAAAGTGCAGGTACCTTCTATTCGGCACTCTGATACCACCACATCCACAAAAAAACATGTCTTTCTCCCTGTCTCTTCTCACTACAAAAAAAGTTGTTCTATCAGCAAACCCAGTAGCTGCATAGTTCCTCGCCAAACTTTTGGCATCCTCCCACTGCTCACCCACTGACCTTGGAAAGAAATGACAATTCAAGGAGGTTGAACTCCTGTGACCTGCAATTTGTGGTTACATGTACAATGAAAGGAGCAAATGTGCATATTTTCATATGTATTCACAAATAGCTTATGTTGGGATGGTTGCACGCCTTGGAAAATCACCTCCTAAATTAGTTTTGGGCAGACTCCTTCTCTAAGGGCTTTTCTTTCCCCATCATCCCTATCAAAAAGACTATCTGTCATGGAGGATCCAACAGATCTGGACCAGCTTGAGCCAATGGGGAGGGCTGGTTGAGTACCTATCATTTGAATTATATGAATTTCTTAAAGAACAACTTAGTGCAGGGAGACAAAAAAAATCTCAAAAAGTCTTTGCATTTGTCCAATCTGCATAGCACATTGTATTTTGTTGTTGTTGTTGTAATTCTGTGACTTAACGGGAGCTGTCTCATTAACATTGTATCTTTCGGGTTCACTGAGGGCTGTGTTGAATTCCTCACACAGTGCTGATCCATTAGTCTTACAATTAATTCTATTGGATATACTACAGGTCTTTCGTAGAGGTACTGTTTACCACCAGGACTAAGTGATACAGTCTGGTCAATGGCAGTCCTTTGCTTTCAAATGACAGTGTGGATTTTTGCAGATCAGAGGTATTTATTGACTTCATTCTTGGAGCGAAGAGTCCTGTGAAACTCCACATTTTTTGCAAATGAGGTATAACCTGATAAATTTGAATCTGATTTGTGTCTGCATAATGAGTTTAACTCAAGAGAAAACTAAGTACTTTTGAACCTGGTGCTTCATGGCTTTCAGTACTAAGAATTTATGCCACTGGTTTCGGTATAAAAATAGTATGAATCCATTTTACATTAAATGTAGAAGTTTTTGCACAACTCTATGCAAAATAACTTTTTATTATACTACAGTTCTGTGCAGTTCACTCTGTAGTAGTGCTTTCAGGTAAGAGCTTAAAATTGGAGGTCATGTTTGCTCCTCATGAATATTAAATATCCCAGGATTATTTTCATAATCATACACATTCATAGTATGCCCTTGAGCAGAGCTACATTTCCACCAGTACTGGGTAGTTCTGCATGCCTCTGCAATCAAACGGGTGTCTATAAGTTGAGACAATGCTTTGAAAACAGTCAAATTAGAAGCATGATATCAATGTACAAGAATACGTTTGAACAGTGGAAAATTCATCACAAAAACACTTGCACAGCATAAATCTCTTGGATGCTGTGAATCGTCTCTTCCTACTGTATGAATGCAGAGGAGTTCTGTATGCTTGGACACATCGCTGCTCGTGTACAGGATATGGAACCATATAGCACAATTCCTATCTCCTCTCCCATTCCCAGGAAGGATTATCTGTGCCTTTGGGGTTAGATAAATGTAAAAAATTAAAGAGTTAAATATTGGGATTGTCCTGGGGTATTCCCCCTGTCTTTGCTTTGCAAGAAGTTTGGATTTTGTTCTGGGGTTGCTTTCCATAGAAGCTGGGCTAACAGTAAGCCCTGTTCTTTCAGTCTATAAAATTTTCTACTGTACAGTTTTTTTACTGTAACAGATTTTGACCTGGGAGCTGGCTGAATTTCCGGCTTCATATGCAAGTATACAGAGGAAAGGAAAATGGTCCCCCCTTATTATATCCTATAGGCATTCCCCCAAAACTGGGGTATGACCCCTGCTGCACTCTTGTTCTTTAAACATGTGTTTGCTATAGTCATTCTTGCTCTAACCTAAGTCACAAGAGTGACGCTGGACTGGTCTGGCTCTAAAGCCATGGTCTAGTGGAATTCTGAGGATATTTTAAACATAAGTCAAAAGATTCTTCTGGTTCTGATTAAAGCTATTTCTTTCTTTAGTGAACAAGATAGTAAGGCAAAGTGCAGAATTGTTTTCAGTGTAGTAGAAAGAAAAAAAATCCCTTTTCAGAATTATTTAATTGTAAATTCTGTAGAAACCTATACTGTACTGTTTGGCACTGCAGTAGACAGGCTCCAGTCTCCACCTAAGACCCATTCACAGATCCTGTGTTTATGAGTATTTGTGAATGTATCTTAGATGTTCTGGTTTCAGCTGGGATAAAGTTAATTTTCTTCCTAGTAGCTGGTACAGAGCTTTGATTTAGCTACAGAGTTTCAGATTTCGTATGAGAATGATGTTGATAACGCACTGATAGTTCCATTGTTGCTGAGCAGTGCTGTTCTTATCTCAAACCACAAGTTTTCTTACATTTACCCTTCCGATTCTCTCAGCCATCACACTGGGGGAGGAGTGAGTGGCTGTGTGGGGCTTTGTTGCCTGGGGTTAAACCACAACAGAGGTATTTGTGACTGTATCTGACAGGGTATCTTCTTCAGATCTCTGCATCTCAGGAAATTTTGCAAAACTGACCTAAAAACATCTTCTATGATGTATGCATATATTTTTCTCCTCCCCTCTCTACCAGCTGAATCAAGTAGTTACAACATATTAGCATGCATTTTGTTTGTATACAGTCAGCTGCCTATGAACATATAGATACACAGAAAGTATTTGGTAGCTTTGCGACCTTGAGATATGAGCCATTCATCATTGACTAGCCTAAGAATACACATCCTGGTATGTTTTATTCATAACCCTATATGTGTGTGTAAATATACACATATATGCAAGTAAATATTAATTTTGTACATATTACACATTATAATGAGTGTGACTTATAATTTGAAAAATGAAAGCCAGTGGGAAAAATTCTTACAAGTGACTACTGTTTTCTCCTTTGATACCTTTCCAAATTGATGTTTCTATCTCATTGTTTTTGTATTTGTTTTTAACTTTATCTAAAAAATTTTAAAATGGGGTATTATTTAACAAAGAAGAAAACTTTACCACTTTCTCATGTAAAGCTAATGTGACAATAAAACTGTCAACAAGGAGGCAAGATCAGTCTCACAAAAATCTTGAAACCTCTAAGTGGAATTTGCATAAAATAGTTCTGGTATTATTATTCACTGTTCTTTCGCTGACAGATATGTCAAGGCCTTAAAACCTAAAAGAACAATTATGCTATTGTATCTCTCCGAGGATTCAAGGGGTGTGTCTTTGGTGAAAAAGTGCTATTAGAGCTTTGAAAAGCAGTAAAAAGACAGCCCAAGGGGCTCTTTAGCTAGTCATTTTAAAAAGAATGCCTGGGCTTTAAGTGTCTTAAAGTACATTTATTCAACTCTTACTTTGTGCTTTAAAAAAACTACTAATAATTAATGGCTGTAACATTTTTTTAACATTTGCATTAGCTATAAATAAAAACTCTTGATAAAACCTTTATTGATTAACTTAAACTGTGATTCTTTTGTGTGTTTCTGTATTTCTGTCAAGCATATTGCCAAGAATTATATATAAGCTTTTTAGTTAAGCTAATATTGAGGAAATCATTGAACAATTATAGACCAAAACAGGAACTAATCAGTAAATCCATTACTTGAACAAGCTAGCTTAACATAACACGTCTGACATTAAAGATGAGGGATTGATAAGTAGTGTATCATTACAGCTGGATGTGCCATAGAATTCAGCAAACCAAATGTAATTTTATATTAAGCATGTTCATGATTTTAGCTTTAGACTTATTGCAGTTTGGGTAAAAAAATATATTTTGAAGTTCTCACTGGAGAACAAGTTGGAACAAGCCTGTAAAGTATAAAATCACTAAGTAAAGAAAGAAGATGTAAAATAAGTATAAAAAAATTGATTGGATTTGAGAATATGGAGCAAAGAGACATCAAAAAGAATTTCAATAGGAAAAATCAAGACCTGAATTAGCAAACTTTAATTGTTGTCTATACTTGCCAGCTAATAAATGTACTTTAAAGTAAAACCAAAAATGGCATGAAATTAATTTATTTCATAAACTTCACTGTAGGACAGAGTAATTATGAACTTGGCAACCAGGTGTTAGATTGGCCAGGGACCAGCTTAATATACAGTATTTGATTATAAAATGATTCATTATAAATATGGCAGGTCTATCTCTTTCTTATCAGGATTGTCATATATCAATATAAAGCAAATGTGGAAAAAATGCTGACCTTCACCAGCTATTTCTATTATAAAAGCATACATTGCTATTACATATACAGAAGACTGAGGTGATATTCAGTTCCCACAGTAATAGGCTCTTTACAGCTACTAGAGATATGTGGAAACTCTTAGAGGAGTCTGCTTAAAAATGAAAACCAGAAAAAATTATTAGACTTAAAATTTCGTGACAGAATACAGCATCTTCCATTAACATTCTTATAAATACAACTGCAAGTCAGTAACTTCATCTTAATAATCTTTAGATATTCTATACACTAACTATAGAAAATACCATAAAAAACAGAGTAATGCCAATTATTTGTAAAAAGTAAGCTGTAAATTTTTTAATGGTGACCACTCTAACAAATTGTGAGTGGTTAGAAAGTCTGATGAGGTGTACATAAGGTTATGTGCATATAATTTCAATTCTGTCATGCCAATATTTAGGTGAAGCTGGAAGCAGTTGATTTCTGATTCTGGATATTAATCTATTTTTTATGTGATATTCACTTAGTGCTTAAGTAAGTACTTATTCTAAACTCAGTTTGAATCTTGCAGGATGTAGCATGCAGTTATGCAGGACTGGTTTTGCACTATGCAGTTCATTTTGCATTTACGTTGCTGGAAGTTTTGTCACCTTACAGACATGTAGAATCAGGGGTTTTGTTTTGTGATTTTGGTCACATGTTTGCTATATGCGTGAAAAACACAGTTGTGCATAGAAAAATAAGCAGACCTATGCTCCTGTATTAGAACTGAATTTATTGCAACATTCTGATGCTGGCACTTGAGCCAACATGCATCACACTATTAGGTGATTTAGGATTCTGCAGAAATATATTATGCAAGTGTGTATGGATAGCACTTTATAAACATAAGACTGAATCATACCTCTTATCTGTCCTTGAATTTTAGGATTATCATTGACTTTGCATGAAATATTCTCTGTATCCTTCCTCAATATATAGAAGTGTTTTCTTTTAAAGATTAGGATTTATAAAGCAGATCATAATTGTCAGATTTTAAAATAGTTAGGCTTTCTTTCCAGCTACAATCTTTGTTAAAAGCTGCTTAAATTCCCATATATCTAATGATGTCTTTTTAATGACTTTCACTGATTTAAACCCTTTCTCCATAATTTAATTTTCCTTCTCCTTTTCTTTTTGTCCCCAGCTAATGTAAGAGCATTCTGACAGAACCATATTTAATTAAGGAAAAGGGCCAAATTCTGCCTTCAGTTTAAACCCATTCTCTGCTTCAAAGTTGATGGACAATGTGGAGATGGAGACTGAGGTGGTATTATCCTAGCTAATAGATTTTGTAAAACAGCAGGCAATGAGCTTGGTTAGAATGGGACAGTGGTCAAGCACAGACCTTGGTTCTGCAAATCCTGAGTGGACAGGCAGCAGGGGAAGTACTTGTAGCTTTTGCTCTGAATGCTTTAGGCAAAATAGTTTCACTCCATTTGTACCCCAGCATTCTTACCAGCCTTTGCTGCACTTTTTCATGTAGGCAATTCATCAGAAGAAAGTACTGACAAGGAATTTAAAAGAAAAATAGGGCAGTGGCCTTGCTATTTGGCTAAAAAGGGGTAGCAAGGAAGAGACCATTATTAGTTTGACAGAGAAATAGGGAGTCAGCTGTCAGCTGGAATTGCTGCCAGAGTGTTGGGGAGGGGGTGCAGTAAGGCCCAACTTGAATAAATAAGCAGAGGAAAACTCTGAAATGGGGGGAAGGAACTTAAATGTCATAATCAGGGGATTGATGGATTCAAGGTGTGGGTAAGATACACCAGGTCAGACGGAAAGGCAAGTCAGAAGTTCCTTACTTGTACAGGATTGTACAGAGAAGAATGTGACATGAGCATGCAGGAAGCTAGAAAGGAAGATCTGCAATGAACGAGGTAGTAAGGGTTAAAACAGAAGATAAGGACCTGAGAAAGTGTTTATAGATACGGTCATAAAGAAATATCTGACCATTGAAGATAAAATTCAAGGAGAAAGGGTAGAATTTGTATTCAACCTTCTTATAGGAGGAAAAATTGGAAAGAAAGAAACCAAAGAGCATATCAAACCTGCTGGCCTACTGAAGAGAATAGATTGTGGGTTTCTTATACGCAGTGAATGTCAGAGCAAGAGGCGCTCACGATAGCATTTCTGAAATGTGGCAGTGGTAATGGCTTTGTAGATGTGTGACTCAGAGAAGTTGAACCATTTTTTTTTTTTTTTTTTTTTCTAAAGAGGATGGACTTACCTACGCAACAGAGATACCATCCTCACTCCCACAGAATTCTTAAGAATTACCCTTTCAGGCATAGTATTTGTTTTCTCTAAACAAAAACCTTCCTTTCTCTAAGACTCTCCAGAAGTCAACATATCTCTTTTGTGTAGGTATATGTAAGGTCAGAATTATGCTCTGCATGTGTCACTAGGTTTATTTACTTCGCCATTAATAAGTAAGTTTGCTTTTTGGGATACACTTTTGTGATAGAAATAGATGTATGTCTTGCAGATGCTTCTCTTAGCCCCTTAAAGTCCAGTTCTCTTGAACACAGAAGGAAAACTCCAAGAAATATTAATTAATCTGTTCAGATTGCTACACTGTAAAACATTTGTTTGTGTCTTGTAGCATCTTGATCTGAGTGAGGTATTTACGTTGGTATGGAAAGTGTATTAAGTATTTAAGGTTGTGTGTCAGTTTACTAGTTTTGGTGCTTTGGGGACAGGGACTATTATTTACTGTATATCACAAACAACACCAAGTACAAGAGGGCCTCGACCTACTAGTCCTCCAGGAGCTGCTGCAATAAATAATAGTAGTTGGGGAACAGTCTGTCATTCTAACATGTTGCTGTTACTGTTGTAGTTTAAAGTGAAATGGAAGGATAGTCTTGACAGTACTTACTGGTTCTGGTTTTTGGTAGTTGATATTGTCCTTATTACAGTAAATTCAGTAAAAAATATTGTGTCAAGCCCTGACCCTGCTGAGAACCCCAAACTTCTAATGAATGCAGGTATACTCCAGGTGGTTGGCATCCTTCACGATCAACCCCAATTCAAATACGGTCATACACACATACCCCTACTGTATACAGGGCACAACACTTAATCATCTGTGTGAAACAATAGTAATACCTGAACTCTGTGATAATACCATCGCCCTAAGGAGGGACAATGGTTAAACTATAATATTAAACTGAAGCTGAGAATGTTGTGACATACTAATGTTGTTCTGTGCGTTTTTATACAACCTCTATTGTCCTTCAGGGACTGGATAGGCCTCTTAATTCACCAAAATGAAAGAACAGAATAGTGCTGCCCTGCTTATGGGGTCAGCTGTGGGCCTAAAGGCAGGTTGTGCTGCATTGTCAGTGCCTCATGAGAACCCTGGAATTGGTCCTGTTTCCTCAAAAAGATCACAGGGAATGTGAGGAGTTAACAATGGGATGAGAACAGACCCCCAGATTTACCTTCTACATAGTAATAGTAGCATATCTTAATTTGGTGGTGTCTTAATACTTTCTGGGTGTCAGTATTTGGATAATTCAGATGGTGTCACCTATCATTAATCTATGCCTCCTTCACCAGTCAGGATTCTGACGTCTGTGGGTGGGTAATAAGAGACCCAGTACCTGAAAAGTTTCATTGTGCTCCCTGTTGTTTCAGATTTAAAGAAAGGCTTGCACACCTGAAAGCTTGTCTGTTCTTTTCTAACTATGTCAATTGGTTTAGCAAATACTATTAGCATTCTGTACTAACCCTGCCTCTAGTCTATTGCTCATTGCACTGTGCTTTTTCCTTAATTACCCTTAAATACAATCCCTTCCTCTTCATTTTTGCGTTGTCTTTCTATTTTTCCTTCTGTCACCCATTTTCATAGAATCATAGAATCGTTGAATGGTTAGGGTCGGAAAGGACCTTAAGATCATCTAGTTCCAACCCCCCTGTCATGGGCAGGGACACTCCCCACTAAACCATGTCACACAAGGATCTATCAAACCTGGCCTTGAACACCGCCTGGGATGGAGCATTCACAACTTCCCTGGGCAAACCATTCCAGTGCCTCACCACCCTTAAAGAATTTCTTCCTCATATTCAATCTAAACTTGCCCTGTTTAAGTTTGAACCTGTTACCCCTTGTCCTTTCACTACAGTCCCTAATGAAGAGTCCCTCCCCAGCATCCCTATAGGCCCCCTTCAGATACTTCTATGGACTTGTTCCAACAGTTCCATGTCCTTTTTATATTGAGGACACGAGAGCTGCACACAGTACTCCAAGTGAGGTCTCAGGAGAGCAGAGCAGAGGGGCAGGATCACCCCCCTCGATCTGCTGATCATGCTCCTTTTGATGCAGCCCAGGTGACGGCTGGCTTTCTGGGCTGCGAGCGCACACTGGTGGCTCATGTTCATTTTCTCATCAACCAACACCCCAAGTCCTTCTCCACAGGGCTGCTCTCAATTTCTTCCCTGCCCAGCCTGTAGCTATGCCTGGGATTGCTCCAACCCAGGTGTAAGGCCTTGCACTTGTCATGGTTAAACTTCATCAGGTTGGCATCAGCCCACCTCCCAAGCGTGTCAAGGTCCTTCTGGATGGTCTTCCTTCCCTCCAATGTATCAACTGAACCACACAGCTTGGTGTCATCGGCAAACTTGCTGAGGGTGCACTCAATCCCACTGTCCGTATCACCGACAAAGATGCTGAACAAGACCAGTCCCAGCTCTGATCCCTGAGGGACACCACTCATTACTGGTCTCCAGCTGGACATTGAGCCATTGAGCACGACTCTTTGCGTGCGGACATCCAGCCAGTTCTTTATCCACCGAGTGGTCAACCTTTCAAATTGATGTCTCTGCAATTTAGAGACAAGGATGTCATGTGGGACAGTGTCAAACACTGCACACGTCCAGGTAGGTGACGTCAACTGCTCTACCCCTGTCCATCAGTTCTGTAGCCCCATCATAGAAGGCCACCAAATTGGACAGACATGATTTCCCCTTAGTGAAGCCATGCTGGCTGTCACCAACCACCTTGTTGTTTTTCATGTGCCTTAGCGTGCCTTCCAGGGGAATCTGCTGCAAGATCCAAGATTTCACATCTTTATTTCCCATATCTGCCATCCTGTTTCATTTTAAAACCCAGAACATAAACCACAAGTTTAAAAATTACACCTTCTAACTATGCTGGTTATAGTATCTTGGCCTGAGTCTCCTTTCATACCTACAAGACTTTTTCTTTTTCATTCCAATAATCTTTGCTTTGGAAGGCTTCAGCATTCTCCTAATAGCAGCCTGTTACGATGGATAACAGTGTTGCAGGACAGACTCTGAAAAAAAGCTAGTTAGAGTAAGATTTGTCTTGACAAAAATGACAGTCAAGAAGTTTGATCTGACAGGATTTTCGTCTCCTGATTTGGGGGGAAAAGTACTTTGAAAATTTTCAGAGGAGACCAGAAAATCATTCAGGAAGGTGAGTATTGAATTAAGTTGATTTTTTTTCCCCTAGTCGTTGAGAGAACATGCCATTACTAACAAAGAAATTCACAGAAATCATCCAGTCCAGAGTTACTTGTGTATTATAATGTTCTGAAGCACTGTGCAAATACTTAACTAAAAACGTTTTTCAAGTGGAATGAAGATTAGGAGTATGCAACAGTCTTTATAATTCTGTAATTATAAGAAAAATTAGGAGTTATGTTTACATTTTGAAGTATTTGAAATTGCAGAAAAGCACATTCCAGGAATCTAAACACATGTGACTCTTTCTTTTGGAAAGTAATGCTGCTTACCTTACCCCCTTATATATTCCTTTTGTTCTTACTATGTAAGATCTTATTTTGTAGTATTGAGGGCTTTTTCTAAGGATTCTTTTTTCTAAGAATATAACTAGGAATTCTTCTGCTGCTGTATTATTTAAATTGGAATGATTCCTGTAAATCAAACGGAGTCTGCAATTTTGTGACTTTTCTGGAGCCTAATACTTTTGTGTTTTCTCTCCTGAGCTTCTTGGACCAGCAAATTGGAAGATATGTTTTATTGTTTTCTCCGAGGGTTGGAAGTTCTCTGCTTCTTGCTTTTAATTTTTGTAAGCCTGAGTTGCTACATGGTTTTGGAGAGAGTGTAAGTAGATTGCAGCTCACCGCAGCCATTTTGTCAATGCATTCATTACTGTTTTGAGGAATTTTCTTCCCTTTTCTTATGTGATAGTGCATCCTGCATGTCTCCTGGAGGGTTGGTGTTTAGAAGAATTTGTTGGCAATGCGTCAACTTACATGACCAATAGAAATCTTGGTTTACCTCCTGTGGTTGCAGTGACATTTCTTCAAGAATCAGGTCGATGGAGAATCAAGAGCAGGAGCTTACCAAGAGAGCCTTGAGAACAGCCTCTGCAGGTGTGCTTTAGGCACATTATTTTAGTCAGGTCTTCATTTCCCTAAGGAGAAATTGGTTGAAGAAACAGAAGAGGGTTGAACGAGTTGTTTTGTTAGTATTTTTGTGCAGTCACTAAAGAATGACAGCTTTCTGAGAAGACTGTAGGTAGAATGAACATTTATTATTCTTTTTCTGGTGAGGAATGAGAACAAGAAAAGAAAAGAGAGCAAGTGTTTGAGTTTCCATATAAAGATATAAAAAATGGCAAAAAGAGGGAGTTTTGCTTGTAACACACGTTTTCCTCTTCTTGCCTCAATGTCTTTCTCTTGCACTATGTTTGAAGAATGGATGAAGAGAGCTTAGAGAGGTAACTTTTATCTATCTCTTTCATTAAAGTTTACATTCCCAGTGGTAATTCAGACATAGTTTTACATACAAGTCAATTGCAAGTACTGAACATTTTCAATACATCCTTGAGAAAATTCCTGATTATTCTCTTTCCTGTCTCAAAATTGCTCTTACCTCCCCAAGACATGGAGAAGTTAATGTAGAAATGACCTGATGGATGATTTCTAAGGAGCTGTCAAATCAGGCATGTAACTGAAGGCAAATTTTAACTACTACTGTGGCCTATCCCTTCCCCATCATATTGAAAATATTTGTTAATGGGTGTACTGAAAAAGAGTATTCTCCAACTTGTTGCAGTAAACAATACTGCAGAAAAAAAACAGTATTATAAAATTTCATGTGACCTTTTGAGAAAAGTGCTAATTTCATGGGGAGTTTTGGGAAAAAGTGCCAATTTCATGCAAATTCAGAGGAAAAAGATAGATTGGAAGGTTTTACTTGGGAAGCATAAAACCTGTAATGACTGTAAAAGATATGCAAGCCTAATAATCATGAAAGCAACACTCTTTTACTAGTATATATTAATCACCTCATATCATGCTGGCAAATGCAGAAACATGATATTTTACTCCATGTATGATGAAATGCAGCTTTACATTAATTTCCAAACTGGTCTAAAATTGGATTTTTAAATCAATGTTTTTTGGACTTCTCTAGGGGTTCAAATAGTTCTGCTTCCTTATAGTAGCCTCAAAGTATCAATGTCATTCTGAGTTTAGATGTCTAGCCCATGTGAATAAATAAGTGTGGTTGATTAGTTGAACAGACTATACAAGGCTGATCTTTCTGCTATTGCTCCTTCTCTTTTTACACATTGAGGTTTATGGGGGCATGGGCAGAGCATGCTGTATGAAAGCAGCACATTCAGCCAGTGATAGGAATATTTTACTGTTGAAGTTGAAATGAATGCAAAATAAAGGTGAGAAAAATCAGAATTGGTTTTGTGATTATTTAGATTTTGAGTGATTTACTCAACTTCTCTGCTATTATGTAATCGGTGAGAGAGGTGAAAAAATGTAACATGCATCCTTCAAAAGGGCAGAAACTTTGTAATTTGGATGTGTCTATTTGCAAAATTTCATTCAATCTCTGGAAGTCTTGTCTGCTTCCACTGGAGAATGCTAATAGCCAGACTGAAACTATCAAAAGAATATAGATAGCTTAATATAATTTTCACAAGGCAGGTAGTGATAGCTGCTCATATGTGGTATGGCACTTTAACAGATGAGATTAACTCTTTCAGGTAGATTTAGGCAACTGTTTGAGGCTTTTGGTTCAGATTTGGAAAAGATGCAGAGCTGCTCTGTGGTGTCAGCACCTAACTATAGAAATCTCTAAAGCTAATCATGATGTTTGTCACCTTAAGATACAATTGCATGTGAATGAATGATATTGCCCGGTTTTAGCTATGCTGAGCTAAAACCAGAAACATGTTTTTATAGAGTTGTATATAATTGGAATGGTAGAATTACTGAATGACGTTTACCACATCTGATTTCCCTCTTTATTTGAAATTCAGTGTTTAGGCTCCTTCATTTAGATTTTTTGATTATTAATCTCTCTAACTATGCTTGAATTAGATTTTAAATGGCCTAAAATAGTCACGAACTAAAACAATATTCATGGTACTCTAACAGTTTCTTTGCAGAGTCACAAAAAAAAAAAAAAAAAAAAAAAAAGAAATATATATCAAAGTCAAAATGTATGACCTCAGCTATTCCCAAAGTGGTTTGAAAAGCACTTCCAGAAGAATGAGGAGATGGACTATAACCTGGGTGTAGTGTAGAAAGAAATTGTATAGTGTTCCTCATATAGAATCCTTAATAGAGAGATGACTCTTTATGGAGTTGTGACTTTAAAAGGCACTTTTATTGACTTACAGGATACCTGTAAGTCCAGAAAAAGATTAAACATTATCTCAGAGAAGTCCGCTATAGTTTAGCAAGAGATCAAAGAGTTCCATTAAGAGTGCAGTAGGAGGTAAAATATATTTATAGCAAAGGTTTATGTAGCTCTGATGAGGCCCCCCTAGGGAACTGGGAGAGACTCAGTAGGTGAGAAGGAGGTAAAGGAGGGGGGAGATGGGTGGGCAATTATTGCCAGTCTAGAAGGAGGAGGCAGAACAGATTATTCTAATGGTAGTTTTTAGGAATACATCTTGAATGCAAAAGCTGATAGCAATAATTGAATGTGATAAAATCCTAGACAGTGAACTTTCTTTTAGCACAAACATGTCAAGAAAAAAATACCAAGTCACACAAAGACCCTCCACCCCCTTCCTGACATCATGGTTCAACATTAGTCATGGTTGACAAACTTACCCTGAACTCACTGAAACAAAATTTAAAAAAAAAGCCCAAATGGGAAAATGGTGAAAACTGTCTCTTATTTTTCCACTAGTTGTGGTTGGGAGGGCTTCTAGAGGCACATCCTTATTGTGACCACTGAACGAGAAAGAAGAGATAATATTATCACACTTCTAAAATCCTGGAAATAGTGGAGAGTCTAGGTAAGGAGTCTAGCTGAGGTCGTAGATCTACACCACAAACTACCATACTAAATCTATAGAAATAATTAAAAAGCTACACTTTTTTACTTTCATGATTGTTTGTAAAATCTCAAAGCAACCTCAGAACAGAGCACAGAATGTGCCATTCTCTTTGCCTGAAGATGAAAGGAAAACAGGCTCTGAGGAGCCAAAGAGACTCACCTTGAGTCACAATGAACTTTTGCAAGTGCTTAAAAAAGTGTTCTTGTGGTTTTACTTTATTCTTGAGAGCCAGACTGCCCCTTCTGCACCAAGCACACTGATTACCTTCCTTCAGGATCCCAGCACAAGTGGTTTCTAGTCCTAGGACTGAGGCTGTCTGTGGTTTTTTATGTGGAAGGCAGTGATTATAGAGCATGATTCTGACCTGTACCAGGATTATAGATCATGATTCTGATCAGATGTGACAAAACTGTTATTAAAAAAAATAGCAAGGAGGGCCAGAAGAATTTTTATTTTAGCACCAAATAACTCCTTTAAAATCTGTAAGTAAGAGGTGATGTCACCAGCTGGGTAGCAAGGGCAACCAAGGGCATGAGAGGGTTTTGTAGTCATCTGGGTTGTAACATATATGCTGTTTGATACAGTGAAATAGATAGCTACTGGTTACTGAAGACTTGACATACCAAACTGATAGTAATATTACACCTTATGGGAAGCCAACACGTCATCGGTACAGTTCACTGACGATAATCTATGATTAAAGGCATTGAAAAGTGTGAACACCATCAACCATGTTTAGCTCACAGTAGAAGGGAGCAAACTACACCCACCATACAAGAAAAAAAGCACATTTCCATCTAAATCTGCTATAGACAATTTTTCAATGCTTGCAATATTAAAATGAATGATATTAAATGAACATCAGGGTTCAGGATCTATACTTGGTTTCTGAGGCCTTAAAAAGTGCATTTATAGGAAATAATGCCACTTCTGTCTCCTTCTCCCACCTCTCAAAAAAAGAAATCCCAGTATGTTTCTTTATATTTTTATGAAGACCTAGACAGCATAACTTCATATACATTGAGTTTTGTTTATTAGATCCATTGGCAAATGAATCATCTACTGTGCCACATCTTTTCTTTCTTAAGTGGGTATAGCCTTAGGCCTTGCATCAAATTGTACAGGACACAATTTTTGAAGTTGAACCAATTTTATTTCTAGTTCACAAATTATTTGATTGAGTCAAGTGCAGTCATGAGGTGGAAAAGTGGTAATAGATGACTATGATAAATGCACTTTAAAGAAAAGTGCCCCAAGAAAGCTGCACAGATGTATTCAGCTGCATAATGTCAAATTTCCATGAAAAGGGTAGCCATTGATATGCTAGAAGGACTCCCACTAATGGAATCATAATTAGGGCAAGCTACTTGCACCCTGTGCAAAGTCAGCTTTCCCTTGTCACAGATAAGAAAGTAGCAAAGCTTGATGCTTTACTACTTTTATTCCCAAATAGTCTTTAAATTAAACCCTTTCTCAGACAATAACTGGAGATTGGAATTACCTACTAGAGCTGTATTTGGAATTGTGCTTGCTATGTAGCTACCTTGTGTGATGCTGAAATTAAGTTTTGATGTGCAGTAGCGTGGAATTATTCAAGGATTCTGGGCTGCTACTTGAGCAGCTAGTACCATGTACTACAGGTTTGACTGTGCTTCTGTCTGAATTAGCTGCACCAAAGTATCTTGGGTACTTCACAATGAAGTCACTGTAATCTGGATGTACCCACAGAACAATGAAAACACAGTGAAAATAAAGAAAATGTGTGATGTTGATAATTTATCCTGGAAAAGGAATATTTTTTCTTCAGTCATAGGATTTTGGTGTTAGAATTTGGCCTAAGACAATTAAAAAAAAAAAAAACAGTTTTGAGTGAGGATATTGTCTTCCACACTACACCTGCTCTCCTCTGTAACTGATGTGTGGATGGCTGCATCCCCAGTCAGGGCAAAGACTTCAGAACTGCTTGAAGTGCTGCTAAAATAAGGATTCACTTCTAGAACACTAAAGCACTCAATTGGTGTTTCTGATTTTTTATTTTTTTTTTAATGGATGTGCACTTAAGTCTTAACTGTGCTGCTGTTGGCTGTAGTCTCACTGAAGACCATATGGGCTACAGTCCCAGTGCTGGGGGCCAAAGAGTAGTTGCAGTGGGTTCGGCAGAAGACCATGTATAGCTGCCAGTTGAGAAACGGGTGCTATTTGTCAATACAATATGAAGAAAATAAATGAAATCTGAAAAATTGGGTTCTTTAAGTTTGGTGTACTGCCACTGAAAGCAATGGAGCTTCTCTGATTTATAGGAGATGAACATCTCAACTGTAATATTTTATTATTGCATTTTAGTGAATAATTGAATATGAGGAAACTGTGCACATTGTATAGATTTTTTTATAAGAAGAAAACAGGATTTTGCCAAACTTTTAATGAGAAGTCAGTCTTAGTGTGTAAATTCCATTATTGTCAGTGGGTGAATGTGTAAAGCATGACTGAAGTCAATCTCATAGTCTTTATTTTAAACTGTTCAGTATTAGTTATCAAAGCATTTTCTGTAGTTCACTCCCCTGCTCAAATAACAGGATTCACAGCAATATTACTTGGTAAGAAAGGGTTAAGAAGTGAAAAAGAAAGAGCTCCAAGTGTCATTGTTTTAGTACCAGTAATGTTATGTCTCTGCTACAGTGCATAAAGAAGAAATGCTGACAAGAAAAAAAATCACACTTTAAGAAACTTTTCTGAGCCGAAGGAAGATACTTTTAAATTTGTGCCAGTTACAGTAATTAGTAAACTTGTTCTTAATAGTGTTGTTAAAATGTAATTTTTTTCACACTTTCTCTGACTTTGACACTGCTGCTTTTTAAACTTCATTTTGCACTTTGTTCCATTGTTCTTTAATCTGCTGCACTTTGCATTTAGTATCACTGAAATTTCGCACTTACTATGTCAATAACATCTGGCAAAATTGCCACCTATTAAGAGTAAGTGTTCTTTTTTCTCCTGTGAGAAATGTGATGGTGTATTATATTGGTTTCCCTTGAGAGGCTAAGGAGACAATTTTAAAGCAGATAAATGCATTAAAGAAATAACCTGAACTACAAGAGAAGGTTAACGAAAGTCAAAAACTTTTTACTCTTTTTTTCACGCCTTTTTTTTTTTTTTTTCTTTTGATAAAAGCATCCTGTACATGTGGGGAGTGAAAAAATAGTTCAGTTATTCAATCTTCTGCACATTTGGATGTATGTTACCTTTTATAATGCTGCTGCAGGACACGTTATATTCTTAAAGGCTTTTATCAACATCAATATTTTTCTGGCCATGTTGGATATGTGTCAGTTTAATGTTGTATTGCAGCAAGTGTGCTGATAAGTTCTTCACTCTTGGCTAGTGTAAAAACACAGGAGTGGTTTTCCAGAGATGCTGTAGGCAGGAGCAGGCCTGGCTTTGAGTTCTCTACCTCCATGGTCAAGCATATTTCAGTTCACTTGTGCACAGAGTGAGCATCAGGCTCCTTCTTACCAGGAAAATAGTCTATTGAAGGAAGATGGGATGGGTTAGAATGAAGTAATCACCTTAGGCTCCTCTGTACTTACTAGTCCAGCTAGAAAACTTCCTGACCTTTTGCTTTCATCATAGCTGGAAGATTGACTCACTTTGGTGTACTGTTTTGAGTAAGACCTTCCCGAGTTAGGACATAGCATATATGCCTGTATATAGCCTGGCATTTAAAGTGTATAACCTATTCCTTAAATTTATAAATATCTTGAGTATGCCTGTGATCCTTATGTATACATTGCTAGTAAATGAAACTGAATTTATGGAATGAAGTACAGCCTGAGTGACAGACTTTTCTTTTGCCATGGATAAAATCTGGGTGAAACTGAACTGCCACCCATGCCATACATATGCTGAAATGGTGCTGAAATTTAAATAATTGCACACAAGGCAAGGAAGGAAAAAGCTTCACAGAAGAAAATTCTGTAGCACTGTTTACACAATGGGGTCCATTTTCATAGTACTGCCTCCCATGGCATTGCAGGAATGTGAGCTGGGAAGGGCTAAGGGAAATACGGTGTGTTCCAGAGACTGTCAAAGACATAGGGAATATTTCCATTAACTTTAGGAGAGCTTTGGCCTGAGCCTGCATTATAAATGCAAACTATATGGTCTGATTGAAGAAACAGGAGGGATAGGAATATAATGAACTGAGACACAGGGATGTGGGATTTTGGTACTTTGGCAGATGGTGGAGAGGCATTCCATGTCTGTAAATCCTCATGTCAGGACTCAGTGTTGCAAACACAGTGATATCTAGCTTTGCATGAGGGATGTGAATTTTGTATCCAGCTACATACACAGCTCCAGTTAGCATAATGAGAACTGTGCATATATTGAATCACAGAGGGAGTAGACTTGAGCAGAAGGAGATCTGTCCCTGTGGAATAGCAACTTAACTATTAGACTAAAGAAAAGGATTGTTCTAAAATTGGTACACTTGATCTTTATTCAGCATATTGTAAAAGACTAAATAGATACATTCTTCATCTTCTCTATACAGATATGTATGAGACTTAAAAATATAAATGTCTTGAATTTGTGTGTTTGAAATCAGAAGAAATTTTCCTTGAATAAAGCAACATGGGGATGAGTATGATGCTTTAGTGACTTAGATATAAAATTATTATATATTTATTTTGAAATAATTTTAACTAATAATATTACGGAGTTGTTATCTAGATATAGTACAATGCATCTTGCTACAGTTTTCAGTTTGCACGTAATATTTATAATGGCATTCATTAACTTGTTTTAGTATAAATCTACCCAGGTGATATGTTACTGCTTAAACTTTGTGTGTGTTGAAGGACATAGAAATAGCAAAATAGAGCATGCTTGAACATTTTCACTGTTTTCTTTATTGTATGTATAGAATTAAGGTTCAGATGCTGATATTTGCATCTGTATTATAATATGAAGTTTACATACTACTGGTTACAAATAATGAGGTGGTGAAGAACAGCAATTGTATTTCTCCTTCCAGATTTTGCCTTTCCTTAAATTTCTTTTCTTAATTCTTTATTGGCTGCAATTTAAAAATATTTTCCCTGACATGAATGCATTTTCTTCTGACAAAATGACTCTTCTGATACTTTTTTGTTTTAAAATAATTTTGTATCAACAAACGATTGCACAAATAAGACTGTAATGAGCACAAACATGAATCAAATGCTTATGTGTTGTCTGGCATGATACTGCAGGCTCATTGTTAGCCCTCCTTCTAAAACTAAGTCACCTCCAATTTCTTAATTTGGAAAAGACATCTTGTTTCCTTATTCTGAAAATCCACCAAGAATTTAATGAACCAGTGGTGGTTCATTAACTTCCAGTTGGAAACTGAAGCAAGTTCTTAAGGTGACTGCATGACTAAACTGCCCCAAATCTGTTATTTTTCTGTTTAAAGACATGTTGTAGTTGATTACATGCAGCTAGCTCACGTGAGCCTTGTTCACACTTTGTAATGCTTTTCGTGTTAGGTAGTTCCCATGATTTCCTGGGGAGGATTCAGAGAATAAGTCAAGGTTTGGCAACTTTTCAAAGTTGAGGTGCCAGATGGTATTTTTCTTTCCCAAATTAGAAGTTAAGCGTGCTGTTAGAAACTCAGCAAGAGCTGGGAGATACTGCCTTTCACAGAAGCAAGATGCTGCCAATCACCTTATTGGAGGTATCATCTCTCTGCACAAAGCTGTAGTTTCTCAGCCCCTGTTGAGCTGGGAAGGTGGGGGAGCCTCTGCCTCTCACATGTGCCCCTCTAAAGACGTGCTTTGTCTCTCAGCTCCTCAGCCTGTGTAATCCCTGCTGTATGCCATTAAGAGACTGCCTGTGGACCATCTTGGCCATCCAGACATAAGGCTGGGGATCCCTAGAAGAAGAATTTTGTTAATAGAGCAGAGATGCCATAATCTAACTGTAGTCAGGGGATCTGGTTTGGATTGTCACAGTGGTGTCTCCATGTGATAATTGTTTCTCTGTGTGCTATTTTCATTGTCCCCATATTGGGGCTATTTTTGAGGTTGCTTGCTTTTTCCTCCAAATTCAGATTTAAATAGATTACTAAAAGGTCAGGTCTTCAGCCTATAGGGAGTATCTTTAGGCAGTTATATTCACAGCAGGTGCTTCAGGGAAAACAAGATTGTTGCAGGTAGTCAAGTGATTAAGCTGCCAGGACCCATTTTCTGGCACCTGAAAGCTGGCAAAAAATGATAGTCTACTTCCCTGTTCAGCTGCAGTCTGTCAGATGAAAGCTGCTGCATCTTGCATTTCTGAGATTCTTTCATGTCACCAAAGGTCATGATCCCTTGTCTGGGAATCACTGAACTTGTTCATGAGGGTGATCTTGCAAACTGCAAGCATTGAATCTCCATAGGGATGCTTTGTGGCGTAAGGTCCTTTAAGTCTCCTACTTTGTGAACTAACAGGAGCAAGAAATGTTAGAAAAATGGCAACTTTTATAACCCATGAAGTTAGAGATTTTCTTGCACTGCTAACCTGTGCCTTCACTCAGTGAAAGGGAATCACAAACATAGTAAAAAGAGAGTAGGACTTTCTGAAGCAAGTAAACACAGATCCATAAAGGTGATCTGGCCTATGATTCAAACCAAATGTAGGCTCTGTGCCCTTCAGCTGTCTGGATAAGGCAGGTGTAGCCAAGCTGTGGCTCCTGAGAGGAGTCTCAGTAAATGCTTACATGGCCCCAGTGACAGAGTCCTCTCATGCAACTTGTATGAGCCCTGCTGGATTGTCTGAATTCGTGGTAGTCAGAAAAAGCTTTGGAGGACAATACCAATGAACTGCTTTGTCATCCACATACCTGTCCAGTAGCAGAGCAGCTTACTGGTTTCTCGGGTGTGAACATAGCTTTTCCATGAGTGTAGACATCAGCAGATTCACCTCTGACTGGATGCTGGGGCATGTTGGAAGACTGTCATTAGAGGTCCAGAATCTCTTGACTCTACCAACTGACAGCTCATCTCCTACCATATCAGAAAAAAAGAGTGCAGAAACCTATGATGATGCTTTCTCCATCAACCTACCGACTTAATACTACTTTTGAACAAGAAGAAGTGCAAACCAGCTTGACATTTAGCAAGATTGCTTTGATACAACAAATATGTTGTAAGCCTGAAGACAGGTGCATTACCACTAAGAAGGATTTTGTTATAAATGGTCTCATTACAGTGTGCTATGCGTACAGTTTGTGCCTTGAGGTTCAGCTTTGCTGTTGTTAAATTGTCACATGTTTTTATGTTAATCTTTTAGATTAAATGGTAAATATAGAAGTCTTCATTCAATTAACAAAGAAGTAGTCAGTAAGAGATGGTGATTGAAATGAAATGGTGAGAAATAGAAGTTCTGTATCCTATTAAATGTGAAATTACTGTGTAAGAGTGAACCCACAGTAAATGGCAGAATAAAACCAGTGAAGAGCAAAAGGAATCCTGAAAGCTGCCCCAGCTCTCTGTTTAGCAGGTAAATGTTCAGAATTTACTTCAGCTTTTTTACCCATTTTGCATGTTAAAGTGTATCCTAAGCTCTGCGTGTGAATATTCACATGCAAAATGTTAGGTATTTACTGTATTAGTGGCTTCAAAAGGACATACCTTAAAGTTTGCTGCTGACTATAAATCTCTCACTGTAGTTTTAATCTGAGGCAAAATAATGGACTCTTCATGTATTGTCTGTCTTCCTTCTGACCCAATGAGGGATTCATTTTGGTACTGGACTTCTGTTATAATCTGTATTCTGATCAGGTCTGACTGTAATAATTATCCTGGTTACTACTAAGCGGTTTGAATAGACTAATAACAGTAACCTGGAATAATGTAGCATGTACACGAAAGTGCCAGCCAGCACAGAAGAAGAGAACCTGCTTACAGAGCCAAAAGTGCAAACTGCAACCCACCACTCCACTTATTAGACAGCTAGGAAACATTGTCTTTTCCTTATAGCAGGTATATAGATATGAAGTGTGGTAATTACCTGTCCCTTATCAATAATTAACACTTTTCACTTGCATTTTGTTCTCTTCTTTCTAGTTACTACACCTTGCTCATCACCACATTCACTGTGTCTTGTTCTGTGCATTTCCACAGCTGTCACGTGTTTGTTTTCTTGTACTCTTCTTGGGCAGAACAGTGCACAGAAAATTTATAATTATTTTTCATCATCTGCAGATCTCTACATATATATTGCTAAATGTTTTGAAATGAAGCAAGATCATGTTCTTTATCATGCGGCTGGTGGGATGTCTTTTTTCTGCTTTACTCTACCATCATGTCAGCTGCAAGTAAAAACCAGTGCTCAGAGTGTGAGTTGATATTTTTTTGCAAGTATTTAGGTTATATTAGTATTTTTTCTTTTTATAGTTCTCTGACATATCAATTGTCTTATGCACTGCAGCTTCTTTGCACTGCGCAGGCGCGTGCAATGTTACTGTAAATGCCCAGCAGGGCATGTAACTGAGCAACTTACTTGCTTCATCTTCAGAAGCTTGTTTGCTGAGGATCTTTACCTTTATTCTGACTGTGACGGCAGGACCAGGGCTGACAGAGCTCAGATTTTCTCTATCTTTCTATCTCTGACAGAAGCTGTTGAAGAACCTATATGACCGGTGCAACTTAGCATAGCTTGGCAACAGCTCAGCGCTGCAGACAGCCTGTTCTGGCTGCAGATGGTACCCTGATTTCTCCCTGCTTAAGCATCCCCTCAGCTTACACCCAGGCTCCACTGAAAATTACTGCCTCCTCAGGTCTACCAGCACAAGTCACAGAACTGCTTTTTAGTCCAAAGCAGTCAAACTGATGCAAGTTAAGGAAACAGTTTTTATTGGATCAGCTTAGGGAACAACCAGGTGAGCAGGCAGTGGCAGCTGTGAGGGAGCAGATAAGAGGTGAGCAGGTGAGGGGGTTTCATCAGCAGTGGGAAGAGGATGCCTGAATACCACATAAGTGGTATCAGAACCCCTGCTGGTCTTCTGACATGGGAAAGGGGAGAGATTTTCTCTGCCCTCTCATCCTTTTTCGTAGACCGAGACTAGCTCTCATATAGTGCATCAAACTCAGTGCTAAAACTTATTTATTATTTTAAGGAGTGAAAAAGCTCTTACCATGGTCAGTGAATGATTTTTCTAATGTGCTAGTCACAGATCAAGTACAGAGGGTATGATGAAACAATTTTGTTGAGTTCTGGTATTATACACTGAGTTCATTGATTAGATCTTTTTAAATATCCTTCAGCTGATTAATGTCTAAGGCCTATACATAATACACATAGCTCACAAACACTCCATTTTGGACAGCAGTCAAAATGAAAGCTATATGTAGTTCTGGTCAGAACTTCAGCAGTAACAGCTTCAGGAAAACAAATTATTATAGGAAGTGATTGATGTACTGACTAAACAGGTTGCAGCCTTCCCCTGCAGTAGGTGGTGCTCACTGCTTAAATAAAATGAAGTAGTGACAGTGATGGGCATACCAGCTTTTGGCTGAGTCCTAAAACCAGGGATGGACAATTTGTAATGAAAAACCTCATATCTATGGGAGAGCAGAGCCTTGTTTCACAGGGTGCATTCTATATCACTAATTTTTACTTTTGCAGTTTCACTTAAAAATACTCCTTCTAAAACTCTTCTGTATCTGTGTTGTTGCAGGGACACCTGGTATATTTTATTGCAGAGGTGGCTGCTTTTCATTGGTTTATGAAATACTGCATGTATTTCAGTGCACTTTAGGAAGGTCTCAGAATACCAGAAACATTAACTTCTTGTATAAGCACTGCTATTTTTGGTAAGAAAATTGATTGGTAATTTATATAAACTCTAACTTCACCTGTTCAGCTACTGCTTCTAGAACCTCAGAACAAAGTGAAATCAATAAGAATTTGGCCCAAATACTTTTGAAAACTGCTACAACTGTCTGTATGTGGTTTAGGCACCAAAATACATTCAAGATGTGTTATTCAGTCCTATGTTGCTTGTGTGGCTCTGTACAGCTTTAATTTGTTCACAGATCCAACTACCTACACATGCCTCTTCTCGGTCACAGTGCTCTGAGAGGTGTCCTGCTTGCAGGGTTACCATTGCTGCTGCCAGTCTCTGCAGTTGCTGATCTGTACCTTTCCCTCTCTGGCTTTCACTGTTTCAGCACCAGCTTTTTGATTTGTGGAGCTAACCTGAGGATTTTACCAGGAGAGGAAAGGCATAAGGGGTATGTACAGGCTCAAGTGTGATTGATGAGAAGCCTCTTTCTGGACTGGGTCTTGAATCAAAGTGGTCATAGAAACTCAGTGGAGCCCCACATGTTCTTTTGTACTAAAATTTTGGAATTCATACTGAAATTCTGGATGCAGGCCATCCTTGAATTTTTAGGAATGTTTGGATCAAGATCTGAAGTTTGTGACTTATTTCTATAATGGTCTGAACTGAATGCCAAATTTGTGAGGTCTGCCTTGCCTAAGTGCTTAGATATTGGCCAGATGCTTGGCTATCACTGCCTTAAAAACTAAAAATTATTTTCTCAATAGTGAAAATCTCTGTTTTGAGACTTTTTTTCTAAAGAGCTGGTCTGGTAACCACAGCAGAATAAAAATGAGAATTGCATCAAAGAATGTGCGTTAGAAATTTTGTAGTTTGGTTTACTATTTATAGATTCGCAGGTCATTATTAATGTTCCATAATAATACTTCACCTGGTTATAATACATATTCATTCCTTCATGTTTCTAAAGCCCTTTGGGAACTTAGTAAAGAGCTGCTAGAAAAGTCCAAAGTGTTATTAAATGAGTTTAAAATTCCAGCTGTTTTCCTCATAATAGATTTTGCCTGAAGTAAGAATGAATATTAAAGAAAAAATTAGAACTTTTTCTAAAGTGGATCTTTGCTGTCAGCCTGATAAAAGTACATTTCTCAGCATACTGTCCATCTTTTTCTTGGTGATACTTAAGTTTAGTTTGGTTTAGTTTTTAGCTCATTGTATTAATAGCAAAACTTCACCGAGGCTGACATTTATTTCATGAGGTTAATCTGCACTCCAGTAAACATGAAGTAAACCTCTACTTTCTCTTCAGAAGAATATTCTTCTGTAATGTTTTAGGTTTGTTTTATTTTTTTTCATAAATATTGGTATATTCTTTAATAATGTTTTCTGTATAGAAATCACACCTCTCGAATAATACGTTGCTCTAAGAGCCTTAGAGATATACAAATAAAATCCTTAGCTGATTACTTTAAACCTGGCATTTTCTAGTTCAGTGTTCTGCATGGCTTGCTTTTGTTTTGTTTGAAATCATAGTAATACTAGAAAACCTGTTGGAACACAGGCTGTTAGCGTGCTAACGTAAATTGTGAAAAGAAAACTAATTTGTGATGTTTTCTTAGGATACAGCCAAGATTTTTTTTTTATTTGAAAAAAAAACATACCAAAAAAAAAAAAAGATTACAATGATGTCAAGGCCTATGAGTTAAAGTGCAGCCTTTTATGTAGCAAGTAAAAAAAAGCCACCTGAATATGTATAAAATGTGTTTTAGTCTGCAACAATGAACTCTTTCAAAACAATGCTGTCACTGTTTCAGTACTTTAAAGTGACACAGTGATTTTCAAGTATTAATAAACATCCAGGGGGAGCTAGGGAGTAGCAATTTTGCTTCTTTTAATGGTATATAAAGAAATACGAATACAGAGAAAAGTAGTATAAATGACTAATTCTTATTTTGGGATTGGGGCTTTTTTTACTAGGAACTTTTGATGAGAAACTGGTCAGCCATTCTGAGAGTGGTGGAAAGCCTGTCAAGGTCACTGCCAAGGACAAGAGAGTCAATTAGTATGCAGATCAGAGCCAAGGAGTTCAAAGGTATTGTTCCAATTCAATCACATTAGCCAGGCCAGTAATGAACAAACGGCATGACCTTAATCAGGGAGCCTGAACCACTCATTGAAGGGAAGTATGTGTGTCTGTGTATGTACTGGGGGGGACAGGAGGAGGGGTTAGTGTGGCAAAAAGGATGTGGTTTCTTTTGTTGTTGTTGTGCTTTGGCTTAGGATTTTTTTTTTTTAATTCTTTTTTTTTTTTTTTTTTTAATTTTTAAAGGAACAGCACGCCCAGTTTGCTTAATTAGCCACCAGTAATGGAAACTTAGTTCTGGATGCCTGTATTCTGAAGTACAAAATTGCTTTTATTTTGGGGTGATAACTGCAACAGACTCAAATGGACAGGTGGCTTGAGTATTTTAGTCGAATGCATTCAGTTGTATGCTAAAGCGTATGCAGGAGGAGGGAGATAACCTTATGTAAAACACCAAACCGAATTTTGCAATTAGTTTCTCTCACACTGTGCTAATTTTCTTAAGTCTACATGCATAGAAAATTCGGTTTTTGTTGTTTTTTTTTTTTTTTCCTTAGACATAACATAAAGTAAGCCACACTCAAGTTAATAATGGAAAGAATATTTATTTAGAACAAACGATATTTCTTTAACGCTTTCAAATATTGCACCGTATATATTTTAGATATCCACATTGCTAAGTTGTTTCGTACGCTCAGCACAATACACACTGCACGTTTCAGTGTACTCAATTTAGTACAGCAAAAAAGCAGCATTCTCTGTTATATTCATGCTAACAAATGCCCGCTCTGTTATAAACTCACAAAATATCTCTCTCTGCTCTTTTTCATATATACATGTAAGCATTCGAATACTTTTACAGACGTGTACATACTGATGACAAAATAATGGAATGACAGGACATATCTGTACTCATTTATATATTGTAACGTCTGTCTGTTTCTGTAAAGTGTTTTTTGAATGCATACTTAGCACTCCTTTGAAATTTGTACGTAAATCAGAACTGTGCTCTGGTTTTTATAAACTATTTGGTAATAGTTTTTTATAAACTGAATTTGGTAGCCAAATATATTAAAATAACACTTCAAAAGGTAACATTTTTCAGTATTTGAATAATGGAAATTGTAAACACATTCTTTCTGCATGTAGAAAGATAAAAAAACCCACTTCGCAAGAAATCAATATTACATATTGAAAATGTGAATGATTCTGAAAATATATTCACATGGTTTACCTACAAGTTATTGTTTTGTGTTTATATATACAATAACTTACAAGTTTCCTGTACCTCTCTGTGTAACATTTGCTCAACCATTACTTCAGCTGGAGCAGATTATCAAAGAAAGCTGCAGGCTTCATTGGGGAAACTGTTGGCAGAGATCATTTCTCTATAAATGAATCATGATAGGCAACTAAGATTTTAGGAATCAAGGGGAGGGTGGGGTTTTTTCACTCTCTTCCTTTCTCTTTTTTACTGGGGAGGTAGTTCATCATATCTCACTAAAACGGAAGATGCATAACAGAAAAGAAACTATTCTGGGCTATGAAGCACCCTAGGGGTTCATGAATGTTGGGGGAGGAACACTGATTATACAATGCAATAACATATTGAGACACTATTTCAGTTTTACACTTGGTATCAAGTAAATACAGGATATCTCACCCATGAAGGGTGATTATCTTTCATAAAGGGAGGAAATGAGTTATTAAGGTCTTTCTCAGGAGCAAAACAAGGATAAGAATCTTTATTAATGTAAGAAACAATCTGGTTTGCTTTTGTTTTTTGGTGTTTGTTTTGTTGGTTTTTTCCCCCTTACAGTAATATACTTCCTTTTTAGCAAAGATGTGGGGTTTTTTATCTTTAAATTGTCTATAGCACAGAACTGAACGCACATCAATTTTAGCTGACACCACTGCACTGCTTGAGAATATTGTTATAATACATGTGCTCATTTTTATCTAGATCACAATTAATAACATTTTTAAGTAGGCAATGTCTATCTAGTCCCATGAAACCACTTGTTAAGTATTTGATATTTTATTTGAGGATATTAAAATATTGTTTAAAAATAAACATATACCAGCAGAGCAGAATTTTCACATGATTATTCAGATAGTCAATAGGTCCTCTTTGATCATATTATCATGATGCTTCTCTTGGATTTCAGTCTAAGACAGGCGCATTTTTTCCTATTTCTCTCTCTCTCAGTCTCTGTCTCTGTCCCCCCACTCCCCCCAACAAGGTCATAGATTTTTTTAAATGAGGACTACAAGTTCCAAGTGCAAGATTAAGTAAGTTCTAACAGTGTTATAAAAGTAAGTGCTTTTCTCTATAATAAAAGGTGTTTAAAAAGTTCGCTACAGCTTTAAACAGAATTACAATTTACTTCTTTCAAGTGTCCAGGCCATAAATTCTTCTCAATTCCCTCTCTCTCTCCCCTTGTCGGAATTAATGAGATCAGATTTGATCAGGGCAGTGATGTGTTCAGAGCCAAATCACACAACAGCGCGCGTGCGGTAATGGAATTTGCATCTAATGCATACATAAATCAAACATCTTTCTGGACATTTTCATATGCATAATGTCATTTCATCCAGTTCTCTCTGTGCAGAGGGGGAGATTTTTCTCTCTGAGAGAATGACTTTCTTTAATGCTTTCATTTTATTTTCGCTGACTACAATCCCCGAGAATGCGCTCGGTCGGAGAATCTTTCGGGGCGCGGTTGACAGTTCCTTTTCCAAGAGGGGTCCTTCACATTTATCATGCCTCTTCCTCAGGGGCTTTGTTATGCAAATGTGGCTGAAATTGATAATTCCAAAGTGCTTCATTTCGGTTCCTTGGCGGTTGGAGATGGTAGATAAAAAGAAACTGACAAGACACACTGATTGCCCTCAATGCTTGTAACTCTCTTGCTAACAAGGCTCGATATTGTTAAAAATTCCTATTGTTATCAGGGTGGCAGTTCCATTATGCAGGCCTTGCAAATTTCTCATTTGAATATTAACCCTTTAATCATCATGCTCCCCTCTCCCCCCCCCCCCCAGCCCCAAATCAGTTGCTGGCGAATGGGTCAGAACACAAACCAGTAAATTATTGCCCTATTATTCTTCTATTATTAGTGCAAAGTGTGCTGTAGGATTTTTTTTGTGGTTGTTGTTGCTTGGGTTTATTTTATTCTATTTTTTTAAAACTACTTCTATTAATCATTTTTCAATGAGATTTCTGTACCTTAAAAAAATGCTTTAACAAAAGAGGTCTAGCAGAGGGAGAGAACTGGGTTGCTTCAAGTTAGGGTTGGGAGTGTATTTACGTGGAAATATCTGTTTGCAGAAGTCAAATTCAGTAGCTCCTGGAGACTGGAGAAATTTCATTATTTTTTACTTGTATGTACTTGCACTTTATGTTCTAACTTAGGTAGGCCTCAGGGAGGGGGTAGCATGTCTTTATATACTGTAGTTCCATGAGATTTTTAGCTGTCTGTCCTGTTGGCTGCAATATCCCTATCTCAGGCTAGCCAGCAACTGATTTCTAGCCCATAGACAGGTGACTAAAATAAAAGAGTAGAGAAAAAGTGAACTTGAAAGCTACAAGGATTTCTGGAGCTGTGTTTTTTTAACCTTGAAGGACTCATGACTATACTTCCACACTTAGGCACTCCTTATATTGACACCTTTCAGTTATATATTTATAAAATTATGTTAATAAGTGGAAGGGCAAGGAGTGATTCAGGGACCCGATGCTGTCACTGCTGTGGTTCACAAGAGCTTTGCCAGTATCTTCAACAATCTCCGCATCAGGCCCTGGAAATAACATGCAATCAGCCAATGGCAAGTTCAACCTAAGGATTAGGTCACATTGCAAAAGAGCGTGACTGGTTGCTAACTGACTTACTCATTGATTAATGAAATTGTGATGTCTGGAATTTCAAATATCTCTCTAACATTCCCCCATGTGTTTGTGTCCGTAAAAGGTGAATTCTTTCCCACTAAGCACATGCCTTCAGGATCATATTACAATTATAGGTTAATTTTAATTTGTCATTTTTCTGGGGACACCTGACATGGTTCCAGTTAAAGTAAGTCTTAGTGTGACAAAAGTAAGTATTGCTGATGCTGGGGGGGGGGGGGGGGGGGGGAAGTGGAGAAGGGAGGAACTGGTGCTATAAAATGAAGCATAGCTCACTGCTAACACCAGGCAGCTGCAAGAATATAATATTTCTCTACAGTTACAAAGAAGATGCATCTCAACCAGATCATGTCAAAGGAATGTCAAAGTTTCCACTTTCTTAGTTCTGAAGTCTTGCAGAACTGTCTGCCAAATTATAGTAAATAAAAAAGCTACTTGCACAATAGTAGCTTCTTTTATACTGGAATATTTTTGTTCTTCCCTCTAAAAAAAAAAAGGAAATAGAGAAAACACAAAGAAACAAAAAAGGAAATAAGAAACAAAAAAAACCCAACCCTCTCATGTTATTGTAGGAACTCTTGGGAAGCTCTTAGTTCTTTCTTTCATTTATAGGTGCGATGGCAAATTAAACCCATGGCACGAAACAGCGATAATGCCCACTGTAGAGGGGTGTGAGTTACAAGCGTTAAGTTTCCCATGCCTGTGCTTTTTCTTTCAATTATCTGAAAACACCCTGTTAATTTTTAATGTGTTCATACCCTCATTCTATTTCCAAAACCGATACCTTTCCCCCTTTTTACTTCAGAAATAGATTTCACTAAACCTGGCTGCCGTAAACTCATTATGCAATTCTATCATTTATTCTGTCCATTAGAGTAACCAGTGTTACTGCTTTTCCCCTCACTTGAGTCTGTCAAGTACTGTTATTTATGCTCAGTGGTATTAATATCTCTGGTTGTATTATGGTTGTGCACTCAAAATTGCTAATACAATCTAAACTTGGCAATAGTGACTGCATCAGCTATCAATAATCAAAAAGTCTCATGTAACTTGTAAGTATTAATAAGAATCAATAATTACCTAAATATAATTAGCTTCTTCTGCTTGCTATAAAGAATCATCAGTAGAGCTGATGGCTTTAAAAAGATCCTCCTTTTCAGAATCAGAGAGCATGCCTATATTATGAACAAGAGAATTAAAGATTTGACAGCATGATTTTGGATGTTTCCTATTTTAAGGTACCCTTGGCAATGAATCTGCTGTAACCTGGCTATATAATGTTGTCTGCTCTCTTTAGGTAGAAGTTGATTTTTCTTTCACTGCTTGCTTTCTGTGGATTTTCAAAAGGATTTTCTTTTTTTTTTTTTTTTTTTTTTTTTGTAACAAGAAAACCTGTTAGGTAATTTGTGACCACAGAATTAGAGCAATACAGCTGAACTAATATATATGCAATGGCTTCCTTTATGCATAGGAGCAGGCACTCTTTACTTTGCTGCCCAAAACACACAAAGCACCCATTAGAATGAAGAGGCCTGTGATGTCTCTTCATGTGCAGAGTGTAAAGGTACATGAATGTCCTTGCTTGTTGGCATTTAATTTACCAGTTGCCTCTGTAGTGGAGCCTTGGCAGATTCAGCTTGAATCTGAAAGACAGGCTGTCATACTGAGAGTCTGCTGCCTACTGCTGAAATTGAGAGGCTTGGCAGATATGCAAACAGTAACTGGGTTTGAGTTGTTTTGATTACAAGTTAAACAGAAAGTCATTGGCAGGGCCAATATAAATCTGCTGAGGTTTTTTTGGCAAAATCTGTGGAGGTATTTCTATATATTCTGCAGAATTCTGGAGCACCTTGATTTCACATCAAAGAGTGTCCACCTCTGAACCCATTCGGCAGATAAATGTGTCAGAAACGTGGGTGAGCACATTTAACTTGCTGAGAGATTCCAGATTCAAAAATATAATGCCCCTTAACAACATGCTATACCACACCACCTTTGTACACTTGTTAAATTCTGCAACCTAATGTTTCACTCAAATTTCGGTGGACTTTTGGAGAAGTAAGACAAGTTACAATCAGCTGAAACAGGAGGGCAAAATAGATTTTAATAAAAGTTCCAGGTGAATAAATTAAAAAAAAAAAAAACCACCTGATTGGACATGCTGAGATATTTCACCAACACATTGTTTTATGACATTAATTGAGATTTTCTGAAGTTACTCTCTTCTTGGCACAAAGTACTTTAACAGTGGTTCAGGCTGGTACAATTCAATCCATAACTGGCTTTTTTCTCCTATTCTACAACAGCTTTGCCTGAAACATAGTAGTTGACGAAACATCCAGACCTGATAAAATCTAAGTGCTCATCCCAAATTTATTTCCTTACAGAGTTCATTTGTCTCCTTGCCTAATCTGCAATGCTGAGTTGATAAAAGTAACCCAAACTGACATTGTATAAGCAAAAAAAGGAGTCTGTACGCTTTAATTACATGTGCTTTTACCATGCAACCTCTGCTTGATTCCAGCTTAGTGTTTTGAACACTAACACATCCTTTACTAAAATTGCCTTGCAATTTTTAGGCAAAATCACATTAATTTTGGAGGGAGGGAAAAGAATACATATAATTGTCACTCCTATTGTTTCTGTCTGACTGGCTGTAGACAGATTTCTGCAAGGCTGGCTAGCAACAATACACTGATTTACAGAAGCAGGAATATCTCCACAATTTCAAGGGCTAAGACACCTTTATTTGAAAACTGAGAATCTGCAAAATGTGGCAAAGTTCTTGGAAAGAACCCAAATGTATGGAATCTTTTTAATTTTTTTTCCTTCTCTGCTTGTATCTGCTGCTTTGCCTATTATGGCTTTCGGGGCTGGGGGGTGGGGGTGGGAGGTGGGGGCAGCAGAAGAGAAACTACAACAAAAAAACCCACTCCTGAATTTGCACAAATTATTATATAGTTCATGCTAAATTTTAAAATAACATAATTTGGAAAAATTGATTAGAATATAAACATCGTTATCTAAATGCTCTTTATTTCCAGATCTGGCAAACTGAAGCAGCACATTACTTTTTCCTAAAACAAGTAAAGGTTTGTTTTCTTTGGAAATTACTCCACTGATTTTCTCTTTCTCATACTGAATGTCCCTTTCCCTTGAGCAAACGGAATAAAAGAGTTTATATGAATGGGCCATATTGCTCTCCAGATAGCAGAAAACAGCAACATTTTAGGAATCTCATTTTCAGATACAGGTTGAAAAAATACACTGGCTTTTTACCTCCTTTTGCTCCTTTTTACTGTTCTATGTGCTTTCTTAAAAAGAGTGAATTTAGGAACCTTTAAACTGCATGCTCTCCCAATACTACAACCTGATGCAAGTGTTTAGAGGATGCTTCAAATGTCAAATCTCTCTGAAAGTGATATACTTTATTACTGTTCTTTCTTGTAGTACAAACATTTCAGTGCTGCTCAGATGTTATTTTTCAAAATACACAGGATTTTGATATATGGACAACAGGAGAATATGTATTTTAGATATAATGCCATAAGTGCTTAAAAGTTATTTCTGAGCTGATTTAACATGGAAAATCTCCAGGTAGATTAATTTTATAGGCTGCTTTTATGGGTATAACATTTCAAGATGAGAAAGCCATGCTTCTGAAATTTAGTTTTGTCAGCTTTCATTGGCACCTCCAACTCCATCGTTTATTACATTAAAGTTGAAATTTGGTCTCCTTTTTTTTCCTGATTTTTACTTAATTCTTGACTGAAATGACTGGGGTTGTATTTTCGTGCTGAGGTTCTGTTGCTTCTATTACTCTCTCATTATTTACATATCCAAGGGAAAAAAAATATTACAATAGAGGTACTTAAATAACTATGCTTAGAAATTGCAAGACCTGCGAAGTCTATTTTTATTGGAGCAGGCAGCTATAGATAGAGGTTAAGCACATGTCCCCAAAAAGCTTTTTTCCAAATGGCTGAGTTAATTCACAGTGGTAAGAGCAAGCTGCCTGAAACCAATTGCTCTATTGTGATGAAGGCAGAGCTTGAAACTGCAGACCTTGCTTAGGCAAAACTTCTGACAGAACCATGACTTTTTAAAGAAACGCCTATTTCTAACATTGCCAACAGAGGCTGTATTGCAGTAAAAGGAGAATATGGGCTGTATTGAATAAGCATGTTAAGTGATGTTTCTGTAAGACTCTTAATATGGATTCAGCACACACTTCATAGATATATATAGCCAATGTCCATGAACAATAGTGCACATTTGCATATTTATGTACATTTTTGTTTTTCTGAAGCATACTCCAGAATGCATCGCAACTCCATATGAAAAGTGGCTTTTATGTGTGTGTTAAGAATGCTTTGTAAATCTGAATGCCTCAGCCATTTGGTTTGTAGTTGTTATTTTTTCCTTTGACTGTACAGCAGAGATAGTCTGTATTATGGCCTGATGGCCTTCAAAATTGCTAAAAAGGAGGAAAGTGTTTTTAGATTTCAGGAGTGCAGGTGAGGGGAAAGAAGAAGCAAACATTTTAAATCAGAAAATATGAGTGTGCTGTGTGTGTCTTTGTGTGTGTTTGTGTGCCCACGTTTGGAAATTCACGAACTAATAGTTTGAGGTTATGGTCTCAGTTTTTATGACCGAGTTACGTACCTAAAAATTGGTCTCACTAATATAAATGCTGAGAAATTCTCAACTATTGTGGTGCCTGCTATAATAAAATTCTCTGGGAGAAAATGGCAGAGATACAAAACACTAAAGAATGATGATTTCCTCACTACCAATGCGACTGCATAAATTAGGTCTGCATAAGTCCCAATGATTTATAGCACTTGAAACTTACAAAAAATGATTACATTTGATGTTTCGTTAGAAAATGCAAAAAAGCTGATGCTTTTTCACAGAATGGATAAGAGAATCAGGAGCTAAACTCAGATTATAGCAGCTATCTTGTAGAGATCTTTGTATACCTTTTGTAGAAAATACTTTCTGCAAATTTTTCATTAGCCAAACTTGCATATACTGTTTAATTTGAAACAAAAAACCCTTTTAGTTTTTCTCCTCTTGCCCTCCTCACTGTTAGCCTATTAGTGGAAGTGGCGTTTTTTTGGTTAGACATTTAATAACAAAATTCTTCTATATTTGCTCAAATATTTAACTGTTTACGTGGTAACTGGTGTGAAGGTCCCTAAGAATGGTACAACTGAAATAGGAGAATGCGGAAATGTATTGGCTATGACAAGAAAATGTAATTGCTTTTTCTCAAAGGATCAAATGTGGTATAGTTGTTCGAAAAACAATCTAAACAACATTTTGTTAACCATTGATTTTAAAAGCATTAAAATTAGTTTTTATGCAGCTATACTCATTAAGCTTTTATGTATACCATGTAGGGTGAATAGTTAAGAAGCAATAAAGCATTCTGCAGTAAAGTATAGTTTGCCAGTTGTCAGAAGAAATAAAATACATAGATTTGGAATGTTTGTTTCCTGTAGAATATTGTGATATTTGCCATGTTAATTACAATCCAAATAAAGCTATTTTATTTGTGTATCTTAAACAGTCTTGTATCTGTAGATGACTAATACAACTGTTATTGAAAGTGTTGTGATTGGAGGTTGTTTGTTCATGCTGATGAGAAACAATCATCAGCCACATATATCCCAACAATTCTTGCATTTTAAAACTAAACCTGACTTATAAATCAGTGTTCCAAAGTCCTATTGCAATTTTTAACCTCAATAAGCAGAATGAAAGTGCCATTCTGTGCAGTTTTGTTCCATACTCCCTTTTGTTTCTCATGTTTTGTCTGCATTTGAAAACAAACTGCTTCTTTTAATTTCATTGAAGTAGTTGACAGTTTATTGAAAAAAAAAATCTCTATTATTAGCGGCAGACTAGTGCCCAAGGAAAGGAAACTTATTTAGTTATTACTCATAAGAGCACATCCTTTCTTTTTTTGTCTCAAAGGTGAAGAGGAGTATGTGTACAATACAACATATCATCAGAGAGAATAATGCATATAAAAATGAATTCCTGTTATTGTGTTCAGGTGTGTTTGTGAATAAAAAATGGAATTTTGAAAAGTAAATTAAAATGCATTTAAATTCTTTAACACCAGAATTCTTTAATGTGAAAATTTTTGCTAGACAGTTTGTCACTATTGCTGTAAGCACTGTGCTGTGATCATAACTAGTTTCCTCCACCTATGACTGTTAGAAGGCTCAGAAACACATTACAGCTTCCTCTTCCAAAAGAGGGGTCTACTCTTGAAAACATGGAAGTACTTATAAAGTAAATAAGCTTTAATTAAATATCATTGTCTCACATTAATCTTTATAGTTCTGTTCCCTATGGAAATAAAAGTGGATATTCAATTTGTTTTGATTATGCATGAATTTTAACAGAAGTGGTTATTATATATTGCTGTGTTCTTCAAGATAGAGGCATATTTATGTTGGCATAAGCCATTAAGAAGTTTCCTTATTAATGTGAAATAAGAATGACTCATTTATGTTGTATATAAATAGATTGACATTTAGAAAAAATAAGTATGATTTTTAAGTAAAACCAATCCATATCTGGCTGGTGTAACTTTCCCTTTCAGTCTGAAATCCCAGTTATTTGAAGAGTTAACTGTAAAGGGAAATACAGAGTGCTTCTACTGTTAAATAAGTATTTTTTTCGCACCTGCTGATTTCAGGGATCTTTTGCCCCACAAGTCAAGATACACTCATATCCTAAACCAGGTCTGCGTAGTCGGTTTGTATGTACATGCACAAGAGGAATCAAGGACACACGCTTAAATGCTGCTTTCATAATATCTTAGAAACAAGTTCCAAACAAGGGGATATCTTCACCCTCATTAAATTTCACTAGGCTTTACCAGCTTCATATAGGAGAATTTTGTGATGATCAAGTCAGGAAAGTCCCACCAAAGTCTACCTCAGTGCTAGAGCACAGTGCCAGGGTGCATCCCACTTCATCAGGCTCTTGCAGTGCTCATCACCAGGCCCTCTGCTTTTGGCAAAGGGAAGTTATTTCACTTCTGGTAAAAATACACTCCCTAGTGCTGAGCTAATCATGTCCCCCTATGCTAATTATTGCTGAAAAACAGAGAGGAAAACGGTGGTCTTTCAAACTCCTAAGTATTGAAGAATAGTTTATATTCTGGTCTCTAGCAATCTAGTGAGTAAGGCAGTTTTAACAACGAACAAGGAGTTAAACCATAATCTCTAAAATGATGAAGTTCATCCTGACATGGTTTGAGGATGTTTGTCCCCAGTGCAGTAAACTCACATGTTTTTTTTGCTGTGCTTTAAGACGCAGTTTGCCAGTGCACTATAGCCTTGCATTTGCAGGAGATGTCAGAGAGTGTTTAAATAATGTGTAGTGGCGTATTGCTCTTTCATCACCTTGGGAAGTGGCTCTCCCCTGTGACAGTCATTATATGCTCAGTGCTGAACCTTAGAAAACACTTTTAATCCTGTCTGTTTTGCCCACACAGCTAGGCCAATACATCCATTCGGCACAGAAGCATTATCCCAATGTATAACATCACATTTAGTGCTGAAGCCTAAACAAGCTGCACCAGTACAAACCCTGGGAAACATCCACAGGAGAGGCAGAGCTACGGGCAGCTCCATCATGGTAGAAAATAGTCCCAGGAGTAGACGGCAGAGGCCCTAGCAATTCTTCTCATAGACCAATCTACTCTGCAAACAATGTGGAGAGAGGAACAAACAAGAGAAGCGAGACAACAGATAAAAGGAAGGACACAGCAGAATATTGTTTTTTTTCTTAAGGACTAAGAAGCAGCATTCATCTCATTCTTTCACATATATTTTCCGTTATAGTTATAGGAAAAGAATAGGGGCTGAAAGTCGGATGCTTTTTAATAGCTGTTCGTGCCATCACACAATGTATGATCAGGTTCACAGACTTCTTGACCAGTCAGCTGAAAGGTACAGGTTTTAATGCTGGTGATCTGAATAATACTTCAGAAGCTCTATTGACTATGTAGGAATCCTCAACACTGACAGAAGGTGAGCAACAATGTAAGTAGTGTCTTACTGGGCAGGCATTCAGTGACTACATTCTCCTCAGAGTTCCTCCCTTTCTTTCCCTGGATGAAAAGTAGAAAGCTGGCATTGGGGATGTTGGCTATGCAGTGCCTGGGTTGAGTGTAGCCCAGGGCACAAGTGTGCTCTCCACAGGTGTGGGAAGAACTTAAAGAATTCTTTTCGGAAGCTAGAAAGACCAAATCTAAAATTTCATCTACATATTCCAGGCTATAGAACTTCCCTGGATGAATTCTTGCTTGAAATCTAACAGTTGTGGTTGGCTAAGTTGAATACGATATGTATCATCTTATTCAACTATCCAGTAACACTTTTACTAGTTGTAGTGGCGGAGAATCCATCTTAAACCTCACTGAACTTTTTCAGTGCTGTTAAAACTGTCCATCTGATTTATAGCTTTAGTCTTTAGCTATTGATTTTTGCAGGGTTTTTTTAAATGATGGATAAAGATTCCCTGAGTATTACTTTCCTATTATCTCTAAAGACATGTCTAAAACATAATCAAGTTACCTCTTTCAATTCTCTAAACTAAACAGTTATTTATGTCTTTCACTCTAAGTCCTGTTCTCCAACCCCTTAGTTGCTCTAAAACCTTTCCTGCTCTGAAGTCTTTTGAACAAATCTAGAACTGGTCCCACTGCTACTAAAAACAGCATGCAACTTTTCTACTCTGTGTTCCCTTGTTTATTTGTCTAAGGAGCAAGCTAGTCCTTTTAGCTACAATGTCACATATTAAACTCACAAGCAGCAGATGAAAGGGATTAATGGATCTAGTAGTCAATTTTTAAAAGTTTACACCAGAGTGAATGCTATTATAAAAGCCTTTAATGAGAATGAATCTGTGCAAATATCACTGACAGCACCTCTTCAGCATTTGTTTTACAGCAGAAATGGTCGCACATTAAATGTCTTTTGGCAAGGGACTTAAGGATTCTACTGGGAGCAATATAACATCTACTTTTTATTACTCTATTTCTTGAGAAATCATATTGTTTCCTACTTGAGTAAGTCTATCAAAACCTGCCCTTTCTCTAAAAATGTGTTATTTTGTTCACACTAATTTTCAGTCCTTCTAAAGTTGCCAGTAAAATATATTTCAATGGGCTTGTTCAATTTGGTATGAACACAGCCAAGAGAATAGTTAGTGGTGGCTGAAAAAAAAAAAAAGAGTACAAACAGAAGCTGAAAGTTGCCCTAAAAATGTTCTGATATGAAACTCAAAATGTTGATTATTTGCCATAATATCTTCTCTAAATTATAACCAACTGGTTCTATTACAGATGCTATTTTCCACTGTAAGTGAAACTCCCTGAGGAGTAATGATAACTCAGTGAAAGTATATGGAGGAGGGGGTGAAAGAAGCACAGTCAAGAGGATGTGGTGAGAGGAAATGATGAAAGGCCATAATAGCATAGCAGGAAACAGCAGAGTATGTGGCAAACATACTGAGGACTGCATGCATTTTATGTGTCAAATTACCTCCAAAGAGGTTCCTTGGAATTTAACGCATAGTAAGAAAGTAGATTGCAAAAGCTCACAGGACCTAATTATGTGGGACAAATTAGTCTGCAAGACCTTCATAATCTTTCTCAAGATGGGGGTGTAGTAGTAAGTTAACAAGCAGGTTATTACGAGTGAGTGTCTGAAATGCCAGTTGTGCCACAGGTAAAAGAGCTTATGCACAATAAACAGAAAACTGCTGGAGATGTTAGTGCATACCTGAAACAGCATAATGACATAAGGGAGATAAGAGGAAAGAGTTCAGTGGTGGTTCATTTGGGCAAAATGGGCTCAAATGTATTTGAAGACTGGTGGCAAGCATTATAGACTTATAGCTTAAGAAAGAATAATCAGCAAATTCTATATCATCATAATAAAATACATTTTCCACAGCTTGGATGGCTTGTCTGTTACCTCTAAATACCTCAAGATATTTGTAACACCACAGCAGAACTAAGATCCAAGAGCAGTTTAAACAGGCACCATACCTGCAATGGTACCCTTCAGTTGGGTACCAACTGGTAAGACAAGTGGATGATGAGCAAAAGCAATAGCTTGTCTTTTGTGAGAAATTTCAGGTGGATGGGAAAAAAAGGTGTCTGTGGGACAGACTTAGCAGGAACCTTCACAATACTATTTGCCTTTTTGCTGTCAAGGAATGTGGAAGAGTAATAAAAAGAGCTGTGGGATAATGGTTGCTTCACAGAGCCAGAGTCAAGGGTCTGCAGCCATCATGCAGAACCTGGGAGGGACAATGCTGCCCGAATCACAAGTTTATACTTACTGTCTTAGGAAATAATTGGGAAAGTGGGGAAGTGGGTTGTATTTCCCCTTTGCTATCCCTACTGATAGTGGTAGATTACTAGCAATGTTTTCTTTCAGCTACTTTAAGTAGTAGGACCCTGTGTAATCCAGTCACTCTGAGAAGGCATGCTGAGGATCAAGTTAAATTAATTTTTCAATGTTTATTAGCCCAAGCTAGCTTAACACAAATATTGCTCTGGTTTTGCCACTTAAGAAGAATGACAGGATATTGAAGGGAATACCAAAAATCTGTCTCATGGTACTATATACACATACATTCATGAAAGAAGCAGGAAGATGATGTAATGGTTGTAAAAATATTAAAATTAAGTACTTTACAGATTATATACTAGGAAATCTGATTCTTACCTCAAACTGAAAAAGTATTAATAGCAAACTTTACATCATTAGACCTTAGACCAGTGATCAAGCCAGTCTTCTGCATGGAGGGAGCATTTAGTTTGTTTGAAGTTATCTTTAATTGCAAAGACAGTGAAAGTTAGTTTAAAATTTCTGTTTACATTGTATCTGTCTTTTCTTTGTTTTCCACTACCTATTTTTACTGTTTCCTTTAGTTCATTCCTCTCAAGATGTGACTGAAATGTGGTCCTTCAGTAACTCAAAGAAATGTTTATCTGCTGGGTCAAGATGATTAGCCAGCTTGATCTAAGAAATAAATAGTTTGTAATTTAGCCTGAAACACTGTTACATCTCCAGAACAGCTCAGACAGCACACTCTTTGAAGAAAAAAAATCAGAAAATACAGGGACTAATCCCCAGCATTAGTCCCTGTCTGGCTTGAAGTGTGGTAGTGAATACAGTCCTTTTTATAATTAAGATGATTTCCTCTTGAACAACAAATTATGGGTTTGTGTGAAGCAGTCCTGTCCAAAGAAGAAGATATATGTTGAGGGGTGGACTGTAGATTTTTGCCTATAATTTTAATTTGTTTTAAAAATACAGTTGGACATAATTGCCTTGGAGACTGTTTGTATGGTGTTTAACAATGTTCCACTGGTTCAGAAAAATCAGAACAAAATGTTCTTTGTTCAAAGAAAGTGTTAATGCTCATTCCAGCTATTGATCCTCTTCAGTGATCACACTTCGATGCATTGCCACAGAACTGCCTGTCAGCTGGGGAGGCATCATTTTAAGCTTTTTAATCTGGTTTTAAAATTAATGTTTATAGGAAGCGTGCTTGCACTCAAACTGTAAATAGGAATTTTACTGGAGCTCTTAAACCTCTTACAGCGTCAGTGTACAGTAACTATATACTATGCACCTGCAGTTACAGGTATCGGCCTTTCTGCTGTGAGGCCTTCTACTGAAGAGAGATTTGGTTTAAGATAGACAGTGAGTATTTTTGCATTGTCATATTATGTCCGAAATTTTAAAATGTGTCTAAAATATTTGGACATTTTTTGTCATGTGGGAACATATAAATATATATATCAAGTTGCTTGTCTTTTCTTTAATATCTTAAAGTGGCATTTGATTGGCTGCCAATCCAGAAAGATATTATTTGATGATTTTTGAAATGTTAAAATAAAAAATTTAAATTGTATCGGATATAAAAAGATGTATTTAGTGAATCTGTAAAGCTCTACACAGCAGGATTTCCAATAAGTCTAATAGGACTATGAATGTATGGACCCGAATGTACAGACCCAAAAGTACATCAGACAATTGCACAAGAAAGTTAGTAAAGAAAAATGGAAGCTGTTTTTTTGAGTGAATATTGAAAATGATGCTCTCTTGTGTGGAGAGCACTAGTGCATGTGAAACCCTATGTGCTTTTTACATAATATGCCTCTCTAGTTAACATATAACATAAAGTGTCACAGATCTTTTAGAGCTTGATTCACTATGAAAGAAACACAGCCATCTGTAGTGTGAAAGTTTATGACTCAATTGTCCACACCTTACAAAGTGATTCAGCAAAGACATATCTGGGCCGTGGAAACTTTCCCTTCCCTTATTCCATTAGTTCTTGTTTTAAAAGAATAAAAAGATCTTTGAGATGCAGTATGCATTTTAACTCTTGCATAGTAAGACAGCATGCAGACTTAAGCATGTGCTTTTAATTATTATTATTTCTGCTTCACACGGCCATTTCCTGCTTCAGAATAGTATTTTGAAATTTCAAATGTGGATTAATAAAATGTGAAAAATGACAAGTCATTTTCAAAGTGATGGGCGTATGGATAGATTAGATTAGACATAAATCTGGACAGACCATGAGAAAAATGTTGTTAGACAAAATGGGACTTCTGCAATTACTTCTAGTCCAGTTGTGACCCATTTTGTAGAGGTTATGCAGTGCTATTTTTTAAGCTTTCTTTTTCTTACAAATACAAACGCACTATGTAAAGCCTCTACTAGTATCTCATCCTCATCTCCTCATATAAACTGTGAGGTAGTGACAAAATCATTGGTATTACGGATAACATTCCCTTTCTTTCTTTCTCTCTCTCTCTGTATACATAAAATGTGTAACTTCCCTTTGATGGCAGGCCAGCCTAACTCAGCTTACTTCATATTTGTTGTGGGCAAATGTCATTCATATGGATACGTCCAATAGACCAGCTGATATACAGTAACTGCAAGGATGTCTTTATTTGCCCTCCTTAGTGTTCTTGCTAAGCTTGGCTGAGTGAAGTTTCCCTGTAGGACTCCCTGCACTTTTTCCTTCTTCCTAATTTCTTTTTTGATTGGGGTGGATCCATACCTGACATTGTGAGCATCTGAGCTTCAGTAACTTTAAGTCCCACTTCAAGTCTTACTGAGTTCTAACACTTCCTGACAGATTGGGGCAACCCTGTTATATACCCTCTGGAGAACTGGTAAATCATTTTGCCCTTCATGATAGCTGCCAAGTAGAAGGAGCTGAATGCACATCTAGCCTCACTTTGGAAATCACCTTGCTTCAGGAACATGCTATTTCTCTCATTTGATATTAAATCTTTGCCAGAATCCAACAGTTTCAGATGAGCCAATTTTCTGAGATAGAAGAGCAAGAAAAAGTCAAAGGTATTCCTCTTTTTTTTTTTTTCCTGGTTGTTTTTAATCTTGGCATTCTGTTCATGAAGAGATCTTTGTTGCCAACATGTCTGCTGCTTCTCCATCTCTCACCCTTCAGGTTTCTTAAAATAGCTAAGAACACAGAGTATCTAAGACCGATTAAAACACTTACTGGGAAAAAGGGTCTGTATGAAGTTAAAAAATATGTATTTATACTGTAAGCCCTGCAGTCTGGCTTCCTGCCCACGTTTGGGCATCTGTGCTGTCTCTGGGTACCTCAACTGACACATGCATGCCAGATCCAAAGAGGAAGATATAAAGGGCACTGCTGGTTCAATGCTGAGCCCGTGAACACAGTGCAGTATCTTTGAGAGGTTTTGCCACCATTAGAGTCTGTTCGTTATCACAGGCCTCTGGAGGATAGGGTTCAGTCTTTTGTTATCTGAAATTAAAACTTCTTTCATAATACATACTGCCACTTCAAGCAGAGCTCATTCATTTCATTCTCGCACTGCAGATAGTCTGGAGTATGTTTTGAGGTGAGCACATCTTCAAGTGTTAGCCCAAAGGAAGACATGTAGGGCATGGTAAAAGACAGATTTGATGTGTTAAATTATCATCTAAGTTCAGTATTTAGAGTTAGTACTGAACTCATGGAAATAAAAACCAAAAATTTCAGAAGGGACCGTAGCAATTCCTCAGGTCCAAGCACAGAATGCAAATTCTCCTCTGAAGGAAGGGGATGGGTTTTGAGAAGGCAAAATTCAGATTGGAAGAAGGAACACTAGCATATGAATGAAGTTAAAAGATAGGAGGAGAAATTCTTGGTATATATGATAAGCTTCAGACATATATAGGAAGTTTGGAAGGTTGAAGCAAAAGAAACTGAATTCAGGATCCAAGATGTCTATTTTTTTCATTTCCCTGAACTACTTCTATCTTCTTTCTATTATCTATTTTAATAGATTTTACAAATGATTTTATTTATGGTCAACAGAGTTCAATATTCAGCAAGAAGCAAAGAGAAGTTCTTTCCAGATGGATAAGTAAGACCAACCTCCCTGATTGTCTTAACAGGCAGTTACGAAACCCACAACAGCAAATGACACTGTGCCAGAAACATTTCTAATATTACTGCTTTGCTCTTCCCCATCCCTTACTACCTGGAAACACTTGGCAACCAGGGCATTTGGACTTTGCAGGGTTTATACAACACAGAACTGGAGAAACATAAAGACTGTCAGCTCCAGAGATATTTTTATGCTCTCTGCAGTATTCAAGGATATGCAAAGAGAAGTTAGCAGTTTTATGTTTTTGAGTTTGAAATCAGTCCTGCACTGGCTGAAGAGCTTGTTGAACTTGTGCAATGCAGAGGGTACAAGCTAGGTAGGTTGTGCCATCTGCTTAGAAAGAAAAGGCAAGGGAGTATTTCAGCAGCTGTTTGTTGAGTCAGATACTCATCCCTGATTGTTTGTGCCACGGTGGCAAATTACTGCCAAAGAAATGCATCCCCTGTTGCTTAATAGACCTGACCTGGATGTTGTAAAGTTACACCTGCTGGAAACAAGTCTTACGATGTACTGCTCATAAAATGCCAGTGGTTCTACTAGAGGAATGTCCTGAAATAAGCATGTTGGAGTCATCCTTGTTTCTCTTTGTAGCTAATAGCAGTATAGCAGGAGGCAGCAGGAATATATTAAAGCTAATTTACAAGGTGATTAGATCCTGAGCATGAGGCTCCATATTATATTCAAGTTTTCCCTGAGTATGCTCAGTTTTGTTGGGTATGACATACTGCATGTGAGTCACTCATATTCTGCATGAGTCATATGTTGAAGTGTGAAAGCAATGCTGTATCTCTGCCGTTGTTACCCGTTGCTCAGCTACTGCCATACCACATAGCTCAAGCCAATTGAGCTCACCTTCCCAGTTTGAGCCAGCTCTCATCAGCTGCCTGAGCCCTTTAAATGTGTTCCAAGATGTTGCCCAACATATAGTTACCGTGAATGCCATATGTGTTTGGATTTGGGTTTTGAGTTATGAGTCTGTGGATTAGAGCCTCCAAGAACTCTTCTGAAAGGAATGTAAAGTGTCCAGAAAGTCAGTAGGCATCTTTAATATTTATTTTAAAAAGTAAAATAATTTTAGTAGCTTTTTATAATACACACCTTTGTAGCACTAGGTAGCCAAACTGTGTTTGTCTTCCTTATACACACATCATTGTAAGACTACAACACTGTTGTGTGTTTAGTGGATTGCTTAAAGATCAGGTGAACTAAGAAAGGTTCACACCTTCAAAGTCTGAGAAACTCTGGTGCAGTAGTACCCTGGATGTCACTAGAGAAACATCATAAAACATCCATTGTGTACTGAGGTGGGTTTTTTTTTTTCACTGATTAAAAAATAGGCCTTCAGTTTAGAAGTGGGTGTAAAGACGTTACAGAATTGATTTTGGCTGCAGCCATAAAGCTGTTCCCTGCTGTGGCTGTGGTCATCGCATAGCGCCCTTAGTTATTTGTGACATAGAAATTTTGTTCCAGTTATGTGGTAATTAATGCTTCTGGGTTAAATCTGTTTAACAAAGAATACAAAGCAGACTACAGTTACATTATACCTGTCATTTCTAAGTGTCCAGTGATCCTCCAACATTGTGTGATTCATGGAGCTGAAAGGAATGATTTGCCTAAAAAATTATTAGTGCTCATTCTGCCTGCAGAACCCCTTAATTCCTGTTACACATGTCAGCATATTATGACTGGGAGCTGTCAAATTCTAATGACTAAAATTTTATTTTTCTGTCTTTTTATGCTGCACTTGAGAACTATATGTTGGGAATAATTCCCTAGCTAAATTTCTTCAAATGGTAAACTCAACCATTTGTGCTCTCTCTCTGTTTCTTTCTAAATTTGTGTTTACATTAATGTCTTTCTCTTTCCGTTTGTTTCTCTAAGAGAAACAAAAAAAATTGATTTTCTTCCCAGAACCACTGTCCATTTGAAAAAGCATAATCTGAGTTGACAGCAGACAGACTCGATGCGAAAATAGTTTGGAAATATATTTGGAGAAGAAGGAGGAAGAGGCAAGTTTAGTAGGAAACAAAATGCGCAAAAAACTCTTACCATTTCATGTGGTTAAATAACCTTGACACGGGAAAATATTTTTGCCATCCTCCTTGAAACAGGAATTTGTTGACACAATGTTCAATAATAGAGATACAGGACTAATGTTAACATACTGCAAATACTGCACCAAATAGTATCTATTGATCCACCTGTTATTACGCTTGTTACTGAAATGCTGTATGTAAAGGAAAGGAAACCAGTTTCCAATTTAAGTCATTAATAGATTGGCTTTGAAATTTATGTTGCACATGTCCAACAAATCAAGAATAAAAGCATGTGAAAGGCTGTGTAGTCCGTATTGAATTACTCATTCTTTCCACAGTAAAAGCCTTTAGCTAGAGATTGACCAAAGAATTTTAAATATCTCATTATATATGTCATTGTTCAAAGTGTCCCTAAATGGGATTAAACAATAGTCACTCAAGAGTTTCCTGCAATGTCTATTCCCTCCCCCTCACCCCCTTCCCCTACTCACCTTGACTTAAATTAAGGCTAATGATATGTTTTCAGTGTAAGGTAAAAGAAAGATTTTCCTTGAATGACTTTCCAACATTTTCAAATCTAATTCATTATAAGTACTTCTATCATATGATTACTTATTTCATCTCATTGTCTTAGAGGATTTAACTCTAAAACACACGTTTGATATGGACTTAATGACCGTTTTATAAACTGAAACCAGCTGAAGCTGTATTCACCTACAAGTTTCTGTTTGTGCTCAGAATTAAAAATAATGCCAGGACTATTTTTCAAAGAATAATAGATTGCTGTGAACTACTGTTTTTCAGCTTGTGTACACTGGTTTGTCTTGGTTGCTAATTCTTCAGTGAAAGGTAGAAGACAGCCTCATGGGCTGCAGGGGGAGGGAAGAGAGAGAACAGCAGAAGGAACAGTCAAGAGAGGCTGTTTTTGGATAAATGATTAGTTTTGAGTACCAGCTCAATAATACTGCACATTTTAAACAAAAGCTGTATTAAGGAAAAAAAAATCCCCTTTCCTAATCATATGTAAAAAATAGCTGCGCAACCATAGGCATAGTAACACTAAATATCATTATAAGGAGGAAAGAAGCAAATAGTTTTGGTTTCTCACCAAAAAAAAAAAAAAAAGTCGGGATAATTAAGGTAGCGAACATATTGCGCTGCTATATTGGTTCAGTCACCTGATCTGTCTCTCCGATCACTATTTGCACGATATACATGGTTTTGACGGGCTTGTGATAGACTGCTGTCTGAAATTCTTTAGTCTGGGTCTCCTGTTTGGCAGTGCAGCAGACTTTGCTATTTTGGGTTTTTGAAACGAAGCCATACTTTAGGAGGATAAGAGATAGCTGTGACTCTGTACTGACTCATCAGTATGAAGGGAAGCCAGGTAAACTTAAAACCAACAATGGTCCTGTTTCTTCTGTCACTTGTGCAGATGTACAGCAGAAATCACTGAAATCTGTCACGTTACATCTGCATGCATGTCTGGACCTACACCTGAGAATCAGGCCTAAATAGTTTCAGGATACCAAAAGAAGAAAAGAATCATTTAAGCCTACAGGAGGTACCTGGGAAAACATGACCTTTTTGAGGCTTTGTTTCAGGAGGTGAAACTGCTGAAGTCCTACTTTTAGGACACTCTGTGTTGCTGCATCAAGGAATGGCTTTATCACAGTAAGTGCTGTGTCTGTCTTTGGCCTATGTAGAAGGAGAGAAATTTGTTAACCACTTACTCACAGCTCAAGCTTGTCTGTTCCTAGATCACAAGTGATAGTGAGAAAGACTGAGTTTTATTAAATTAAAAAGAAAAAAAAAATCTGATTTAGTATGAGGAGTAAGGATGTGAAGAATGGCTCAAATACACAATGCAGACGCTTTATTCAAATCTATATTTTACTGTAGTTATTTGCTTTCTGACTTTGAGTCAAGTTGAACATGGTTTTCTCTTAGCTATCCTGGCTATATAGGTTGTGTATAACTCTCCAGAGGTCAGACAGGACTGAAGGGTGGAAATGCAAAAAGAGGGAGAACTCAAGGTAAAAGGGCCTTGACCCTGTGGCCTTATTAGCTGTCTCTGTGGATATTTCCTCAAAACTTTTTTCACTATGTGGCTAAGGGATGAAAACTGACTATCTGGCTTTCTATATGTGGGTTTGGAGAGGTGTACTGTTGAAGGTAGATAGCGTGTAGGAAGTGGGATCTGCCAGTTCCCTGTTGTTTTCATTTGAAGGGATATATCAGGTATTTCATCTGTACTGCATTTTTTTTTTCATCCAGAGCATTACAAGAGTGTTTTAAAAACTTACCTAGAATTTTTTCTTAGCAGATGAAGAATGAATCTACAGCTAAAAGGGCAAGTGCATTCTAGGTTGAACAAGACCAATTATGAAGATGCCCTGGGAAGTGACTCTTTGCACAGCCTGTCTTTAATCCATGTTTGCCACCAAAGAAAAGAGCATATCATCAAGGCCTGCTTCTTGCTCACATCAGAGAAGCCTGTAAGCAACGAAAGTAAGCTCCCACACCCCTTGAATAGGAAAACAGAAAGATTGTTGCAGGATTTTTCTGACAAACAGGAATAAAAGACTTCCAAAGGCTGTTCCTATAAGGCTGGGTTATTCCTTTACTCCTATAGACTCCATGGGATTTCCCTTGCAATTTACAAAGAAAGCTATTAGAACCCAAACCGTCTTGAACAGATTGTTATCAACACAAAAACAATGGGAAAAAACAAAACAACAACCAAAAAACCCCAAACCACACAGATTTTATACTGTATATCCCCCAAATCGACTGTGACTAAAATTGCTGATTTTGTTTTGTAGGAGACACAATTTGCTAGCTGTGAATGTGTAGGGCAACTGCCTTGCTTTTCTGAAAGTGCCTGCAAAAATGGAAAGATTCACAGATTTTGCAATGAATGTTTCTCAGAATTTGCATGAGAGTGTGTAATTTGCCTCTTGTTAATCGTTATTTTCCTTCTTAAAATATTTCAGTGGAGTAACAGCAATGATAGTATGACGTGGATTAGCTTTACATATCTGTTTACATTTAGAATTTAGATTGCAGTCAAGCGTAGCAGCTCTCCTCAGAGACTGATCTCTGTTCACTGCCTCCAGTGCAGATTGCTGAGAGCTTTTGTCCTGATATTGTTCTTGCAGCAGAGCTACTCTCAGACTTGGGGTTCTATGCTGGATGGGAACTCAGGTGATCTGGCAGCTCAGGTCTGGGACTCCTTACCTTAAAGACTTTATAGGAGCTGGTCCACAAATGCTGCAGTGCAGCAAAGATTTAAATGTGTTCTGGACACCCTAGCTGAGTTCAAAGCAATCTTTTCAGGATTAAGATCCTGAAATTTAAGTGACTAACTCATGCAGCATGAATGGCAAATAATCCATAGAACCAGTCCATGAACAATCTAATGGCTGAAAGCTCTTGCTCCTAGCTTGTAAATGAAGTCTCAAACACAGAAGACTGACTTCAGTTCACAAAGAATGATTCACTAATTTTTAACAAAATGGGGGCAAAGAAGGACAGGGTGCTGATGGGGGTGAGGAGAAACAATTTCTTAGAAAATAGTTTCATTTTGTCAAATATTTCTTTACTGTTGGGGTGTAATTATCTGCATGACTTTCAGAGTCATAGAGAGGCTGTGCTATAGAAGAAAATGTGTGCATGTAGGTTCCCAGGGCAGTATGCAAATCTGTGAAGAAATCATAGCCCTAATGCAAAATATAGGAGCTTCTTTCCAAATAGGTAATAGTGGATAAATTCCTCAGGACCAAAGATGAGTTAAAGGAAGATGCCATGCAGGAGGATACTGTAGAAAACAACACATCAGTTGCTGCCCCATGTGACAGATCCAGAGGCAGCTCCAGAGCCATTAACACAACTGCTTGGGGAGTTTGACAAGGAAAAAGATTCTGACACTGGAATAATATCTGCCAACACTTGGCATCTGTGTTCTGTGGTGTCCAACCATCCTCCATGGGTACTGACTCCATTGCTGAAAAAGGAAAGGGAGAGCAGTAGCAGAGAATCATTTCTCATATAAACTGGTACTTTTCGCAGAAATTTAAAATTGGGACTTGAAAATGCAAACTTTTTTGGCTATGCATATTTGCAATTTTTATTTATAAAATAAGGAAGTATCAAAATGTGTATTTGAATAATAATCTGGGAACATATGATTTTATAGGTATAGCATAGTGAGTGGCAATAATCATTGAAATGGTATTTTTGCAGGTCCCAGGCTCCAAAAAGCATACGTAACCTGATCCTGTGCTAGCACTAGCTGCTAATTTCTAATGTGAAAATTATTCTTATTTAAGCAAAGTGTTTGCTTTTCATACGCATTTTTTCTGGTTGCAGTCAGATCGATAACCTGGACATCAGACAAAACATAGTAGTAAGTAAGAACTAAATCTGGCAGTTTCTATGCAGAAATATATATATTCTATACCTCATTGGTATTTGGGAAAAAGGCAGGATTAGAAGCAATTTCCATTTTGAAAAGTGGCTTTTCAGCTGAGATGCTGCAAACAGCTGAGGCTTGGACACTGCTCAGTATTCTGTAATACTTCACTTACTTATCAGCAATACCACAAACCCATTGGAAATTTGATCACCTGGCAGGTTGAAAATTGTAAACTTTGTTTTTTGGTATGCTGGCTGTTTGAAATCTTGGTCCAACACTTAATTCCAGTATCAAAATTTTTCTGGATGTTTTTTTCTACTGCTGCTGAATGATGCCCTATGAAATCCCTGAGGGATAGGACTGGGTGTTGTGGCCATGGTTTCTAATGCCTGAGTGAAAAACTAGTTTACCAGGTCCAACCCCTACAGAGTTTTGTTTGAGCATATAATTTCATAAACTTGTGGTGCTAATATTTTTGTGGAAAACAACAATAAATGCCTGTAAATATCCTTTGATCCAATCTGCGTTTTTTTATCTGAACTCACAAGATGAATGCCCCTGCAGCAGCAACATTTGTCCAGCTCCCGTCATCTCAGCAGGATACGGCCTGAAAAAAGGGAATGTGCAGTATTCATCCTCTTCTAAGACAGCGTCATCTTTGCACCTTACATTTTGAAAATTCTTCCCCCCCCCCTCCACTCACAAGCCATTTGTCTTATTTCTTGCTCTTGTGATGCTGGAAGAGCTCCCCATTCATTGTGGCTGCAATTATCGTTATGGCTGAACCACCGGTACTGGAAGTAAGAGTTCGGCCCTTGAGAATAGAAGGCTATAGCCTCTAGCATGTTGTTCCAGTCCACTGGCGTCTTAACTAGACAGGGTTAGTTTTAGCATAAAATCCATATTCCTAACCTTATGGAGGAGGAAGGCATGTTCTGTTTTCTTTTTCCTTTTATCGAAAACATCAAGCAGCTCAACACAAAGTTCATGAGATTAAAGAATGTTTTTCTGTCAGCTTTTTGCCTCTGCATCTGTGTCATTTACCTGTACCCTGTGAAAGGTGAGGCTCACTCTGTAACAGCAAGAGGTAGTGAGAGAATAACCCTATCCTGAGAATAAACTGAATAATTTATTATTTAAATGAGATTTTGTGAGGTAAAACAATGAATCCAGTACAGCCCCCTTCTGAGTTTTAAATGTTGTTTCTTCGAAGGCATAAATTTGCTTTGCAAAGGTTTCTTGATCTACTGTAGATGGTATTCCTACTTATGCTACATGGTGACAAAACCTAAAGAGGGAGTCAGATGTGTGCTCTACAGTACTTGAGAATTTAAGTTAAATCTGTAATTTTTCCCCCTGCATTTCCTCAGAGAAATTAGCTATTCTATTCACTGCATAAATTTTCAGGTTTTGCTAGCACGACACTCAGGGTGTTGAATTTTTTATGACAAAAATGCTGTAATAATTGTTGAACAGATGTAAGTGTTGGAGAGTGGGCTCTGGCAGACCTCATGAAACCTCTATTAGCAATTTAACCCTGTCATTACTTGAATGAAACAGAAGCGGAAAAGGACAGAGTTTTGAACTGTTTCATTCAGACGTTCACAGGGGGGTCCCAGGTGAAAGTAAATGACCTGTAATTAGACATATTCCTAATGAAAGCAGAGATTAAAAAAATATATTAAGGAGCACTAACTCCATACTACAGCACTATTATGGCTTTCAACTGTAATATGTGGAGCTAAGAATAATTTTGGATGGAGATATCCCAGTCCAGTGATCTGGGCGGTCTGAAATGTTCATAGGATCTAATCCTCCAGTTTTAGGCCGGTCTCTGTAATACAGCTCCCTTTCACTGCAGCTGAATTAACAAACGATGACAAGAAAAAAGCTTTATGTCCAAGAAACTGGAGAAGCTTTAGAGTTTCCACACCTGTCATATTAAATAAATGGCTTTAAAAGCCTGTAAGACACCATTTAGGAAAGGGGGATGGGGGGGCTTCAGAAAGGAGTGGAGAGGAGGGAGAAAGAAAAGAAGCGTTTATGACTTTTATGGAAACACCCTTGATTCACTGCCTAAAAAGAGAGAGAGGTCATTAGGGGTTTCCCAGGAACTTTGTTGCAGATTCTTCTGAATCAAAGTAGAGAACTAAAAGAAAATGGCAGCCCATCAGCAGCATAGTCACAGGGCAGGCCTTGTGGCTGCTCAAATAACTAAGGGAACTGTCTTTGGTACCTATGGCGCAGAAAGATGATGTCAGAAAAAGGAGTTTTTCTGTAGCTTTGTACCTGAAGCAGAGATTTTCTGTATTTATGCGCAGAAATGCAGACACACACTCATATAAGCATCCACATAAACATACCCATTCCTAAAATTATGCACACATTTAAAGCTAGTATTGGTAAACAAGTCATATCTTGAAATAAAAGCTTATATTTGACAGAAGAAAACAACTAGTAAACTATTACCAATGGAGTCCTAAGACCAAATCGTCTGTGTGGGGAGAGCCAGATGTACATACAACTACACCACACATGGGCAATGTAAAAATATAGGGTTCTTTTGAGATACTTTGCTATATCCATGTATTCTGAATTTTTCAAGTTAGTGGAGAGGTTTGGTATGGTAAATCTCACTATGTTATTGCAATTCCATTTAGGAAAGGAGCTTAAAAAAAGAGATAATATGTTAGGATCTAGAACAGAATTAAAGATGCAGAAGCCTGAGTGATGTTATCTATCTCAGGAATTACATGACTTTTCTCATTTTTGTCTTGGGTACAAAAGGCTAGAACTTGTTTGGATATATTTTTGTGTGTGTTAATATATATAAAATCTATGTGTGTGCTTGCTCCATCTGCTTTTGTTTTACATGCCCCTGTGGTGCTTAGTGAGGCATGGGGCACTTTAGTGCAGTGGCTCAGAAGTTTTGTGGATAAAAGTAGGCAAATTATATTCTGGCTCTAATTTATGGTGCACACAAAAATGTGCATCTATAGGGAAAGTTACTAAAAAAATTAAAAATGTGTAAATTTGTCCAAATCTGTGTATGTAGAAAATGTGCTAACTGCACTTCTCTGGAACGGTAATGTTTTCAAAGGCTGGAAAGACGTTTGAACACCTGGCTATTTCTTTGTACACATTTACCCAACCAGTTATGTTAGTGAGTATAAATAGAGACATTTCTGATGCATCTATGTTTTCAGGAACATATTCAAATATTTGTAGGTGGACTGCTTCATAGATGTACTTTCACAGCCCTTCCCTGTGTGCAGCTTATTTGGCATTTTTTCTGCTTCTTTTTTTGTTGCTCTTTCCTATGCTGTGTTCTCAGAGCCGTACAAGTCAAACAATCTTAAATAGGAAGCAATGTTCAGTAGAAGTGCAGCAGAAAGTAAGATAATAGTCTAGACACAAGTCACTAGTGGATTTGATTATGTTTTTAACTTACTCGCTGCCCATTGCCTACATAGATACAGCAACTCAAAGAGGGGTTTTGAATAATTTATTGGTGAGATACTGCTCTCGCCCCTAAAACACAGCATTTCCGGTTACAATTTCATTTCAGATTTAATGAAAAAATTGCTGTACTTTGCAGAGTGCAGAGTTGAAATGGGGACTGCCTGTAGGGCATCACTCTGTAAAGCTGATGTGATGTTGTCATAATTTATGACAGAACATATACAAAACTTGTGCCACAGTTGAATTCCCCCTTCCCTAAAACAAAACTCAAACCAAAAAATGCAGATTCTGACATTCCAAGATATCTCATGGCTTTTGCAAATTTGGAGGGTCAGGTCTTCTTAGAAAGGGCTTATTTGATTTGTTATCAATTTGTCAGTCAGTATTGAAATCCGGTCTTTTTTCCCAAGCTTTGAAGAAGATCTTTATGTCACCCAGACTCCTGGAGAGACCCTTTGAACATATTACAGCTATTTACATTATTTGTTTAAACAAGAAGAATATTTAGAAAAGCATGAGATGTCTAAAGCTGTCTAACTTTAAAGAAGTTGGATACCTGAAGAATGGAGTTGCAGGGTTGAATTCTGTGATTCTAAATCTGCATTTTCCTTCCTCTGATTTCCTGTCCTAGACACAGTTTAGCAACCTGGTGGAAGTGTGTTGGGCATTAAGCTAAAAATAAACTATGTCTCTTACTTGTACATTCCGGCCACGCAAAAAAGGTGTCTTCAGTAACTATCCAGTAAAACTGGCAACAGGGAGCATTGTCCTTTATAAGCCTACATATAAATGTTTTTGTTGGTTTGTGCTGCACTAGAAGACTTAGGAGGATTTAAGTATACAGATACATTTTAATTATTTTTGCTGTCAATAGTGAAACGTATAAAGGATGTATATTGATAGAAAACACATAAACAATCAAAATAATCTCATATTTATTATCTGTAGTAAGGTCATCCCAGGATCACAGTTGGAAATTGAATAAAACTAGAATGAAGCTGGTGAGCAAATGGGCTTGCTGCTGTGGCAAGGGTATATAAAGATACTAGAGGACAGATGCTGTTGTGTGGACTTATGATGTGAGCAGATGAAGAATGACTTGGTTTTCCTCAAAACAACAGTGCCACGCAGGTACAAAGCCCAAACTCTACCCTGTGCTTTCTGAAGAGGCTTCTTAGCCATTTCTGTTCCTTCAGGTAAAACACCGCACTTGGACACCTGGATGCCAAAGTACCTTCCTTGTGCCGGGCTGGTACTCTGTAAATGAGCCTTTACTTAACAGCAGTGTGAAGTAATGGGCAGCATACTCTGTAAGGAAGGGTGTAGGAATATGCTACAAGAATAGGAAAGTTTTAAAAAGCTGGAGACCTTTCATGGGTAGCACTGAAACCTGAATGCTGAAGCCAGTGAAAAGACTGCAGCTATGGGTTGATCATCAAGCACTCTCAGTAGCAAAATCCAATACCTTATGTGCCCAGAAGCTGGAAGGCAAAGTGAAGCAGTCATTTTCCTTTTCTGAAAAACGTATATGCCCCTTGTTTGAGGACTGAGGGACGGGAAATATAGCATATCATCTTCCTGAGACGAGGTCATTACAAAGCCGTAGATTAGAAAATGTAGAAATAAGAGTCCTAAGGAAATGGCACTTAAGTTAATGAAAACTAGAAGGCTCTTGTCATAAGTCAGAGAATTAATCTACAGAAAAAGTTCAAACTTCATTTTAATCATGTCATCTGCTTACAAGGGTTGACTGAGTGGTTAATGCAAAAAAAGAACATATTCCCAGAATTTCAGCTGTAATTCAGTCCAGTCTAACTGGAAAGTTATCTGCCTCTTAAAAAAGTTTTGTTACTGATTTTCAGTGTTTATCTTTGCCCTACAGAAAGCACATCAAAGTGGAATTCTCACTTGTAAAAAACCAAGTGGAAAAAAAACCCAAAAGCTAAAAACAAAGCCCAGGCCTCAAAGAACATTGAACTTGCCAGTGAAGTCATATACACGATTGAAACATGGCATGGGAAAGTTCCAAGATCAAGCCCTTTTTCCTGAGAACTTTCACTCAATACTCAGGTATGAAATCTATTGTCAAACACAGCATTTGCATTGTTGTTTGTAGTGGTATGGTCAAAGACTAGGGCATGTAAATAAAATTCATTGATTTTGAGTTTTGAAGTCTAGGTTTTATCTATTTCTTACTCTTACCTGTGGTGAGTTTATCATCTCTTTTATTTGCCATAATATGATGGCTTGGTTAATTATGATCTTCTTGAACTTCCATCACAATTATTTCTCACCAGTCATGCATTGACATTTTCTTTGAAAAAAATGCCTCAGTTGATATGGGCTCAAGGGCAAAAAATGAGCTAATTTTTCTTCAGTGTATGTGGATCATGCTTTGTCTAATCTCAGTGTAAATCTGGGGTCGGTTGTGCTATGTGTAAATCTCTCTTTATACTGTTGGAGCGTGTCTTCATTAGAAGTTTATATTGCTGTAGTTACAACAGTATAACTTCACTGGTGCAGGAGTCAATGTAATTAAAGGAGGGGGCACAACAGCCCTATTGGCATTATTCATAATGAAGACTAAAGTTGGAGCTTTCAAAAGTACTGAAGTGACTTACAAGTGCGACTTTCGTTGCATCGCAGGTCACAGATTCATTAATCATTCTTAAACCATGTACACAAGAATATTTTATCCCCACCAGCCAGATTACTATAGTCATATGGCTGTATTTGTAGTACAGAAGTAGATCCATGATTTCAGATAAGAAACTCCATCAGAAATTATTTCAATGGGATGTATCTAAATAGCATATGCATCCATATTGCACCAGTTGTACCTCTTGAACTGAAACAGCACAACCCTCTGTGTGAACAAACACTAAGGGATTTTAATAATCCTTCACTTTAACATTGCTGTTCCTTTTGTTAAATAGTCAGGTTTTTAAATCTGATCATATTTTGTTGATGTATTTTCAGAAGGAAGAGAGAAGAATCTATAAACCCCTCGTGTCTGAAACAAGATCTGAAATCACACAGCTTACTGGTTTTCTCTACAGATTAAGATGCAGTTGGCCAGCTCTGTCCTCAACAGCAAATGTTACATGAATTACAGAGAATCCATATCATGTTTCAAGGAAAGAGAGAGTTTATACAAGAAAATAATTTTAATTCTACAGGTTCCTGTATTTCTGCTAGCAGTACTAGAAAAATAAGATTATATTTTGCCTTTAATACAAAAAGTAGATTTGCTGATATAACTGTTATTTGCACTCTTTATATTCAAATGTCCTTTAAAAAAAAGCATCATCAAAATTTACTGATAGTAAGAGTGTGCAAATCAGAACACTTATCTTCTTTTTATAGACTAAAATAAAATTATTCCTCACATTTTCCTCAGTTACAGAATATTAGATTGCAGTGACTGTAAGTTACTTACTTTTTTTCGGAAAGGTATATTCCAAGCCCAAAATTGAATACCACATCAAGTCTTTTTAATGTTTTTAAAAATTCTCAGCAATGATTACTTGTCCTTCTGTATCTAGTATCTAGTATCATTCCTCAACCTACCCATGGCAGGAAAGAATAGCTCACATCACAATCAGATTCTTAATTAATTACCTTGTAGCCTACTATCTTAAAAATACAGGTCGAAAAACGGTATGTTAACCTTTTAATTTTTTTAACCTAATAAAATATCCAACTTGTTTTGTGACCTGTAATTCTGAATCTGATTGAGTTTTCAATATACTGTAATTCACAGATTTTCTCCCCTCTAGCACTAGGTTTGTATCTGTCACATGGTTTTCAGTGTTCCTAATGAGCTGTTAACAAGCTGTCAATTACCTATGCAAATGAGACAAGCAGAAACAGAGGGGTTGCTATACCTAGAGTTAAAGTGTGCTACCTCGGATTGTTACAAAATAAATCATTTCAGTTTTAATAGCTGTCTATGCCCATGTGGCTTGTGTTATGTAGGCATTTTTTCATTATATTATTTGCCCAGCAATAAAATGCTGCAGGGGACTTTGGGGGTGATTAAAAAGTTGAGGGGGAGGGGAACTCAGGCAAGCAACTTCATTCTTTACTGATTTGCACCTTCTGCTCTTCTTGGGTCGGGGCTACGAGGGTACAAGCTGTCAGGTGCCCTTAGCCCTATTGAAATTGAGGACATTTCAGGAGTTTAGGCCTGATCCTGCCAGAATATTTAACAAATGTCTTTGCTGAGGTGTGTAATGGAGCCTCACGAATATATAAAGTTAACAAGAGGAACAAGGAGCTGAAATCTTGAATTTGGAGAGAAGGGTACTTTTTATATAGATCTCAGCCTTCTAAGAGCTTTCTACAGAAAAGCCTGGCTGGAGAAATCTTGCACTTTTATTTGTGTTATCCTGTAAGGAATTCTTTCCCCCTTGCTGAAGTCAATGAAATTTCACATTTAAATTCTTTTTCACTTTGCTTTAGCTTGAAGTTGATGCTTACTGTAAACCATTTTGTGATATTTTGTATGAAGAATGTTGTATAAAATGAAATTGCATTGTATTTATGACCAGCACTATAATAGCAGTCTATCAGTGTTTCCATTATAAGCCCCTATTGTTGAGGGCTTTAAAACTCACCCATAAAAATTCACTTAGGACTGCAGCAAGGTCTACAAAGGATAAACACATCCCTTTGGTTATTTTTGAGTTTAGAATAAGTGAAATTGAGAAAAGAAATTAGACTTTTAGAGGTTTTCTCTCATTTTGGTATGTGTATGTGTGTGTGTATACATATATATTTACATTTTAAAAAATGGGTCAGAAACATTGTTTCCATTATCTAAGAAAGTGTTATGAAAAAGAACCTAGAAGAGTTAACGGATTGCATTGCTTAGCTCCAGCCCATACCTAATCAAGGATGCTTGTTAAATCTTCTCGCACGATCAGGCTTCAACTCCTGAATTGTCATTGATTTCAAGAGGGGTAGGGACACCTGGCAGCTGGTAGCCCTGACCCAAGAAGAGCAGAAGGTGTAAACCAGGAAAGAATGAAGTTGCTTGTGTGTGTTCCCCTCCCCCTCAACTTTTTAATCACCCCAAAGTTCCCTGCAGCATTTTATTGCTGGGTAAATTTGCACACTTGGCCAACTCAGCTGAAAGGTCATTGGCATATGTACTTTTCTTCTGTTCTTACTTCCATTATGTTTAAGGTTCAGGAACCTGAAATTGTTCACACTGAAGCCAGGAAGCCTGGTGTGAAGCAGAGAGAAATGTTCTGGTAGGAAGCCAGAAGGAGTGGAATTTGAGAGATATAATGACGGGAAAACCAGTAAGTAGAAATGAATTAAATAAAAATCAAGAATGCCTTTTCAGATGGGAGAAACCCCAAAGAAATAGTCTGTGGGGGAATTAGTAGGCTAAATCTTTCTCTGATCAATCCTGATGGAAGCTTTCTGGTCAAAATGTCAGTGGTAACTTTATTTTCTGCTGGTATGTACAATAATCCTTTTGTTCCATCTGCAAACACTAGGGGGTAAATTTTTAGCGTGATGCTTAGGGATTTAGCTGTAGGACTCCCATTAACGATAATGGGAATCATGTAGCTTGAGCACTCTGCATCGTGCTGAATATTTACCCCTCAGTTCAGAGCATTCTCTTGTTGAATTTTTAATTATATTTACAGATAAATTCCATAACCAAATATCATCAGCTCTCAAGCAGATTGTTTTATTAAAAGGTGCAGATTTCCAACTTCATTTTGAGCTACAACCTACAGTGATTGGTTTAGCAGCTGAGTAATTTTTTTTAAGTGTCTATTTAATAATGCTTGATTTGTCAGCTTCAGAGTGTTTGGGAGACAATAAATATTAGAAAACATCCCACCCTGCATGCATGTGCCAGAGAAATGCAAAATGTGAATATTCTACCTTGTACTGAGCTTTCAAAAGGTGTGTCATGATACAGATTCTCTACAAGTTTTTCTGGTAAATACTACTTCTGCATAAATCTGTGGTTAAAATCAGTAATAGTATACCAACATTCAGCACTAATATGACATAGGCTGTATAGTTTTATTTGCATTTGTGAAGATAAATGATAGGAGTCAAAAAAGTTAGGAGATTTGGCCAAGGACAAAAGGGTTAATGTAAGAGAGGGTATTAGAACTCAAGAGTCACTCACTTCAGTTTTCTATAACCTATGCTTACACCAAAATCTAATACCAGTATAAGCAGATATTGAAGAGATGGTACGCATACTGGTCTGCTTTGCTCCTCCCTGAGGCACGCTTTGAGTTGCTTTTGCAGCTCTTAATTCTTGAACTACCTACTGCCAGCTCTGCTGTTACCCTGCTGAAGCAACCTGTGAAGTAAGAATGTTTTTGCTGGTTTAGTTCATATTTGTCTAGCTGGGACAGTAGAAATGTTGTTTTAAGATATTGGTGAGATTGATCTCTCTTTCCAGGCTTTTTGTAAAGGAGATTTAAAGGCTGCTCAGCTAGGGCTGAGGTAGGAAGGCCGTTGTATATCTGTTTTGCTGGTGCAGCTATTCTAGGGGCTCCCATTCCAGTACTCAACTGATGTCAGCAGAGTGCTATGAATAAAAGCACAAATCATAACATCTTTTTAGTGCCACTCACAACTGATGTATTTCACATGTCACTTTGGCTTGTGCCAGAGGACTGGACTGACACAAAGCAATCCCAAGATCAAAAAAGCACAAAAGCATTCTGACTGATCCTTGCTGTCCCCTCCAGTTTCTTCCCATATGATGACTAGTTGTCCTCAACTGAAACAACTGTTTCAAAGCATGTGCCTATAAAATGTTGCCTGCATAAGAGGCTGCCTTTGAAGATTTTTTGGTGCTGTGTAAATGAACCTGAGAAATTTATAAACTTAAAGTTTCTGCATCAAGAATTACCCTCATGTGAAAGTGCTTGCCTGGTTCCTTAGGAGATACAATGTTTTCAGTGAAGGGGATAACTGGATTTGAGCAACTGACTTGAGAGCAGAGACTCTCCCAGCGTATGTTTATACATAATCCATTTATTTCCTACTACAACCACCAAAGTTCACATAAAACACTTTTGCTTCCTCACCCTTTCCAGTAACCTACAAATGTTTGGAGCAGTGATGCGGTGCCTCTGTGTGCTTCTGGAATTTGGGCTTGCAGTCCCACATTTCCCACCAGAGCAAGACTGGTGAAGTGTCCATTTGTCTTTGGTAGAACACATCTGAACGCCTATCTCCATTCATGGCAGCAGTCTTGAATCAGGATTGATTCCCTCTCAAATTCAGTGGAAATCCCCATTATAGTTGATAGCCAGAGATCAAACCAGAATACCCTTTGGAAAAAAATGAATAGTGATCAGTCTCTCTTCTCAGTGCTGGTGATTGACAGCACAAGACAATGGGAGAACCTCCACAATATTTTACTCAAGAAAACTTATTTTTTCTGTATGCTAATCTTCTATCTGAATATATACCTTAATCCTAGTATTCATATCTCTGCCCTCAGTAATCATCAGCCCATCTCTAATGTTTCTTTTGTTCAGAAAAGGTAAACTCTTCTCACTTTTCGGTAGAAGATTACACAAAGGGAACTTTATGGTATATATTACACTCACAAAGCAGTTTTCTCCATCTTGCAATCACTTAAAAAAAAATAGAACTTTCTTCTTATCTCATCTTCCTTCCTGCATGAATGTCTGAGATAATCAATGAAGTTCCTGTGTAGAGAATAAATTGAGCTCGAATGGCTCCTCTTAAACTGTACAATCAAAGAAAGAGGAGTTTTTTGCTGATGATTTTGATATTCAGTTTAACTTTCTTCACCAGGCTGTCAGCTCAGTGAAAGTGAGGTCAATCTGACCACACTCTTCCTAAAGGATCCTCTTCTGAACCATTTACTTGAGTATACATCTCCTGACAAATCAATGGCAGAATCGAGAGGTATGTACTTTGCCCAGAAACTTGGAGGCTGATTGTCCTTTGCTGTGCATCTTATGTAGCCATTTAGGTGAGTGCAGCATGGGCAGTGCCTGATAACAATAGTAGTGTTTAGCATGTGCATCCCCGTGATGTAAATGCCTGCCTGAAGATGCAGGGCAACAGAGATGCAGACCTCTGTCCTACAATGTAGAGAGATTCAGATCATGGCAAGTGCGGGGCAAATGAGCACTCTCACCCACACCCACACAAAGAAACTGTTGCTGTGAAAGGGTGGTAAATGACTGGCAATTTTAAATTAAGGCTCTGGAGTCGTTGATTCAGAAATCTGAGTTTTTTACAGGACAGATGTTGGAAGGCGAAACACTAAGCAAAATGTAGGAATTTACAGAGACCAAGAAACCTGCGTTTCCCTCTTTTAGTTGCATTTCTTGGCCAGAAGCACTTGCTGCAAGCTCTGGGATAGGGACTGTCACGCTCCTGTGAAGTTATAGCATGGTGGGGCTGTGATGCAAGAGCAACACTAGTAAGTATAACAAATGTGACTGAAAACTCCCCAAACATACTTTTGCTAAATTATCCAGATCCAGCCAAATTTCTCAGGAGTCAACAACAGTTGTTTTAAACAATTCAGATCTGTCTCTAGGGTTACTGCCCTCAGACATTTACCAGTATGGGACTTCCCTGCTCAAGATGAGAAGGGAGTTGTAGAGGAGGAACAAAATTCAAGGGCAGATCTGGATTGTTGGAAAACTGGTTAGCTTGGGAGAGTTCCTTGAAATTCATACCTAGTGTCACTGAACACCTGTGCCTTGCGCTTGGGCCAGAAAGGTTTTATCGGTGAATCAGATTTTTCTATTCACAGACAAATCCTTGTACCTCATCCTCCCCTTTTCTTCCCAAAGATTCTATTCTGAGCTTGTCTGCATCCTGATGTAAAATGAAGTGGTATGTATGAGAATAAGAGTATTACATCTTGGGTAATATCTTTTATGTTGCTCTCTATTAGCTCTCAATTCTTGGGAATGCATTACTGCACTATTTCTTTTGTGCCGATGCTATTCCATCAAGGCCAGTGCTGGCTTACTCAGTTGTATCAATGATTTCTTCTAAGGTGGCCGAGACAATATGTTGTAATATGTATTATACTATGTGATTTTTAAATCAGCCTTGCAAATGTATTCTAAAATTTTTACAGCTCTCCAGACAAATCCTACTGTCCATCATTTCTAATGATGATTGCTGATTAGCAGACAACAAATAAAGGGGTGATTTTTATACACATAAAAAAGATAAGCTGAGTGAACACAATCCTTTAGGAATGAGAATTTTGCTTTGACCCATATTGTAGAAAGCTTTTCAGTTGTCTTGTAAAAGAAGAAACAAAATACATTAAATGATTTTGAAATTGTATATGTTACAATACAAAAGTGTCAAAAAGTCAAACATGAATTGAAACATTTTCACTTTGAATTACAATTGATAATTATATTCAGATAATTTTTCAGCTGAAAAAATGAATTAAAGTTTATTACTTCAATTTTAAGAGCATTAAAATAATGGTACTTTCTGTTTTGTGAATGTAATTTTACACAGCTAAGATCACATTTCTAATCTAAGAGTGTTATAATATTTTAAAATAATGTTGATATTTAGGAACAAATTAGAGGTTTTTTTTTAAAAAACTGTCTTCTTACCATACTCATGCTTTTCCCAGGAAAAGCTGTCATGGATGAAGGTTTTTTAAAATTCCTTTGTGTCCCATATTAGCAGTGAATGATACTAACGTACAGTTGTTTTTCTTGGCAATGTGTATTGTATAGTCAAACTTTGTAGGAACGATAAGTGATATTCATTAACCTAAATAGTCCTAAGCTAAGTCTGGGGGCAGCCTGATCCAGACTGTGTATGTGGCTGATCTGTCACTTACAAGCAGAGAGGGCAAAGGCTGTTCTGTACTCAGCACAACTTGGAGAGAAGTGTAGCACTCTCAGCTCTGCTCTCACCATTTACACATGCCAGGGGGTTGCTGTGGTTTGTGCTATATAACCCAGAGTGTATACCATGGTAGCTGGGCAAAGCTGTATTGTATTATATGTTCCTACAGATAAAAGTGCTGCCAGCACCCCATGGGGCAAGAGTGCTCTGTGCCTGCTGAGGCTGCCTTCTCGGGGTTGCCTTACACCTGCCCCATGCACATCGGCAGTGCGAGGGGCAGACACAGGTATTTTGAGTAGCCACATTAAATGAGGCTGAATTTAGGACATGAGGGCTCAGGCCTGATTTCCTGTTGCTGGCCATGCTCCAAGCCCCAGGCCTGTGCGGATAAAGTTTAGGAAGCTCCCTGCAGTCAAAGAATCCTGACCTTATGCTAAGACCATTCAGCCAGTCCAGGTTTCTTTGTTTTGGGTACAGCTGTCTACTTAAAGGCAGCACTCACCTGCCTTCTCACACTGAATTTTCACAATGTGTCACTGTATATTGTCCAAAATTATACTGCTTGTTTATTTGAGAGCTGCAGCTTAAAAATAGAAGTGTATGAAAGAAAAAAGAGAAAAAAGGGTTGGAAGGTAAGAGGGTTGATACTGGTAGGGATAAGTGAAGAGCAAGAGAGAGGCAGGATGTTTATCAAAAAGACCAAGCTGAAAGGCGTGTAAATCCAGTTAACAGCTTGAAAACAGGTAGTCTGCATTAAAGGAAGTGGAAATAAAGTCAATTAATGGCAGGAGGCATTAGTTGGGGGTGTCAGCTGGTGAATGGGCACTAATTTGATTTAGTCTAATCACATAGTTTGGCTATTTGATTACCAAATTGAGATCCAAACACTCTCCTTCCAGGGTAATCACTTCAGAAAAGAGGGTAGCTGGAATCATCATGAGATCTGATCCATTCCTTAATTGAAATTAGTTTTAAATAGCTGTAACACATGTCCTGTAAAACCCAATGAACAAATAGTTGCTGAGACATAATGTGAAACATGGTGGTTCAGGAAAGCCGAGGACGCGTGAACAAGAACTGGGCATTGGGCTAAGCTCTGAATGTGTATGTGGAGGTTCATACACACGTCCACCAAGAGTGGGCCTGTAGAGACTTTGCTGTTTGTGGTGTTCTTAATCTGTAACTCATTCTCTATTGACAGTTGATTCTGTTTGGATGAAATGGGTCAAGAATGACAGGAATTGGTTCACTTTCCAGTGGCTAGCTCATGGGGATGAACTAATACACATCCACAGGTTGTATGTACCTTGTTCATAAGAGTTTCTAGCACTGTTTACTATTTGGCATTAACAGGAATGGATGGTTAGGGGAAAAGCAGAGGAAACAGGAGACATATAAAGTGATTTTTTTTCCTGACAATCAATGGTTTAGTAATTTCCTGAATCAGAGGTTATATCCAGATGTAAGAAGCTATCCTTTATAAATTTGTCTAATCTTTCAAATCTGTTAGTATTTTTTGTCTCTTATAATCATCTTGCGGCAGAAAATTTACACAATTATGTGATCAGTGCAAAAATTGGCTTCCATTGTAAATGCCGTGCTTGCTCATTTCATTGGGTGCCCCTTCCTTCTGATACTGTGGGAAAAGGAGTAATCAATGCATGCATGCTTCTGCTGGGCAGTATGTGACCTTACACATCTCTGACCAGTCCTCCTCAGTTAACTATCTTGCTCACGAAAAAAAAATTTGAATTCCTCACATATCCTTTGTTCTCAAACATGCTGCCCTTCCTGCTAACTTTTCTATCTCTTTTTCATATTTGATGACTGTGTCCAGGCATATTGTTCAGGCTTTATCTTCCTCTGCCTCATTTTCCTATCCAGTCATTGTCAATATATATGTTGCAGGAAGAGGAAGGGTGTCCAATGGAAGAGGGCTTCCCTGGCCATTTTGCCATTGTATTCCTGAAAGTATTTCACCCATTCTGGAGCTTACCTCAAGGCTGGATAGGGCAAGAGCTCTGCCCGTATCATAGGCAGTATTTCTAGTGTCTGTGATGCCTTAAGTGGAACAATACACTGCAGTGTGTGACTCCTTTAAAGGACGTGTTTGATGTTAAGCTGTGTCTGTAATCATAGAGGTCATGATTCAGCATGAAGTTACATATCTTCATGCAGAGGAAACCTCAGTTAGATACTTTGAGTTAGGTATGCGCTTAACTATTCCAAATTGGCTTAAACCACTGGTTGAAAGGTGCACATGGGATCAGAGAGATGTGAAAGTTTTCATTCCTGCTTGCCAGCACATATCTTAAGCTCAGACAATGCCAAACTTATGCTTTGTAGAAACAGAAAATCACCCCCCAAACACCTTCATGTATAAGGAAGCTGCTCTAATTTGCACTAGAACTGAAATGTAATCTAAGTGTTTTTTCTTTGCAGGTAGGGATGTGTGTCAGCCAGGAACAAAAGTACCAGAGAAAGAAGTATCCTAGGCAATTTTTGCAAATGATTTAATTTTTTTTTAGGTTGGTCTGGGGACCATCAGGATTGGACCTTAGCACCAACAACCTCCAACAGACTGCAATGGCTCTGCCTTTAATACACTTCCACCCCTGTGTGTTATACATCCGTAATACTGAACACACAAGGCAGACAGCTGCCCTGAGGCATTCTCAGTAAAAACTTTCATATCACAACAGAACTGAACCTACCATTATAACACCACGTCTCCTTTTCTTCATGGTAAGAATTGTTCTGAAAACCAGGCAATGTCATGGAAATGTTATAATAGACACATTCAGAATATATCGGTAAGTTAGTCATCCTTGATGATATATTTAAGCTGTTCCTTCTACTATGCATATAACAGGTTAAATGTAATTAACATTGGTCAAAGGGTCCTTTTACTTTAGTTACTTTATTAATGTATTACTTAAAAGAAGGAAAAAGAGAAAGGGTATTTCTTAATATCTGCTGGTATAAGCTCCTCTAAGTCATTTACATCACAACATGCATTTTTGCTCTTCAAGAACCATGAATATTTTCTTTCTCTCTAAATCCCATAATTGTTTTATTGCTACATTAAAAGATGTAAATATTTGTTCCCCTCCCCATAATAAATTAGATGCTACCTGTCTGGCTCTGAAAATGAACATTTCAATGTCTTCAGACACACGATGACATCATATCAATATTTAAAATCATTTTATGCATGTATTCCAGGTTGTCCAACTTCATTAGGGGCATTCATCAGCCCTCCGGCTATAGTGTATTCCCATCGGAGTTGTAGGCCTCAGGCCCTACCAAACAGAAATTTAAACTAACTTCCCTTTTTAATTCACATTATTCTCAAATATTCTCTTTTTTACCCCCCTGCCATGACTAAGACATTTAGACCAGGATGATTTTGTGCACATCAGCATTTAACAGACAAAATCCCTATTTTTATGTAAGAGCTTGAATGCATGAAAATAATAGTCTTTCCCCTTTAATTTCCTTCTTTTTTCCCATCTGTCCCTATTTCCTGAGTTCAATAATAACTGTTCTTCTTTTAATTTTGTATGCTAAGTTAATAACTCGAGCTACAGGTTGATAGGGATTTTTATGTTTAAAATGTTCTTTTTTTTTTTTAATGGGTTTTTATGTTTAAAAATTTAAAAACGTTTCAAACAAATTAAGTTTCATTCTTTTTCTCTCTTCTTCTCTTTCCAAAATAATAAAAGAGCCCCTCTTGATCTATTTTTTATACAGCTAAGCATGCACAGCATGAATACATATCCCTGCTAGTGGCATCAAACACTATTGCCTTAGTATAAAATCTTTCTCCTCACAAGCAAAACAAGCAGTCTTCCCATTGTTCTGCTTTGTGGGATGACTGTGGATCTGCTCCCCAGGATGTTTAATCACCTTCAAAATTCCCGGGTAAAACTCACTCATGTTGTACAGCACAGGAAAGAAAATTGTGATACCAGAAAAACTTTCTATGCTACTGGCCAGACAGTGTAACTTTGGTTGAAGCCTCTGATTTATCTGCCCAGATTTGTGTGGAAAGGGTTTAAATGTGCATCATTTGTTACAAAAAAGGATGGAAGCATGTCGAAGGAGCCAAGTAAATATAATGTGCACCTGCAGATGGAACAAGCCTGGGAGAGATATTAGTGACTGAAAACATGAAAGTTGGTGTAATATACATCAGTGCTACTCACTCTTCTGTCCAAAATGGTATAACTGTGTACATGACCAGAGACCTGACAAACTTGCACTGATGGGATAAGGGCCATTTGCCTCCAGAAAGGAAAGAAAAGAAAAAGCCCAGTAACTGCAGACCAGCTTTTCAATGATTTTTCATAAGTAGCATTTTTTTAAACAGCTCTATTACTCTAAATTTCATTCTGATCTCTGTTTCTCTCTTCCCTCTCCCTTCCTGCCTTATTTTAGTATTCCTGCAGCCACTTTTTTTCTTTATGTCACTACAACCCTCTTTCTTTTTTCTTTTCTTCTGTCTGGTTTTCACAGCCCTTTAGATTGAAGAACTCTCTTAGTTATAGTGCACAGTGCAGTACGTCAGAGTAAGGGAAGTTCAACCTGCCCCGCTTACATGGGGCTCCTTTTGCAGTGGTACAGCTAGTCATTGTCTACATTTTATCCTTCTAGAAAGCAGCAGGTGCTGTCCCTTTTGTTGTGGTCCTGGATACCCTTCCCATCCAGCAAAGCTCTGTGGCTCAGTTTCTCAAAGATATAAAAATCCACAAAAACGTTCAGCCTTTTGAGGCCAAAGTTTGCTATCTTGAAAACATAGATAATTCAGTACAAGGCAAGTGGAAGCATGTAGAGGGTTTCCGTATAACTGTACCTTATGAGAGATGAGAACTGGCTTGAAATGCTCTCATTACAGCCGAAACTGTGGGGTTTTTTGTTGTTGTTGTTTTTTTTTTTTTTTGGTGGGGGGGGGTTGGGTGTTTGGGGTTTTTTTGTCTTTTTTTTTTGTTTGTTTGGTTTTTTTTTTGTTTTTTCTTTGGGTTTTTTTTTGTTTGTTTGTTGTTACTGTTTTTTGGGGTTTTTTTTGGGTGGAGGTGGTGGTGGTTGGTTATGATTGTTTAAACACTTTATTATATTATTGCCAGACTTACTCTGTTAAAAGTACTCAGAAAAATGTGTCATTTTCCAGGTGTGAGGTGCTCTGAATAATTTTGTCCCCTTTCCCAGTGGGGATTATCCCTATTGTGGTAGTCTTCTGTGCCACACATGCCCAGATATCTTCACTTATAATTTTCATCTTGAGGACAATCCTAGGAAAGAGTCTTGCTAGAGTATGTTTTCTCTCTACAGTCACCTGCCAACCTTATTGTGGAACTATTAGAGCTGTCGGAGGAGTCTGTGCGCTTAGAAACTACTGGCAAGTACCCTGTAATAAATAGTTGGCTTTCTCCATAGGATCATGTTGTGGTGTGGACCTTTCTCTGTAGACTCCACGGCAGACTGTCCTTGGAGCCAAAAGCTGTTTTCCCAATATACTGCAATGACAAGCTAATCCTAACATTTCCATTGCCAGACAGGTTCTATCTACAGATGTAATAAAAAAATGATATTTGAGGCTGGGAATGCCCCCCTGTTTAAGTTGATCACTGAGAAGGGTGATGGCAGTGGTCGTGTGATGAAAGGGCAGTCAAGATTAGATCTCTGGGCACTATGGCTGTAAGTTATACAAATAAGAACAACAGGTGAAAAAAAAAAGGGCAATGTGAAATGATCACAGTAAAGAACAGGATGTAAGAACAGGACTTTGAAAATGGAGCTGGGGAGGAAAAGAATCACCATCACAGGGGATTGAGAAAAGGCAACAGATAAAGAGAAAGAGATGTAGGAAAAAGGCAAGCAGACAGGCAAAGAATAGAGAGGAGGAGACACAGAAACACAAAGTACAGAAAATATGTAGAATATTACAAAAACTGGAGAGATACTTAAACTGAAAAAGTCCAAAATTGGAGAGAAGTGAGAATAAAGAAGATTAAAAAAAAAAAACAAACTTAAAAGGAAGGCTTGATAAATAAATAAATGTAGACAATATATTCAAAATGAAAAGGAACAAGAAAAAAGAGAAAGCTATTCTATGGATATGGAGAGAAAATATGAGTGGAAAACTAAGGGCAGTTTTCTATCTTGTAAAGAACTGGTGATCTGCCCATACAAAAGGCTACAGTGAAACCTGTCATCCCTGTTGGTTATTTATTGCCCCTTTCTCATCAGGCCAGCTACACTGATGTAGCTATGTCCAGGCCTTGGAAGAGCATGGTGCCACATTTGATACCAATTTAGAGAGTTTAAAGAGGTTTATATTTATGCTTGCAGACAGACATTTTCCTTTGTGGCTGGGATATCCTTGTAACTGAGACCTGTAGTGCCAATGAAAGGAGTTTGCTGGACTGATGAAACAGCATTTTCCTCTGGGTCTTGGGCTCCATGTCCGCTCTCTGCCAGGACAGGTAGGTCCCACACATGTAATACCCGTGAGCTTTGTTGAGAAGTGTCTCCCTCCATGAGTTTGTGGGCATCATGGGGAGTGGCATTTCGGGTCAGACTGGAGGTACATTGGGAGAGGAGGGCACATGGGGGAGGTTGCAGAGTGCAGTCTACGGCCAGAGCTTTTTGCTCTCTCATTTTCGTGAACACATCATTCATTCATAAATTTTTAAAGGAGAAAGAATAATTGTTTAATGAACTTTTGTGAAGAAAACAGAGCAAGGGAGAAAAGAAAAGAAACACTGTGAGCTCCTTACTCCCTAGACTTATGACCTGCATAACTCCAATCATTGTGTAATTTAGACAGCCTTCGTATTTAGCCGACATTAAATTCGTATGCTCCCACATGGTTGAGTTGCTACTTTTTTTATCCATGCACTGGGATTCTCTGAGGGAACATGGTGGGTCAGGGGGAGGAGAGGAGGAGAGGACAGCCACCTCCAAAATGTGGTGGACGTGCCTTTCCACCTCTATGCTAGTTGCACTGAGGCAGGTATAAGCTGACGGGAATCGGCGGCAGCAACCATGCGAATGAGGTCAGAGTTGCTTCCTCTGTGGCTTTTTTCATTCTTCTGAGAACTCTGAAAATGTGGGTGTGCATGTTAAAACTGCCCTATGAGGCAGCTCTGACATGTGGGGCTGCCTGGCACAAGCACAGCACATAATAACACAAAGTATTTGGCAGTGTTACAGGGCTAATCTTTATGTAACTGTTCCCGAACAACTTCTCTAGCACACTGAGCACAAACAAGCTTTCCATCAGCCTTCGGCTGTGTGCGGACTGTCTTGTGTCACCTGCTTCTCTACTGAGCAAACACTGGCTGTGGTCATAGCAAGGAAAACCTTCTTTTGCATTCATAACCGGTTCTATCTAAACTGCCTCCTTTTTTTCCAAGGCTACTCATGAACCATAGGCATGTTTGTCAAGAATGTCCCATTTTATATAATTTTTTCCTTCTAAGCACAGATGTATGCTGGAAATTATATTGTGGATTGTTTTCAGGAGAGCAGTGGGAAAACAGGATCTGATTTTTTTAATGGTTGCTCACCTGTTGACTGAAGTCATAGGAGGAGGGTAAATCTTTTACAGTTAAGACACTGGTGTGGGACTTAGGGGACCTGAAACTGCAATAATAATGTTTCATTCCTTCTGCCCTTTCACCATCTTGTCAGATTTCAATGTAAGCTCTTTACAATTATCTCTTACAGTTTTGTTGCTGGGTTCAATGGGGCCTAGTCACCATTAAGGCTTTTGTGCTGCAGACAGCAACACCGGGACATATATGAACAGTAACAAAATCAGGGAAAGAAAGACTAGAGCTTCCTAAGCACTTTGATCAGTAATGGGTCTCCTGCTCTTGCACAGAGGTGATCAGGTGCAAACCTTTTCTTTGCCAGGCAGAAGATGAGTGTTTCTAGCTGTCTTCCCCAACCTCAGGTACAACCATCCACCCAGGGCCACCCAGTGTCACCTCCCCACCCACAATGCTCCTCAATTTGGGTGCTCTTTTCACTCAGTGTTCCGCAGCCACAACACATGTGCTGCTGCACAGAAAAGCCATGTGGCAAATATATAAATGTATGTACGTTTCTAAATGCTGGAACAGAGCCCTAATTTTGTTGGCAGCAAACCTGACTCTCCTTCTTTCCTCAGAGCAGGGCCCGCAGCATTCCTTGGTCCCACAGACATAAGCCCTCCCTGGATTTCTCCCAGTGTGGCGGAGTGCTGCCAGCCTGTGCTTTCACTCCGGCAGCCACTCCAGGAGAGGCAACACCTCTGCCTTGATTCTTGAGGAGGCTGAGTTCCCAGCTCCAGGCTTGTCTCACTTCCTCCAGTGCAGTGTGGGTCAAACTGGGACCCTCTCCTGGATCTTGGTTTAATCTTAGCTCATGAGGAAACTTTGCATTCCAGGAGGATGGCAAAGCAAAGGGAGATTGCCAGACCCAAATGTTCCATAGTTGCAAAGATAGTTTCTAAATATTGAGCTTTAAAAATAATACGGTTTGTGTGGGGAGGGATGAGAAAGGGGAGATTTTTCTATTTGCCTGCTGGGATTTGGAGCCTATAGTTTCTTGGGGACACATTTCCAAGTTTTTATTATCAAGTATAGGGGCTAGAAAACACACTCATGTTAAATGAAAGCTGAAATTCTCCCCAGTTCTACACACTGAAGGTCTGGAGCTTTAACCCTGACTAAATAGCAACCAAATCTGTAGCAGCAGCCTGTGCAAGATGTCTCATACCAGACAAAGAAAAATCCATACAAAAAAGTTGTTAAGGAGTCCTGTGCAAATGCAACTGTTAAGGGAGCAAGCACTCAGTTACAACCAGGAAGGAGGAGAAGCATTTTCTGTGATGTGAAGGAAGTTCATGTAGCCAAAGGTGAGGAGGTAGGGTCACCATCTATTCCCAAGACTCTTGTACTGCTCCAGCAGTGTATTGATTTGTGTATCTCTGCAAAGCATACAGACCAGGTCAGAGATATCTCCACAATTCTGTTTAATCGCTTGAAGGTATGGATGTTTTCTTCTCTTGCTACTTTTTTCTCCATCTCCGTTTCACTTTCAGTGGATTTCAGGGTAGGAATGGGTTAGTGTTATTATTTTCAATATTTCTCCTCCTTTTCTTTTAAATAGGGTTCAATTTTCACAATTTTTAAATCATTCATGAGTTTGCCTACAACGATAGAATGCTTTTTGATTTGCTTCCAAAAAGATGTGTCTGAAAGAAACTGAAGTGCTCCATCCTTTCCAAATCCAATGTTTCACTTTTTTTTTTTTTTTAAGAGCACTTCATTTTGGAAGTGAATGGGGTACTTTGGGCATGGGCACTGCAAATCAATTTAGATTTCCTAGATTGCTTCAATAATCTGAAGAGTACTTCAGTCATTTTTAACTATTCTTCACCATATGCTTGCAAACCCATTCATTTTTTAACTGAAGTGACTATACTTAGGATAAACTCCTCTGTTCATTGGAAATTGTTCCGTTCTGCAAATCCATAGACTTCAAAATCCATACAGAAACTTGATACAACATTTTGCTGTAAGAATGTATTAACACTTCTTGCCATAACCTTATTGGTCAACAATTTTTATGCAGTGCTTTTTGTTGTCTGAGGCAGGGCCCTGTCACCGCTGCCAGTTTGCTGTAGGAGACATTCTCATAATTAGACAAGTCAATGTTTATGTGTTTTGTTTTGGGGTTGGTTTCCTCCCTGCCTTCCTCCTCCCCAGTGTTTCTTCTGTATCCCTGAGATTCAATTTCTTTTATGACTTTTTAATCCACAGATCAGAATGCTTTTGCAGATAGTTAAAACATGCAGTACCTTTATGGCACACATTTTATTTTCAGTTTTGATAACAAGTGAAGTGCATCACTAAAGGTCTCACAGAACATCAGTGTCTGAGGCAGGAAAGAGTAAAACTGAAGCAATTTTAATCTTTCTCCTCTTTCCTGTTGAACACATTGCACTTGTGCCATATAGGTTACAACACTTCCTGGTACTTATACTATTGTGTCTAGGCTACTCATTGCTGTTCTTCAGGGAGTACTTATATTTCAAACATCACCCAGAAGGAAAAGCTCATGAACTGTCCTGTGAGGATTTCATGCCCTAATTCCCTCCCCTGCCTTCACCTTGCATATAAAACCCAGTAATTCTTAATTCATATTTCTCTAAAAGAGTGTCTGCATTTCTAAGAAATATGAGCATCTTCTTCCAGGGAGACTCTATGCTGCCTTAACTAATTAAAGCTTAACAGTAGGGCAGTGTCATGCTATATTTTGCAGTCCACCTGATGTCTTATTCAATCATGATCTAGCATTATAATTATTGGAAAGTGGCACAGTTTGCATTGATCTGCTGCTGGCATAACATTTTGCTAAATGAGTGCCCATCTTTCACAGGAGCATTAATAGGGCACAGAGGACACACGAACATGTTCTAGATTACAATTTCTGTGCAATCTTGTGCTGCTCCTTGGTAAATTGCTGCTCCAAAGCTGAATTTGCAGTCTCTGTCCTGCAGGGAGAGGTTTTTGTGATGCTTTGACAACTCTGTTACTGGGACACTATAGCTAAGACCATGCTTTTTTTTTTTTTTTTTTTTTGTCTTAGCTTTTTATTAATTATTTTTGTGGAGGGGCAGAGCACTGCATATTTGCAGCCTTAAAGGTTGAATACTTGGTATGAATTAGGGACTTTTGTCAATAGCTATAGCTTGACCCTAAGGACAAACTGGAACTGAGTCTCAGGTTCCAGAAGATGTCCAAAGTCAGTTTAAGCCTTCTTTGCCATTAACTTCAGCTGGATTTTGCAGTTCTCAACTGTTACCGAGAATTTCAATGAGAAAAATAGTCTAATAGAATATGAGTATTTGATGGACAGAGAAAAATATTCTAAACACAAAAAATGCTGTTACCACTCAATAATTATTCATGCAGTCTGAGAATCATAGAATCATAGAATAGTTAGGGTTGGAAAGGACCTGAAGATCATCTAGTTCCTAGGAAACTAATGTTGTTTTCAGGACTCCTGCAGGAATAGGGTTAATTCTTCTGTGCTAGATAATTTCTTTTCTTCCCTTACAAGATTTCTTTCTAAATTTAGTGTGTCAAGGAAAGAGGAAGCTCTAGGGGCAAGAGAGATGGAAACTCCAGAACTTGAACTCGTGTGGTACTAGGATTTTAGCCAGTGATGTCTATTTCCTCTGCAAGGCTGTCCCTGCCTTCTGGGAAGACTTTGCGCATTCAAAAGGTAGCACTTTTTGAATGAAATGTTAACTTGGTCCTAGCCATTTACAAAAACTAAACGTCTCACAGCTGAAAGAGTGGTATCTTAACTTCTGACTGAGTGATTACATTCTCCCTGCTTATGTTCCCTGAAATTCCAATTGGGTTCAATCTTTTCCTTCACTTAGTCATCTTTTTTATGTATTTAGTGCTTGCTCTGTTTCACCCCTGGTGGAGCTGATTTTCAGTAGTAGATAGAGAACTTGCATTGTCTAGACGGAGCTTTTGGGCTCTTTTTGACTCTTTTGGGAAGGATTCTCTAATGTGTATCTATTAAGGATACACTATTGTTGGTTGTCTACAATAGTGTGGCATGAACAAGAGAGTGAAAGAAGAATGATTTCACACAGTTCAAGTAATTTTGAAGAAGAAATCAAGAATATTTTTCTTATTTCCTCAAAAAAATATTCTAAAGTTAGATTCTGGGTAATAGATGCTCAGTCAATTCCTTATATAAATATTCTGTTATTGTCAAATTATATTTACTACCCTTTTACTTTTAAAATCAAAGACAGTTTCAGAAAACAAAACACAGTATTGTTCCCTTATGTTTAGCTTTACAGAACTTAATTATCTTTTATTTTGCTTTCAAAAAACCCAAACAACAAGAAACAACAAAACCTGATGTCACTCGATGAACATCAGTGAAGTACTGTATTTATCTCCAAAGTAAATAAAGCATTGTTATAGGCCAGTTTCTTTCAGAAAGTTATATGTGAAGGCAGCATTTGCTAATATAGTGATGTATTATCGTTCATCTTTGCACCTGTCCAGTTAGCCATAGATCTATCCAAGCATAAGTTAAAGTGTGCAGGAGGATTCCATTCTGCAAGAATAAATCTTCAGTTAAATAAACCTAAAGTGGCTTAGGATGTATCTGGCAAGCTATCCCATTGGGAATAAGTTCAAGAAAACAGAGGGAGAAGGGAACAAGCATGTCTTCGTAAAGCTGTGTCTACACCCTAGAGATGACTCTGTGGTTTTCATACTGATTTCTTTGTACTTCCAAGCTGTTGGTGTATCTTTTAATCTAACGCGTAAAATAAAAACTCAGTAGAAATACATGACTGTAAATCTCAAATGCAAATGCGAAATAGAGGTTTCCCCACCAGCAAGTTCAGCCATAACCAGAAGTGCTGGAAGACATGAAGTGATCATGTCAGAGTGACTCTAGACAGAAACAATCTCATAAAGAGGAGGGAACTCATGGGGTGAAAGGGAGACAGGGGTGCCATAGAACAAGTGCCAGAGAGGTAGGAAGCAAGAAGAGTGACACAAGGTGGAACTAGAACCCCAATTTGGAGGAAGGGAGCTGGATGCAGGAAGGTGTTACACATTTGCCAATTTTCTCAAGGCTTGGCTATTGAAAATTTAGGAATCATTTGTTCATGATACAGAGGCTTTACCAGAAGCTGAACTGAGCTTCTGAGCTGTACCAGAAGAAAAAGATATATTGGCAAAAGGAATCTTTTTTCTGCAGCTACCTTTTTGAGTGACATAAGCCATACCAGCAAAGGGATTCTTGCATCTATGCAGAGGGTGTTGCTAGCGTATCTATATCAATTAAGGGTGTGATTTTTTCATGCTTGTGACTGAAACAGCTTTTTCAACAGCAGTTTATAATTTAGACCTGGCTTGAGAGCTGTCCTGGCTCTCAAGCAATTGCAGAATGTTGGGGATTTAAAGTGAACTCCTTTATTTTTGGCAAAGAAATAAAAGGACACAAATGCAGCATTGTCATTTTGAATAAATTTTTTTTTTGTTATTCACAACACACATAATTTCTTTTTTGTTTGGAAAGGTGGTGACTGAAGAAGCAAAAATAACACCCTCATAGCAGCTGTGCAGCTTCGTGGCAGGGCGTCCACTGAAATATAGGCTTTCTTCATAATCAAAAGCGGAAAGGTTCCTGTTATGACCATATCCTAGCTAGAAAAGGCTTGTGATATAGCTAGACTGTCAGACAGTTCCATTGGAGGCTAAGTTAACACTGGAACAAAAAGCTGATAAACTGATACAACTTCCTGAACAAGATAAGTATAGGGCAAAAGTACTCCTTTGTAGATAAAATAGCATATACATTATGGGAGTTGCTGGCATAGCAGTTCTGGTTAGGAGAGGAAAGTGTGGTTTGCTTGCTCTTTGTCTTGTTTTTGTTTGTTTTAGTTTTTTTTTCTTATCTTCAGAATCTTAAGCAACATAGCAATGCCACAAAAATTTAACTGCCAGGCTGCTGTATTTTTCTGTGCAATTCATTCCATCCTGAAAAAAATAATTTAGTTTTGTGCACATCTTCTGTTTCTAGAGACTAGAGATTCCTAGATTTGGTCAGAACAATAGCTTCAATGTGGCCAAAGTGATAAGTCCAAGCAAAGTGACATTACACTGTTTCAGGAGGTGGTTTCCTGCGAGGATAATCCTAAAATCCCGCAGATACTGAAAGGAAACTACCTGCCTTCCTCTCTCTTTCCCATGTTAGCTCTGGAGTTTCTTTAATGCCCCCGTAAGATACTTCAGCTCATTATATGGGCAGAAAATGAACACAGCAAATAACAAGACACCATTTTCTGCCAGTTTAGTGAGCTAAATTGTTAGTGTAGAGATCAGATGAACAACAGTGTCTCTGCAAGAAGCAGCAGCATGTATTTGAGACCAAGGGATATGAGTGGAAATATTCTTTTTTTTTTTTTTCTTGTCAGCATTAGGTTGATTTAACTGTCTTGCAGAACTTCCTAATGTTAGCTTAAACCTGTGTCACAAAATAATAAACCAGTGCTAGAATGCCTGTCCACACTGCAATATGCATTTGTTTAGCTGATTCTGAATATCAGAGCTGTTAGCCTTCTCTGCACTTGAAAGTATTTCTCAGTGTGTCTTGACTGGAACTCTCCCATCACTCTGAAAAGATGCAGTTTATAAGAGTCACTTGCTGAGACAGCTTAAACCCAATTCCAGGAAAAGGTCTTCCTTTTAATATCAGCATTACCAAGTCTGCCTTAGGCTCCTTGTTGTCACAGACATTTTGATCAGAAAAGGTGATTTTTTTCAGGCCTGTAATCAACAGAAATGCTTATCATACTGGTAAAACAGTAAAATGGAGACCCAGTTAAAAGCAGTGTACTTAAGAGTTCTTCTGCTGGATAAGAAAATAAGTGTTTCCATGATCACATAGAACAGGGACTGTTGTCTTTAAGGTGGTGTGCTTTGCGTGTAGCAGCGGACCATGCAACACTTTTGTGTTACAACAGCAGTTGCAGAAAGTGATGCTTTTTCTCCATGCAAGATATTTTCTTTCTGTAAAGCTATCAGCTTCATATTTTTCTGTGAACAGATAGACTGTCAACCTTCAGATCAGTGAATACTTAGGTATTTTTTAATTGCATGCATTATTTTGCTGCTACCTTTTGTGTTTTGTATGCAAAATCAACCCTCTTTAAATTTTAGTTGGAGAAAGAAATGTGTTTGGCTGTTAAGTCCAAATGGAGGTAAAAAAAAAAAACAAAAAAAACCAACCAAAAAACAGTCTTCAAAAAACAGTCTAGAGAGTGAATGTTGGATGGTTGCTCTTTTTGTGAATCAGGGAAAACTCTTTGGTTGGAAATATTCAGGCAGCTGCCCCATGGAAGTATAATATTTGCGAATGCTAAAAGTTGCACAGATATTAATACGAATCACTGCACATCTACAAATTTCTCCCTAAAAATACACACTCCATTGCTTATTGTAAGTTGCCATGTAATAGTCATGCATCTAAAATCATCCAGCATGGGAAGCTTTGATCAATTTCTCTGTTAACAGCAGTGACTAAATTTAGTGGATACTGTGTCATGGAGCAGAGGTTGGAATATTTCTTACCTTTACCTGAGGGGCTTTTTTAACAGTACTTTTTGTGTCATAAATATTGTGTGCTTAGCACCAGACAGGAATTATTAGTGAAAAGCTGAAGAAAACAACCTACAAGCTGAAATGGTTGGGTGAGCTATTCAACAAATACCTATGATAAATAAAAACAAAACCATTTGCAAATTATTTGTTAATCAAAGCGAGCTGAATCCTTAACTGGTATAATTTGTGGCTAAGAGTTTGTGAAGCTCTAACAGGCAAACAAACACTTGAAAGAAATGAAATACAGTGGCTGATTTTAATTAGATTTTTTTTGCTATTAATGCACCCAGAGATATTAATTTGCTTCTCATTATTTGTGAATTAACTGAAAAAATATTACGCCATGAAAACAATATATATATGTATATTTTGAATTACAAACATGGGAACAGCCAATGTGAACAGGAACTTCTGTGTGTTGTCTAGATACTTCAAAACCTAACAAACAGCCCCATTAGCTGTTACAGCAGAGATATATGGCTCCCAGGCACTCACAGCGCCTCCCAGTCCCTCAGAAGTATTTGTGACCACACTTCCCAAAGCCCATTTTCCCTGTCACAGCTGACAGGTTGTCACTGAGTCACCTACCAGGGCAAAATCATTCACTACCCATCAGCCATGTGCAGCCTGTACATTTTGTACAGTTCCCAGTCTGTAGTCATTGCCCAGTGGTTTTGCACAAGGGTACAGTGAGAAGTCTGCAGAGGCTAGCTGAAGATTATCAGTTTGCTACATCTGTGTGGTTATTCTGATGGCTAGAAAGTTGGGTTCACAAGTTTGGCAAACACTAGGGAGAGACTTATTTCTCAATCTTTCTGAAGTTTGAAGAGTGTTATCACAACCACACTGTATGTGTATTCATTTAAATGCTTATATTGGGAATCTTAGAGTTATGCTGAAAAAGACAAGAATGCCCGTAATAATATTATCTGTAGATGCCATTTAAGGAAATATTTACCTGGTTGTCTGGCAACTGAGAGCTTTGTAAGTATAATTACCTCTTGGCTGTGAAAGCAGAACTTTTATTCAGGTTGCAATGTTAGGATTAGAACATGCTTTTTCAAGGTTTATTGAACAGTATGTGAATCACTATATTCCAGCCTTTAAATTTTGCCCTGAACCACTATGGAAGTAGAAACCAAAATGGAGTAAGACTCATTGTAACAATCATTTTATTTTTCACAGTCTCTTCAGTTTCATTTAATCTGTGTTTTCCTGCTCAGTGTATACCCCTGCACTGTCTTTCTCAGACATGGATGCAAACTGCAGATAAGAGTATGCACACTTATTTTTTTTCTTCTTATTGCTGCTGTGAAGTTACAGTTGCAATAGAAAGATGACAAGAAGTTCAGGAAGAGATAAAGGACCCCAGTGTGATTGGACACTGAGAGGTACACCAGACTTCCTCCTTTTGCTTGGCACTTCTCTTTTTATTCTTTGATTAAAGTCTTTTTCCTTTACTTACATCCTCCATTAAGATGTCTCAGTGTCATTTAGGGTGTTAATTGAGAGGAGGTTTAAGCTCATCAAGGCGATTATAAGTGATAGTTAAAAATTTCTATATATGGCCTATGCTGGAATCAGCACAGTAGGATGCCATTTTTCTTTTATCTAACTGACATTGGTAATAATAGATGAAATTATTACTAAATCGCAGCTGCAGAGATGATATCATGATTTTTTTTGTGTATTCTTTGATGAAAAATTAATTTTTGAGAGGGATAATTTAAAATGATTTAAATAGTATTATACTGAAGTCCTTACTGGTAATTAACACCAATCTTGTCAGAAGTGAATCCACTTTTGCAGCTGTTTCTAAAGATACCTACAGTATTTGTAACTTTTCTGGGAGTGAAATTATAGTGTTTGTACTTTATTTTTACTGCATAAGGACCATTAAGAGAAAAGGATGCTAATAGAGAAGGCTTTGTTCTCCAATGGGGCCAAATTCTATTTCCCATTTGTAGTGTTTCTCTATGTGTGCATTTAATTAGCTATGCTCAGCATGTAAGCAGAGTTTAGTATATGCAAAGTAGACTTTACATGTTATTTATATGTGTTCACATGCCAGTGTACACACAGATATGTATATCTTTATGGGTTAGTTATATACATATACACAACTTTATTTGTGAGGGGTTTAATTGGTTGAACAGATGGCTGATCAGTAATGCTTCTTCATCTTCATCAGTGACTCGTCTTTCTTTGCATCGACTTTCATCACAGTGGCAAAAAAGTGCTCTAACGAGAAACAGCTGAAAATAGATTTTTCTTTGGTACTTTCATCATGCTTTAAATGACAGAAGTGGATTTTTTTGTCCTATATATAAAGACCTGCAGGAGAAGGTTAAAAAAGGAAATATAGTGAAATCTAAATAGAAAAATTTGAATGAGAATATGGGAAAGCCTCAGATTATTCCTCTTATCTTCATATTTTACTTTCTTCTTTTTTAAAGTACATGCTGATTTTTGACAAGATATATAGTCGTGGTTATTCACACCAGCTACAGTACCTGCCAATCAGTTTTTCTTTTCCTCAAGTTTGGTGCAGAAAGGGGGAGGGAGGAACAGGAGTTGAAAGATGACACAATGGCTTAGAGGACTGTTACTTTAGGTATTCATTAAAATAGAAGTTACATGGCCAGCTTCTGCTGTTTCTGCAGTTTTATTATATTCAAATCAAAGTCTGTCTTCTGTAGGCTTTATAAAGGAAACAATGTGCCTTATAAACAGAGTGCAAGGTTCACGTAGGAGTGGTTCACTTATAAGCAGATTCATGGCTTGAGTTTATGTATGGCTATATGAATAATCTATCACATTTTTAATTTGAAAGAATAAATTATCCAGTATTTTCTTTTGCCAGGGTTGAAGTCTTTTGTAAACAATTGCTTTTACTGTTTGAATTCCTGTGGATACATCACTGTTATTGTATCAGTTTCGCAAATTGGTAAACTGAGGAACACTTTGACTGAGGGAGCTGAGGAAATCATGCAGCTGGCTAAGAGTCAAAAGCAGAAACAGAACTTGGGGATTCTGGTCTCCTCTCTCTTTTCACCAGTGGTAGGACAAAACCACTGGAAAATTATGGTTTATGAAAGAAAAAATTACTTTTTGGATCTTTAGATCTGTTTGAACTGAAAATGGAAGGAAGACCACCATGCTTTCAGTATATAATAATCTGACTTTTTTCTTCCATGTAAAGCCAAGAATCTGTCCTTATGCTCAGGGCAGTTGTAGAAGGACCATGGTCCTTGACAAGTCTATGGGGGCCCAGAGGAAGATTTGTACTTTAAGATGCAGTGAAGCTGGGGGCTGCAAGCAGAGGGTTTTTCAGCAAAGATGGAATAACAATAGATAAAGACTCAGTTTCTTCAGTACTACTGGGGTGGGTCAATCCAATGCAGATGCTTTAGAGATGAAAGGGAAAATGTGTAAACAAGAAATTTCTGGAGATTAAGTATGTGTAGGGAGCAGTAAGTATGTCACAAGCATGAGACACAGAAATAGGCAACTTCTGATTTCTATTATTAAAATATTTTTTAAGAGAGAGAGAGATATTGGGATTCAGTTATAAATACACTATCTGGCTCTTTAGTTTCAGTTCTTTAGAATGGGACAATCTGGAGATAAAGAAGATACTATTAGGACTATCACCTCACAACTTTGGTGAGAATGGTCGTGTGCTTAAGCAGCAGCCAAGAGTTGCACTGAAATTTTCCCCCAGAACAATTACTGGAAGATGAGGAGGATGTTTGTGCTGGAAGGAGAAAAAAAAGTTACTGAGAATAAGAACAGCAGCCTCAGAATTTTTGAGCTTTTCTTTCAGATTGTGACCCCTTGTTTTCAGGCTTTGAAACCCCGATAGAAAGGGTGTGGGCTTAGAGAGAGGTAATCTTGGCTCAGGAGGTCCAGCAGATGGTGTTGGCAAATGGCACTGTGGGCTCCTGTGGTGTGATGCAACACTCTGGAGGTGGGTAGGGGAGCAATGAGGTTGTGGGAAGCAGCTGGTGGCAGATACACTCAATTTGGCTTCAGTGGGCAACCACAAGCATCTTGGTACAGTTGAGAAGGAGAAGAGTATAGCTCTGGTAAATGAACCAGTGCTGTGTTTATGTCCCACTTCTGGAGGATGTGTGAGAGGTGAAGGTCAGTAGCTGACAGAAAGGAGGGTATGCACTGAGGACCTTTTCACCCTTACCCTTTGTGGGGTAAACCTTTCTAATGCAAGCCTAAGTTTTTTAGAACCCAGAAAGGCTAGCATAAAAAAACCATAAATCTTCATGATTGGAGGCATTCAGTTCCCTTTCATGACGGTGTAAATCCATAGGCTTTCTGCTGAAGATCATGATATACCTTAATGAACCAAGAGTATGTGAGAGGACTGAGCTGCCCTCCCTCTCTTTCCCTCTTTCCTCCTTTCCCCCTCTTTTGATGTTAAAGATAACGAAAATAATCCCGGAAATTCATATCAACCACTTCTTTCTCCAAAGAGATTAATAACTTAGGAAAAGTAATAGGCAGTTCTTTCTAGTGTACTGATGCTGATATGGTTTCAATAGACATATTTTTAGGAATTACTTGGGAATAAGGCAATAGCATAAAGCTAAAGCAGTCAAGAAACATAAATTTGTATTCTGATTTGTTCAAAGCACTAAGACAGGTTAGAAGAAGAAATCTGGAGCATTTACACATTAGATAGCACCAGCCAGGAGCTAGAGTATTTTGGGCATGAGGTTATGCAAAACAGCTTCACACAGCTTTGCTAATGCATCTCCATCCAGAGCTTTAGTAGCTGTGGACCTTTATCTGCAAAGCCTTACTAGTCTGCTGCATTTCTAAAAGGCTCATGATATTTCTGGACATTATTTACCTTACATCCCTGTCTCATCATGATTGTCTTTTACTTTATAAGTGCATCATCTGAAGTTGTGGCTATGAAGTAAATGGCTATTAGGTCTTCTGGCCGGAGATGGGGAAGATAGACAAAAAAGCACTCTTGGTTGGCTGAATAGGACATCCTCGTTGCAGTCCTTACACTAGGGTCCATGCCAAACGTTCTATGCTCTTGCTTCCAAGATGGACAGATGGGGACTTTATAAAATAAGATAGGACGCTCCTTCCTTGCCAATGTTTAAGCATGCTGTCTCCATACCTGTTCCAGGTGTTGATGTAAAGAAACAAGGTGACTCTCTTGCATATAATGCATAGCATGCTCGGTTAAACAGAATTGAATATGAATTGTCACATCTTTTGCTGTTGCGAATCAACGTCATAATTCTTCAGTCCATCCCTAATTACAAAGAAGGACTACAGGTTAAGAAAAATCCTTAAAACTCAACTTCTGGAGATCATATCTTTATTTAAAGATGAACAAAGAAAAAGTGAATGTGAGGTTATATTTTTGATACTTTATTAAATGCAAAAAGGCTTGACAGTTGTTTTTTTTTACCCTTTCTGTTCCTTTTTCCTGTTATATATCCAACTCCATTTAGTATGATCTATGGCTGAAATGCTGGTGAAATGCTGACATCATAACAGTCAAAAAGATAAAGGGAGAAATGAATCAAGGAAAGTAAAGGAGTTTTAGTGATAATTTGTGTTGCTTTTTGTATTTTTCTTTGGTTAACACCACTGAGCTGTACTGCAGCATAACCTTTTGGAGAGGGTAATTTTAAAGCCTTTCGTCTTTTCCCATCCTCTTTACCATGCATTTTTAAATCACTAATCAGTTCAGTGATTAAAATACAAGAAAGCTAAACCTGACATTTACAAATATCACAAAGAAAAAATAAAAAAAAACCAAACTCAAAACCTTGCTTACGTAACAAGAATAAATAAACCTTTGGCATTCTTCAGTCATTCATCACAGTTTATGAACTATATAAAACTCACACCTGGTAAATTATTTGTAGGCCACCTTTGAAGAAGCTACTGAGATGGCAGTGCATCCCCTGAAATGAAAAAAACAAATAGATTTTCTACTTTTTATGTGAAGCATGCTTATACTTTAAAAACATTTTTATTTTAGGTTTGAGGAACAATAAGGCTGTTTCAGTGTTATGTGATGTTCAGACTTGCAGCATTTTCTAGTGATCTTAACTACGGCTAACTGCAGAATGGTTTCAAATTAATGAACATAGTGCACTTGTTTCTGTGTAAGTGTCTTGCTCTGGGATGTAAGTGAAGTAGAAATTTAATATAGTAGTTTGGAAGACAATGATTAATATTTACTTTTACCAGCTGAAAAGCCCCAAAATTTTATAAAAAGGTAACGTTTGCAAAGTAGAGTACTTGTTTCCCTGCTAATAGGCAGCACTTAGCCATCTAAATTCAGTCTCTCTCTTTTTCTACCCTTTCTTTCTTACCAGAACAATTGTGATGCTGACTGCAATGCTAAATTCATGTATGCTTTTCTTCTTGTTATGCCATTAAGATGACTCATTTGCAGTTAGACTATATTGCTTTCTCCTTTTTAAATGTATTTTGTTATTTCACCATTATACTTCATTTTTTAACATACATTTACTTGATTTGTATATTTTTCAACTCCAGGCATAGTGCTAAAACCCTTATTTATTCTAAGCTGTTCACGAAGAGAATTTAAATGCATCAGAGGATAGGTAGATGTACCTGAACACTCATTTCCAAATACGCTCCAAAATATTGTTCATTGTTCCTTTCTACATATTCAAGAGATATTTGATCCAGCGTATAACAAATATGAAAACATATAAAAGCTTTGAATTTTCTATGAGGAAAAGAAAATATGGAAAAATAGTATGATATTTTACTATACTGAGAGGCACTGGTTAGGGTATTTATGCTGAAGAAAATAGCAAAATGCACAGAGTCTGACTAGTTTCTTGGAATCTAATACTTCTTCAGTATGGAAATAATGTAAAATTACTTGAAAATGATTGTCAAGCGTTTGATCATAGCAGTATAGAATCCCCAAGAAAAAAAAAGAAAAAAAAAAATCCCAGTAAAGTTTTGAGAATGTTTGAATATCAAGTAACAGACTGGGCTGCTGTCTTCATACTTCTGGTGCTTTTTTAACTAGGCTACCTTGTGTTCTTTTATTTCCTTTCCAAACCCAGTATTTAAAAGACCCATATGGCAATAGATATTGCTGGAATAGAATGCATACTGTTCTGGAATCAATTTGATCTGTGTTAACTTTTTATATTTTAAAATGCAGCTGAAGTATTTTCCCTTCTCTGGATTTTCTTTTGACCTGTCCTTATCCCCTCTCCATCCTTCTCTCATCTGCAGCCCTCTATGTGGTCATAAGATACAGAACTTTTTTTTTCTTTTAATCCTGTGCAGATGGTGGGGGGGAGATAGTATAAGAGATCTTCTGTCCAGTGGCATACATGCTTAGATAACAGAGGGGGGATTCAAGGCGGCATATTCTATTTGTGATAATATTAGACCAGACACATTAGGTATGTGCTCCCCATTAATGGGACAAGGATGGGAAAGAGTATGAAGAGAAAAGATAGAATTTTACTTGAAACTTGTTGATGCCAAAAGCATTATTTAATTTTGAAGAACAAAGTTGTTGCTTAAACTTATTTTTCCCTTTTGATCTGCCTTTTGCTGGCAGACCTTTATCATAGGTCTTTACTCATGCTCAAGGTCAATAAAAATTTCAATGGGGATACTGTTAGGGAATAACCAAAAAATGTGCTTGTTTATTTCATATCCTGCTTAGAAAAGAATTCACTGTTTGTGACTGACAGCCTTTTCAGCCATCAGATATTTCATCCCAATAGGTCAATAGATTTAGTACCCTGGGAATATTCTCTTCAGATTGCTGATCGGCACCTTACAACAGCTGAAGTCCTGACCTTGGACTATTTGCTGATTTAAACTAAACCAATTGAATGCCAAGCTAGGATTCTGGGACCCTTATCAGTACAAGTTGCATAGTCTGGTAGTACAGTCATGGTCTGAACTGGGTAAGACTGAGTTCACCAGGACATTTTCCTCGTGTAATAAAACTGCAGAGAAAATAAATCATATATTCTGGATCTTTATTTGCTGGGCAAAGATGTTTGCAAATCTGGGCTAATGTCTACAGCTGTACAAAAGCTATGTCTGTTCATTACTAATTGTTAGTGGGAAACTACTTGCTTCTTAATGTATTTTAATAGTGTTTTTGATTGATATTGCACATATGCCACATGTATGCTCTCTTCTTGTATTGTACCTGGTGTCATACAGAAAGTAAATGTGACAATATTAGTGACTAATGAACCGCAGAAAATTTCATTGATATCTAAAATTTCTGATCCTATACATAGTTTTTTTAAAATATTATAACTTTCAGCTTTCTTAAGAAATCTCTAGTCTAGCCAGATTTCTACTGGAATCAAAACATAAGGATTGACCTTTCTCAGATTTACTTTGCTTTTGTTGGTGTTTTGTTTGTTTTTTTTCTCCCCCTAAGGTGTCTTTTTTCTTTCTGGCTTCTTATTGTAAGCCAGCTTATGGTGATTTTAAGGTCTAAACACACTGTATTCCGACAAGTTTTCAGAAAATAAGTGGAAAAACAGAGAAGAGATACCCTAATCAAGTCTCTACTGAGAAAGATACCTTTTCATAAGCTAAAGTGCATTGTTGGTCAACAGAGAGTATACATAGGATAGAGAGATTACCAATACCCCAGTTACAGTAAAGGCTTCAGACTATCTGTTAGGTACAGATGATACAATAGTAAGTTAGGAAACCATAAGCTTCATGAGCTGTATATCTCATTGTTTTCCTCCCTGAGTCCAAAGGAAGGTCTTGTGCAGGGTCACCAGAAGCTCAAGGATGTGTCACTGACAGCTTGAGGGGAATTGGAGTTGTTAGTATGAGTAGCTCTGTCACAGGAGGATGTTTTTTCTATGTTCCCAATGGATCTCCAGAGCTTCCATGCACTAATTACTGATGGAGGCTGCTGTTGTGGGAAAATAATATAAAGGCCCAGATTTTCTGCTGCAGGCAAAGAGCAAGGAGTGCTAATTGGGAGGGAGGTGTGAGCAAAGATGCCACCTTGCACTGACTGATCATTAGCCAGCTTTTGTCCCCTGCCATGAGTTAGAGCAGTCTGAGGGTGACTGTAAATTATGTGGACTGCTAGTGGCACCAAAGGACCGTTGTATTAGCTAGGCCTCTCTAGTGTGTGAGATATACTTGCTAGAGTCTGTATGTTATCTGGCAGGAAGAAGTGGAGATCATACTTTGAGAATGAGCTGAGTTAGGATGAGTAGGAGGAAGCATTAAGTTGAAAACTAGGTTATTGGGATTTCTGCATTAACTTAGGTCTTCAAATTGTTAAGGTGCTTAGAAAAAGGGCTCTTTGTATGAGATATTGATGAACAGAAAAGGTTCTCTGGCTGAATATATAGCAGCACTTTTAACTTCTGCTACTGCCTGAGTGTGGTGGGTACTGCATCTGTTGAGCAACCCATGCAGACCCATGTAGTGCATCAGGCTGTGGCTCCAGAGCAAAATTGAACGTCTCAGATGTTCTGCTGTAGAAAATCTCTTCTGAATATCTATACAATGTCCATTTGATAATCCCCTTTATGCCTTGGTCTTTTTCACACTGCAGCTATCTCACAGAGGTGACAGGATTTGACCAACATGTGTGGCCAACATGTAGGTCAAGGATAACATGAAGAAGGAAAAGGCAAAAAGGAAACAAATTGCATGCACTATGTCTAGAAGTCTTACTCTGAGTAGAGTTTATGAGATCCAGGAGAAATGTGAGCTGTCCTGCCAGCTTTACATTTGACTTTTTTCTGATCATATTCTATCACAGAGAGTTGGTTCAGAGAAAGAGCCATTACTGTTCCTGCACGTTATGGTACTTTGGCAATAGGCCATTCTATGCATACATGCCAAGATGATTTTATAAGACCATTTAAAAAGCAGCACTAATTAGGTACTTAGAGGACTAGAAATCCTGAAGGTTAAAATGCAAGTGAAGCAGTTATGATCTGTATGTGTGTTACAGAAGTAAGCCCAGAAAGGGCTCTCTTCACTGGTGAAAGCAAACACTATGGACCCTACATTTCTTTCATAGTAGAATAGATCGGAATGTTAAATATTGTTATATGTGTGCTACTATTCCATAATCTTTAATTTATTCTTTTTGCAGTCATATTTAAAGGCCTCACCATCGTACCTGTTACTGCACACACAAAAATGCAGTCTCTACATTAAATTGCTTGTAATATCTTAACCTTTCAGTTTACAAATATCTTCCAAGGCATATTATAAGATAGCAGATAAATACTACTGATGATGTAACACAGAACGAATTTGGGCATATTGTGAAAAGATTTTTATTTAAGTTTTTTGTTTTCATGTAACAGTGTCCATGTCCCCTATACTTCAAAGTATATTAGGCAATTTAAACTGGGCAAAGAAAGATAAGCAAGGAGGGAAAGCCTACTGTGTCATGAACAGCTTGGAGAAGGTGGAGATGAAAGAAACATTCAAGGAAGAACTAGGGGCAATAAGTGAAAGGACTAGAAAATAATTTAAAAACAAAAGGAAGAGAGTTGCTTGTAATTTTCACAAAATTGTGGCTGGGTGCTGGAGAATACTGTGGGGACAAATAGGAAAAATGGCTTAAAAAAACTCCATTTAAGTCATGTAGGTCAAACGCAAACTTACTGTGTCCTTCTTTGAGGATTATTAGACACAGCAACTAATACAACTACCTAAAAGCAATCTGTAAATTGCCAAATGCTGGAAGCAGAGGGGGTGTATTTAGGTAATGACCATTCTGTAACATTTCTTCCCTAAGCATCTGATATCATCAATAGCCAAATAGGATACACGTACCTTTGGTCTGATCCAGTTTAGCTGCTCTTAGTCACAAGACTATCCCACTAGAGAGACTATGGCCTGTGTGAATAGTGTTGGAAAGGTTTAGTCCTTTTTTTTTGCTCTGTATATATTTAGAAACTCTAGTCCAAACTGAAAAGCGGTCTGAGAATTGAAGTGCTAGCCCTTTGTCAAAACTAGGAGGTACAACAAACATTCCTGCAACATGACATGAGGTTCCAGTTATGGAGCTCTGCCATCCATCCCTCTCTCCCCATTTAAGTTGTGTCTATTTCCATCTCTACATTCTCTGGATCATCGTAAATGTGACTTCCTTCTGAAACATGAAAATCAATTGAGAAAATTGGACAAAGCCTTTCCTTGCAGCAGCATTTAGGCACCCTCAGTATTAGCCCAGTCTTACACCTTTGTGTAGAATTGACAGGTCCAACAGCTCCAAGACTGGTAGGTTGCGAGCTCTCAGCCTACTCGGCCCATAATCATTATACCTTACTGACTAACTTCTTTTGTTTCAGAAGGTTGTGAAATTAAAGGCTGTTTTTTCAGCTGAGTGCAGAGTTGAGAAATAAAGGTGAGCTTATTTCTGTTACACATCTGCTTTGCCTCTGTGTAGTTTGATATTCTGACCCCACTGTTCTTTTTCCCAAATAACTTGAGACTCCCCTGTATAGCTGCAGAAGATGTCACAATCACTGGAAAAAAGTATAATATAAATCTAAATATCTGAAATGCAGGGGAAAATTGTCATCTGGACTGTGGTGATTTAGCCTCACTGTATTTACACTTACACACTAACAAGTCCACATGGACACAGACACACATACAAACACAGAAATGGCAGGCAGAAATGAGAGAAAATTACATGATTATGAGACTAACACAAAACAAGACAATGGGGTTATGATACTGTCCCTACAATGGTGTTTGATTCAGAGACTCCTTGCCTTAAATGACATATATTATTAAAGTTATCCTGTGCGTATCTCTCTATTTTTGTTCCCTGGATTTTTAATCCTCTTTCAGCTAGATACCTTGTTTTCCTTAGCTGCAGGGTATAATATAATAAACGGGGTAGGCATCCATCTGTAAGTTGCGCTTAAGCTGGTATGTGCACTGTATGTACATATGCATAATATTTTTAGATAATATATATATGTGGTACATATATAGGCATATATATCTGCACACACAAATTAATACTTTGATGTATTTAGCATTTTCAACTAATTATACCTTGCAGTCTTATGTTAATTCCCATTTGAAACATTTGGCACTATTCCTCCTAATTCATTTATATTAATGAGGGGAGGATCCTCTGAGCAATAATCAGTTAAAAATCATGACTAGCTTTGTTAATAAATACCAGATTGATACATGATACTGTATTGGCTTGTCCTTAATTAGGAAGCACTGGAAGGAGTACCAAGAGGGAAATACACATAAATTTTCTTTTAAAGTCTAGCTGCTCTCTTTCTGATATTTGCATCTTTGAAATAGAGTGAAAAATGATAACTTCGAAATTTTATAATTTTCCTGCACTTAAACCAGCTTATCTTTAATTAAGATATACATCTAATATGGAAGTTTCTCCAATCAAGGAAAAATCAAGAGAAACTTAAGCAACATTGCTAAGTTTAGGTAATTGAAATACCTAATTTAAAAATTAGAAAACTAGAAGTTTTATGAAGCATTTGCGGATGCTGGTTGGTTCAGGGAACTAGTAATGAAATAGTGAAGTCTTCATTTGTAGGTGACTGAATGCAACTGCATCTAAGAAAGGCTAGAAAGTAATTCCTGTAAGCTTGTGTGCAGCAGTGGTTGGGCCCTGCTCTCATAAGTCAGGTATTACCTCAGCTGGGAGTTCAGGAGTGAATGGGCATCAAAACAGAATTGGCACATTTTAGCAAGGGCAGGCATGCAATGGTTTTGGAGCTTGAACAGTCTGGAATGGTAATGGGTAAGTTGTCCATCTAGTCATTAGTCATTGAATTTTTCTTGGGTTTTTCAATCTCAGAATCCTTTAAAGTGGCAACTTTTTCTGGCACCACTTACAGTGATTTTTTCTCCCTCATGTCTTCTAAATACTTAACATCACTGTAGGCTTGCCAATGTGCAATCCACTGGTGCTTGTTTATGCCAAATATCTCCAGCATATGTACGTTTATTTTGTCACTAATATGAGTTACTAATATGGAAAAAACTTAATTAACAATCTACAAATCTTGAGATCTGCTGAACAACAGAATGGCAGGGACTGCTGATTCTGTTTTATACCACAGTGAAAAGTGAAGTTGCAGTTTCTTCTTATCAGGATCTTCCTTTAAAATAGGTTAATGCTTTGAAGCCTGAATCATGTATGTGCAGATCCAGAGTGAAGCAGCACTGAACTCTGCTCCAGGTAGAACAGTGCTGCTAGAGAGGATATGCCAATATAATCTTGGTTGGTGTCAGTCAGATGGGCTTGAAGGTGACCCAACAGGGAACTGCACAAATATTGCTTATACACTTATTTTATCTGAAGCTCTTTTTCGGTCCCTCTATGGCATACACTTGCTGCTCTTTCTTCTTCCCCCCATTTGCTCATATCTGTACTTTCAGAAGAGAAGTCTTTGCATGATGACATTCATGGGTGCGGGGAAGGTGGGAGGGTTAGTTATAGGCAGGCACTTGGCACAGTGCTTAGTTTAGCTAAGCACTTCTGACCGAGAAGGCAGGAAACCAGACGAAAGCACTGCTGCCAGTTTATGAAGTTGTGCCTCCATTTTCCCCTCATTTGTGTGTCCAGTCTGTTCATCCTGGAAGGAGCTTTGAGCAGAGACTGTTTCTTTCAGTGTATGTATGCAGCTCCCTTTGGACCTGAAAAACTGGGGTAGCAGTTTACGAAAGGGGGCACCATAAGAGGGATGGGAGCACAAGACCATCCCATGTGAGTGTGAGGAATGACTTTTTAGGGAAAACAAAGGGAAAGCCCGTTGAGAGGAGTAAGGTGGTAACAATATCTCCTGGTATAGCTGCGCTTAATGGGGATGGACCAAGCCCTTGGTTGGTTTCATAGGATGGCAGGCCTTGGGCATTGTGGAAAAAAGGAGACAGCTGTCACAAGAAGGCAAAGATACAATGAAAGTGGATGTGTTTTAAGAAACTGGTTTTCAGGCACTTCTCTGTGTGAGAGTTTCGCTGAATATCTCAGCCCACATTACACCTTCTCCTTTTATGTCTTTTCAACCCTTACTGTCTTTACTCACCCTCTCTTTTCTCTTTCAGGACTTCTTATCTCTTGAATCAATAGTTCAGGAAAACCGCTGTGTTTGGGATCAAAGAGGCCTGAGGAGATTATTGCTGAAAGCAGAAGAACCTCTTTTGGGACTGGGTTTTGTCTCCTGATCTAACCAGGTCTGACTTCCTACTGGTCTCCGCTTTCTCTGGTGCTGAGATGTAGCATTGTTTTTCTGTTGGGTAATGAGGTAATGAAGGAAGTGCCATTGGACAAGGGAAAAGAGGGATTACTGGGGCAGAACAGTGTGGGGTAGATGACCCATTGAGCACTTTCCAGTCTAAAAAGCATCTCATCACCTGAATCATCAGTAGTGTTTATGACTAAAGTAATAAAAATTAGTACACTACTGATTTCAAACTCTTTTTAGCAGTCCCGAGCAGAAAGTGTAACTGTTTGGCAAGTAAGAGTGAGGGAAAACAAAACCACTGTGAAATTAATTGTTTTTAACTGTATTTTAATTGCTCATAATAGATGATGAAAGTATTTCTAAAATAATAACCTGAAAACTGCTTAAAAAAAATCACTTGACTGGATCCTCTTATATTTACCAGTGACAGACTGATTGCAAATATATACCAAACAGCTGCTTTCAGATGCAGGTAAGCTGCTATTGGAAAGAGATATGATCCTAACTGTTTATGCCTGCTTTTGATGATAGTACAGTTGAGTGTTGTGTTATTTAATAATGCATTCGAGCACCTGTTTAGGGAAGGTATATTCTACTATGGTCCAGAATGAAAACAAGCCCATTACTTGTCAGGGTTTCATTCATAATTCTTGTATCCTGCTCTGATTAGAGTATATGTTGAACCTCAGATGAGCATTACCTAAGGCACATTGAGTTAAATGCACTGTATAAACTAGGCACAAACCACAAAGCTACCTTTAACTTGAACAAAACAGCAAGTAGAAATTGATTAAAATATGCATTCTACTAATATAATGGCTGGTCTCAGTATAAAAATTAATTAATGCTAATAGTACACAGTCAAAACTGCTTTTAGAAATCTTTTTAGAGCATTAACTAAAATGTTCATCCTTTAATGCATTTGACTGAACCTCTGAGACTAAAAGCTTTGCTTTCTCCATGCAAATGTGAAAAAAAATCACAGCCTGAATTTTCAAGTGGTTGTTTTATAGCAACCTCCCCCAGCCATTTGCTTTTGGATTTCTTGTTAACCTGAGCCTGGTCCCAGGCCATGAGTGAGGTTGTACTATTAGCTACTACAGATTAGGGTGGCAGCCCTGGGAATCGAGGCCAATAACATATGCAGATTGAGCCACAGAGCAGAGGAGATAACTAAATGAAAGGGGATAAAATGTTGTGTTTAAAGAGGCAGCTCGGCGATATTCTAGGCTTTCATCTCACAGTTATTCTGCACAAGGTATGAACACTTGTCAGAAAAAATATCCAGGACACTCTTTTCCTCACAGTGCTGGTTTTGTTTTGTTTTTACATTTGGGCAAGACATTTAACTTTACTGGGATGAATTTTGCTCAGCCAGTTTCATTTCCAAAATATAAAACTTTAAAGAGACACTGCTGTAGGCACAGCAAGGGTTTAATCCTCTAGCTCCCACAGGATGTTGTGAGAGGTACCTTGAACTGGCTTTGGACTTTGAGCCTCCAAAGCAAGAATTCCCTTTGGATAGTATCAAATCTGTCATCATCACTGGTACATATTTCCAAGAAAGAGCCTTCAGTATAGGGTATGATTTATTTAATAATAGAAGTGATTTTGGTACATGGAATTTATATATAAACGCACACACCAGCACACAGATATATATATACACACATATATATATATATAAACTTCTTGTTTTGCACAGGTGCTGAGTTATTCGTTTTCTTCTCAGAATATGGCCCCTCTCCTCCTTCCTATTCCATCTGACTTTTCCTCTTTATTTTAATTCTGTTTCTCAGAATCTATCTCAAGCTTCTCTGAGTTTCAGGTCCTTCCCCCCCTCCCCCTTCATTTCTCAGCTACTTCTGTGTCTTTCTAAAAATCCAGAGAGGCTTACAACTAAAAATGACTGTCCTCAGAGATGTACTACCAAAATCTGAAGAGAAACCAGCAGTTTACGTTGTCAAATGATTTTGTCCAGACCTTATCTGTTAAGAGCTCCAACAAAAGTTCTCAGAAACGTGGCACCTTGGCATATATAGTTTTTCACACATCCAGCATCCATTATATTTTTTCCTATTTATGGTTTTACAATGCATGATGGTGCAATTTAATGGCATAATTTAAAAAGAAAAACAACAGTCTTCCTTTGAATTATATAAGCATAAGCAAACTCTCCACTCTGTTGATATGCTCTGCAATTATAGAATCATAGAATCGTAGAATAGTTGTGGTTGGAAAGGACCTGAAGATCATCTAGTTCCAACCCGCCTGCCATTGGCAGGGACACCTCCCACTAAACCATGCCACCCAAGGCTCTATGCAACCTGGCCTTGAACACCGCCAGAGATAGAGCATTCACAACTTCCTTTGGCAACACATTCCAGTGCCTCACTACCCTCACAGTAAAGAACTTCTTCCTTATATCTAACCTAACCTTCCCCTGTTTAAATTTGAACCCATTGCTTGGGAAACAGGAACACTGGATTCACGTTCCAGGTCCTATATGAGTTGGAGATAGTTGCTTGCACTCCTCATTTGTCAGTTTCCTCTCTTCAGAGGAAAAGACCACAACTTGCTATCTGTCACTGCTGTCGAAGAGATCCAAAGTGCTGTTCTTCCAAGGACAGGTACCCTCAAGGCAATCTCTGATGCTACCTGTTTCATGTTTTTTTCCTGTCTTTATACATTTTAATAACCAAAACATTAACAAACAGAAACATTTTATCATAAACCACGTGGGTGCTAACTAGCCCTTTTATTTTACTTCATTTATTCAAAGTTTCAAAAACAATTTAACACTGCAATAGCTCAACAGATAAGGAGACATCATTAACGGAAATATTAAACAATTAAAATTAAACCTTAAATAATTGAATTGAACATAATATTCATCCACCTTGCCAAATGGAGTGAGTAATTGTATGTATGTGTGCTAAGCCATCTAACTTCCTGGGTAGTTAGAGGTATCTGCAAGCTTCCTAGAAAGACACTGATAACTGGACCTGTGGGATAGTCAGGTCTAAATGATCCTAAAAGGAAGACAGCTTTCTTTCAGTGATATGTATTGTCACACATTAGAGAAACTGCTAATCATTAAGGAATTATCTATAAGAAGAAAATACAGTCCATGGTGTCCTGGTTAAACCATGACATATGGTTACATACTTTAAAGTCTCTGTCTGGGGATAATGCACTGTTGGTAGTGCTGCGAATGGCACTTTCCTTTTGACTATTTCAAAGAAGACAGAGATGAAGTGCGTGACGAATATAGCTAAAAGACTGGTGAAAGCACACTGTGGGGTGAGGGTGGTGAGCATCAAGTCTTCTGGCTTTGGCTTTAACCTATTTGAGATCTGGTAGGAGCCTGACTAGCTATTCCAACTGCATTAAGCAAGACTGCTAATAAGTAGTTCAATGTAAAGAAAAACTAGTGAGTTTTTAGAAGTGCTTGCCATAGCACTGGTCCAATGGTGCAAACATTTGATACAAGGAATCTTTTTACAATGTGGATTTTATTTGAGAGCTTTTCTTTGTCAAATCATATCAAATTACATAAAATCTAAGAGTGGATATACAGAGAAAAATCATAGGTCCATTAAATGTACTCTAATGTTTTTTTAAAAATAGCTTGTAATGGATATTTAAAGAAAGAATTTCAGAAAAAAGCAAATATAGATGCTTCCCTAATATAGTTTCATATTTTCTGTTAATATGTTGTGCAGGGGGATTCTGAGCTGAATGGGACATCTCTCTTGAGAGAGACATTTCTTTCATGGTTTCCAGCTATCCTTTAAGCATCCAAAATTCTGGCAAGGATTTCCACAGTTACATCAAAAGATACTCTCTTAGATTTGTTTTAAATCTGATACTTGATATTTTACCTCAGATTGGCAATTAAAATTACTTTGCCATCTTTTTAAAAAATTACAACTTTTTAAATTGAAAAGTAGTAAATGCTAGGAGAACAATTAGCTATCTTTACTTCAGAGTTTTTTTCTCTTTGTATAGACTTTGTATTTTAACTTGTAATTTCATCACCCAGCTACTCAGTATTGTATTTTTCCCACCTCAATTCTACTAATAACCAATACATTGTCCAAACTAGATCTGCCCCATGACAGGTGTCTAAGAGAAAACAAGTGAATCATTAGCTGGAAACACCTTTGCTTAATCTCCATTAATTCATTTCTCCATAAGCTTTCTAGTTCTGGGTTTGTTTTTTTTTTATTTTTTAATATATCTAGCCAATTTGCCCCATAGAGAAATTAGACTTACTGCTCTACAGTTTCCTGGATCTTCTTCCCCACTTCAAAATGCTTTTAAAAATTTGTATTTGCCACCTCCATTCCTTTGGTACTGAGGCAAATTTAAGCACTAGGTTACACACCACAGTGAGTAGTTTGGCAATTTCATATTTGAGTTCCTTTAGAGCTCTTGCATGAATACCATCTGGTCTTGATGATTTGTCATTATTCATTTTATCAATTTGTTAAACCCTTTTTACTGACACATCTATTTAGGACTGTTCCTCAGATTCGTCCACCTATAAAGAATAGTTCCATGTGGAAACCTACTTAAACTCCTCTGCTGCAAACACTGATGCAAAGAATTCTTTTAGCTTTTCTGACATGACCTTATCATCCTTGAGTGTTCTTACACCTGTAGGCCTGATTGACTCCCTGGCAGGTTTCCTGCTCTTGATTTATTTGAAAAAAAAATAAAACAAAATGATTCCTTTAGCAAGTTATTCTTCAAAATTTCATTTTGTTTTCTTTTGGGTTTGTGTTTAGGCTGCTGCACCGTTTGGGTTTAGGCACTACACCAGCTACTAAGACTGAGAAAAATGACTGCTACTGCTGAACCCAGGACAATTCTTTTTTTTCCATTTTCCTTTGTTAGAAAATATAGCGTGAGACACAACAAATAAACAAAGCAAACAAGAAGGTTATTTGGGACAGAGTAAGAGAGACAAAGTAACAAAAATATAACACTTAGCTATTCTTAAACAATCCAGAATACTATCATCAAATATATTGCCTGGTCTCCTTCAGATGATGTGAAAAAGGTGAATCCCGCTAAAGATTCAGAATAAATACAGGCTAATATTTGACAAATTCACTGAGGATCTTAAAAAAAAAAAAAAAGAACTTAATTTCTAATTTAAATTTTTTATCAGGTTTGAGAAAAGTTGCCTGTTATTTCTGATAACTACTTGGCAGAAAAGCCAGATCAAAGGGCAGTAAAGGGTTTTTCTGTTTTATTTTCACAGAAAATTAAGTGATTTCAGACCAAAATGTTATTGCAATAAGCCTCATAATTGTATTAGTAGTAAACTTTAATCAGTTGGCTTCAAATATTTTCATCCAGCTTTCAGCCTGAATGCACAGTTCCATTTGTATGTTCTCTCTTTCAGTTCATTGTGACCACAGATTTTCAAGAAGGCTTCATTAATGACAGCATCTTTTTGCCTTCTCGTTCTCTCTCTTTCCTTATTTTATTTGGAGAAAAAGAAAATAGCTGAGTGTAAATGAAACTTTCCTCCTTTCTGAATTTCATCAACTGAGCAATAACATACATCAGCGGAAGGACTTCTACACATAATGCTGTTGTATATTTGATAATGTAGTGACAACGTTACAGAAATGGTGCAAAAAAGATATCTAAAAGCAAGAGGAAAGACTGAGACAAAGCTAACCAAGGGTTCCCTACTGATAGATCCTGTTTGCAGTAAATATTTAGAAGCAGGCTAGAAATTTGGAGGAGGAGGAGAAAAAAGAAAAAAAACTATCTGAAAATAGATGTTTTCGAGAAACGCTGCTCATGCTGCTCACTGAGCTCATCATATATCCAGGCCAAGCACAAAGACCCAGGGCAAAGCAGTGGGGTGCAAAGATAAATTTTCCTCTCCTTTTTGTTTTCTCAGTGCAAAAAGAAAAAGAAATCTTTTTTTTTTTTTTAATTTTGATTTTGATTTTGATTACCACCTGTAAGAGGTGGTCCATGTCATCAACACCAACTATGGCATAATGCAAAAAGAAAGCAATTTGAGAAGTTTGTAAGGCGAATGTCTTTCCTCCACGTGGTTTCTCCCATATGAAGCCCCTTCACACTACGCCCAGTGGCCAGAGTATTTTTCATTTCGAAGGTCTTTATGTGAGGCATCAAGAGGCTTAAACCTACATCATGTCTTCAGCTTGAAACTTAGCGTGTTAGCATTCCTGATGAGAGACTGAAGAATATTTCTGCTTTCCTTTTGCACCTCAGAAGGACAAAGAAGAATCATCAAGGCAGCTATTATGGTGCTTTATGAACACAGGAGAATGAGAAAAGCTTGTGTGGCTGATTTTTCACTGGTCATTTCTCCATCAGAGTCTTTGATGGACAGAATCTGTGCTTTGCAATTATCTGCCATGTTTAAATCTTGAAAGAGTATAAATCATTCCGGGTTTTTTTCCCTTTACTAGTCCAGCAGTAAGTAACAACCACAAAAATCTTAATTCTTGTAATCTTTGCTCATGAAATTGCTTGACTTTCATGCTTTCTTTAATTGATTTTAATGGCACTAATTATGTAAAGGAGGTGTTTTCACTTGTGGAATATTTTTCAGGATTAAATTTTTGGATAACATCAGGTGGAAAGCCCAATTTTGGACACATACCTGAGGCAAGGCTGAGAATTGTAATTAAGGATGTAATTCTTGTTAGCAGACTAGTGCAAAAAGGTTTTATTTCTTCCTTTTGTGCATAGCAAAATTTTACTGTGTACAAGTATTGAAACTGGATTAACATTAACTCTTTGCTGACTAGATTGTCTCTTTCTGAACTCAGAGGAAATTGTGGTTGCTTCTGTTTAAGGAATTTGCCATTTCAAGGCAGTTACAAATATGTGTAACTTGGTCACCTCAGAAAGCAACAGAAATATTCACCATAGAAAGACTAACCTCAGAAGATATAATTTAGTGAAAATATTGTTTCTTTCTAAGAAATTAATGAGAATATAAGTGAGAGCTAAACAGACTTTTTATTTACTTGTGTTTTCCCAGGTTTTTTTTGAAAAGCATGTAACTTCCTTGCATAAGAGACAAATATCTTTGCATTATAGTGCAGAAAGATGTGCAGATGGTGAGGAGAGGTGCCAGCTAAGGTGACAGTCCAACTCACATGACCTGGTCATGGCCACATAGATGTGCAGAACCCTTCATGCAGAAGGCATCAGGATCTAGGACTGAGGAAGATTAAGCTGCATGTTAGTATTTTTTCATGCTAATAAAAAAAAGAGGTGATTTAGTCATTATTTTCTTCCTTTACTGCTTTTAAATTATAAAATTACACATTTGTAGTTAGTGTTCAGATGCTTGAAGTACATATAGATACTTCTGTCCTCATCTGGAATTGTGGGTGCTCTCTCACATGGCAAAACAGGCTTTTTTAGATTTAGTGCTTGCAGTGTACTTAAACCATTAAAATCTATATTTCATGTCAACAAGCTTTTTTATTTTATTCATTTGTTTTGATTGAGCATGTATGGCCCTGTACAGTCTAAAGTTCTAGAAGACACCTTATTTTTAATTTTACTGCATATGATTCCATATATCATAGAGTTACTAGAGCCACAGTGCACAATATCTCAGTGGATCATCCACATGATTATGGGTCTCATAGTCAGGGTTAATGAAGCTTATGGAGAGTTTGTACCATAATATATTTTGCTTTGATTTGTCATCTCAGACACAATGGAGTGTTTACAAATACCATTATTATTTATGTGGTACATGGTAGCATGTGGAGGGTTTGTTGAGTTAGACACCTTGGCATTCTACAGTTAGCTGTTTCTCCTGTTTACAATCAAGTTACACTAATTTAATGATTCTGCAATTACATAAAAAGATTATCAGACCACTTGAAAAACCCCTACTAGCATTCTCATTCATATAAGTGTAACATTCTCAGTTGCGGTAATACATATCTGATGATTCACTTTACTGCAAAACTTAATCTGAATCTCTTGTTAATCTACTTTATGTCAGTGTTTAACACCAAATAGAAATAAATGCCTCTGAAATTGGTTGTCAAAAATAAAAAAATAATATTAATCAGACTACTTAATAGAATTAGTTTTATGTACTGAAGTTTGTTATTCTATTGTTGCAAACTAGCCTACTTTCAGTAGGCACAACAACATCTAGTTGACTTTCTGAGAAGGGATGAATAAATTTCTCTGAGTCTGTAGGTAACAGTGGTAGTGGTATCTCAGGTCTGGACAGTGATCACCTTATTGCAGGCAAATATATGCAAGCACTTTCTAGCAGCAGAAAGTAACAACTGCACTTCATTTACAGAAAGGTATCTTAGCTAATTTATCAGCTTGCACTCAGGACAAGCTTTTCATCTGCCCTCATCTGTGAAGCCAAGTTATTGTAATAGAGGCTACAAGCAGGGTAAGAAAGGAAGGAACTTAAAAGTTTGTGAGAAATGCATGTCAAAATCTATCTAAGACAATATGAAAAACTGCTCACGTACATAAAAATAGGTGAAAATTCTTTTTCAGCTTTATTTACCTGAGAATGAATTTCAGTTTGAAGAGGCCTTTATGTCGTTTCAGGCAAAGCACCTAAGATATAAGCAATTTTCAACAAGAGTACTACACATTTGTCTTTATAACAATTTGTATGTAACAGCTTTTATGCAAATGACACTAAAGTGGCACCTTTTTTCTAAATTGGACATTTTTATGGTTATAATTTTCTTCTGTAATAACAGCAAAAAAATGGCTGTCCCAGTGGAGTTGAGCATTTCATCTCTAGTGCTGTTTTGTGAAGTTGGAATGACAAGTTTCTTTCATTTGTGCAGAGAATGACAAAAAAAGTATTTTTTGTCATTCTTGTCTGACTTAGTTGAGGCAGTTACCCTTGGAAGCAGCACCAGTCCCCTGACACCAACCTCTTCCCTGCCAACAAGAATGGTATCATAAAGTCATAATAAAACTTAAAGGAACTAAAAAATGTAGCAGTCTCTCTGTATCTGCTCTTTGAAGGACATAAATTACTCTGTTAGTTTAAGCATTTGCTGCTTTGGTTTGGTCTTTGGCATTGATTTCAACTTGTTCTCCAGATGTCAGACAGGTGACTTTTACAGGACCTTAAGATCATCTAGCTCCAGCCCTACCACCATGAGCCATAAATTTGAAGGTTTTTTTACCCACCTTTCTGTTAATGCTAATTTTTATTTCTACTACTCAAACATTACCAGTAGTGCTCCTTAGCACTCTGCACATTGGCTTCAGTAACTGACACTAGCTTAGGAAGGCATATATGTACTTGAGTGCAGCACTTCTTCAAGAGAAAAAGTCTAGGCAGCTCAGCCTGGGTCCACAAGCCATGTCCTTCACTATATAAAAGCCCAGGGCTACATAGAAGCACACTCATGGTTCAGCTGCACCTTGAATCCCCCAAATCCAGGATATAGTGTTCCTGCTGCTATCCCCAACAAACTCTGCAGGATTCTAGCGCTGCATACAGCATAGAATCCCAGCTACCTTCCTTGTCTTGAGCACAAAGAAAACAGGAGACCTAGTCAAGATGGTGTATTTCAGACATTAGACACCGATGCAACAGTTTTAGGAACAGAGTTGTTCACTGCTTAGCTCATCCTCCTGTATGAATGAGAGAAAATCCCAATATAGAAGAAAGGCCTAGAAGGCCCTTCTGTTTCTCTTTGTTTTGAACTAAATGCAGGGAAGGCATCCTCACAGCCAGAGGATGCTTTAGGAGTAATGGAAAAAAAGCTGTCATTTTCTGAGCTAAAATGCAGTCATCCTTTGGAGAAAGGAGATCAGTGTTCAGTCTTTATGTAATCCAACTACAACAAGATATTGCTTGTAGCTTGCCGTATTTGGCACTTGAAACTTTGATTTTAAAGCTGCTGTGGTTGCTAAGCTATTTGTCCCAAAAAGGCAAGACATAGATGTTGATCCTTTCTTCCAAGGGCCAAACAACCACACAGTCGTAGGCTTCTTCATTTGGCTTTTTTGTGTCTGGACATCTAGCATGGATAACTTGTTCCACTTTCATTGCAGGAGGTATTGTTCTCTGCCAAACAAATGTTGTGTAGCTTGTGATCCATAAGTCACTTGGTACTTGGGACATGTCACAGAGCTAACCTTAATTATTGTATAAATGAGCTGAAAAGTCAAGTTCAGCACTTCTTCTTATAGCCTAAATGGTTTGGATTGGAAATATAAGGTGTTTTTTCTCTGTTGAACAATTTCTGTCTTTGAAGCACCTGTGTTTTTCGCTGCACCTTCTATTTTCACTGCACAGTATCTATACATCTAATTGCCTAACTGTCAGAGTCAACAGTGACTGAAGACATCTTAGAATTCCAGCCAAGACAAAGCTTCAAAGCAATTAAAGCAATAACTGTGCATGCAAAGATATTTTCTGAGAATAATTGCTTGGGGGGGGGAGTTCATCGCATTAATAAGCATATTAGAATGTTAACTCTGCAATTTTGCTTATAAAACCCTTGAATAAACTGTCCAGAGTCATTAACATTCCTATAGAGGGAAACTGGCCACCTACATCCTCCTATCCCAGAAAAAGAAAACAAAGCATTATGGATACAGATGAGTAGGTGAAGTGTTTTGTATGTTTGGGGCACTCCCACAGAAATCATGTCTTTTCTTTAATCATTTTGATTACTTACACAATTTATAAAATCATAGAATCATAGAATAGTTAGGATTGGAAAGGACCTTAAGATCATCTAGCTACAACCCCCCTGCCATGGGCAGGGACACCTCCCACTAAACCATGCCACCCAAGGCTCTGTCCAACCCGGCCTTGAACACTGCCAGCGATGGAGCATTTCTCAGTGTATCATCTAATTTATAAATATCTGTTTATGAAGAAGCACTTCTGGTATTATGAGGGGTGTGTTAATGTATTATTTACACTTTAGAAACACAACTGTCTTTTTCTCGGCATAATATTAATTAATAAATACTTTATGCTTTTAATAGTGCCTTTCATCTGAAGACCTCAAAGTATCTCTAGACTTCTACAAGGGGGCAAACTGAGGCATATAACTACTAGTCTGCATTTTCAAGGTCTATGGTTCTGGTGAAGCTAGTAATGGATACCCCTGTGCATTGACTGCAAATCCTGAAACCAACCCCCTGTAGACCATTGCACTGCATGAGCACCTAGTAGATTATTAATGTTCTGACAATCTAATGGTTTACTTAGTTTGATGTACCTTTAGGGCTTTATAATTAGGGAAATATGTGTTAACATTAGTATTAAAAAACTTTTTTTGTCAAATATTCAGTGGAATCAACAAATGCTTGCCTTGTTGCCCCAGAAAACTAGTAATGCCACCAACTCCTCCAGGATATTGAATGAAAAGGCGGACTACACAAAGAAAATTGTTTAATTTAAATTCTTCTATATAAAATGTTAAAAAGAGTTTGGAACACTATATCACCACTCAATAGGCAGGGCTAAAAAAGAACCCAAGTTTTATAAAACAAAATATTTTTAATTTTGCAAGTCCTAATCACCTCAGGCTCATTAGCATTAGAAACATGGCCTCTTTGCACATTTCTGGCAACATAAAAGGGCCTGGAAGTGTAAATGTATGTTAAAATACTCTTTGGTAATGGTCTAAAGAGTTTTAAAGTGTCTGGAAAAAATATGTGGCTTCAATGTTGCCTTCTATATTTCTTAATACTTTAACTCAATAGAAAAAAAAAAAACCCAAAGAGTTCTTCTGATAATGTTTTTCATTTCATATGCTATTTATGCCTGACTGAAAAGCTTTTTGGTGCAACCTCTGCTAACCAGAGTGATCACTGCATCATGAATAATCAAATGAGATTAGCCAACTGTGTCCAGGTCCAATTGTCCTATTATAGTCTACAGAAAAAGCATCTTTTGGGTTTAGACTACTTTAAAGTCTACTACCATAATCCCTGTCAGCCTATCACCAGAAAACCACCCGAATTACATTTTCTTTTTCCTTAAAAAATCGAATGTTCTTCTTTATCTGCTGTCTTATCTGTAGCATGCATGACGGTTCACTATCCCTGTCATCCTGGTGTGTTTTGTGCTTTGTTAATTATGAAAATCACATAGTGATAACAAAGCCTTCATGTGCAAATCGGAAAACATGATCCACACAGTTACACATAGCCATTTACTGTACTCATCAGTCACTGCAGGATCTCAGAAAGAAGGCTCACAATTCCCCTCACAACATTACTTCTCAAAAGTATTCATTTCCTATAGCGAGGTAATGGACTGACGAAGGGCACAGATCCTCACCTTTCCTGCTTTGGTGCAAAAAAAGAACAGGTCCTCTGAGATCAGTGGAGTTGCTCAGAATAAGCAATGAAGATCAGAATCTGGCTTTGGAACTTTACATATTCACTATTAAATTTGGAGAAGGGAACCCCTGTCTGTCTCAATTTCTGAAGTGCTATCTGTCTGTTACCAGGCACACACACATTAACTGTGTGTTTTAAAACTTTGTTTGGTTGAACTTGTCATCCTAGGCTAAAATTGTGTGACCTAACTTGTAGTAGCTTTTGCAGTGAAGGTATCATTTACTGTTGCGTGTATTTTTCTGTGCTGTTATAGATCTTTTCACTCAACCAGCTGTCTAACATGTTGAATAGTCTTTCATCTTGTCAAACACTTCCATTCCCCTTTCTACAGCTTTCTCAGCCAACATGTACACACCTAATCAATCTAATGCCACTGTCTCCAGACTTTAAAACCAAAAAGCACTGCCCAAACTACTTTTTTAAAGAGACAGTCATCCTTTTCCAGTAAATTCATCATCAAGAGGACTGATAAATTGTCAAATGAGAAGAAACACTTATCTGAAACTGTTACTCTAGGTCCAGCCTTAGAGCTCCGGTTCACTCACTGAATCTGTCATTTCGTAAAGGCTGTTGGGGCTTCCCTTCACACTGATTGTGTATATGTTAATGTAATTTAATTTAATAAATATCTTACCCATGGAACTGAGCTTCAGTCCTCTTGCTTTTGCTTACATATACTTTTTTTTCCATTTTTAGGCAAACAAGATTAGTCTGCCTCAATCTGTTCAATGCCATTTTTTATTTTTTTATTTTTTTTCTACTTATCCTTCATCAATGGGAACTCCATTAGTAGATTGATATTTACATCATACGAGTGGCAGGTGAAAAAATACCCGTTGGCATTGCCTTCAGGTGGCCCCTGCTATGTGATATAGTATACACCTTACATGATATTGAGTATTCATTAGGGTTGCTTTTATTTTTATTACTTTTATTTTATTAGAGATACTGCCTCCTGAGACTGTAGGAAGTGAACCATGTTACTGGTTGAGATTACTGCTCAGTTAATAGCAGTTCTGAAATCAGTCAATTGGGAATAAGCTATGTAGCAAGAACCCCTAAAATGTGTATATGTGCAGTGGGGGACAGGGTAGCTCTCCAAAGGGGAAGGTTTTTCTTCTGTTTCTAGATTCTCTGGTGAAACACTTTTCAATTGCATGCTCATTTCTATGTGTGCTTTTAGCTAAAACAGATAATAACACCTGAAACAAACACATTTGTAGCCAGCAGGTACACATGAAATAGAAAGGCCTGAGCAAACAGGTAGAGGTGGGTGCTTTGTATTTTCAGCCTGGATTTGAATTACTAAGGATGGAGGGAGGTAAAGACGCTTCGACCTTTAAGCCCCTTTGACATTCACAAAGTACTAAAAGTCAGCTGGGGTCTCAGCTCTGACAAATTTGCATCTCTTTGAATATGATGCTTGAAAAGCCAAGCAGCTAGATTAAATTTTGCCATGGAGAAAATGAGAAAGGCTTCCATCTCCCAGGTCTACTGGGAGGATCTTTATGGTTGATTTACTTTTTTTAAATAAATGTTTCTTTATGCGTTTTCTCTAGTTTGTGTCCAGCTTTCCTCTATCATGTATGCTGCTACTTATATAAGCCCACAGTACGTCAATCTGGGCAGAGTACAAGGTGAAAGAATATTTCAGTCTAAATTGCATATCTCTCCCGTGTTTTCTAATTAAAATTTTCAAGCAAACCTTGGAATAAACTATACTTGACATGACTTCTAAAGTAATTTACACAGTTTATAAACCAGGGGCTAAATCCTACAAACCTTCCCTATGTCATTTCTACACAGAAACACTGCAGGTTTACAGGAGCGGGCCCAGCTAGGTAGCTGAAACCCTGATATAGAGGACAGCAGGCAGAATAATGATTATAGTGAACCCATAAAAATAATAAACTGATTGCCCATTGAACAAAATCTACTAAAGTATGAATTATCTAATGAGCTGCTGCTGTGGTTCAGGCTGACTTATCCTGCATGAAGTCAAGAATAACACCACTGACTTCTGTAGACTTGCTGCAGGGAGGGTGAGGGCAGAACCTGGCACTGGTTTAGGTATGGAATTGTTTCAGTTAATGATGAATGAAAGGGTGTATGTAGACGGAATTGTTTCAAGGTTTATAATAGCTTATAATATGAACTCTATGTATTCGCGAAGTATTTATGGCATCTCCCAAATTTATAACCATCTCAGGAAAAAATAACTTTTCATAGATGTTGAATGTAAACATTGTTTCAATCTTCATTGAAGAAATCCCAAGTACACTGCTGTTGTCCTTGCATTATTAAAGAAGGCTGGTGATTGAAAACATATCAGATTTTACAATAAACCTTAATACCCCTCTCCTGTATCTACATTTGCTGCTACAGGAGACTCATTATTTTTGGAATTTCTAAAGCAGAGTAAACATTTTTGTCAGCCAGGAGAAGAATTCCTCAATGCTTTACTTTACTCTTTGTTTCTTCAGTATACGTGAAATGTGTATATAGCAGAGATCATACCCATAGTCAATAGGAGATGTGTATGAAGGTTTTTTTTCCTCTACACAAGTTTTGTTTGCAAGGTCTGTGCCCAGTGTAAGTTATGAAAAATCACATATAGCTAGTTTTTTCTTTTTTATTTTTATTTCCTTGCTGGGTTCTCATAATTTTCTGGCAGATCACATTACATTAGAATGAAATGTGATCTGTCGTTAGGACTTAGTGATGCATCCTGCAGTTTTAACTCAGTCACTTGGGTTTCGATTTAGCCCAACATGTGTCTCTTGAAATAACTCAGGAGAGCAAATTGATGATATACTTAGCAGAGGAATAACAGCATTGGAGACTGCCAGTACTAAACAATCCAGTTATTAAATGTATCTAAGCATCTGAAGAAGTTGTTTAACTTTCTGAAGAAATAAAGGAAAAATACCTAGGAATCCAACAAAGCTCCTGTTGATGTTGATGAGAGCAGTAAGATGTAAAGAGCACTTGTTAAAGGGATTGAATATGTGTCCAGCTACTGCAAACTGATCCTGAGCATCTTAACCTCAGAATCTTACTGTCATATCAGTAAGATTCAGGTCAGTTTGCTTCAGCTGAAACTGGTATTTCAGTTAGAGACATAGAAGTACTCTCTCTTTAGAGGTGGAAGTAACTCCTTTCCAGCAACTAAATAGTTTAAAGCTTTTATATAAGCTTCTTTATCCACTCAAATTTTTCTAGACCTGTCAGTGTTCATTACTTTTGCTAGTTGTGTTTTCTTCTCTTGAATCCAGCTGCTGTCTCAGTTGTCTCCAGTCAGCTCCCACCCATGTTCACTGCTTCTCTGCACATTGAACCTCCCTATTCCTTCATGTCATTCCCTACTCTAGGAGACCACATATAAATATGTCATTTTAACTCTTATTGGAGACTGCAATCACTTCCACTGTTGTAGCACATGAATAGCAATGGGACTTGCCAAATACATCCTTGCTGCAGGAATTAAAGCGCATCAGTTCCACCAGATACCCAACTCCACAGAGCAGGAAGGTTTGAACAGGCAGCAAACCCCTTGCCCCAGCCCCAAGACAGCTACTGTGGGACAGTGACTAAACACAGCATAGCAAATTCAGCACAGCCTATGTATTTTGTTCTGAATTAGGCCCCTAACTCCCAGGAAGTCCACTTCCCAGCTAGCTTAATGACATGGATGCCTTTTTTTTAGAGAAAGAAAAAAGTGAGTGATCTGGGAGCCTCCGAGAAAAGCACTTCAATACCTCATTTGAATAAAGCCTTATGCCATGGATTGGAGTTTCTAGGACAACTCCCTTACAAATGGATCATTACAGCAGTAAAAGCCAGTTTATTATTTAACCAATTCAGGCTGAGTGGAGACTGGAGAGTATTAGCACTTGCATTGATTTTAAGTAAGAGCCTGGTAATTAATGATCAGAGTTTTCAGCAACAGTCTTGAGGAGAGAGTGCAATGTGCCTAAATAGGTATGACTGAAGAGGCATTAACTGAATTCAGAATGAGCCCAAAGACAAGGGCAATGAAAAGCAGGACATTCCCATAACCCATTGCCAATATTTTGTCCATGTATCACAGTAATATTAAACAGTGAGTGGATTTAAGTAGGCCCTTTTGATCTGGATTGACAAAGTAGTTTTCAAGTTTTCAGCCCTTATATGCTGCTTATCGCCAGTAGATCCCAGAACACCTTACAGAGGAAGGCAGTTGACTCAAAAACCTCCTGAGAATTGCTTTGAGTGGTCATTAGTCATACAAAGGGTGTGAAGAAATGTGTCTGATAGCCAAAGCCTGGAGGTAGTACACAAATGTGACTGGAAAAGGCTGCCTTTGTCTCTGTCCTGGCATGGAGCTCTGGGCAGAAATGATCTAACAGTGGCACTCATCATCATCATCATGGCTTGGCTTCATGAACAAAGATTTGAGAAGGGCTTTACCCACGCTTACTACAAGAACACTGATGGCTAAAAAGACCAATGCAGGATAGACAAGTCTGGTTGCTAAAAGCACAGCAGAAGGTATGTTAATGTCATTGCACATATACAGATACACCTTGGAGAAGTGTGGCTTGGAAACAGCTCTTTAATTCACTTTGCTTTGAGGGGATCTGCTAAATTATAAAGCTTCAGGATTTACTGTGGAGAGGCTTACAGAGGTAGGCATATTTATTTATTTAATGAAACCAGAGACGATTGAAAATTCACATGACTCCAGGACTTCAGCATCTAGGAAATCCTTTTTCCTGCAAGATTATATTCTAAAGGGACACACATATTTAGGACACATTTCATCAACCCTCTGACAGTTATACAGCTGTCTTTTCTTAACCAAGACTCTTCTAAAGATTAATTTCTTCTTTAATCTCTACAGTACAGGTAAAAAATAATAATACTCCCCCAAGTAAATAGTTAATAAAATAATAAATATGTAATCCAATTAAACAACAGCAATAATCTCCCCAGACTGTCTTCGTGCTTTTGCTCTTAACCATGCTATATTTTTTCTCTATTTGTCCTTCAGGTGCCATGATCTTCAGAGCACTAGCTTAATTTCTGATTCATTCAGCAAAGAGTACATGGTCAACACATAACAAAAGAACACATGATAATACAAAGATTTGTGATGCAGACACGCACACCAGGTGTGCTTCTAAATAGCTATAAATCTGAATGCGTATATGGTTCCTCACACATTTAAAATCATACATGTAAACAAATGAGAACAGACACATGCACATGTAATGTTATCATCAGAGCACTCATCTCAGGGTTATACAAATTGACTGTTTTTTGTGTGTGTGAAATGCAACAAATACCCACAATCTCAAATTAACTCTTTCAAAATAACAAAAATCTTACTATTAGCATGACATATTTAAATCCAAATGGACAAGTTTATGTTCCCTTCTGCTCCTTTCTTTCTCTTTCTTACTCCCTCTCTCTGCCTTTCCCTCTCTCACTTTACCTTCCCAACGGCACTATTTTATTTCAGAAGAAAACTTATGAAAATTGTTGAAACACACACTACAAAGCATTTGCCTTTTTTTTTTTTCCTCTCAATTTTTTTTTTTTATTTCAGCAGATAGCCCCCAAAAAAAGCAGGGATGTCAAAGGCTTCGAGTCCCCCCTTTGACATTCACGCAGTGCTGAGAGTCAGCCAGGGTCTCAGCTCTGACAAATTTGCATCTCTTTGAATGTGACGCTTGAAAAAAGCCGGAGCTGCTAGATTAAATTTTTTTTTTTTTCCGTCGAGAAAATGAGAAAAGCCTCTATCTCTCCGCCGAGTCTTCTGGGAAGATCTTTATTCTGATTCTTGTTAGAATTGTTTATCACCCTGACAGACCAGACTCGGACGAGATAAAGGCGCTGCTCCATCACGGGGCCTGACAGTGGTAGGACATGCAGAGAAATGAAAGGAGCAGGGGAAAATATTATTAATAGATGCCGACTTGATTTGCCTCTATGGCACGTCAAGGAAGGAAGGGAGGGGGGAGCCCCGGCTTGATTGCAAGCCTATGAAGTTCTGTCCAAAAAAGAAGCTATTTTTCATTAAGTGATAGAAGGGCTTTTTTCATGTTCTTTCCTGAGGAGCTGATAACTTATGCAGTTTATTCTAACCCTGCTGATTTCTGTCAGGGAAAGAAAACTCCTGAAAGATGGCTCCAGCTCATCCTTTTCAGAGAAGGAGGCTGTCTTGTCAAAAATGGTAGCAAAGCATTAAAGCCCTGGCCTTGACTCCTGCAAGGTCCCTTGCGTCTGATTGGGTGTGCTTGTGTTGGTGCGCATGGGGGGTTCAGGGGAGGAAGGTGTTATTAGGTACCCACTATGGCCCTCTGAAGAAAAAAAAAATCAAAACCTATATGCAGAGCAGTGCTTGCACATATGCATGTGCACACACGCACCACAGACCCGGAGGCTTTGTGCATTTGAGCATACATGCAGAAACATTCGTTCTGCTGCCTAATTACTCTGCCGTTAGTAAAGATTTGTCCAATATGAGCATGTGCTGAATTTGAGAACTGGAGGCTGGGTATAAAGTTAGAGCAGCCTCATTCAAAATGAAGATAAAAAAACCCCAACAAACCCAAATCCCTGCTACCTCCTGTATGTCAGGTCTCACAGAAACATGACCGGCAATACCAGCTCAGGCCTCCTGCAGTGATGCTGCCTCTGCTGTGACCGTTACGTGTTCTGGGGCAAAATTGCCTCGACATCATCATTATTTCTCTTGGGTTAAGGTATTTTTGAACAGTGAGAAATATTATTTGTGCACATCACAGCCATGTTACTGTTATTCTTGGATCCGTCACATTTGGAGCTCTGACCACTGATGCATTCCCTGCAATCACAGTGTTGCATGAACATAGTTTCTTGCTTGCAATTACCTTATTCTTCTCCAAAAAGGATTGTCTTTGATCACTGTCCTAACTGAATTTTGAATCCTGCATAAATTAACTACCAGAGAAATACTTGCCTCAGGTCTATTTCTGTGAACCTGCTCTTCAAGATGACTTCTTGCTCAATCCTACAGCGTGTTGAGCATCTCGAGAAAAGCTGTGAATACTGCTGCAGATATCTCTGTTTTCAGTAGGATGGGAGTGCTTAGCAGCTTAAGGAATTACTCAGCACTTTGTTGGTGTAAAAAGGGCATTTTTTTTCTGGAAACCTCATGGACTTTCCAAGTAACAGGCAGTCTGCTTTCTCTTCCTTCTTCAGATTTTTCCTAAAGAGTTCTTCTTTTCTAGTAAGACTAATAAATGCTTATAAAATCCCATATCTTTTCCATTCAGGTGACAATAAAAGAGGAATAACTAATGCTATATGTAAAACGTGGAAAAAAACCCAAAACAAACTGCTGAGTCCTGGGCAACATGTCCCCACAGTGTTAAGTCTATGGTATTTTAATCTTCATCATATATTCTGACTACCATTTGTTTCCCTTGTTTGCTGGATCATACCCACAGCCAAAGGGAAAGTTTTACCTTCTTTTTTCCCAAAGTGCTTAAGAAAGACCTGCAGCATCTCTCCATCTGGCTTTCCACTGTGTCTCTCCCGTACAGCCAGTGGCTCAGCCAAGTTTGGAATGGATTCATTTTCAAATTCAGATGTAGATGATAAGGGGTGATGACCTGGGAGAAGTCCTGAAAACACTAAATTTAGGAACTATGCAGAGGCTTAGGTTAAGATATTGCCCAGTTTGGGGTTTGGAAAGATATTTACTACCTGTTATTTGTATGATCTTCCTAATCTCTCCTGAATACTACTTTTGATAAACTACTTTTCTACTAAAGATCCTGAACCTGCCTGGTAGGAGGATTATAGACTGGTGCACACTAAATGTATGCAGCGTAATTATCTGTATGCTGATATGAAACTGGGTTTGAAAACCTGGGTTTCCCAGCTGTCTATTCCTTACTACATTGTGTGAGCATCTTTATGCAAATCAACTGATTTAAAATTAAGGATATTTTAAACTACTTCTGAATGGTAGTTTACTTACTGTAGCATAATAGCAATATTATGCTGGGAGTTGGAGAGCTTGATCAAGAGCATGGAGGGAGAGCACAGACTTAGCTCAAAAGATCTCATGGTAAGTAGAGGGTATCTACAAGTTGGGAAGAGGAAAGCAGCTCTAGTATGCTGATGTCCTGACATGCAAAGACACTGAAAACCATCAGCTTATGTTCTTTCTATGTTGCATATTTACTGGACCAATGCCTGTGAATTTCCAAGAACTTTGTGCATAATAATTTGTCCTGACTTCAGAGGCTACACAAGCATTTTGAGAAATTCTGTGACGGGCCTGTATGAGGAGTCTTCTGAATAGTGAAAAGCTAGAAGTATTATATGAGCTCAGGATGATGTTATACTTGGTTCTGTACAAAGCAAACCCACACACACATCAGACAGCCAAAGGATGAAAGAAAAGAAGTATAATTACTACCTTTTCATAGCTCAGGATCTGAAGGATATTGATACTGAGCAGCCTAAGATCACACAGAAAATCTATGGAAGGGTTGAATGCTTGAACTGAGATCTTGAGTCTTATTTCAGTTTCTTAACCACACAACAGCTCTTCCTCAGCCCAGCTCAGGGTGACCCAGGTCTGTTTTGGCTGAGCCACGCTCACCATATCATGTTCTGTTGTAATATAGATATGCAAAGCAATTTAGAAAGGCCTCCTTTTTTATGACTACAACTAATTTACACGAATTCTGCGAGAAAGCATCATGACGTAGGTAGGGATTTGCCTCTTTTTGTAACTGCAATTGTTTACATTGCTCCAGTGACAAAGAGGGATATTGTTAATGAAACTTTGTGAAAGGAGGCTGAGTTATGCATTCCCAAAGTCTTCCATTTTTATAGTTTTAGAAAGTGGATATGTTTGGCAGGCGTGCTCTTTATTCAGCCACGGCTTTGGCACATGCCAGGGTACAGAGGCTGAGTGAGCATCATGCAGCAATTTAAACAGAGAAAACAGATGTGGTTTTGCATTTTGGTATGTGTGGACTCTCAGACTACCATGAAAATATCTTTAGGTTATCAGCATACCCAAACTGCACAGTTCACATGTTGATGCCCTGCAGTTATTCTATGAAAGTAAATATTTTGCTAAATTTTATTTTATTTCTTTTTTTAGTTATGCTGCTCCAAATTAACTTAGTCTTATGGATAATTGTAATTGAATTTATGAGGATTCTTTTTATTTCACATAGTCATCCAGAATTCTGGGGTTTTATATGCATTATCAAGATCCTTGATTCTACAAAATGGGAATGAGAGAGGGTGACATCACAAGATTTTTTTGTAATAATTCCATATAGGCAGACTGCAAAATCCAGAAGAAAGAGTTTTTTTCCTAGTATTTCAGCACTTCTAATTCTGAGTGGGAACCTATGTAATATGCAAATACTAATGAAGCAGTGAGATAGCTAAGCAGTGTTGAACACAGAAAAAAATATTTGCTTAGAAATCAGTTCAAATATAGACTAAAGCACTGGTGATTGCACAGCAAATTTAGCATAAGGGATTTAAGACCTGGCCAGATATCACTGGCAGAATTCCCTTGGTATAAATGCATGTCAGTTCAGGTGAATAAAAAGCAATTACTTTTTTTGTATGATGATAAGTATGAAACCCTGAAAAATGCCTGGAATGTGTTTATTGCTGATTTTTGTCTGAATTAGGTGGGGAAAATAGTAATTTTTGCATTGTTATATGCTCTCTTAAACTATCATGTTAAATGTGATGGTTTCAAGTTGTTAAAGTAGTAAGTTAGGGGTATTAAATCACAAGTTCTGTGCAATTATGGAAAACACATGCATTTGTATTTTATAGTAGCTATTGGTTTGCTAGATTTTTTACAAGACTGTGCGGAAACAGTACTGCTAACATGTTCATAGAACTAAATTTTCAGCTGAAAAAGCAATTGTAGATTGCTTCAGGGCAATCTGCAAACAAGGCTTAAAATTTAAGAGGGAAAGTAGGTGTAAAGTTACTAGCTGGCCAAGTGAAATGCGTTCATCCATACCAACTGTCCAGCATGGCTGCTCCTGTGAACATTTCCTTTTTAGTTCCTACTTTAATCAATCTAATTTGTTTTACCATAGAGAGTTTTGCATGTATGGTTCTAATTTATAAATGTGGCCATAAAAGAATTAGGATTGTATTTTAAATGTCACCTGTTGCTTGAACAGAGTTAATATTTCATAACCATTTTTCTACAAATTGGATCCTTTTTGTGTTCTTCTGAAAAGGTCTGTAATCAGACTGCAGGTTTGCAAAAACCAGCATTAGTAAAAATGCTCTCGCAGATTATTTTGCCTATTTCTGATATTTGGAAAGCAGATTTCAATAAATGCAACAAATATAACCGTACATCACAACTGGCTATCTCAGCTCTGATGAGGGCCAGGCTTAACAATGCCAGTCCAGGGAAATGCATAAAGTCCACATACTTCTACAAAGCCTACAACAAAGTGCATCTGAGATGTCCTGATCATTGACAGGATCTTGGATAAAGGCTGCATTCATCTCTTCTACTTCAAAAATTCATTGAAACTTAAACTTTATTTCTCCTCACATATCAAAGTATGGAGAGGTCATTCATTTGCTTCTAAAGAGAAATATGTTAGGGTAGCTGAAATGGCTTCTTACAAATAGCCATGATATGCATACTCCCACTCCAAAAATAGCATGAATAGAAGAATGATAAAAAACGGCTCTTAAAACTATTTTTCAGTATCCAAGTAATTCAATTCCTTAAGTCATCAACTGCAAATGAGGAAAGACTGGCAATATGTGTGCTTTCTTTTTCAGGGAGCAAAGGAGTTGGGGGAAAGCTGTCCTTTTATTTTGGTTCATATTCAGGGAACAGCCTAGGTTAATAATTTAAAGGTAGGAAGTTAATTTATGCATCCCTGAAATTCTCCTTTTGTGCAGTTTTAGAAAATGCATACATGTGACAGGATATCTCATTGTTCTCAGGATGTGTTATCATGTATATGTGGAGTAGCTTTAGTGCGATATGAAATGCAAATTTGCCTCACTTTGTTCTTGCCACTTTTATGAATATTAAAAATATGGATAAAATAATTGTGAACACTTTTGGAAAAGGTCTTTAGCTCCTAATTTCAGTGCTATAAAGTTTTTATATCGGTGCATTAGAAAAAAAGAAATCAAAAATTTTACCAGCTTCTATTGACATGAATGTAAGCAATTTAATTGAAAATTTGCATTTTTGAGTGCACTCTGAGCGGAACTTTTTGATGTCATGAAACCCTAGTGCCAATAAATAGTATAACAGCTTCTCAGGCCAAGACAATGTAGTTCAGTCATGTTAAGTCAAACAAAACTTAGTCATTTAGGTGATCCTAGACCAGCATTAACCTCCTTCAGCACCAAGTTGGTAATAGAGAATGGATTAAGGAAAAAGATATCCTGGAGAGTTAAGGCAGTTAGCAACACGTATGGTACTACCAATGTCATCTTTCTAAGTGCTGTAAAACTATATTATCTCATAACACCAATCCATCTTGATCCTCCTTGCTAAGTGGAGGACTTGATGAGAAGCCTTTATGTAACGCAGTTTCCACTCTCACTAGCAGATTCCTAGTTGTAAGAGTGGCTCTAAGGCTGCCACAGCATGCCTCTTTTAACATTGTTAAGCACTACTTTTGTAGGTTATTTCTGATTAGAAAGTTATTTCTGCTCCAGAAATTGAAGCTATGTTAAATTAACAGAATGGACTTGTTTAAATTATTGTGAGACACCAAAAGGCCAAGCCATTATTTTTGCATATGTTTCTTTAATGTAAAAATAAAAACCCAGAGACTTTGCTTCCCCAGCATTCATTGATGTTATACCAGTGCATTATGTGCAGACTCAAATACTTCATATTGAAAGACAAAGGATTATGGTGTAAGTACTGGAGCAGACTTTTGTTCTGCAAGACCATGGAACTGGTCCTATAATTTAAAAGCAGTGTAGCTGAGAAGCTGCAGACACAGAATCACTGGTCTTATTTGTTTAGATTATTCAAATAATAGTGTGAGTAATATTCACAGCTTGGGCTAAGATTCTGCTCTACTTTAACTCTTCTGAAAGCTGGACCTGTTTCAGGAATTACACATCCTTTCCTCCATGCTGCTTTTAGGCTGCAGTTATAAAGCTCTTCATCAGCATGTAGTGACTTTGCTCATTTTGTTGACAAAAGGCTCATAATCTGTGCTAATGGCTTTGGCTGAGTCATATGTTTAGTTCCCAACTGACTTTGAATGACACACTGAGGAATATTAGCAATATGGAAACGAAGGCTGGTCATAGAAGGAGATGGACAATCATGCTGGGTGAAATGCTGCATATCTTTATTTCCATTAGAGTTCATTTTTTTTTCTGAGGTTGGACTGCTCTTATATTAAATTCCCTGTTCTGCTGACATTAATTTGCAGGTCCTAGACTGTCATCCCTTATCATAGACGGGTAGCTCTTTGTATTATGTCTTCTCAGATGTAAAGTTTCCCTTGAGTAGGAAGAGACTCACCCTTAAAGAGGAAAGTGTGAAAAAGATTAAAAACCCCTTCATTTTCCTTTTAGAATCATTCACATCCACTACCCAGAATTATATTCACTTGGCTAGTTACTGACTTTATGAGCAAGGACAAGGCCATTTCCAGCTTCGACTGGGTTTTTCACTTGTTTTGATTTTTGGGTAGTGGTCTCTGGGGTAGTTTAGTTCTGAGCTTCTCTTGCAAAAGGTCATGCAAACAGAATGCCACATCCACATCTGACATCAAGTCCCACGCACAGCAACCAGTTTTGACAGCAGCAACAACTTCATGTAGTGTGAACTGCACACTACCTTTTCTTCCACAGATCAAAATAAGAATACGTACCCGGAGACATAAAGATGGTAATAAATTCTGCACAGAAGAAATCACAAAAAGTAAACTTTTAGTGTTCATAATAACAGCTGCCAAAGAAAAGGATAGGATTAAGTCAACAGATTCATCTACACATAAAATCAAAAAGATAAGCATTGGGTGAAACTTGGCCTAGCATGTCAACTGTCCTTGAGCAAAAGGGTTGGAGGTTGAGCGATAAGGTTTTACTACTAATTTAGACAACCTTTAAAATAAATTTTGACAAAAATAAAGCTCAAAAATAAAATTAAAAAAATAAATTAAAAGTAAAAATTAGTAATTTCAAAGTCAAAACAAAGTGTTTGCTTTCCATGGTCAATTAGAACTTATTTACAAGTAAAAGGGGCACACATGCAAGCCTGCAAAGGTTTTTAATCAAGAGAATCTTACCTTTGCAAAGATTAAACTTCTGCAAAAGTACTTTGCTTCAATTAGGCAAATGTATCTCTTCTCTTTCTCAATGAGGTCTCCAAAAACACAGATGAGTAGACTGGTTTTTCTTTGTAGAGATGGAACGATGTAAAACCTTTTTCATAGACGGGAGAATGACTGTTAGTGGACCTGAATGGAGCTTTTGGAGTTTTGCTTGATAGAGGCCCCCAAAGCAAGCACATCTGGTTATCCCAAAATAGCAGTCAGAAAAGTCACTGTGTGAGAAATTTATTCCTGTTTTAAACCCAATTTCTTTCCTGGAGAAAGCTATATGGTCTTTCACATACATAAGATTCAGGCAGGTGTTTAAGCTTGACTGCAGTACATTGGCAGGTAATTTTGAGAAACTTAATAAAGAAAGAAAACATTATAGTCTTCCCACCTGGAAATACCTACCTATCTTAATAAGATAGCTTTACATAAATATATGAAGCCTTTTGAGATTAATGTGGCCCGTTCACTTTCCATTTCACTTGGAGCTCCCCCTACTACATGAGTTGAATCAAAAAGCTGAGAACTTCAGTACAGGAAACTGAAAGAGAAACTGTTAAAAACATAAAAAGCCAGTTACTGAGTTGGATTTGAAGTTTGTTTATGTCCCTGTCTTTGCCAGGAGTTAATCAGAAAGACTGGAAGACAACTATTCTTTTTCATTAAAAAGGAAAGAAAAGCAGTCTGTATCGCTGCGGCTCCAGGGACAATACACATATACACAGAAGTATAAAGTATGTGTGATTTTGCATATTAGTTTGCAGTGGTGCAGCAGCATTGTATAGACGAAGACATAAACCTGTCAATTCAGATTTTATTGCTAGAAGTGCCAGATGCACTGTCCAGGAGCTCAAACATACCAGCCTGTGCCACCAGCCCAAGAGGCCACGTCAGGGCTTTCCTCTGCTGCTCTCACAGTTTTCACACTTGATAGACTCATGTTCCCACACTGTGCATGCCATGGCCTCCCTCTGCAAGTTTTTTGCTTTTGAGAAAGTCAGTATTGTGTATAACAACGTTCCTGTTTCTGAAGAGTTCCCATATCGGCTGTAAGAAACTCCTTAGGTGCTGACCTAAAACAGATGCTGTGAGCACTCTTTTTTCCTACACTTTAAAAGTTGTAATGGTTTGTGTATTTTAATTTTACCAGTCACTTAGCCTTCTCATTATACCCTGCTTCTCTCTCAGCTGTCTACAGTGGAGACATGGAGAGATAACCTTTCCCTTTCCCTCTTTCTGAAGGCAAATTAAAAGAAAAGCATAGGAAAATTTACGTGCCATGGTGTGACTGTGGACACTGCTCTGCTTTGTCAGGACCTGTCAGCTCTGTTTCAAATGCTGTACAAGAGCATCATGCTCTGGCTGCCTGCCTCCTGATTGGGGAGGTGCAGTGATTTCTGGTTCCTTGGGTGTCACTATTGAAATTGCCATGAATAAGGTTGACAGCATGACCTGGGACCCAGAAAGTTGTCTAAATGTATGAAGATCTCAGAATGAAAACATAGTGAGGACAGATTCATCTTCGCTATCTTTCAAAAGACAGTTACAGAAATGAGATTAAATTAGATTGCAAGAAGACTGCAAAGCTGGAAGGCCTGAAGCCTAGATTCCTGACACTATTAAATATTACCCTATGTTTGCACAGTTTTTATCACTTCTCCACAATGTTTCTGTTCAATCGTGGAAAATACAATGAAATAAAAAACACATGGTGGGATTTTAAAAAGTATTCCTGTTTTTTTGAGACTGTCAGCTAAAAGCTGTAATGACAACTGGCTGATTAATTTTGACATGCCATAGCTCAATCTTTTTGAGTCACGGAAACTCCACAGGAGTTATCTTCCCATCAGAAAAGGGTATTACACCTATTACAGTAAAGGAGAACAAACAAAGGTCGTAGACACATTCAAATCCACCAAGCCATGAGAATTTCACTTCTCCTTCATGACACTTTGCTGTGACTGTGGGCAGCAGATTGTGTTTGGATTGTCAGAGAAACAGTCGGGCCATTTTTGTTGTTTAATTTTTGGTGGTTGAGGGGTTTTTTTATTTTCCCTCTTAGCCAAAGTATTTAAAAAAAAAAAAAAAAAAAAAAAGAAGTTGATTTCTTCAACAAGCAGCTGCAATGACAGATGGCTGATGAATGCACTACCAGCAGTTCCAATGGAACTCGACTCCGTGGGAGTCGGGGCACTGCGCACCTTCCAAAGGGCGCCACGGTAGTCGCTTGGGAAAGGGAGTGAGAGTCAGAATTTCTAACCATGGTGAAAATGTACTGAAGGAAGAGAACATGATGACAAGGGGTGAGAAAGGGAAGGGAGTGATTGAGATCCATCCAGCTGAGTCCTTATCCCCAAGGATGAATTAAGATGAAATAGGGGCCCAGAGCCATAAAAACTTCAGGAGTACTTTAAAAATAATGCCTCCTCTGCTAAAACATATCATCTCAGCTACCCACTTGCCATTAGGCTTTGTTGATCTTTCTTCCCTAGGCCCTAAATGGGCTTCTCTCTCTGTTCTTTCTATACAATTTTTTCTTCTCTTTCTCATTCTTCCTTTTCCCATAGCTGTCTCTTCCTAGCCTCATGACTGTGTGTGATTGTAAAGGAAATAGTTAGGCTGTTGCTTTTCTCAAAGCTGCTTCCTGATGCCTGTCAGACATCCCCCATGAATCTTGCTTAGCACCCCAGGGTCTGGCAATCCTTGATCAGCCTTGCTAGGTGATCTGCTGCATACTGTCCTCACTCATAATATCCAAACTTGTAAAAATCATTTGTCCTGTGTAGTTATCACCTCTTTCTCCAAAGATGCCCCATTGAAATGGGTAGGCAACAAACTTGTGACCTTCTAGTGAGAGCCCTGTGCCAGGTGTGGGAAATTCTTCTCTTACTGCTTGTCAGTTTAAGCTCACCATGGCAGCAGAAACACAACAGGGAAGGAACACAGGCCTCATTCTCTAAAGGAATATGAAGGCAAATGTAAGTAGACAGTTTCCTGCATCAAGCAGAATGTCATAACCTGGAAGACCTCCAGCCTGTCATGGTCCCCAAGACAATGTGTTTCCCCCATTCTTCACACCTCAATGTATGAAGAATGAGGTGAAAAGAAAAGAACTCGTGGCAGCTGGAAAAGCAGTAGGGGTTTGTAACAGGGCTGTGGGTAAATGAGGAACAAAACTCCTCGAGCAGTAAATGTACTGTGTAAACATAAACAATAACAACAAGCAAGACACATAATACAAATCCATCCCCAGTGAGAATCAATTATGTTATATCCGATGAATCAGGGGAGGGGGCTGGTGAGAGAGAATGGTGACCTATTATTATTTTGAAGTCAAGTCAACCAGCCAAGTCTGCAAACAAAAGCATTTTCTGTCTTTTTCTCTCTGTCTTGTTGATGGCCTCCCCTTGTCTCTCTTCCTTGGCATATATCCTGCAGTTCCCCCAGCCAGCAGTAGTTATATACATCTGAATAACACTGCAGTTCAAACACCAAAAGAATTGTTTTCCTATGGTTTCTAAATGTCTTTTCTATTTCCCTGTATTCATAATCCTAGCATAAGCAGTGCTTATCAAGCATGAGACTGTCTATGTGTGTGTGTGTGCGTTTGTGTGTGCTCACGTGTACATGAATATATGTGACCAAAGAGACAAGAAAATACTGCTGCAGATCATTAACGAAATAATGATAGGTACTTCTTTTATACCTGTGGTTGTAAAAAGAAAAGATAGGTTTTATTCTTGTACCTGCACATCACTAACTAGTGCTAACACACACACAGAGGTGTTTTTTCTTCTGTATCCCCAAAATCACAAAGTGGGAAATGAAAAGGGGAGGAGGAGAAAGAGAGAATTGCTGGAAATGATTGCCTCTTAGGGTGTTCTCTAATAATGAGAAAGGAGCCCCACTTTGAACTCTTGATTCTTTGCCAGAGAACAAAAACCTTAAAGCATTTTCCTACCTTTAATTGTATTACTCTTCTAGTAATCAATAAAGATAAAAAAGGAACATTCTATGTACAATATGAAATCACGCAGAGTCTGACTATGTGGAGATAGATTCCACTTATCTGTCTCTAGGGGTAGCTTCTCTTGTAGCAGAAAACTTAATTTTTATTTGGATTTTAAAAATGTTTCAAATTATCCAGTCAATGTTACATGCGTATTAAAAGATTTATTACCAAATATTCTCATCTTGATGTACTGGATCTATGCACCCAATTCCCACTAATGTTAATGAAACTGCATCTGTAAATCCCTGCACATCAAAGCAAGACAGTAACCATAAGTATTGCAAATACCTAGGTTGCTGGATAAATAGCACAAAGATTAACCACCTCTGGCATTACTGTTTTTTTTCTTCTTTGTGTAAATATTGGTCTCATCTTTCTAAAGACTCAAGATGTGACATAAGAAATTAAAGGCATCCAGGCCAAGATCCCCCACACTTCAGTGTGGGTGTTGAAGGGAGACACCTCACTGCTGAGCAGCAGCACCCACTCTAATTGAAGTAGAGAGGGAAAAGGGTGCCTCCACAGCATGACTCAAATTTTAGGTGGGCTTAGTCATGCCCAAGGTGCCTGTTACTCTCCACTGACTATTAACCAGTGTCATATAGAGCAGTTAATTTAAGTACCTGAAGGGAGATAGGTTACATCTGGCCTTAAAGTATTAAACCCCATTCCTATACTCTGGTATGAGGTGATTTGAAGTCTCCTGCTCATGGAATCAGGTGCTCACCCCCCCCCCCCCCCCCCCGGCATGCCTATTAGCCCTTCATGTTAAAGGTGAGAAGAGAGATGGAGAAAGGGCAAACATCCCATCTCTCTCATTCACACTGATATTAAAAAAACACGCTTGTACATCAAATACAAGATTTTCAAACACGGGTTCCTAGAGTTTAAAACTTAGAACCTTAGGTGGAATTCATAAAAAGCAGCTTGGATTTCACTGCTTCAGAACTTTAGTTTGGGTTAATTATCTAACCTTAGGCATCTATGTTTTGTAATGCTTGGATCAAGTTTTAAAATTAAGAGAAAAACGGTGTATTATTATTATTATTATTATTAATAGCTCTATTAATTAAAATTTCTACATATATGCCAATGTAAACTGTAATTAAAGTAAATTAAATATACTAACAACAAAGTTACACATACAGCACATCCTGTGTTATAATTCAAAGCAAAAAAAAGCAGGGTTTAAAGTGAAAACAGGGTGAGATGGTTAGAGTACCTCAAAAGTACTTACTGTGGGGACAATAACTATATTAATTGTTAAAGACACTACAACTGCAACAAAATCACAAGAAGTGCATTCTACACCAAAGTCTGGGTGGGGAGATTGCAGCACAGACAGGATAATAAATGATAATGAATAATACTTCTTCTGAAACTTCAATTTCTTATCCCTAGATTTGCAAGTGCCTTACAAAGGAAGCATCATCAGCCCCATTAGTCAGAGGAAGGAGGAAGAGGCATAGAGTAATGAAATACAGTGGCCAGAGTCACCCAAGGGTATGGCTACACAAATAAGTTGCCGCAAGTTAAATTAGAGTATAGATTAACAGAGGCAGCTGCTCTGCTCTAACTTCCTATTTGCCTGCTCTTAACCTGTGCTAAATGAAACCCAGCTACCTCAGGTCTAATGAGAGGTCCAAGCCTCCTCTCAGGCTGCAGGAAGAAAAAAAGTGTGTATCTAGTACAGTAAAGCCGTGCTGGCTAACTTGCTGTAATGCCATCTCTGTCAAAAACCTGGGTAGTCTGTATTTGTGAGATGGCAGTGATCATTTTGTGAGGCTCTGCTAACACTGGGATGAGTGTGTTATATAAATGGAAAGGGTTGATGGGAAAGGAATGATAAGTGGGGTGAGATACATCATGCAGTTCAGCTCAGAAAAGTCAAAATCTGGTGCAGATCTGCGATGTGACAGTAGGATTCCAGGAAAAGCAGGTGGTGTGGGAACGCAGCTCCCCATTAGGACAGGGCTCAGAAAAAAGGGTAACAGTCATAGCCAGAGCCTGCATTATTTAAGGCCTTAAAATCCAAAAGGGGCAACTTAAAATCAATCTGCCACTTCAGAGGCAGGCACTGTGAAGTCTGCAGCTTGGTGTAATGCATTCCTGCTGGCTTACATGGCTGAGCACACGTGCTGCCGTCCTCAGAGTGAGCAACGAACAATACTGAGCGGCCTTGGCTCTAAGCTCTGCTAAAGAGGGTATTACAATAATTGAGCTTTCTGGTAACGAGGTCTGCATTGCTATATTTATGATAGGCATGGGATAAACTAAGCGCACAGCCGGTGTGTGCAGCATAGCTGGAGGAGGGAGGGGAAAGAGCCTCTGACACCAGAACTCTAAACCTGGCTTCAACTTAAGCAGTGGCAAAACTCCATTAAATTCAGTTTCAGCCTGTGCTTGCCAGGTACTTTTCCAGGAGCACTGTGGCCTAACACAGTACCAACATGCACCCAGCTCATGACGTCTGAAACAATTCTTCAAAGTGCAGGGGAACCTAACAGAGACAATTGCAACTATTACAGTCACCCAACACTTGGTTTTACCAGCTCCGAGAAGAAGTGTCTCCAGTTGCACGAGGACAGCTCTCCCCTTCTCTATTCTGAAATAGAAATCAGGATGTTGATGGCATGAGATTATATATAGGTTTCACTAGGGTGTTCAATCTTCATTTAATTTTTCATCTGTTTTTATCTGTTCCAAACTTACTGCATTTCTCACATTGTAAAATCTGGGAGAAGATCTGGCGTAGACTGCATTTTCCCACGTGCATTTTCCTGTAGCTCATATTCATTCTGAAAACCATTTTCATCTAAAATCCCAAATCCTTTGCCCAATCACAGCTAATAACATGAAGTCTGCATCAGAAAAATCTTTAATTGTCAGTGGTCTCCCCTGAGCCTCTCATTCCCCCAGGTTCCAGATCAGGCAAATGCCTAAACATTCACTTGGCTGTGGAAACTGCAGGGAAACTGGCTCTTCCTGGCTCATTTGCTCTCTCTGACCCACCTCACTTTCTGTCAGCTGCTTTCTGGTTGAGGCTTGATGCAGTAAGTGCATTTAGAGAAATTCAAAGCATTGCATATGTACTGAGGAAAGCTATTCTGGGGCTATTCTAGCAAATGCTATCCTGACAAAGCTGGGTAAGCAGTTTCTCCAATTTGCCAGCACAATTGTCCCCCATGCTTTCTTCTTACAGCAAGATCTCTGGGCACTCAAAGGGAGGGCCAGGCACTTCCAGAGCCAGATTGGCATGTTGGAGATCTGCTATGCTCTTTGTCAGTGCCTACACTTCTCCTGGTTAGCCTTCGAGCTTTGCTCTTAAATCAGGATTCTCAGCTAACAGATTAACATTGAGTCACAGAAAATGGGGATCCAGTATCTTTTGTGGCTTAAATTAGGCACTTACAGGCTTTAGTCTTGCTAAACTGAAGTGGAAGTGAGCCAGGGATTTGAAGATCAAAAGTTAGAGTGTTAGGATTTAGGTATGCAAGTCTTCTCTGGATTGAGCCCTTCGTCTAACCCTTTTGGCTAACATCTTTTACTGCTCAAGAATAGGTATCTTGAAATTCTGTGGTCTGCTGTGTCAGCCACAAATTAGAAATGGAAAATAGATGAAAAGAAATTATTCAGAAATACTCATATTATATATAGAAACTTGTGTGTATATGCATGTGTTTGTGCACCTTGAACAAAATGAATTATTTTTGCACAAGTAGAACAGCATTTTTAAAAATGAATGTATGATACTCTATGTGAAGTCTACAGTCATAACAGGAAATCATGCAATTTCTGCAGAAAGATTTTATTTGAAAAAGCAGAGTGCATCTCATTGACCTATATTCAGCTTTCCCAGCATACATTGTACCTGCAGAACTTTTCTGCAGAGATACATTGTAGATACAGATCAAAGGGAAACGCTGGTGTCAGAATTGTCTAAATGTCCCTTTTTTGGGCCTGAAAACCTAGATCATTGCCATGCATTTGCACTGACTTTGTAACTTTAATCACCCTGTAAACTGTTTCTTGGATTGCTGTCTTTAAAAGCCAGGTAGGCTGTTCATGGAGATAATGTCTGTATCTATAGAGGAGACAAATGAAGCTCTTTCTTGCCTCAGAATGAAAAATACCAATTTTTTTAAGAGCTATCCAGGATACACTTGTATATAACAGTAGCACAATAAAGTTAGCATCTTTGTTAAAAGAACTACAATCCATAACCAGCTTGATTCATCCCGTTAAATATATATACCAATTGTTTTGCAGAACATTTGGTCCCTCTTTAAGAAAGTCCGTGGAGGTGGCTGTTAAACACTTCCTGTCAGGGGTGCTGGATTTTATTGGATGCACATCTGAGTACTCTGACTTAAACTGAAACCTGTAGGCTCATTTCTCACAAGACCACTGTAATGGCCTGGATTTACGCATGGCGGGGGTGTGGGGTGTGGGGCACTATGGAGAGTGGTAGCAACAGACGAGGGAGCTGCCAGGTGTAATACTGACAGCTGTAGCACTGGGCTTTTAGGCACCATACTACCTGGTGAGGGTCACATGGGGACACGCTCCAGCTCTCTTAAATGGTGCCTACTGGGTATTAAAGAAATGCAGCTGATAAAGGAAGCATGCAAAGTGGGAAATGGCTTAGGTTACATCTTAGAAAACAAAAAGCATGTAAAATACAAGGTATGTACAAACCCACTCAGTTGAGCAATCAGGTAGTTGTGGACTAGCTTTTTCAAGTGCAAACACTCTATAGAAACAGATAATGTCTGTAAGCTTATATTTTACAGCTAGAGACTTCATTAATTTGCGGTGTGGTGTATGTCTCCAATTATGACATCCTAGAAATGCTAAAAAACTGAAGGCAGCCACATAAAATTGTTATTAATACAAATTTTTCTCTGAGATGGAAAATATTCTTCCTATTTTCAAGGATTTCTTTTTTTTTTTTAATTAGTGTGGTAGCTGAAAAAAGAAGCTACAAATTATTTTGCCCCTCCAAAGGTAAATATCTCAGCCTTTATAGAAAATTGTTTAAAACATGAAATATTTAGGAGAATTATATGTCATATAAAATTACAATTGAGAAATTAATCTGTATCACAACACATTACCATTTCAAATGAGCTGTAATTGTTACCAGTTCTCCAAACCTGTAAGGCCCTGGAATTCAAATTTGAACTGATCTGAAAGCATCTTGGATTGTGCCTTACACTTTTATGACCCTTATTGTTCCTTGTTATTAGTTACCCAATATGAAGACTATCTTATAGGATTTTTGCTACTGCACCCAAAGGTAAACCAGTTCACAAGTTGGCTATCCGTATTTGTTAATGCAGCATGTAAGAATGACACAGACATATCCAGGTGAACCAAGGAATGTGAATTTGCTTTAGGGTGCATAAATGGAACACTCCATCATCAGATAAGTCCATGTACTTAATTTATATTGAATCAGTCTAAAATCAGGCACTGAAGATTTATTTTATGTTAAAAAGGGAGTGGGAAGTACCCAGTTCCAGAAAATAGGGGAGTGGGAAGAGAATATCAGTACTAGCAGCTTTATTTGGGAAATAGTTAAGATAGCAAAACTGTGTAAGAGAACTACGAAAAGATTTTTCAAAAAGAGAGTCAAGACAGGAAGGGAAGATTGCATCTTCAAACAAGGGCTCCTAAAAAGAATACTTTCATTGGCTTGTATGACCATCCTTAAGCATTCAAAAACATGGCAGTGATAAATCAGGCTGTAGGAAATTAGAGATTGCTTTAAAAATGGCACAAACCGCATTAATATTAGCAACATGCACCAAGTAGAATCATAGAATCATAGAATAGTTAGGGCTGGAAAGGACCTTAACATCATCTAGTTCCAACCCCCCTGCCATGCACAGAGACACCTCCCACTAAACCACATCACCCAAGGCTCTGTCCAACCCAGCCTTGAACACCGCCAGCGATGGAGCATTCACAACTTCCCTGGGCAACCCATTCCAGTGCCTCACCACCCTTACAGTAAAGAATTTCTTCCTCATATCCAATCTAAACTTCCCCTGTTTAAATTTGAACCTGTTACCCCTTGTCCTTTCACTACAGTCCCTAATGAAGTGTCCATCCCCAGCATCCCTATAGGCCCCCTTCAGATATTGGAAGGATGCTATGAGGTCTCCATGTTGAGAACACAAGAACTGCACACAATACTCCAAGTGAGGTCTCACAAGAACAGGGTAGAGGGGCAGGATCACCTCCCTCGACCTGTTGGTCATGATCCTCTTGATGCAGCCCAGGATACGGTTGGCTTTCTGGGCTGTGAGTGCACACTGCCGGCTCATGTTCATTTTCTCATCGACCAACAGCCCCAAGTCCTTCTCCACAGGGCTGCTCTGAATCTCTTCTCTGCCCAACCTTGAGCTGTGCCTGGGATTGCTCTGACCCAGGTGGAGGACCTTGCACTTGGCATGGTTAAACTTCATCAGGTTGGTATCAGCCCACCTCACAAGCGTGTCAAGGTCCCTCTGGATAGCATTCCTTCCCTCCAACATATCAACTGAACCATACAGCTTGGTGTCATTGGCAAACTTGCTGAGGGCGCACTCAATCCCACTGTCTATGTCACCGACAAAGATGTTGAACAAGAGCGGTCCCAACACTGATCCCTGAGGGACACCACTCGTTACTGGTCTCCAGCTGGACATTGAGCCATTGAGCACTACTCTTTGTGTGCGGCCATCCAAGTAGAGACTTATCTGTTGAAAAGGAGGGCGGTTTAGGCTGTAGAGTTCAGTCCTCCCCTGTGTCTCCAATATATTGATGTCTGTTGTCCACAGATTGTGTTGTGGTAACTTCTAGTTTTTTAAAAGGGTTAGAGAATTCTGAGAGGAATGTTGGTAGTACCACTTTGCATTCTTCACTGCCTTGTGAGTCCAAAATCAATGGTAGTTTTGGGCCATATTCTGTCTGCTAAGTATTGACAGGGTCATGAGTAATGCTTTTGTCAGTAAAGTATGACTGAGTGTTAGTAAAGGTGGAAATATTCTGGCCTATTCAGTTAGTAGTTTAGGATAAACTGTGGTAAATCCATGTAAACTACAGATTCCATTACTTGTGATTAAGATTTTTGAATAACGTCATAATGTAATTAATTACTCATGGACAATATCTTTAAAATTTTAATTCTCATGTACTGGAGGACATAATAGCTGCATGTCTCTCTGTCCCAGCACAAAGTTTATTTTATCATTCAGGAAATGCTAGAAGGTCCAATGTCCTTATGCTATAAATTAACAAAGATTTGTCTTTTAAGGAGTAATATGTCTGTTTTTTAATTCAAATCACCTAAATTCTCTGAAATATTCTAAAAAAAAATATTCAGAAACTGTTTAATACTTGCTCTCTGAAAAACACTCTCTGTAAACAACCTTCACCTTGTGCACCCAGAACTGAGGCACCTGTGCTCCATTAGCCACACTAAAAATCTCGCTCTTGGGCACCAACTACTTAAAGGAAAATGGCATTTCCAAACATGTTTGAGTCAATGGAATATACACAGTGATTCCAAAGGACCTTTGACCAGATGGAGGAGAATTTGGCAATTAGGATTCAAAATCCCTTGTTTTGGTGTATTCTGCAAGTGATAAAATTTGAGAATTAGAGCACTGTCAATACATGCTATAAAACCACATGTCCTTTAAGAGGTTAATGCTCCACTAGACCTTTTGCCACAAATTACTCTATATAATTGGACCTAAGATCACAAAGACTGCACATTTGCAAGATAAATTGAAAATTAATGAACAAATAATATAGTAATTACCAAATCCTTATTATTTGAAGAATATACACACTATGGGGTCTATTTCTTCCTTGATGAGCATGTGTAACCCCCATTAATTTTAATGGGAGTTAAGCGTGCACATCAAAAGAAGAATTAACTCATGATTTTATAACTGACTGCTAAGATTAAGACCTGCACTTTTGGCTTTGAGTTGAAAATGTGGCATATCTTTTGATATTTATCTCTTTTTAATTGTGTATTTGCAGCTGAAGCAATTTGCAAATCACTGTTATCCCTATCAGTACAAGGCAAAGATAAATTGCGTTATATACCCTACTTCTTGGACTCCTTGATGTTCTTTTCTGATTAAATTGAAATGTACCAGTAGTATCATAATTAATAATCTATGCTGATAAAGTTTGGCAGTGTTAAGGCTGTTTGGTATCTGATAGCAATGAAAAATTGTTGAAGCAAGGTGTATTATCTGTTTATTTTTTTTACTAATGCGAGAAATATGTAATTAATCATACTGAATTGTGGATATTGACAACTTATATGAAACCCGCAGTTTAGGTCTGGCCAAGAGAAAAAAATCCAGTTTAATAGGACCTCGGAGGCAATTCATGAACTATGATGTTAAGCCTACGTAAAAAGTATTTTACTCCTTAGAAAGAGATTATAAGACTCTCAGGTGGAAGTTTTTGGTCCCAAATGAATTAGATACCGGTGCCAGTTGTTGTTACTACATTTCATCTCAAGGTAAGGATATTCTGTATGCCCTTCTGTGATTGTCCATTAATTAATATTAGTGAAATGGCTTCTACAGTGGTTCATAGACTTTTTGATACTGATCCAGGTGTCACTTTTTGTCTTAGAGCAGGAATTGGAAGTTTTTAAAGTGTAAACCAGCATGGATTTGATGTGTACAGAGAAAGAACTTCTAATTTATTTAAAAAAACCTGTAAAACCAAGCTTTTGGTTTTTAAAATGAATTATTCAGTTAATTTTTTATACTGAAACATGGCAATATATTGGTGGTGAGGAGCTCAGACACATGATTACCAAGAAGGTGGCCAGTGCAATCTTAATGTCAGAGCTGAATTAACTGCGAAAAATAAATATCAACAGAAGTGGGGAAAACCAAGTTAAATTTTTAAAATAATTTGCCTTTTATGTAGGCTGTTTTTCTTGTCTTTATTGTAAAAGTCACTCTGGTAGTGGATTGTGGTATGTATGTTTCATAATCTCTGTTGCTCCTTAGGCTATTGCAAAGTAGAACAATTTTCCATTTGTATGGCTGCGTGAAAGTACTACTGAAGGAATGCACTCACAAATCATTTATCTAGAGGTGTGGCTATTGAATAGCCCTTTTAAATTTCACTTTATTTTGTTCGTCTATTAATTTAATTCTAAATGTTTCAAACTCTTGAACTTCTAACAACAATTTGCACTGCTTCAATTATTCATGACCTTAGTTTAGGACTATTTTGAGCTGGCGAGCCAGGTTAAGAGCATGAAGCCCTAGGTCTCAGCAGTGAAAACACACAAAATAATTTAAATCTGTCCAGCCTTATATTCTCAACACAAACTACTTGCAGAAGGTTCCTCCATATTTCTGCTCACAAGATAAGATGGCACCAAAGGACACAATTTGCAAAAACTTCAGACATCTAAAATGGAGTTCTCAATAACATTAGTCAATTATTACAATGCTACGTGAGTGCCTGTTGCCCTCTGGTTATAGAGATTGTATTTGAGGTAAGTTAGCTTCACTGTTTTGCTACAGCTGTTGGTAGGAGGATGAGAACTTAGAAACCAATCAAAATGAGTAACCTCTGTGGCAACTTTTGAATAGTGATTAATGTGAAAAAGGTTCAGCAAGAAGTCTCCTCAGTATTTTCATGAGAGAAAAAATAATTATGGACTATCAAAATAAGGGTAAGATGCAACAATTAAAAATATCATAAAAGGACAATCAGAGCAACCAATGTATATTAATACTTTTGAAACCCTCATCAAGGTCATGATGGCACAAAATTGAGGGGCTGTTTGATACAGTGAATGACCTGGCAGCTATTCAGAGAGATATTAAATTTGATAGAGCTGGCAGGAATATAATGAAATTAAATTAAGATATAGATAAAGTCCTACACCTAGTTGAGAGTAACTCCAGGCTGAAGTGCTGATTGTTTGAGTAGGAAGTAGGTGTTCCAGAATGGACTTATGTGTTTTGGTGGATGATAAGCTGAGCATGAGTCAGCCATATGCCCTCACAGCAGAGAAGATTAGCCGCAGACTGTGTGAGCAAGATACAGCCAGCAGGTCTGTGGAATTAATTATTCCCCTCTACTCAGTACTTGTGAAGCCACATCTGGAACAGAGTCCATCTTTTGGGGATCCAATACAAAACAGAGACTGACAAGGTGAAAAGGGACCTGTGCAGGGTCACGTGGCTGTTTAAGCGGATGGAGCTGAAAATGATTGGAGACTGATTGACCCTTGTTTGTTTAACCTGGATAAAAAAAAGCTAAAGAGGGAATCCAACTAGAGCACATGTGCAGCTCAGGTGCAGCTAAAGGGAAGTTATGGAGAAGACAAAATCAGTCTTTTCTCAGAGGGTTACAGCAAAAGGATGAGGTCACAACTTAGAGCAAGGGAAAATTCAATTGAATATCACAGAATCACAAGGATTAAAAGGGACCTTTGGAGATCATCCAGTCTAACCTCCCCCTGCCAAGGCAGGCCCACCTAGAGCAGGTTACACAGGAATGCATCCAGGTGGGTTTGAATGTCTCCAGAGAGGGAGACTCCACAACCTCCCTGGGCAGCCTGTTCTAGTACTGTGCCACCTCAACATGAAGAAGTTCTTCCTCATGTTGAGGTAAAACTTCTTGTGTTTTCATTTATGGGCATTGCTCCTCATCCTTTTGCTGGGCACCACTGAGAAGAGTCTGGCACTATCCTCCTGACACCCACCTTTGGGATATTTACATGCATTAATGAGATCACTTCTCAGCCTTCTCTCGACTAAGCAAGCCCAGATGACCCAAACTCAAAAAGCAAAAATTTTTCACAAAGAAAGAGGTTAAGCACTAGAACAGTGTCTGAGAGAGGCTGTGGGGTTTCCACTATTGGGGATTTTCACGCTTTCCTGGAAAAGGTCCTGATTAACCTAGTCAAACTTGGAAGATAGTCTTGATTAGTGCTGGAGGTTGAACAACTTTCAAACATCACTTCAGATCTGAATTACTCTATGATTCTGCAATTTCATAAGAAAATAATTTTCTTACTTAGTGTATGTGTTAAAATGTATAACTCAAGAATTACAGTTTCTAGAACCAAGATTCATTTGTCTTCGCTATTTTCTTCTTGAGGTGTTTTGGTTGAGGGTGGAAGATAAAGAAAGAAGGCAAAAAAATATATATTCCTGACAGGTACTTACAGGTATTTATTTCTTAATTCCATTGCTAAAAAACTATTTTTTCCACAAAAACTTTTAAGTTGGAGCACTAATTTTTAAAAAATATTCACAAAGATGCCTGTGAATTAACATCCAGCTTTGTGGATTGGTGAAGTCATGTAGATTAAGTGCACTAAGAGCACTCATGAAGCCATTACCCATGAAATTTATGATCTTTGTAACATAAAAAGTTAAAGATAAAAGCAAGACAGTATAACTTAGAAAGACCTGCACAAAAATACTATTTCCTAAAATTGATTTCTGTGTAATTGTTTATGTGAAACTTATCATTTATTTACTTTTCAATGAAGATGAAAGTATCAGCAAAGATATTTTTTTCACCTGAATGTGGTTGTTATATAGTAAGAACAGCTGCGTAGCCCCATGATTGTGAAAGGAAAATAGTGTGCTGTGTCAGAAAACAGAAGAGATTCTTTGCTCCATTTTTGATTGGCTTATGATTCAAACAACCATTGGCTGAGAAGAGTATCCAGTGCCTGGTAGTTTTATTTAGAGATCTGAATTAATTAATACCCAAATACAATGTTTGCTTCAAAAAAAACCTTGGTATTCTTTTGTGGTATTTATAGTTCTGTCTTTGAGTTTGAAAGGATCGATTGCATGAGTTATGGTGAAAACAGCCCCCAAAACCACTTGAATTTCTAAACTGGGTCCCTGATGGGTTTCAGATAGTGACCTGAGTTTCTCAACAAAAATCATGAATGCTTCAAAACACCAAACTTATATATTTGTCCATCAATGACTTGATTTAATGCAACTGTAACCGTTTGGCCCTTTGTCATTGTCTTCATTAGGCTCACTATCATGACCCAAAAGGTTTCTACCATTATCAGAAGAAGAAGATACTTAGGAAACCCTTGACCTTTTTGCTGCTATGGTGTGATTTTTTTATAGTGCTAGCTTTCTATCTTCTCCAACCAGTTTGCTTCTGGGGCCCTAACACAACAAGTCTGCCATAGTAAGACTACATCACTCAAATATCATGAAAAGCGCCAGGAGAAGGGCTTTATACAAACTTCTCGTTTGTCTGAGCTATGCAATTCTTTATTAATGACACTGTCAAAGTTTGTACTGTGCTCACATTGGAAGGGGAAGCTTCACCCTCACAAAACCAATAAAAGTTGATTACATACATATGAAATCTATGAATTAGGGGCAGGATTCTTGGATCCTTTACAGAGGAAGTGTCATGTTTCATCTTCTGCAGGGGGATTTATGGGAATGCATGTGTGAAGCCACAGAACTCCATATAGACCCTTTCAGTAAAGATCATACAAACAGAACCAAGTTCTCTTTAAAACACAGCTGTAGAATTATAGTTAAGAGGGGCGGAAAAATCTCCTTTTTATCTTCAGTGCCGCCTGAAGGCTGTCAACAGAAATTTATGGCTGCAATCAATTGACAAAACATGGTAGATATTCCTAGTTAATAATAATACACCAATACACTCTATTAGTTCAAGCAATTTAGAATGGCAGCTTGCGAGGATAGGGATGGTGCCAGGCCTGTGACTGAAGGGCCAAGTACTCCAATGGAACCAGTTAAACATCAAAATCAGAAGTCAGATTTTCAAAAGCAAACATTATGATGAATTTGTTAGAAAATTCAGGAAATGTGTTTCACAGTAGAATAGGTATAAGAAATAATCTCATTTTCCTTTAGAACTTGTGGTTCATTTGAAATATAAAACCATTGTGTAATAAGATGAATATTCACACATGTGGAGTTACGTGAAAATAAAAAGGTGTGAATCCCAACAAATAACTGTTCTAAAAACAAAGCATTTCTGTTCTTTAACTGTAAAGTGGCATTTTAGAAAAGATTTTTGATCTTCTCTGTCACAGCCCATCACATAATTACAGTGTAAAAATGTAAAAAAAAAAAAGTAATTTGACCAAGCTGATGTAATTCTTCCTCCTCAGAATTATTCTTCTTAGAAAAGTTTGAAGTCTGCAGGTTTTTATAATTTGAGGGATATCAAGTTAAAAAATTTCAGAATCTTTCCCAAGAAAGAAATTTCATTCCTTTTATATTTGAAATTTTCTTCTTCAACCATTTTTGGCTGCCTAAAAAGACACAGAGACTTTTCAACTTGTTCAAATGTTCAATTTTGAATATGTTTTTTAAATAGACACGCCTTACAAATATATTGGTATTACTACAGTGTCCCAGATTATCACTGTGACATAACTATTCCATGTATTCCCATCACCTTCATCCAATTCCCTTTTAAATAAGAAGCTAACTCCACAGCTAACAGATGAACCTCCGTGAAACGAGAATGCAGCACCACAAAGTTTAAGACATAAAGTCAAACAAAACAGCCTTTCAGAATAATTGGAGAGGTTTTGGCATCGGCAGTAGATAATCACTAAAGTCATAACATGAATCGTATTCTAGAGGTTAAACGAAAACACCTGACATTGTAAAATGTGTGATGAAATATTTTACACATAATCATGTATTTCAGAAAGACAGTCAGCTTGATTGTTACATTACGTTAATTGAAGGTAAAAGATGAAATATATATAGCAGTCTGGTAAATTGCTATAGGCCAGGATACCTTTATTGAATCTAATAGTGCCCTTCTTTCCTCCCATTAACTGGATGGCAAGTAGCAGCTGGTCTTTAAGCAGTCAGACCAATGGAGAGATGGCAAAATACATGCAGGAAAAGAAGAAAATCTCTTTTGTCCCTGAAGTTGTAGGCTGGTGATACACTCCACAGGTTACTGCAAATTTAGTTACAATTGTTCAGTTGTTCCAATCTATCTCAACAGCCACAATGCTCTAAGGCATTCAAGATTTTTAGACTGTATTTTCTTTATCTCTGGATTGTTTTGGTTTTTTTTTTCCATGAAATTTATGAAAATTTCTCAGGTATCAAGACTGTGGAAAGTCATGGACAGTACCCATGCTTTTAATACTGTAGAAGGACAGTTCTTGGGAATTTTTTAAACTATGTAATTGTAATATGCACATACTACCCACAACTTCCAAAGCTCAAAATTGAGTAAGTATTCTAGGTTACTGAGTGCTATACAAATAAATATAAATGTGGTGTGGATCCCAGTTCTTAAATGCAGGACCACTAAGTCAGATGCCTGGATGCTCAAATGGACCTGTGGCAAAGTGGACACTGATGTTCAGCAGTTCTATACCAATTAGGAAGCTTGCTGTGAATCAGTAAGTCTGTTCTGCTCCTGGGGAAGAAAAAACATCACATATGAGACTTACAGATCCTTGTTTGAAAATAAACCCTGAGAAACTTTAATCTGTGATTTCTAGAAATTTGGTAGTACTAGGTTGCATTTACTCAGAGTCAGTTATTTATAACATATTCCTTGGAATTCTTTTTTCACTCTGGTTTTAAAGGATTTTCCCCTTTCCTGTAAAGATATAGTTCTGAAGTTGAGGCTATCAAAGCAAAAAGTTCAAACATGACTAGAAAATATGTTTGATGATAAAATATTAAACATTCATTAATAAAAGCACAGAAATTATTATATAACTCTGTAGGTTAAACATGGCCCACTTCAACAAATAGCTGGGGCTAAAAAAGGTCTGTAAAATCAGCGTATTTATTCCCAGTGCTCTGAATGACATATGTTTAAATTGATATCACAATCAACTCGTATCTGCTCCAGCACAATCATCTGATATTTATTTAAATGAATCTTGTCTAAGACTTGCAAGATCATTTCTGGTTGACAATTCCATTGCGCATTGAGATATATGCTAACACAACTGAATTTAGGGACAAATTCTTGCTGATCCTGATTCCAATGGATCTTTGTGCATCTTGATTTCAAATACAGTCTTTGGTTGTCAGGGTCCCTTTTAAATAGGTCAGGATACTAGAACAGGGTAGTATCTGGATAGTAATCTCAAGTCATTTTTTCAATGGTGAAAGCATGAGGAAAAGAGATAAACAATGGGAAAGCAGAGGGAATTGATACTTAACTAGATATTTAAAATATAATTAAAATACATTAAAATATGATAAAATATTTCCATATAAGTAAATATAATGTATCAAGCAAGCTGTGTTTATTGGCCTTATTTCAAGGGCACATTCTTGTTCATTACTGTGAATAAGCTTCTGCTTAAAAGCTTTTATTGTAGGGAATGGTCTTAAGTTCTTATATGTGCTCCTCTGAAATATGGCCAACATATAACTTCATGCCATTTTCACTCAGACACTCTGTATTTGCTCACTGCAGTCACTTATCCTCTCTTGACGCTGGTGCAACAAACTCTTCCAGGTAAAAACCATGGCTCTGCATTTATTGATGGAGTACAATCTTGCCAGCAGTAAGTCCTGAATGGGGTTTTCTGGTGTTTCTTCACTGAGCTGTTAATACTAGTAATACAAATAACAGTTAATAAATCAATCTGTTTCTTCCAGGAATATTGCTAGGAGGCATTAACCCCTTCTCACCATCTCCCAGGCCACACCCCTGCACTCTTTACAATGAATGCAGCATATTTTTTATTTCTTCAACTGGCATTTGCAATCTGTCCTGACATAATTTACACATTTACACATTTTACAGAGCAAAGCACAGTCATGCAATTTAATTCCAAAAAACATAAGCATAGGAGACTCGGCACACTCGATTAGCAAAGCATATGATCAAGTTTTGCCAGTATGATATCAAAGGCACACGTTTGATTTGAATTTGTGTCAAAATGTACCTGCTGCTCTTCATTTCAAAACAGACATGTGCTGATGTGTTAGCCCATATTCACACACAGGGGGCTTTTATATGCTGCAAACTGCACGTGTAGACCTATGTCCTTTATAAATGCACTTTCTTTCCCTTCCTTTCCTCTTATCTCAAGGCAGCTGGTCTCCACATCCTTAGGGAGAGGGAAGGCCTGTCACTGTCTGAGAGACAGAGAAGAGGAAAGCAAGAAATCACTATTCATCCTAATGAAATAAAGTTCTGACCCAGATAAAGTCATCTGGGTTCTTCCACTGATCATTGCCCTATTGAGCCACCATTCCAGTTCTATTATTTCTTTTAAATAGGGATTTAATGCTCATGAATGGAAGGTGAATGCTTGAAAATGAAAGGTGATCACTGCAGTAAAGGACAAATCAATACAGAACCAAAGTGCTCTACTTATCCACAGGGCAAACTAAAGTGAAAGGAAATGTCTTCAAGACCCTTTCAAGCAGTTGTACTAATAGAAACGATGATTAAATTCCCATACTATTACACTTGGACTTAAAAAAAAATCAGTGATTAAACACTTGCTATAAAAGGAATTGACAGCTCCCTGGACTGTGGATATTTTGTTGTTCACTTTCATTTAGCTTGATAGAAAGAAAAGGAATTTGACTGAATTTTGTGAATTTTTAATTAACAAAGAATGATAGCTGAAAAGAGGAGTCTTAGGAGGACCAGAAAAAAATATTCTTCTGCAAGTTATTTAAAGTTCAGTTTCTAGGAATTCAAGGAACTGAGTACTTTTCTTGGGTTCTGGGCCACATAATTATAAATGAGTATACTTGGAATAAGTGGAAAGTGAGTTTGTTCAGCGGGTGTGAAATGGGTTTGTTTTTACCTTCACATGTGAATAGTATCTGGGGTTGCAAATAACATAATAGCAAGAGAAGTCCTCATGTACCCAGGTAAAATATTTTTTAATTACATGGAAAGTGTAAGAAATGAAAATTTAATTTGAGCCAGGAACTTTCTGTGCTAATTTGGGACTAACATTTGAGGGTGTTTGTGTCAAGAGATTTTAGTTTTGGGTCATTCTCAGCAGTAGATGAAACAATGAAGGATTCACTTTCTTTGATCCTCCAGCAAACCCTGGTTGGCTGGAAGCAGGGAGAGACAGCTAACTTCACAAAGTCAATAAATGTGGCCATCTGGGAGAATGCAAATTTAGACAAATGTGATATATGTGGGATGACACTTTTTGCTTAGAACATGCTACACCATAAAAGCATTAAAAATACATTCATATGACCCAGAGCATTTGATTAAAGCTTTTAATATACAATAAATTCAGCCTGAAGTAAACTAAAGTGGACAACCTGTACAAATTCCAGGCAGAGATTCATTCAGGATTATTTTTCTACTTCCTCAGCCTCTCCTCTTTAGGCATCTTTGTCTGAGTTTCCTTTCAATTCTGAACTGAGTGGAATTTGTATAAAAAAGCACAACCTATTTTGCCACAACTCTTTCTTTATGTGGAAGATTGTTTTCCTTTTTTACTTTTTTACATTTCATCCTTTCAAGTCACTGCCTTGAGAAAAAGTTAAGTGACTTTGCACATGGGTAACTTCTTCTGGGAGGAGTCCCAGTATGTCTAACATACGTAAAGACGACCTGATCAGGACCTGATCCCCATAGCTACTGTAAGAACCATATAATCAACTAGGTTGGAAAAGACTTCCATGATCATCAAGTCCAGCCATTAACCCAGGACTGCCATTCTTGCACTGTATCCTCACCAGATTCCTTGACAGCATGATAGGTCAAGAGGGTGTCTTCAGCTTTGTGTTACAATGAATTAAGAAAGCATAAACTACTGGTCATCACCCCAACTCCGTAACTTCTTAAACAATCATCTAATCATGTGACAACCATGAAACTTACCATCAAGGCTTTGTTGGGCCTGAATTTTAGAATCTCTTTTCTCTTTTGTTTACTCCCCTGTTTGCAGCTCTGCCACTTTCTGCTTTGCTTCTCCTTTCCACCTAATGCTAAGACCTTTGCAGATGTTTAGACTGTAATGAAACGCTTTGTGTTCAGCCGCATGTCATTTCCCAGCTGCAGGAACACCTCTGGGGCTCAACCAGTTGCCAGACAGGGAGTAAATCCAAAGCTGCTCACAGTCCTTTTCCAATGAGTACAATATGCAATTCTGCTATCTAACCCATCCTGCACAGCAAAATTGATCTGTCAATGCGTGGGTAATCTTTAGGTCATTCACAGTGCGTTTTGGCATGATATAAAACACAATGTTTTTGTAGATTGTACTTTATCTTGTACATGCTCACTCAAACCAAAGACCTGACTAACAGTCTGTTTTAAAGCAGTGAGTCAGCTAACCTAACCTGAAACATTAAATATCCTTTTTGTGGTGGCCAAATACCTATATCAGCTGTTCTATGACAGACAAATGGGTAAAACCAGGGATCACCTTTTCCCTACAATGTGCACTGCTGGACAGACATATGTACTTGATGATTTGTTGCTGACATAAATGCCTACTACACCCAGAACAGGGTAAAATTTGAGAAATGTGTCTGAGCAGCGTATGTGTGACACAGCACCTCCTGGAGGTACAGCTGATGTAGTACAGTATATTTAGTGCTTTGCTAGGTGGAAACTGAAGGTTCAGCCTAGCTCTTTCCTGAAAATTTGGTTTTTTCTTTTTCTTTTTCTTTTTTTTCTTTTTCTTCTTTTTCTTTTTCTTTTTCTTTTTTTCTTTTTCTTTTTCTTTTTTTCTTTTTTTTCTTTTTTTTCTTTTTTTTTTTTTTTTTTCTTATAGAAGTCAGAGTAGTTCTGCTTAAAATAAACAGAGGACTTGCCAGCTTCTATTTTTTTTAAATGTTATTTTTGGCAAATTACCTGAGTATTTGCGTTGAACAAAATAATTCAAAGGATGCAGCCTGTATTTATATGAAATGATTCCAGAAATAGTGGAACTAACTACAAGAGTAAAATTTGCCCAATTAAACTTTCATTTTATGTCATAGGGGATATGAGTAAACAAATCAAGCATCCTGAAGTGTTGATCAAGATGATTGCTGCAGAAGAAAAGCTGTAGTTACATAAAGTTACATAAAGCCAAACCAAAACACTGTTCTGTGTGCCTGGTCCTCACATGGTGCAACCTGTCATATCTTCACTGCCATCAATAAAACTGCTCCTCTTGCCCATAGAGCAGCCCTGGCTTTGCAACAGGTGACCTGGCTATCACACCATGGGCACAGCTATAACACCAAATTGAGACAACAGGCTGAATGATATTTACATAGGATGAGGAGGCCTTCTGGAAACCAGGCTGTTAACCAGAAAGAGGAGGACATGCCTGCTACTATCCGTGTTTTACAAGGTGAGAAAGATAAAGAAAAAAGTGAGGGTTTATAAGAAAGAGAAAAGGAGGGGGTGGGGGACTCTCCCTTTGAAAGGGCAAGAGTCCAAAGCCTAGTTTCCTGTAAAGTCTCTTGTGATCACATCAACTTTTGGTTAGAGAATTATTCCACAGGGCCAACTATGCACTCACTTGTTTGTACTTTCTGTTCACACTGGTCCTTTAATGTCTGTGTGTAATAAAGAACATAGGGCTAACCACTACAGCCTATTCCGTCTGCACTTCATCAGATTAGCATTAGGTTTAAATTTCCAAGACAATATAAATGCAATCAATAAATAGTGCAATCAATCTCAGCTAGTTTTAAGTGTCCAGAGAGAGATTTAAACAGAACTCCTGTAGGCTGACATTGCTTTACCAGCAGAGAGAACACCAAACACATTGTATTAATGCTAATACATGTGTTGCCCCTTACGATGCTTCCTGCACTTAAACAGCAAAGCCAACAGGACGCTTTCTGTTGATTTGCAGATGCTTTGGAAGAAGTGTTTAAGACATTGTTTGAATTTGCAGTGATAGCAAAAAATATATCTTTACAGTTCCTCCTTTTCTTTGGTTTTCCAAATGGGCCGAGGTTTATCTTGTTTTCCATCTCTTTTTACATTTCCGAGGTATTCAAGCAGGGACTGAATAATGTCTGTCCAGATTTGAGTGCACTGTCAGTGACTAAGGTATAATGAAAAATTTCCAGGATTTGCAAAGGAAAAAGAAGAATAACCCAAAATGCTCCAAATGAAGAAAACAAACACATCATCCTGATTCCAGATGTTTAAAAGCACCGTGATAACAAAACACCAAAGCCACATAGCACAGTAACAAGTTGTGTAGATATAAAGGATGGAATTACTTGAAATGCATATGCTGAAAAAATCTTTTGCGTAGTACAGGTTAGGAAATATTCTTCTTCACTTAACGTTCACACTGAAATCAAAGCAGATGCAGTAGGCTCAGTCTGGAGCGATGACTGAAGCCCTGACATACGTTCCAGCAGGGAACAAGGAAAGAGACTTCAGAATATTCCAGGATTCATTACCGCAGTTTCCCCAAAATGGCAACAACAGTTTCACTGGGCTATGAGGGCCTTCCCTGGCCTGACAAAATCCATAAGATTTTTGTTTTTTGAAAAGTGGCAAAGCAGGACATTTCTCTTAGTCTTCCTTTCTTTTACCCTCCTGTCACCCCTAAGAAGCCACAGTCCTCTCACAGTCTAATCAGCATGGGGAGCTGCAGAATGAATGGGCTGGAAAATTCCTTTGAAAGGCAATAATAAATTTTTTTCATATATGAATTCGTGCTTGGTTCTTAGGAGCTCAACAACGTGAGCTAAATGGTTATTGTTTTTTTTTCATTCTTTTGTCCCTTCATAGAGCTTTTCAAAGGCACTAGCTTCTGTATAAGTTGTAAGTTTACGTTAAAGTTCTATGCTAGTCTGTGTTACACATTTTGGTGTGTTCTGTACTGCCCTGGGAGCTAACCCCCTTTCCCCAAAGAACTCTTTCTCAGCCCCTTCATCTGTAACCTTTCTGCAAGTAAATGCTAATTGAAAAAGAAAGAACACCACTAATCTTGGAATTTAAATGCATTTAACAAAACCAATCTCAATCTAAATTGTTGTTTCACCATTCCCTTTTCCCCAACAGATGTCGAGAAACTGCAATTCCTATTAAGAACACTTGACTGTTTACTCAGCAAGAGAACTTCAGGCTCAGGCTGCATCAATCTAAATGTGTTTCAGGACGTCAGTCTTTTGAAAAGTGCAGACTGTTAGTTGGTTATTTTTAAATGTAATCTTCACATAAAAGAGTTGCTGCATTTTTTCTTTTCACTTTGTCATCCCTCTCTCTCCATCTTTTTTATTTTTTTTTAATGATGGCATCGAACATAGATGTCCTGAATTTTTATGTCCCATTCCATTTAAGTTTCTCTTCATGGTGCTTTATTTCATTTTTTTCCTCTCTTCTTTTCAGCTTTGCAAGAAACAAATATTACTGAAGATTGTGAACATTACTGCAAGAAAAAAAAAAAAAAGATTCCAGAAATGTGATGTAGTAAGAATGTTAGACATTTAAAGCATAAATGTGGTTTCTTACAGGGGTTTACAGTAAAGCCTCTGTGAGTTTTGATCACAGACCTATGTAAAGTTCTCTGTGTAGATTCAGGAGACTCTGTGTGGTTTTGTTTTTTTGTAGCCTGGGTGTCACTAGTTAACCATGATCAGGAAAGTAGACATGTTTTTCCCCATTTTTCTCTTATCAGTTAACATGATCCTTCAGTTACTAGATGCAATATAAGTATTTGCAAATATATCCTTGGGTGATAATCGCTGGAATGTAGCTTAGGCCTCAATTCTCAGTTACATCTGGCTGTAACTTTGTACAGTTACATTGGTATGAGCGCCCCTTTAGCATGAGTCCTTGAAGCAGGCTTTACTATAGAATAAATTTCATTTGCTTTATTCATCAGGTTTTGTATTATGGTGGGTCAAGTCCTTCAATTCTTATGGGGGAGCTGGCAAGGCTGAGGACTGTAGGCTGTGTTTGCAGCCTGTGATGGCTGAGGCAGCTCCATCTCAAGCTGTGTGTTGCCTCAATGGGGATGGTGCTTTTCTAAGGCCTTTTGAATATCTGCATTTCCTCTGACAAAAGCAGGTGGGGGGAATGCCGTGGACCTCACAAGATCAGGCTTAGTCACATGGCTCTAAACCCCATCGCTCTTACGTATTGCAACGCAGAGAAAGTCATCAAAAGCATAGAATAGCATGCAGGTGAAAAAAAATTAGCTTAGATTATGAATGCTAACAGGTAACAGATAATTGGGTGCATGGATGTGTGTGTAGGTAAATGTCTGAAACTGAACTTTTGAACTCTCAAGCAGAAACCTGCTACTTGTTGGCTGCAATCTGTACAGGCTGGCTGTTGATTTTGATAATACCTGGACTAAATAAAAGTGGTGCATATAGAATGCCCCTGTTAATAAAGGGAAATTAAATGCAGCTAGCAAATATTTAACTGCTCATCTGTTTGGCTTCTGCATATTGACTATCTGGATAGTGAAAATGGGGGACTTGGTTCCAGAATGAAGACCTGGTACTAAACCAAAGGATTCCTGAGAAGAAGTGGTCTCGGAAAGAAGGTAGCCCAGGAAGAAGGCAGCTGGAGAAAAGATCCTGGAAGTGAGGAAGATCTGAGGGATCAAGAAGATTAAAACAGATGCCAAGGGATGCCCAAGGGCAAGCAATGACATCACGATCCAGCCCTCCCAGGCCAGCAGTGATCCCTGGTTGGAAGTCAAAATTTAGCAAACAGTGCTGTGGAGGTTAGTGTGTAAGTGAACGTGTAAGATAATCATGTTGGATAAAAGCTCTGGTTTTCTTGGTTCTTAAATAAACCTAGTGCCCAGATCCACCACAGGCTGTTGTTTGCTCTGTCACACTTGTGACAAAAGGGTGAAGAATGCTGATCCAGGTGTTAAAAGGTGGTACTCAGGTATCATGAGTATTGAATATTGTTTTAAATTAGGAAATCAGTGGGATTGAGATGTATAAATGCTTATCTAAATCTAGTTTCTGGTTTATAAGGTATCTATCTATACATGCTCTATTCAGTGGACTCTGCAGCCATCCATCTGCAATAGGTCCTGCTGTAGTCTGTTACCCAGCTAACAGTATTGGACAAACATTGAAATGCCATTTCACTTTTTCACCCTTTTTTAGTGGAAAGTAGAGAGAGGCACAACTGATTTATACTTTTTCCCTACCAGTGATTAGAAAAACAATGAAGAGCAACATGCTATACAACATGAATAAAGAAATGCAGCTTCAGTATCAAGTGCCCACAAAAACCTGCATTTTAGGGAGTCAAATAATTTGGTAGGTATGTATATAAAATTTGTGATCCAAAATATCTTTAAACTTTTATAACAAAGTATCTGCAGGGGTGCAAAGAGTCTGAATTAGATGTACAGTCTCTCAGAACAGTCTAAATCATATCGTAAGTTTGTTAAACTAAAAGTTGAGGGTTGTCCAGTTTCCTTGGGCAACTTTCTAAATTACAGTAGCATAATTTATGATCCTAGAAGTTGTGGCAAGCACAAAGGACTGCACAATCTATTTTTGAGATACTGCTGTTTAGATTACAGTTTAAAATTCAAAACCAATATATAAAATAACCAGCATTTTCAGTAGAGTTAAAAAGTTTCTGTAAATCAGATTTCTATTTTTGGTCTGACAAAGTAACCTTAAAAACAAAAGTTATTTTTCTGAAGAGACTGAATTATAACTAAACAGTTATTGCTTCCAAAAAGTTAGACCCAAAAGAAGCTCAGGTTTGTGGCTGTTTTGCTTTTCCTTCAACACCAGGAATGCGTTCGCTCTCTGCTTATATTTGGTTCAGCAAACACATTGACTGTGGTCACTGCAAGGCAAATTCCCCTCTCTGTGAGTGTTTGGCTCACCTGGGTTATCCTCTGACCCTCTTTCACAGCACCGTGAAAGTCTAATGAGAGAATAGAAAATTTTGTACATTCTTGTTTTGCATGAAGGATCATCCTCTTTCAAGATCTTGATATTTAAGATCAACTTGTAGTGTTTTTTTTCATCTCCAGTATAATTTCATTTGAGGTTTGTGCTTTTTCATGGGGTCTGTGGTTGATTTGTTTCTTCATTCTGAAGTGAGAAGACCTTCAAATTCCCACTCTCCACTCCAGTAGTGGGCTGCAGGAGAGAATCAGCACCTGCACAGGGGAAGAAACAGAAGCAGAGAATGGCTTGGTCCCCATTCAAATAAACACCTGACTCTGGCATACCAGAGTGATGTAAGAAAGCAAGCTGTAAGAAAACAAGAAAGCCTCTCTGACCTGTATGGCAGCACATCAAAAGCTGTAGCCTGCCTCAGTGTATTTATGCTGTTCTTTTCACTGCGTCATGCAGAGGATAAACAACCTGGCCTTCCAGCTCTAGAGATGGAGTATCCAGCTCTAGAGATGGAGCATCCAGCCCAAGATTCAAGCACAGATGTGTCATCCTCCAGAGCAATGATCTCTGAATAGTATTGCAAAAAAAACATTTGTACTGAAACAAAAACGTTACACATTGAGCCTGGAGCCCATTCAGAGCTGTGTGCTCCCTCCTGCTGTCACAATGCGCTCTCTTAGCACCCAACTCAGCCACATTCTAAAGGCAATCAAAATGGGGATTTTGTCCCAATCCACGGTGAAATAGGTCTCTTTTCATATAAAAGTACTAATTTCCTTCACTATCAAGGGCCAAACATGAACTTTTTGTTGTCACCTACTGTTGTGGTAACTAAGGACCACACAGCCGTTCACTCACTGCCCCCTTTCCTCCCCCCTGCTCCCAGAGGGATGGGGAGGAGAATCGAAGGAATGTAACTCCCACAGGTTGAGATAAGAACAGGCCAGTAACTAAGGTATAACACAAATCGCTGCTGCTACCACCAATAATAATAATAATGGAAATAACAAGGGAAGAGAATACAACCGCTCACCACCCGACGACCAATACCCAGCCTGACTGAGCAGTGATCTAACCCTTCCGGGTGAGTGCCTCCAGTTTACATAGTGGGCATGATGTGCTGTGGCATGGAATACCTCTTTGGTCAGTTTGGGTCAGGTGTCCTGTCTCTGTTTCCTCATGGCTTCCTCTCCTCCCTGGCAGAACATGAGACTCAGAAAATCCTTGGTCAGACTAAACATTACTAAGCAGCAACTAAAAACATCGGTGTTATCAGCGCTGTTCCCAGGCTGAAAGTCAAAACCACAGCACTGCACCAGCTACTGAGAAGGAGAAAAATGACTGCTACTGCTGAACCCAGGACACCTACTAATTCCCACATCAGTTACATGGTTATTTATCTTTTTGGTCCCATGACTCTTTCCAAACTTCTGAAGAAAATTGTTACAGCTGTGTGCAAACCTAGTCATCTCCCACTGATAAAGTACAAATAAGGTGCTACTTGGACTTCTCTATTGAGGCTTTCTATGTAGAGAGAGCTGGTGATATTTTTCAAGATTAGTTTGTAGTATGTTTGCAAACTGCCATTAGGTAGAAGAAAATTTTCACTTCAGCAATTAAATTTATGCTCAGAAACAGCAGAAGAGGGTTAATGGGCAAGAAAATATGCTGAAACCTCTAGGAACTTCACTTTAAAAGATTTGTTTGTTCAGTTAGAAGTAAATGCCTGTAGCCTTGCTAGGTATTCCAACTACCCCAGATTCATCATGCTGCAAACTGTACCCTGTGTCTTGAAAAGGTCAGAAAAATTGAAAATTGCTTTACTTCTCATAGACAGTAAGGTTTTTTAGTTCTGGGCTTTGGTTCAACAATTATGTATGTTTATGTTTAGCTTTTATTCTGCTTGGTTTTGAATATGTACTTAAACATTTGAATAAAGACTTTGATAGCCAAAACAGAAAAAAGAAAAATAAACACTGGTTTTTAGCTGCTAAATTCACCTTTGCAAATGAAGAAGAGTCAGACCACTTTGTTTCCTGGCTGATAATTTCCTATCAGTGATAGTACTCATACAATACAGTACAATATGATGCAATACAATAAAATCCTTCTAATTAATTAATTAATTCTAATTCTAGTTAATAAATTAAAATAAATATTTCATAACAAAGTTTTAAAACCAAACTGTAAAGTAATTTACAGATTATTTTTGCAATTTATACCTTTATTACTGTTTTCATTTAAGGTGACAGTGAGAAAGGCAAATGTTTGGCTGGTGTTACAGGATGAACTACTCTGTCTAGAACTAGAAATTGTGACTCCTGTGTCATGATTAAAATCCACAAGAGACTTTAAAGACAATGAGCGGTTTACTGGTCAATGTTGTTCAGTAGTTAAATGATATTATTTTTGCCATGGTCACTGATTAGCTGAGAGCTTTCTGGAAAGTAATTTTAAATTTTTAAAAGTAAAAGTTTATCTGTTTGGTGAATCAAAATAGAACAAAAAATAATTACAAATGAATATCATGAACTTTCACAAAAGATGTAACGTTTATAAAAATTTACATGCTTTTTTTTTTTTTCCAAGAAGCATTTGATTTCATTTAAGCAGCAGTTCCAATTGATACTTTTCTAATTTTTTTTTAAAAATGCACCCAAATCTACAAGGTGTTCTTTTTAATTTTCTCTTTTCCTGCAAGGATTAGTAACATGTACCCTCACAGAAATCCTGTAGGACTCATCTTTTATGCTGAATGAGGACCTTATATTTCATCTCATGGAGCACTCACTCAAAGGAATGCCTATGTTTCATTTCTGTGAATAAAATGCTCAGGGGTTCAGAATTCATAACCTCTTTCTTTAAGGTACCATGCAATTGTGAATGAAAGATGATATTGCAGTGAAAAACATGGATGATTGCGATTTATTATTATCCATTATTATTTCCATTTATATCTCACTATTTTTAACTTGCTTGCAAAAATTTTTCATCATACAACTTAGTCCAGATTGTATGATAATAAGTGAATAAATAATGTTAGCGGTTCCCTATCCTGTTTCTTTTCCTTTTTTTTTTTATTTTTTATTTTTATGAAACCAGATTTCTAGATGTGAATCATCACTTTGTATTCCCCATCCCCCGTAAAAACACAGCTATAATTTTGTAGACATTGCTATGTATCTGAGGTGAATGTTTGGTAGAATTCTGTTGGCATGTGACAAACAAACAAACACGTAAACAGAGTAAATAGACAAATACAATACATTCTGCAAATTTTGCCAGGATTCTGGGAGCATTCATTACTGACCTGAAAAAAGATTTTATTTTTTGTTCCTCATGTGCTGTTTTCTGTATGTTGTGTCACACAAAGCATATTCTGCACAATCTGTGAAGCCTCACATTAGAGAGAGTGAAAGTTAAGTGAATTTTATAAGGATTATTTATTATATTGCAAATCACAGCCTGGCATAGTGCATTTCTTCACTGAAATATGTTTTTAGCACTTTGGAAATCCCTTTGTATGCATGTGAGTCGATTAATTTCCCTGCAAGCATACGTGCTACTCTATACACTTGTTATGTGTTTGTAGCTCTCGGTGTGTAATGAGACATTTTTGCTGTTGCTGATAATTCTGTAGATTCCATTGTACTCAGACATATGGTGTCAGTTGTTTGAAGGCTTTAGAAACCCTTGGATTGGCTGTATTGTATAAATGCGATAATCCCCATAGAAAACTTCGGACTACTCAGACCAGATTTTAAAATCCGCATGCTCACAGGCAGACTGGGGAGTTTTAAAAATAAACGGGCCCATGTAGATAATTTAACATTAATGGCCCGAGCCAACAAGAAGTGCAAAACATTCAGCCCCCAGGAAGAGAGTGATACAAAGTCTGAGATGTGCTTCCACAGGGCATGAGCCAGATGCAAATACGTAGAACCAGAATTTTTTAACTATTCAGGATGTATTAAATTAGAGTTATTAAAGGACAAATTTAAAATACTTTAGTAAGGAAGAATGATGATCTGCCTTCTCTCTGTAGTCCTAATCCAAAGCCAGCAGCAGCCAATCAAAAGACCCCATTGATTTTGATGGGTTTTCTGTTCAGCCTTATGTCGGCAAGCTGGATGAAAGGCAGCTACAGGGAATTGGAGGTCACTGGTTTAGCAGATGCTCCTGGCTTCCCCTAAACCCATGGAAATCACCAGAGGTCCTTCACAGACTTGTGCATCTGGGGTGAAATCATGACTCCATCTCAGTTAGTCTCTAGTTTTACCACAAACTAGGTGGAAACCAAATTTTACCCTTGATGTGGGTAGGCCAGTTTGTTTGGTTTGTTCTGGATATTAAGTATCCCTGATGGGGGTGTTCTATTTGGATTGTCCCAGGAGGCCTCTAAATAGAAGGGTTTTGGCTATTAAGTTTCTACAGCATTACCTGATTTAGCGCATAAATACATAATTTTTATGATCTGAACCTTGATGCAAAACATTTGTTATTGTAGCTGCCTAATAAAACAAATATTTGTCAAAGACCAAAACTGAAGTGAATAAGGAGCATTTTCCCTTGCAATATCATGCCCTTAAACTGTACTTCACCAAGACTGTGCCGAGCTGCAATAAGACTGACTACAGATAGTGTTTTAGCAGAGTAGGAATAGCATTTCCTCCATCCTTCTAATATATTTACTTTCATGAACTGTGGAAAAGGTTTTTTTTTTAGGGAAAATGAGTACATTAGTGGGGTCTTCCATGCACTATAATGAACTACCAGGCTTCAACTTATTTCTATTCATTACTTGTATAGCTCTTCTGTTTAGAGCAGCAGAGCTCTGAAGCCCAGGTTGCAACTAGGTCCGATTGCTCTGGGTGGGATACAATCAGAGAGTTAACCAACTGAACAATGTGTAATGATTTGTAACTTCATTGCTATTGTGTACTGCAGGAATACCAGAATGGGTGCAGCCCAGCACTGTGTCACCAGCTAGAAATTATTCACATCTTTTTCTCTCTTTGTGACGGAAACTTAAAACTCTTGGATGAGCATCGGCCAGCTGCTGTTCAACCAACAGGAGTCAGATATGTAAGACCAGAGGAAAAATTAGTTCTACGGCCTATGTGTAGGTACACAAAGAGGGTTAAGCAGAGTGGGAAAGCATAAAAGATTTTAGTCTTAGCTTCCCTTGAATTCCTTAAGGCTAAATGGATCTTTTAGGTTATGTTAGGAATAATATACCTTTGGTGATGAAAAGACACTTTTTCCTTGTAACCTTTCCACTTGCAGTCCCTTCTAACATTAATGCTAGGGGAATTTCCAGATAATATGTTTGCAAGCTTTTGGTTTTCTGTGTGCTGCTGGACCAGCACTAAAGGGAGTTATTTGTGCTGGAGGATTGACCTCCATTCATGTCTATATATTTTCTTCCTTTGTGACTTTGTGGAAGATGTCCAAATGAGCAAACTGCAGCCAATGTTTCCCAAAACGAAAATGAGAATGCTCCTTCTTTTGAAGCTGTGGTGGAGGAAGCAGAACTGAGCCTTTTTGGCTCTTTTCTGAAGATGTCTTGTCTATCTCTCAGCTGAAGTTCAAAAGATTGTTAGGAGTATTCAGGTAAAGCACTCAGAAAATCAAAAGATAGTTTATTCAATGGAAAATTTTTACTTAAATTTAATTTTACTCCCAAATGATTGTTTTTAGATGACCAAACCCAAACATGCTCATTCCACTGGAATTATTTAGATGAGACAAATACAATTCCATGATTCAACCAGACAGAGAGATCAAAGGTTTCTTGAAAGGTGCAATTCTCCTTTCGGTCATCGGAAAAACCAGTTGTATGCTTACTACTGGAGTCCTTTGCATTCTTGTCAATATTGCTGCTATCAGGAAGGGAAGAAAATGGCATGTTTGACAATGGGGAGCTGTTTCTCTAGAACCTAAAACCACCTTGTTTGGGAATATACCCTATCCTTTTACTCACATATGTATGCAAGAGACCATAGCTGATATCAGAGGAGTTGCACATGATGTGTTTTATTCTGTGAATAGGAAATATTGGGATTCAAAGTGCTAGTTACTGTTTGCATACAAATGCCCTGTTTCAATAACATAAAGGGCTCTATAAGTTGCAGATAAGTGTTTTGTGAATCAAGCCCTAAATCCTCTCTTTGTTTTAACTGGAGACTTTAGCCAGGGGATAAGCACCATCAGACATTATTCAAACATTTTACGGTTTGCAATGGAAATATTCTTTTGTAAAAAAAGAACACTTTAAATAAGAGAAAACAAACAGTTTCACTGGAAGTGTCCTGGTTATGGATATCTTCTTTACACCTCAGTGGCTTGATGTGACTATTAGCTGGCATTGGGCTGTTTTATAACTGGTGCAATTATTTTGTCAAAGGTTGTAGGGTTTTTTCCTCCTTAAAAAAAAAAAGTTAGTTTACAGTTTATTAACTTAGATTACTGCTAATACCTCCCGTGGGTCTTTCTACTGAAACAAGGACCAGGATAACTGATTTCTTAAGACCAATCTGGAAGACTTTAAAACGCATTAATAGCTATCACTGAAACAGCAGGAGGAAGAATAGTCTGTCAATTGAGTTTTTGTCTTCCTTTTTTCTTCCTGTTCTCTGCATAAACTTTTCCCCAAACTTTATCTATTTATCTGTTATCCAGTCTCTCTATTTCTCTTCGATTTTTCTTTTTCTTTTTTTTTTTTTATAGCTATTAACAGGCTAAGTTTTCAGTGAGTGCAAATAATCAGCAATGACTCTTTTTGACTGTTCAGGGAGCACATTAGCACATAAATAGGAAACAAAGACTGGTGTTAAGATTGTTCTGGGAAAAAGTAAAATGATAGTTTAAAGTGTAAAAGCCTGAAGTCAAAACACCCCACTCTCAACAAAATCTTAAACCAGTGCAGAATGTCATTAATGCTTAACATTTGATCCTTTTTATACCTTTTGCTTCTTTCTGTGCACAAATGTTATCAAAATCAACATACACAGGTTAAACATTTATACATGCAAGTGTGTGGTTTGCATGTCTTTGAAGAAGGCAATCATTAATTATATGACTCTATCAGCAAGAAAAGTATTTTCCTTCTCCCACTGTTTTGGCATGGCTCCTTCAGCCATACGTTTTTGTCCTATTCCTCACCTTCATGGCCAAAATAGGAATGTGTGAATTAAGGCTGAGCAGAAGTGCCTAATCAGTGTGCCTGAACTAGTGTCTGAGAAATCTGCTGAAGAGCATGACAGAAAAATTTTTCTTACTTTTAGTCCCTTGTTGCAGTTGCTACAGTGAATAATGAAGGAAATTTGGTTTGCTGTGGAAGGACTGTAAGCAGTTAAAACAGCTGGGCTGCTTGTTTTTCAGGTCCTAACCCTGGAGTACTCAGTGCCAAACATGAGAAAGTGATAATATGAGTCCATATTTGCAGGAATAAAAATGTAGATATAAACTGAGAAATTATAATACTCTGAGTGTTCTCATCTTTTCTATGACTTGAAGTTGTGGTGCTAGACAGTTTGGAACATTAGCCATCCAGCTGAGATGCTGGATGAAATGTCATTTCTTCCTTAGTTTCTTTCCTGAGTAGTGAGAATCATGTGCTAGTTACGTGTTAATTTTCATGGTTTTGGTGCACTGCCTGAACTGAAAAGGAAGCTGTACAAAACTAAGTAACTAATAATTATACTTTCGTTAAAGACCTTATAATTAAAACACCCTTATTTCTATTATTTGGAATAAAGAAAAAATGGAGTGGGGATGGGCAGAAGGGGTGCTCTGATGCCTCGTCTAATGGGAAGATGCAGATAACTCAGAAATAGAGGCTTTGAGACCTGAAAAGATCAAACAAGTCCAGTTTAAATGCATCTTGATCTGATACAGCACTGCAAACATGTATGAAGTAAACTGAGGCAAAGTTACTGAACACCTTTACCAGGAACTGGTGTTTGTCATAGCAACATACTCTGAATTGTTCATGATACTATTAACCAGAGTGCAGCACATGAAGAAAAGATCTAACCTAAAACAAGATATAAAGTAAGAGCATGGAGCTACATATTAAGAAACATTTCTGAAAATGCTGCTTAGGAAACAGGTTAAGTTATGTAGAGCTCAGTTATCAACATCAACAGGCTCTATAAATCAGCATAACTCCTTCAAAGCTGGTTTTACCATATTTACAGAATGGTGTTGTGGTCTGTATTTTGCTTAACTGAAAAGGTTTGCGGACGTAACTTTTCATTAAAAGTTGCTCCCAGGAGTTTATTTCCAACCTATTCATTGTTTCAGTAGAAAATGTTTCATTTTCAGTCCTGAATGGGGGTCATACCGTAATCCTCTCTCTTCAGGATTTTACAGTTTTATTCATCATTGATTCACAAATGTATATTGAAAGAACCAATGTTATCAGATAGGCATGTTACAGCATAATCTAATTTTCCTGGAAAGAGTTTTGCATACAGATCTGTAGTGTGCTAAAAATGGGACCACTTTGATAAGAAAATCAAAACTTAAAAAAAAATAACCAATGAATTTATTGGGAAAGTACATATGTCATTTTTCTACTACCAGCTCTTTTTGACACTCAGTTGTTGATGTTCAACTAGTCCTGTAGTAAAAGTGCCTACAGTATATGACAGATAGTATGATAATGAAATGGCATACTTTTCTGTTATACTGAAATTTCAATAAGGATGGAATTCTGCCTCAAAAAGAGGGCAGTGATCTTCTCACAAACACTGTCCTTTGTCCTGAGGCACACAAAATCCCCAAATCCCTAAAATATTTTATCTAAAGATAAGATAATTTTGCACCAGCCCAAGCCTGAAAAAGAAAAGTATATCAGATGCAGCTGGAAAAGTCCTGTTGCTTAGGGAGAAGGTAAATTAAAGGTTTCTATCTTATCTGTATTTCAATTACGATTTTATTTTTGGTCCCTGGCAGTGAAGACAGTTGAAGTCTTAGGAAGTCACAGGTGTATGAAAAAAAGAATCTTTAATGGTGGAGATGTATATATTTGAACTATTTTGCTTTTCTTGTGGGGTATACATGACATTCAAATAAAAATGTGGAATCTTATGGAGGGTTTGAGTCCACTTGAAGATTGACTTTTTCTTCTGTTCTTTTTCTTATCAATAATGACCTAGTTTAAGAGTACTGCTCTGCCTGGATCATTCTAGATGTCATTTGTAGTGAAATCAGTTGTGCAAGGACCAAAACCAGTTAATCAGAAAGGAGATGATCAGACTTCCATTGGTGCCCACGATGCATATTTGTATTCAATTTTCTAGCAAGTGGATGACAAAGTCTTGAGGTAAATACCTCTTAGCTCTTGGGCACCACGGTCTGTGAGTAAAGACCAGAGAAGACTTCCACCTTCTCTGTTGGGCTGTTCAATTACGATGTAAGTCTAGTTCTTGCTGAAGGTGTTGACATTTCATCAGGTGCCTTTGCAGTTGTCAACATGTTTTTGCTAACTGCTTTACCAAAGACATCCAAGACTAAGTTCTCCTAGCCATTGGTATCATCAGTGCAAAGATGCTGCTGCTGGGTATGCAGATAGCTAAAGCTTGTCTTCAGTGACAGGGGATTTATTTATGTAAACAAAAATCTCACAGGTATATGTATGAAGCTGATTTATCATAACAGAAATTCTTTACTGTAAGGGTGGTGAGGCACTGTAATGGCTTGCCCAGGGAAGTTGTGAATGCTGCATTCCTGGCTGTGTTCAAGGCCAGGTTGGACAGAGCCTTGGGTGGCATGGTTTAGTGGGAGGTGTCCCTGCCCATGACAGGGGGGTTGGAACTAGATGATCTTAAGGTCCTTTCCAACCCTAACTATTCTATGATTCTATGACTCTATGTTTCTATCAATATATTTTGGTGGCTTAGTAGGTAACAACCATAAACCTGTTCTCATGAGCCCCAGTAGGCAAGTGAATCTTCTTCAAAATTATCCTAGCCCAATGGGAAGATGACAAAACATTCTTCCTTTGCCTATATTTCTACCATGAGCACCACAGATGGGTAACTTTTTGTGGCTTTATTATTATCAGCAGACCTTGGAAGTGCTGGTGGAAGAAGCACTGTTTCCCATGATTTAACTGCACCCAAGCACTGGAATTTACTTCCCTCAGCTGATGAAGAGTTTTAAAGACCCAAATGCCACTTCCTTGGAAAAGTGATGAAGTCCTTCATATCAGTACAGACAAAAGAGAGGTGAAAGAGATGGAGCTCACAATATGGATCCAAAAAGGCTAAGAAAGACTGAAAAATCCCTTAGCAGATTTGAGGTAAATAATAGGAATCTGAACTGGGCTGTGATAGCTAAAACTCATATCTATTTAGAGTTTTACTGGAGAAAATTCTGATCTTTTCTGCTTTCTTCCAGATAATAAATGCTCTGAAAATGAACCTGCTGACTGTACCTTCTGAGTTTAGCTGCACCAATGCTATTTTAAAGTAGAGGGTAAAACTAGTGAGAAAAAGAGGCTAGAGAAGGTGAGAGAAAGTGAGAGAAAAATGCTACAAATGCATAAAATTATAATAGTGAAAGAAATATCAAGCTCCAAAATATTTTCAGTCTCATAATTATTCATTTGCATTAAAAAGGCATGAATAGACCCAAAACTTTGAAAATGGGATGATTCAGTGTGTAAATTTGTTAATGTCTGAGTACACACACATATTTATACTCTCTACTTATAGAAATGCAGAATATTCATATATTTGAGCCTGTGTGTATTGAGTCTGCACATATACAAGGTTTATTTGCTATCTTCTTGTTTGGGAAAGGAAGGCAGAGAAGAATTCTCTGTCTTCTACCATTCCTCTTGGCAATATTTTCTTCTGTCTGTCTCAGATTCCCACACAATATTTGCTAAAGCATTTTCCAATCAACACAAGATTTGAACAATTCCATGACTCGTTGCATCCTGTATTTTGTTCTATTCAGCAAAATGTGTATTTCCTCATTGGCATCATGGAAACACATCAGGATTTTCATGTGACACAATTAAAATTCACAGTGCATTCTCAGAAAGTGTACCAGGCAAATATTTTAGGGTCTGGTGGTGCCCTATGGAGAAAGACCTGCAGAAATTACCAGAATAGAATGATGAATGGATTCTGGATTATTCTGCAGTTGAAAAGTCTCAGAAAGCTATCTAATCGATCTACTGCTTAGTGAACAGGACTCGCATTCAGTAATGGCAGCAGAAAACATTAAAGACAATTGTATATGATGTAGTATTCGGTCAGATTCATCTACAGTGTATAGTCATTTCCAAATGGCATTTTGCTGTTCTTTGTTCTGTAGCAGTGTCTAATATTTCTAAACATTTTTAGGCTCTGTGACACCTTAATGGTATACAATAACAGTATGCTTCCCTCTTAGAAAAATGGATACTCTCATTTTTCTAAACATTGTGCCTTTACCTTTAACCATTTCCATTTAAATGCAAATTTCAATCATGTCCACCTCTCTGTATTACAAGGGGAACCCAGGGAAAAGACTGTACCTTAAATCCTCATTTCTCCATAAAGGGAGCAGTTTCCTTCAGGTGTGTCACTCCATGTTATCTATTTTCCTTCTCATTTTATACGTCATCACTGTGGCAAGTTTACCTTCCAGAATTCACAAATAAAAACAAGTCTTCTATTTGGTTGGAAACTCTGCTTTTTTTATGTATTAAAATAAAATGGGCATTCATTGTTATCTTTATTTCTTGTTAAATTTGTCTGACATAACCTAATGACATGGAAATTTCCCATTCACAAGTGTATGAATTATTACCAGCATTTACAACTGCTTATACACTCGAAAGTTTATAATTCCCTAAACAACTGTGGACAAATTAAGTGAATAATATCATAGGCATGGATCAACCTCATAATTATTGTTCCAGCTTAAAGGAAATAATTGAATTTCAGGGTTAAGGATAAAACGTGATGCTATGAAACATATGTGATACTGGTGTCAGTTTTCTGAATGTCTGTTCTTCTTATGCAGTTTAGCAACACATTTGAGCAATTCATTAAGGTGTCTCTGCTTAGAGAGTCTTCGGAGAGAAAGTTACATTTGAATCTGGTGTGTAAAAAACACTCAGAAATCAGCCAGCCCAAACAAAACATCTCCCTCCGCTCGCCCCTCAAAAAAAAAAAAAAAAAAAAAAAAAAAAGAAGAAGAAAATTCCATACACTTTATCTGTTGTTAGTCCCTCTTGATTTACTTTTGACAAGAGAGGGCACTGTGCTAACATTCTAAAGAGTGGACATATTTGTATACACTTGTACACTTGCCTCTGAGACAGAAAATAAGCCAGGGATTAACCCCTGAACCAATTACTTTACAACATAGCAACTACTTCAACAAAAAAAAAAAAAAAAAAAAAAAAAAAAAAAAAAAAAGGTGGGGGAGGGGAAGGGAGAGACAATTTAACTAATTAGTGCAAGTCACAATGTTCTCTATGGTAATTACTCAGTTGGAGGAAAAATTGTTGAGTGGGCTCATATGCAAGAGAATGTCTGCTTTGGAGTGTATTTATTAATTCTCACTTTGAGTCAGCTTTTACTGACTGAGAAATTTAGCTAAAGATACTGGCTGCAGTCCTTTAAGAGAATTATACATATTGGAAATGCTGCACAAATATATTGTTTCAGCAACTGTTTATTTTTAACCCTTAATTAAATTCAGCCATGTGCATTTCTAATTCTCCAGTGTATTTCTGGTGTTGGAGAGGTTTAAGATCACTTTATGTAAGTCAGAGACATCTTGTGTCTGTCATTTTAAAACTAAGGGTTAAATGTAGCTCTGATATACAACTTGCCTTGCAAATAACTTACTTTTTAACTGGGGTTATTTGCCTTGCAAATAACTTACTTATTAACTGGGGTGAAAGTGATTCTGAGCACAATTTTTAATGTCGATATTAAGTAGGGGCACTTCAGTTCTGAGGTGGCTGGGGCTGGAGGAAGGAGGCAGTTTAAGACTTCAGGTACCTGCACTTTATAAATAATATTCTGTTTTAGTGTCAGAATTTGGGTACCTGGAGCTGCTTATAATTTTCAGGAAATCTTGTCTCTGAATGTAAAGCTGTGTTGCTGGTAGGGGCAGTAAATTTTTCTTCTGCCTTGCTGCCATATGTCTAGTGCATTCTTGGTGAGATGTTATTGTTGATAAGGGCAAATGTTATCTGACAGAAAGCAGAAGTTAGAGGATGTTATTTATATTTTAAGCTTTAATAAATGTCTTTTTTACTCTTAATTTTTTCTTTTTTTGAATTGCAACAGCTACTGTGGGGGATTCATGGAACCCCCTATTGAAACACAAAGGGGGTTTCATAAACTTTGACATTTTGGACTTTACGTGAAATATATGTATAATCCACAAAATGTTAATGCTAACTGTACTTTCAGATAGCAGAAGACAGACTTTTACCAGTAGCTGAGGCAATAGATTTGGTATTAATTTGATTATGCAGGCTTTTGTGCCTTTGACTTTAACTGTTCTCAGTTGACACCAGTGGTTTGTTAGGGATATTTAAGAATGATTGTACTCTGTTAAAGAAATCTTACTTATGTTTGTTGCTTGTAATTGTGGCTTGGGAAAAATCATTGTGGCAGGTTGGGGAGTTCTGTGACTACCTTGGTTTTCTTATTTGTTTGTGCAAACTCTATACCAGAAGTATAAAAGATAAGAGAACTCCTTTCCTTTTAATAACAAAAACTCTGCGGTTACTTCCCTTAAATGTTTGTTCTTTCTCCAAACTGTAAATCCTCCTATAGTAAAGTTGGGCAAAAAAGGAAAAGCAAGAAATGCTCTGAAAGCTTCAACTCTCTGACTTTTTATTGAAAAAAACAGGACACAATTTTTTTTCTACTTTATAATAATGTTTGTTTCTTCCTAATTCATGCAGGCTGGGGCAAATTACTACATGGTGCTAATTGATTTGCAGAGACTACTATCTCCCACAAAAGTGAGAAAACCTCAGTTGAATCTGTTTCTGTCATTTATTTTGTTCTTCAGTTTTTGAGCTTGAAGGATACATTAGTTAATGGGGAGTTCCCTGCTCTCTGTCTTGATCCAGAAACAGACAGGTAAAATTAACAGGCATTGCTTGAAGATTAGCTATCATTAAGTCTAGCTTTGACATGTGGCTAATTGAACAAATACCAGGTACAACAGGAAATAAAGAATAATGGGTAATACTTAGAAAAGACTTGCTTCTCCTTAAATCTAGTACAAGTGTGATAGTGCTTTTATAAACTCAAGAAAGTTAAGTAATCTTTATACACTGATTACTGTTAAAACTATATATCCTCTATGGTAATTCTTTGACAAATGTGGTGCAAGGGTTTTTTTAAGTGAGAAATGTTAGACCTTGCTGTGAACAAAATTATAAACCTTTTCTTTATCCTGCTGCAAGAACTTATTTCTTGGATATTTTTCATTTAATTTTGCATTTTGGCTTTCGTTGTCTTACTTGTAGGTAGGCAACTGCAGATATGGATGAGTGTTTCAGTAACTTGCGTTTTCACATAAGCTACTGTAAAACCAGGATGGAGTAATGAAGAACTGAATTATTGTAAAACTGAACCAGAAAAGAAAAAGGATTATAGCTCCAAACTCTGTTTATGTCTCATCCGTGTTTTCGTATCTCCAACAGTCATTACGCATGTGTGCATAATATCTGAACCCATTTTACTAAAGTGAACCCTGTGCAGATTGCATAAAAAGAGGGGTATTTCACCACTGTAAAATCCAAAGAAAGATATATCATTCAAACTGAAAAGTGGCCTGATATTTATTTGCACAACCTTCAGGAAAGTGTATTTAAGTGAGTAAAACACAATTTAAAAAAGATCCTAATTGAGAACAAGCAAAAACTTCAGAAAATATTTGGACATCTAATAAAATACAGTGCAGATAAACTCATCAGGATTAATTGCTGGATTTTATGAAATAAGCCCATTTTCTTCAGACAAATACATAGGGCTTAATTCTCTTTTTCTGCTTAGCCCTATGTATGGTGGTAATGATAACAATGTATGGATGTATGCGTAGATGTGTGTGGGGCATGTTAATGTATATGCAAGCAATCTCTCTATTGCACATTTATACTGAGAGCACGCACATAGTTCTAGCACACACACTTCAAAACAAAACAAAAAAACAAACAAACAAACAAACAAAAAAATTAAACCTCTGCAAGCCCTAGGCTTTAAATTCACCTACACTGTGGTATGTGGTAGACTGGCAGGCTGATTTTTATAATGAATGATGTTTAAAAGGCCCTGGCTTTCTTTCATAAACAATACATGACTTTTCTGATCCACATATAAGGAGGCAAGTATGTGAACTAGTCAGTTAGAATCTAATCATCTTTGTACAGTTATTTTCTTACTTCCTATTTTCAGCTGCTGATGTCTAAAAGTGTGTCAGAGTTAATAGCTATGAACATTCCATAATGTTGTTGAGCTTTGGTTTGCTGCTCGCTCTAATGGGTAAAAGGAAGCAAACATATTACATTGGTGAAAGGTGAGCATCCAAGTCAGTGGCTAAACTGTCAGAGGCCATGAGGCTTAGTGAGTTTAGTCCAATAGCCATACTGTGTGACTTAGAGTTTATGATACACAGTACGATATGTCACGCACAAGAGGCTATCACAACTTCGTTTGATGTCTCATACGTCTTAGAATAGAATTTGTCTTTTTAAAATTAACCTGTTTTAAGATCATAAATTGTGCCAACCATACATCTACATGGGGGAATCATCTGAAAATTAAATCCCCAAGTGTGATCCGTTTGTTTTTGCTGTCAGGCTCAACCCCAGGAACTTCTAAGCAGTTACTGTTGTTGCTGCTTTTTAATGGGGTAGGACAGTAATGCACAGCACTCCACATGTGTCCTGATCTTGTCTTGAGATTGACACATTTGACCTCAGGTTGGTATTGAAAATCCATCTGAGGCCAAACAGAACTACAGTGCCCCTCATGAAGAAGAGAAAGAACTTCGAAATTTGAAGTGCTGGAAATTGTTCAGTGATCAGTGGATACTACAATATGAACTTTAGTAGCCTAGAGAGAGTTGAGGGGGAAAGGAAGAAGCTTTTTTGACTTATAATGTAGCACAGTACTTGTTCTTGTCTCCTGAAGTCTAGTTATTGAGTGCTGAATCATCATGTGACGAGGAGGCCTGTGTTGCGTTATATCAGAAATATAAAGATAGATCATTTTCTTTCCCCAAAAGATTGGTAATTATTAACTCAATAAAAAGAAGGGCTTTTTACCCTCACCTGTGGGTAGGAGTGAGAAGCAGATAATCCACTGTCAGAACATTTCTAATTTTAACTAGTGTGGGTATTTCTCAGGTAAGTGAAGAAAGGTAGTGAAACTGTGCATTTATACAACCCAGACAATGAGCCTCTGGACCTACTGTAAGTGCTGATAATACAGACCCAATGCCATTCAATGCCTAAGCCATTTCAAACAACCATATTTAATGAGATTTGAGTCTACACTGCCCTGAGCAGAACACTAATATAACACGAGGCACTGAACAGCTCTCATGTCCCATTCACATTATACAAAGCGATGCGAGGGTGGCTCCAGATGACAAGTTGGCACTACTATTTTCTATTCCTTAGAAATACCAGGTGCCATGCTGAGAGGCAACCAGCTTTACGTTTTTGAAATCAGAAAGTTTGATTTCATACTGGCTGCAGTGGACTTCTAGGAATAGCTCTGTAAACCACTGCAGTAAAGCTGATTTTAATTGGAAATGTGCACAGAACAAATAAAAGGGGAAATATTTCACAGTGGAATATTTCTGATAACTGCGACTTTAAGAAGAAAGTTGACAAGAAGATCTGCTTTCATCATTAAAGAAGTGTGTGGTACAAGCTGCCCTGCCTTAATCGCAGCTGTCATGAGGAAAGGAAATAGATTTTTAGAGTCCAGATAGGATTTCTCCTTGGAAAAGTCATGAGTGATTGATGTAAGACACAAGTAAAAAGCTCCTCACTAAACGTGTGTTGTCTACACTTTTGAGTCCTGCCTCCCCCCACCCGATATGGTGTTGTCATGATTTTAACAAGTCACAGGAAGAGTTAAGTCTGTGCTTTCTGAATAAATTAGTAGAGTCACAAAATGACACTTCCCTGACCTTTGCAAAAGGTGGAGAGTATAACGGTAAGACATACAGGGCTGTTAAACAATGTTGGGGTTTTTTTATCCACTCTGACAAAAGGTGCAAGCTCTTTAAAACAGTTTCCTAATGCACTTCAGGAAGAGAGCTAACTGACTGTCATAAGATGACATGCGTAACACAGAGATCTTGCTACACATTTTGATGCAAAGGAACACCCTGTTAGTTGAAAATCATTGCTAACTGGATTCAGATGTTAGAGATGAAGAACATGGAGCACTGTACATTTGGTAAAGCTTAAAGATGCTTAAAAAAAAAAGGATCGTAAATCTTTAGCTGTGGCCTTTTATCAGCTCTTAATTTGTCATGGTATTTTAATTACTTTCAGTGTAAAAACCTTAATCCATATGTTAGGGGAGACCATGCTTCATTCTTGCTCCTCCTAAAACATAGTTTTAAAAAATTAGCAGCCCTGTGTGCACATGGATGCTTTAAAAGCTTGCAATGCACCATTTCCAAGTTCTCTTAGCTCTATGTTATGCACACATTCAGATAGTTGTACCCATGCTGACTCTGGAAGTTAAAACTTCAAACCTTAAAACTGACATAAATTTGTTTGGATGGCTCCATTTTGGGTGGAACCTGATTTTCAGAGAGCTTGCGCTCAACAGTGCTGTAAGAAGTTGCATTTTAAGTGTTTCGAGAGAGGTATCAAAAAAGGGTAGTGTTTGTGGCTCTTGAAAAGAAAGAGCCTTTATGTGGTGAGAGGCGGCTTACTTTAATTTTTTTTTTTTCTTTTTTTTTCTTTTTTTTTTTTTGGTGGTTGTTGCCCTTTTTATCACCTTATTTTCAGGACTTACATATGTGACTACTGAGACATACAAAAAATATGATCAAATTCGTACATGAGTCTAAGGAAAGCAATAAGGTACTCTCAGTACTGCATGACTGCAGTTAAGTCGTTTTGAAATCAATAATCCCCTCGCAATTCACTGTGCCACTTCACTGGACATACAGATGCAGATGCCCTTGTAAATGAGTTTACATCGCACTGTGCTTGTAGTCATGTAATCTTTCTTCCCTTCTCAAGTCAGTCCCATTTTTCCTTGCTTCCGTTATACACATGAAACTCAAATTAAGATTGCATGTAAAGTTGACTAGCTATTCCAGGTTATTTATTGGAAATGAAACTATATAAGCATACAATATATGGTTTGCTTAAAATTGATTTACCTAACTCTTTCCATAGTCCCAGACAAATACAATTACTATACAGCAGCAAATTGCATTGCAAGGGAAAAGAAATAGAACAAAAAAAATGTATCAATAGATAATTTTCAGCTAGTTTATGGGGGATCTCAATCTGATAGTAAAGAGGATAATTAATTAAATAGAAAAACTAGGTGCAAGACACTAAATTTAAAATTGTCATCGATTACAATAAGCAAAGGTTTTAAGATGAAGGCCATGTTTATTTTGAATGTGATTTCAACATTCTTTGGACATGAGCTTAGACTGAAGTATGGGAGATGGGTAATCTCTGGAGAATTGCCTTGGGTGGTTTTTGTTATCACCTTGCATTGCTCCAGCCATGTGATTTTCTCCACCTATCTCTACCCCACCTGCCCAGGAGGGGATGTCAAGGCACTTTATATTAGCCAGAAAGAAATGTCTTAGATTCTTCAGTCCCAGAGTCATAGGCTGCAAGGGAAGTGGATCTAGAGAGAGGTTAATGTTCTTCTGTGCTATAACAACTTGGCCCTGAGCTACGTTCACCCTTTAGCCTGGGAAGTAGAAGTATGAAACATGAGTATGAAGAATGGCATGGTTTAGCAAGCTTCCTAAACTGTTCTATAAGGCTATGATATCACCAGTATCATCATCATTAGGGTGCAATATAAGGCCATGAAGGATTCAGGGTTCTGACAAACCAGACATGATCTAGATTGGCCCAGAAGTGTCTATGACTGGTTTTGGCTATCATAAGCTGCAGTTTTTGAGTTCTTCCCTTTTACAAGGAAATGCAGCTAACGTAAATGGACTGTAGCATGGGAGATTTATCTCCAAGACCTTGGGTTCTTGCGTTGAAGTCTGAGAACTTTTCTTTTGCTGAGAGCTTTTAGGAAGTGGCAGACAGAGTCAGGCATGTGAAATGGTCTTTTCCAATTGCCAGTGCAAGTTTCTTTAGAGGAGAAAGCACAACTCAATAAAATTAGTCTCAATACAGATTGGTTTCTCTTCTGAATCATGCCCTTCTTTTTGCATATTACTTTTATGTGTACATACACATATGTATGTGTGCATACATGTCTTTAAAATGTATATCCACACGCACATGGAATAATAGCTCTTGTTGTATTTGTTCACCCTGAAAATGTCTAGCTTTTTCTGAATCCTGCCCAGCCCATGGGCTACAGTGATCTTGCAGTAATCAATTCCTCAGGCAAAGAGTATGTTGTGTTCAAAACCCATCATTTTTGCTGAATGTTCCCCTGGTTCTTTATCAATGTTAGGAATTATATCCTTACTGTAAGACTGGAACAATCTTCATATGATACTCATGGGAACCAAGCTGTAGAGAGGACAGATAAACAGCATAGACTGAAAAAGGAATAGATAGGAAAAAAAGAATATGACTCATCATAGTTGCTAATGTGCTTTAAGCAGAATAAAACTTTTTAAATAAGCTTCCCTTGGGCCCTTCTATTCCAAAAGTGCAGAACCACTGAGTTTTGCACATTTACTTTAGGTAGCACAACATGACTGCTCTGCTTCAAGGAGACAGAAAGAGCAGGCTACAAAAGGGTTCTGCATTTGCTTGTGTGAATGACCCAAAGCATGGCAGTGGGCATTCTCAGCCAAAGAAGCATGTGTTCTATTGTTAGACACTATTTTTCATTTTCTTTAGAAACAATAGACTCTTATTATTCTAAGTTGGCACGACAGTGTGTGAAAAATCAGATGCTGCTTCATGCAGACTGAGAAAGTCACACACGTTTTCACTGTCTAAATCTTTCATAAGAACTCCAGTCTGGAGAGAATCTACTAAACGTCTTGTTTTCTTTTGCCTTAAAAATTCTTCTTTCATTATTTATTTGATCAAAGACAAATGGAATGAGATCTACTGTTTTTCTCAACCTGCAGAGATTTACATGCTCACCTCATAGTCTATCACTAAATCCCCCACTGGTGAGTTGGGATATCTTCATGTTGCTTAGAGAAAACACCCCTAGTCATCACCTCAAATCCTATTATGCAGTCTTAAAGCTTGAACAATTATTTTTTTTTAATTGGCATGCACTGATAAAAAAAATACTGGCCCTTCTGTAACTTGTTCTAGATAGCTGTTATGGCCAATCTAACATTTGTGTTAAAGTCTGGTTGCATGGCCACTGCTGAGTCTGGCACAGTGTGAGAAATCCTACATTCCATGGAAAATTTGAAAGAAAGAACAAAGAAGAACCAGAATTCATCCGTTCCAATAAGAAAAAACTGGAGCAGACCTAGGGAGAAAAATCCAATTACCTGCCTCTATTTCAACATTCTGGAATTTGTTTCCTCGTCTCTCAACCAGAAATGTGCCCAGAAATGGGCCAAAATTTTTTACCTGCATGAATGCGCACATGCATCCTTCTTTCTTCCTTCGGTTTCCTTTTCTTCCATCTGCTTTTTTCTTTTTTTCTTTTTTTTTCTCCCTAATTAGAATTAACAAAAGAGACCTGAAAAAATTTCTAGCCAAAATATTTTCAAATTACTCTTGTTTCAATGAAATTACTTCGCTCTGACCATAGAATATTTTTTTGGATACAAGTATTATCTGTTAACATGTCCCTATCAACTCCAGTAAAAGATATAATGATGAGAAACTCAAAGTGAAGCAGAAAATTTAAATAGAATCATCATCAGTGTCCTCTTAGACAAAACCTATCCTAGCTGTCACAAACCTGAAACTTTCAGCTAGTGTTTTGGTACTGAAATACTACAAAGAAATTTTTTTAACTTCATTTGTTTCTCCTGCCTACTAAAGATGTACATGATAGTGGTTTATTTTACTCTTCAGAAAGTTTAAAATCTATGTATATATCTCTGCTGGTGCATATGTGTCTGCATATACAACTGAAATGAACAGATTTACTTGACTTTATGAACTAGATGCCAGACCACATCTGAAGAACTGCTGAGCTTGCGTAGTGTAGTACCACACGCCTCCTTCCATTCGCTCTCACTCTCTCTCTTAGTGCTGATAGTTCTGGCCCTTCAATATTTTTAACCTTTTCATGGTTAGAAGTTCAGAGAACAAAACAGATTTTCTTTATGTGTCAGTAACGTGTGCTCTGTGACTCGGCTTTACTCACTGGACTTTGAAGCAGAGCTATGTACCATTCTTGACTGAGTTATACAAGTTACATTATACAGTCAACTTTTCAGAAATATTCAGATTAAGACTCAGGTCTGCAAAAGTTCTCAGCATTGGGAAATAGAGAAGTTTGGAAAATCTGGTTACAGACAAAGCCAAAACAGAAGTTTTTGGATGCTTAGCATGCTTGAGAAAACTTCTCCTTTTATAAGTGCTTAAATGAATTCCTGTAAAATATGGTCTTAACTCTATGTGTTGAGAAATTTGAATTATGACCCTGCACTACACTTTGCCTACACCTCAGACACTTTTCTGCTGTCACTGGTGTTTCTATCAGTTAGTTAGTGTTAGAATTTAGTTACCATGATTAAAATCAGGATGCTTTTATTTTGGAGGCATTTTTCCTGATATCTCACATAGGGAGTAACAGTCTTGGTTTTGCAGATTTGCACAGTACTTACAGTAAGTCTCTACCCTACTGGTCTCAGACAGCATTCTGATTTTTTGAGCATGTCATCTGGCAACCCTGGTTGATGTCTTTGCGTGAAGCTGAGGGAAGAATGTGCTAGTTCAAAGGAAGGCTTTGGCTCTGTTAGAAGCAGGCTGTGTGCTAAAGATTTGTTACTCTATAACAAAAGGGGGCCACCGATTTGCAGACATAGCACACACTGATGTCAACGAAAGCCGCACATAGAGTGCAAGTGTGCAATGAGGCCCTTTGCCTCTAATTCATCTCACGACTTGCCTCATTTCAATACAAAACTTTGAGCTGAATGAGATTTGGATGGATTTTTAAAGCTGTTGGCTGCAGATCCATGCTGATGAGAGGTGAGAAAATCCTTGCAGTTCCTCGGACAAGTCGAAAACCTGCCTGAGCAAACTGCCAGTTCAACTGTTTATAAAGTGGCCACAGACCAGGGAATTGCTGTGCACAACTGAGTGTCAAATACTCTCCTGGCATGTTTTGGCATCATTTCCTTTGCTTCAGCAGAGGCATGCTGATTTTCATCAGCTAAAGATCTGCTTTTAAAGAGCACCTATAACTATTTTGAAGCCTCGTCCTCAAAATTCAGGGTTTGGTTTTGTTTTTGTTTTTTTTTTTTTTTTTTGCAGAGGGGGCCGTCTGTTTTCTCTGGGGTAACAGTTTAATTTCACTGGACTGTTCCTGTGTGCTTTTCTTGAAGAATATAGACATAGTGAAAATTGTAGGCATGTGGCAAAGAACATTATGTTAAATTGTAATTTCAGAAAAAAAAGCACCACAATTCTGCACTGGGTAGTACAGTACAAATATTTTTTCATTAAAATAGATGCATATGAAACTAAAAAACCTGTGGACTTTTCTGCCCTTATATATGTTCTTTATAGTCTTTTTATACTCAGTGCATTGCAGACTGGCAAATAGTGGTCATAGAGTTGTACTGCTGTTAATTCAAATATGGGAAACCTGAAATGTCCAATTCAAATATGGGAAACCTGAAATGAAGGCATGCATGGCAGAGAGAGGGGGGAAAAAAGGTAAGTCAAAGTGCAACCAGCTCTTGAGATCTTTAGACACCAGAGTAGAACCTACCTTAAACCAAAAACAATGCAAGTGTGTGTATGCCTCTACAATAATGCCCTAGATAGGCAGGAATAAGCAAGCTGTGCAGTAGAGGACACTCTATTTATTTGACCAATGATGCTGAGGCACTGTAGGTGGAAAGCTAGAAATTTTTTGTTATATTTGGTTATTTTAATTTTGATCATCCTGGAGCAAAGCAGAAAGATTGCAAGAATCCTGGTCTCACAGAGCTCTTTGAGGGATTTCTGAAGTTGAAGTTTCATAAAAAACTCCATTTTCACCCGATACTGGTAATCATGACCTGGTAATGTTAGCTGAGATGACCAGATCTGAAGAGACATTTATATGTCAACTCACATTCAGAGAAGATTCCTCCATAACTGCTCTGACTATATCCAATGTGGGCACCATGCATGTGGCACTGCTACACCACCTAAGTTCAGGGCAGAAGACAGCACAGTCTTGTCACAACAGGGCTCTGGAGACTGGTGTTGTTTCCTTCCTGTTAACTACTCCTAGAGATCCCCTCAGCTTGATTGTCTAAAATATGCAGTATACTTCTAAGAAAATTTAGGTGTGTGGCTTGTAGTGTCTGGAAAGTTGAACATTCTCTGCTGTCAGTCCAGCACTGCTCACAAACACTGCATTCTCACTCACATTGTTAAAGATCAGATCTGTCACCATAATTGAAAACAGTGTCTCAGTGTCCTGGATTCAGCAGTAGCAGCCATTTTTCTCCTTCTCAGTAGCTGGTGCAGTGCTGTGGTTTTGACTTTCAGCCTAGGAAAAGCACTGATAACACCGATGTTTTCAGTTGCTGCTCAGTAATGTTTTGGTCTGACCAAGGAGTTTCTGAGCCTTATGCTCTGCCAGGGAGGAGCAGAAGCCCAGAGGAAGCAGAGGCAGGACACCTGACCCAAACTAACCAAAGAGGTATTCCACACCACAGCACGTCATGCCCACTATATAAACTGGGGGCACTTACACAGAAGGTTTAGATCACTGCTTGGGTTGGGCTGGGTATCAGTCGTCGAGTGGTGAGCGGTTGTATTCCCTTCCCTTGTTATTTCCTAGTAGTGGTTTGTGTTATACCTTAGTTACTGGCCTGTTCTTATCTCAGCCTGTGGAAGTTACATTCTTTCAATTCTCCTCCCCATCCCTCCGGGAGCAGGGGGGAGGAAAGGGGGCAGTGAGTGGGCGACTGCGTGGCTGACTGGGCTTAAACCACGACGCTCAGGCATTCAGGCTGAGCTGAGCTAAATCAGTTGTGTTGTTGCTGAGTGGGAAATTAAGACTAAGGTTTTCAAAGTCTCCAGCATTAAATTACCAGTCACCATCCTGCACTGTTATTTTGGTTATACAATTAAACAGTCTCATGAGAGCATTTTAAAAGAAAGCAGAGTGGCATTTACCCAGAACATTTCGTACCAATTATTTTTTATAAGAAACTGAAGAAAAAATAAATTTTGGTAAAATATTAGATCAGTCTTTCAGACTGTACTACAATACAGAGAATGAGATAATCTGTGTGGCTGGTATGTCCACCTACATTAAAACTGAGCTTGTTTGAGATGTACAGTGGAGCCTGAAATGAGCACCAATTGGCCTCACAACTCCCAATCTGTATATTTTCAGGATCAATTCTGTTGTGAGCAATTCCATTCCATCTTTAATTTTCCCTGGCGGTTGCTAATGGGAGGATCATTCACCTTCTTGACATAAACTGTTATGTTTTTGTGTGTTCTTCAATAGCTGCCATATTAACAGAAGTGGATGCATTCTAGCAGGAGGTAGAATTATTCATCCATGTATGTGTGTTCCTCTTGCTCATACATTATACTACATTCTAATTTTAAGTGACTGTCATTAATTTACTAAGAAGTTATTTTTCTTATTTCTGACTGAGAGCAGAGATACCATTTTATAAGCACTGAAACCAGTTAGGCATCCTGAATATTTCTGTGACATGTTTTTGTGTATTTCAAAGTTGCTTTATCAGTCATTAAAGCTCAGCTTGCAGTACTTAATCTTGGCCTTGACCCTATAAGCATGCATATGCCTTGCTTTACGCATATAAAGCATTCCCATTGAAATCAATATTCATCCACATTACATTAAGTACATGCATAAGTGTTTGCAGGATTGAGGCTGCCTTTTTTTTTTTTTTTTTTTCTGTATTCATGCAATTTTATGTCTGGTGTCTATTGTAGTCTTTTGGCTAAATGATTCATATACTGAATAGGGCTCTTCAGATCTCATTCCTCACTGAATGATACAATTCCTCCTATAGCGCCAGGACCCACTCAAGGCTTTTCCATTACGGAGACAACATTCACTTACACTTTTCCAAGGCTTCTCCCAAGACCAAAGTTGAATTCTGTGATAATGACACAGAATATTCAAGGAGTTCATGCAGGGAGGTGTTGAGGGAGGCCAATGAAGGTGAGGTGGATGAGGAATCAAAAGGGCCAGGGTAGGTTTTGGAGAGCAGTGTGTACGTATACGAGTGGTCCATGTGGTCTCAGTAGAACTCTGCATTGCAGAGTGAGGCGTAAGAACACCATGAAGATTTTGGAGGAAGGGAACACTGCTGTATTCCCTTGGTGGCTGTATATCTTGTCTGATCCTAAGTTGGCTGTGCATCACCTATTTGCGCAATCAATTGAAGAAAACTTCAAGGAGGCTTCTTCCTGTAAGTGTGCAGTCAATCCCTCTCATGGCTCTCTGTTGAGCTTTTCTGAGGGAAAGTAAGGATTATTGAGAGACTGAATCTTGGAAAGTTTCAATACAAGGGATCTGTTTTAAATATTAGACCCTTCCAGAACAAGTATCTTCCTATTAATATTTTGTATTGGGATCATGATGGTTGACTTAAAAGTTGGATGGAATAGAGGACTTTATGATTTTATTAGATCTTGTTTGTCAGGCCATTTAATCTGTTATTTTTCAGGGCTTTGATTTTTTAAGAAACATTTTTATGTTAACTCATACAAATTATGAAAATATTTCATTTTACAAAAAAAAAAAACACTTTTAAAAAAAACCAAATTTGTTTTTTGTGATTTGTGCTCTCTATTTATGTTTCCATCTACCACAATGAAAAAGGGACCAATAATTTTTACTGCTGTTTACAGTCAATTATATCTTAATTTTTTATGTACCAACATTGGAATTATCAGCTTACAATTGTGGTAAGACAGTTTTGTCTCTTATTTAACTTTTTTTAGCTGCACTTAAAATTAAAATTAAAATATGGAAACATTTTTTTTGTTTATGGTGTTAAAATTATGTTCACAAAACTGAAATACTATGGTTTACTTCTACCTGTAAATGCTTATGTAAATCCAGAGTTGTGTCATTTCATGGTTGTTCAGCAACTTGGGAGTTGATCATCATTCACTATTTTCCCACTTTTTTTTATAGTACAGGAATCTTTAGTTAAAGATTAAGTTTGAATCTGGTTCTCCAGTTTATTCAGAACATGAATACAGATATTATTTATCAGTTATGCCCTACATCAGCTGTACACATTTCAGTACCTTGGGATTTAAAAATTGAGGAACCATGCCTGAAAAGCATGTGCTTTTTCCACCTGTGCCAGCTTTTCTAAAAGGAAGAAATTACATCTCTCTAAAAACTTTGTTCCTCTTGAATCCTAAGCATATATGGCTACAATAAGGCTACTGTTTTAGACATGAAGGCATTGATTATATTTGACAGATTTTTCTCTTCTATAATATGCAACATTTCTCATAATAAGATATAAAAAACAAGACATGAATTGACATGACACGCCACAGAATATCAGTGGGTACAAACTCAGATTTAAACTTCCAAGCCTTTGGGGGCTATGTTAATTTTTTTCACCATTAAGTAGTTTCCAGTTTTAATCCCCATTTGTTCTTAGACAAAACCACAATAGAAGCATACAATGCACTACTGCCCACACTGGCAGAGGAGTTCCAACAGCACAGCTGCACTCTCCTCCTGAAGAGGGCAGCGGATATTGCAGGCCCTCGTCTATCCCCTGAATTATTGCCATCAACATCTTGCCTTTCCAGAGATTCCCAAAAATAAGGTTTGGGAGAGCAGGAATTTCTGTTGGTTGAAAGTGAAACTTGGCTTCAATTAAAAAAAAAAAAAGAAAAAGGAGAGAGAGACAGGAGGGGGATTTTGGGTTTATGAATTATACACTCTTTAATTTACAGGCTTGTGTAATACTTATGACCACTAAATGCCTGGAGTTAGCTCCAACTCCAGGACTCGCTCTTTTCCACTCTCATGTAACAACCAGTATGATTTCAGTTCAAGTGCAAATGTATAGTGTTAGGGCTTTTTTTCAATCTTCCTTGTGGGGATGAAAAAGAAGGGGGAATGTGGTGAGAAAGTATTCATTTCTCCTGTATAGTGGCCTACAAATGCATTATAAACTTTTATTGCCTTGGAAAGTGTCACAAAGTCAGATTGATTTGAATCTGCAAAAGAGAGATAAGAACTTCTAAGGGGAAGTTGCGATGGTCAGAGGTTTCCATAAGATCACAAGCAGCCTTCTCTCTGGTCGCAAGAAACCTGTTTTTCAGCGTAAAAAACTGAATGAAAACAGATTTCTTGGAAGACTGCTGTAATTTAATGCATATAAACAAAAACTTTTATAATAGCACTGGCATTTCTGAAAGAATTGCTTCAAACAAATTTCAGTTTTTAATTGAGAGGCACCCAAGAGGGTGGATAGTGCAGTCTTTTTTAATTTTTCTTTTTTTAAATATATATTTTTCTTTCCCTTTTACCCCCTGAAGTGGAAAATATTGCAAAGTTCACAGTGCTTGCATTTAAAATTCCTACCAGACTTTCTAACACTAAAACTTCCTAGGGGAGTATCACAGAATTAGTTGAGATTGGAAAGAATCTCTAGAGGTCCTCTACCCCAACCACTGCTCTGAGCAGCGTCAACCTGAACAGGTTTCGCAGGGCTGCTGTCCAGTCGGGTTTTGAGTGTTTCCAAGGATGGAGACTCCCCAGCATGCATTGGAAACCTGCTCCCGTGTTTAACCAACCTCACAGTAAAGAATATCTTTCTTATGATTAATTGAATTTTCCATATTTCAGTTGTTCCCATTGACTCTTGTCCTTTCACACGCCACTAAGAGCCTGGCTACCCATTCTATGTCAGGTATTTATACATGCTCATAAGATTGTCCAAGCATTTTCTTCTTGAGGATAAACAGTCCTAGCACTCTGTTTTCTTCCAGGCCCTTAGTAAACTATTCATCCCTTCAGTGAACTTGCTCCAGTAAGTCCATGTCCTCCACACACCAGGGAGCCCAGAACTGGACTCAGAACTCCAGGTGACTCACATGTACCGAGCATCCTCTTTCAGCCTGACGTCAACACTCTTCCCACTGCAGCCCAGAGATTGGCAGATGTTGAACTGTACTGGCCCCAGTACTGTGATCTGGGGTACACCACTAGTGACTGACTCCAGCTGGTCTTAATGCTGTTGATCACAAACCTTCAAGTCCAGCAGCTGAGACCATTTTCAGACAACCTCACTGCCTAGCCCATACTCTTGGAAAAAACCTTTAAGATCATGGAGTCCAGCTGTCAACCTAACAGTGCCAAGTCTGCCACTAAACCATGTCCCCAAGTGCTTCCACCTATTCGTACCATTCTTTCTTATGTTTGAAGATGTTTTTTGGAGCTAACTGTTCATCCAGCACCCTGTCACCTTCTATACACAGGGATAGACTACTCCTAAACTTGAAGGAGGTGGTCCTTGAAAATCAACCAACACTACTTGACTTTTTTCCCTCTAGGACTGTGACCCATGGGATTTTTCAAAATAAGCCCCTGATCAAGCCAAAGTCTGTTTTCCTGAAGTCCAGGGCTGTGATTCTGCTTTTAGAACTGGCTATCCTGGATTTGGAGAAGGCTGAGGTTCTTAATGACTCCTTTGCCTCAGCCTTCACTGGCAAATGCTCTGACGACACCACCCAAGTCTTGGAATATGGACGCAGGGACTGTGAGAATGAAGACCCTAAGCCCACTGTAGGAGAAGATCTGGTTCGAGACCGTCTTAGAAACCTGAACGCATACAAGTCCATGGGACCTGACGAAATCCATCCACGGGTCCTGAAGGAGCTGGCAAATGAAGTTGCTAAGCCACTGTCCATCATATTTGAAAAATCATGGCAGTCAGGTGAAGTTCCCGATTGTTGTGGTTTAAGCTGTAAATCACACGGCCCACTCTCTCACTCCCCCCTCTTTCTTCCCCCCCACTCCTGGGGGGGGGGAAATGGGGAGAAGAATCAAAAGAATGTAACTCCCATGGGTTGAGATAAGAACAGTCCAGTAACTAAGGTATAACACAAATCACTACTGCTGCCACCAATAATAATGACCAGGGAAATACAAGGGAAGAGGATGCCACTGCTCACCACCCGATGACTGAGCCATGAACAAAACTCTTCTGAGTTCCTGCCCCCAGTTTTTACATCCTTGATATGACGCACTGTGGTATGGAATACCTCTTTGGTCAGTTTGGGTCAGGTGTCCTGTTTCTGCTTCCTCCCGGCTTCCCCTCCTCCCTGTCAGAGCATGAGACTCAGAAAGTCCTTGGTCAGACCAAAACATTCTAAGCTGTAACTATAAACATCAGTGTTACCAGCGCTGTTCCCAGACCGAAAGTCAAAAACACAGCACTGCACCAGCTACTACGAAGGAGAAAAAATGACTGCTGCTGCTGAACCCAGGACAGTATCCACCCCTTATTCCATACCATTCACGTCATGCTCAGATCCCATATTTTCAATATACTATCACATATATATATATATATATACATACACACACAGAGAGGGAGAGAGATCATCCCTCAGTGCATGGACCAATCCCTACAGAGCTGCTGAATCCATTTGGTCTGTGACATCAAGCTCCATCTCCTGTAACAGTCCTTCAGAGCAGGGTTGGCCGTGTGCAGTGTTGGATCGTTGCCTGCTGCTGCTGATCATTCCTTTACTACAGAACTCGTCTGGTTTCATTAAAGTTCATTCTCTGTTGGGATGACGATCAGAGGGCCAGTCGCTGATGACTTGAAGACATCTAGTTGGTAGGCTATAAAAGTATTACATAGCAGGCAACAGCACACAATTGAGTTCATTGGCTGTTTTCCTCTAAAATCAAATCCCCTTGAGGTACATACCAGATTTCCCCACCTTCCCTCATTGCCCACCAAGTATATCCAGGTCCCTGAGCAAAAGCAATCCCACAAGTGGGTTTGCCTTTACCTGAAGCAGGAATAACCTAGACTGTCTTCCCCAGCAAATTTTTTATATGTACCACAGGAACTTTTTCCCCCTCCACAGTATGTAGAAGTTCTGACAGGGCTTGACCAGCCCTATTGGCAGATCCTCTGGTGTTGACCAGCCACGTGGCTTTTGGTAAATGCGTATCCCAATGTTTGAAAGTCCCACCACCCATTACTCTCAGTGTAGTTGTTAATAGCTCATTGTATTGTTCAATTTTCCCTGAGGCTGGTGCATGGTAGGGGTATGATATACCCATTCAATGCCATGCTCTTTGGCCCAAGCGTCTATCAGGCTGTTCTGGAAATGAGTCCCACTGTCTGACTCAATTCTCTCTGGGGTGCCATGTCGCCACAAAATCTGTTTTTCAAGGCCTAGGATAGTGGTCCGGGCAGTGGCGTGGGGCACAGTGTATGTTTCCAGCCATCCGGTGGCTGCTTCCACCATGGTAAGCACATGGCGCTTGCCTTGGTAGGTTAGTGGGAGTGTGATATAATCAATCTGCCAGGCCTCCCCATATTTGTACTTCAGCCATCGTCCTCCATACCAAAGAGACTTTAACCATTTAGCTTGCTTAATTGCAGCACATGTTTCACAGTCATGAATAACCTGGGCAATAGTGTCCATTGTTAAGTCCACCCCTCGATCACGAGCCCATCTGTATGTTGCGTCTCTGTCCTGATGGCCTGAAGTGTCATGGGCCCACCGGGCCAAAAATAATTCACACTTATGTTGCCAATCTAAGTCCATCTGAGCCACTTCAATCTTAGCAGCTTTATCCACTTGTCGGTTTTTCTGGTGTTCCTCAGTGGCCCAACTCTTGGGTACATGAGCATCTACGTGGCGTACCTTGACCACTAGGTTTTGCACCCCGGCAGCGATATCTTGCCACAGTGCAGCAGCCCAAATGGGTTTACCTCTGCATTGCCGGTTGCTCTGCTTCCATTGCTGCAACCACCCCCACAGGGCATTTGCCACCATCCATGAGCCAGTATAAAGTAGTGGCCACTTTTCTCGTTCCTCAATGTCCAAGGCCAGCTGGATGGCTTTCACCTCTGCAAACTGACTCGATTCACCCTCTCCTTCAGCAGTTTCTGCAATTTGTTGTTGAGGACTCCATACGGCTGCCTTCCATCTACAATGTTTTCCCACAATGTGACAGGACCCATCAGTAAACCAGGCATACTGCTTTTCACTTTCTGACAGTTCATTATATGGTGGGGCCTCTTCAGCACGCATCACCTCCTCCTCTGGTAACATTCCAAAATCTTTGCCCTCTGGCCAGTCCATGATGACTTCTAGAATTCCTGGATGACTGGGATTTCCTCTTCGAGCTCGTTGCGTAATTAGTGCAGCCCACTTACTCCATGTAGCATCAGTTGCATGATGTGTAGAGGAGACCTGCCTTTGAACATCCAGCCCAGCACAGGCAACCGGGGTGCCAGGAGGAGCTGTGCTTCAGTGCCAATCACTTCTGAAGCAGCTCAAACCCCTTCATAGGCTGCCAGTATCTCTTTTTCAGTTGGGGTGTAGCTGGCCTCAGATCCTCTGCATTCCCAACTCCAAAAGCCAAGGGGTCAACCTCGACTCTCTCCTGGAGCTTTCTGCCAGAGGCTCCAGGTGGGACTATTCTCCCCGGCTGCTGTGTAGAGTACATTTTTAACATCTGGCCCGGTCCAGACTGGTCCGAGGGCTACTGCATGAACTATCTCTTGTTTAATTTGCTCAAAGGCTTGTTGTTGCTCAGGGCCCCATTTAAAATCATTCTTCTTCCGGGACACATAATACAGAGGGCTTACAATCAAACTGTAATTTGGGATGTACATCCTCCAGAACACCACAACACCCAAAAAAAGCTTGTGTTTCTTTCTTATTAGTTGGTGGTGACATTGCTGTTACCTTGTTGATCACATCTGTGGGGATCTGGCGATGTCCATCTTGCCATTTTATTCCCCAAAATTGAATCTCCTATGCAGGTCCCTTGACCTTACTCCGTTTTATGGCAAAACCGTCTTTCAGCAGGATTTGGATTATTTTCCTCCCTTTCTCAAAGACTTCTTCCATTGTATCACCCCACACAATAATGTCATCAATGTATTGCAGGTGTTCTGGAGCTTGCACCTGTTCCAGTGCAGTCTGGATCAGCCCATGGCAGATGGTAGGGCTGTGTTTCCACCCCTGGAGCAGTCGGTTCCAAGTGTACTGGATGCTCCTCCAAGTAAAAGCAAACTGTGGCCTGCACTCTGCTGCCAGAGGAATAGAGAAAAATGCATTGGCAATATCAGTCGTGGCATACCACTTGGCTGCCTTTGACTCCAGTTCATACTGAAGTTCTAGCATGTCCGGTATGGCAGCACTCAAGGATGATGTAACTTCGTTTAGGCCACGATAGTCTACTGTTAGTCTCCACTCTCCGTTAGACTTTCACACTGGCCATATGGGGCTATTAAAGGGTGAGTTGGTTCTACTGATCTCTCCTTGACTCTCCAATCTACAGATCAGCTTATGGATGGGAATCAGGGAGTCTCGGTTGGTGCGATATTGCCGCCGGTGCACTGTTGTGGTCGTGATTGGCACTTGCTGTTCTTTGACCTTCAGCAACCCCACAACAGAAGGATTATCTGAGAGACCAGGCAAGGTGGACAGCTGCTCAATTTCCTCTGTCTCCAAAGCAGCAATACCAAACGCCCATCGGTACCCTTTGGGTCTTTGAAGTACCCTCTCCTGAGGTAGTCTATGCCAAGGATGCATGGAGCCTTTGGACCAGTCACAATGGGGTGTTTTTGCCATTCCCTCCCAGTCAGGCTGATTTCAGCCTTCAGTACAGTCAATTCTTGGGGTCGTCCTGTCGCTCCAGAAATATAAATGGGTTCCACCCCTTGAGAGCTTGATGGCATCAGGGTACACTGTGCACCGGTATCTACTAGAGACTTATACTTCTGTGGGACTGATGTGCCAGGCCATTTGATCCACACAGTCCAGTAAATCCGATTGTCCCCTACCTCCATCTGGCTGGATGCAGGGCCCCTCTAATAGTCATCACATTGGTCACTCACGTCTTGTTGACAGGAATTATTCCTTATCACAAGAGCTGAAGTAAAAGCAGCTCTTCCGCTCCATCTGGGAGCCTGCTCACCAGAGACTGAAGCCACAGCCTTCATGGGGTGATCAGCCTTGACCTTTGTTCTCCCCTTCAATTCACACACCCGTTTCTCCAAAACTGAAGTAGGCTTTCCATCCCACTTCGTCATATCTTCTCTGTGATACCACAGGTAAAACCATAGGGTGGCCCATGGTGTATACCTTCTATATCTTCTCTCTTGAACAGTAGGATGCCTTTTGTTAATACCTGAGACATGTGTTGGTACACGTGAGGAGCTGTATAGATCATCTCTCAATCGTTTGAGGTCCTGGGACAGTTTTTCCACAGCTGACATGATGGAAGGGGTGAGATTGTCTTCAAACTCTCAGAGTTTATGAATCATTTCATCCACTGTTGGTGGTATTGTCATTCCAGGTTACTGTTGCCAACGAGTGGGCATATGATGGGGGTGATTATCACTGTGGTATGGGTAGCTGCTGTACTTGTCACTGGGGTTTGAGTAGCGGCTGTGCTTGTTGCTGGTGGTGGCGTAGCTGCACTACTTGGAGCTGGAGTAGCTGCACTGCCCATTACTGTTGAAGTTTGAGTAGTGGCTGTACTTGTCCCTAGGGGTGGTGTAGCTGCTGTGCTTGGAGCTGGAGTAGCTGCGCTGTCCATTACTCCGCCCTCAGATACGGACATTTTTTTCCTTTAGGAGGTGCTGGATGGTATTGAACAGGGCTTTGTAAACATAGGCCAAGCTCCAGCATGTTGCCATGATTTGTCCATCTCTGGTGTGACCAGAATGACAACACACCTCCTTTAAGTGTTTTACTAATTTTTCTGGATTTTGCATTCGTTCATTGGTGAAGTTCCAAATCACTGGAGGGGCCCACTGGTGTGGATACTTGCCTATACTATCCCACAGACCCTGCCACTCATGACTATCCAGCCTTGGAGAAAATCTCTTGGACATCCTGTATCGTCGTTTAACCCTAGACAAGGCCCAAACCCAACTTTGCATAACTCTCTGGACCAGATGAAATGGTCATGGAAAGAACACACTCGGTATGAGTGCCAACATGGCAATCCCTATCACAACCAGCAGGCAGGTCTCAAGGGTATCTAAAGGCCATTCAAAACCTTCAAAATTCTCAAACAATGCTGTAAACGGTCTGGTGGGGGGGCTGCGAGCATAAAAGAATGTCTCTCTCACAGGTTGACCACCTGAGGAGATGAAAAGAGATGTGTAATTGCTAAACACTTCTATTATATGCATCCCAAAGTATAGAGTTGGTGACCACACTGGGAACAAAAGCCGGGTCAGTTTCATGATCACTATGTCTATTGTATTAAAAATCAGTGCAATAAAGTACAATATAACAAGAACCTTAACCCAAAACCCATGTCTGAAAAATGTTAAGATAAGAAATACCGGCTGTAAGTAAAGTATCATACGCTGAACCTGTGAGAACCAGAGCAACAACTTTGAGAGCCAATAAGTCAGCATTGTGACAAGTGGCTATAATCCTGTTGTTATCTCAACCCTTCGTGCCCCATGTTGGGCGCCAAAAAGAACTGTCGTGGTTTAAGCTGTAAATCATGCAGCCCGCTCACTCACTCCCCCCTCTTTCTTCCCCCCCACTCCGGGGGGGGGGGGGGGGGCGGAAATGGGGAGAAGAATCAAAAGAATGCAACTTCCACGGGTTGAGATAAGAACAGTCCAGTAACTAAGGTATAACACAAACCACTGCTGCTACCACCAATAATAATAATGACCAGGAAATACAAGGGAAGAGGATACAACTGCTCACCACCCGATGACTGAGCCATGAACAAAACCCTTCCGAGTTCCTGCCCCCAGTTTTTACATCCTTGACATGATGTACTGTGGTATGGAATACCTCTTTGGTCAGTTTGGGTCAGGTATCCTGTTTCTGCCTGGCAAAATCTTGGAGCAAATTCTCCTGGAAGGCAAGCCAAGGCACATGAAAAACAACAAGGTGCTTGGTGACAGCCAGCATGGCTGCACTAAGGGGAAATCCTGCCTGACCAATCTGGTGGCCTTCTATGATGGGGTGTCATGGGTTCAGCTGTTGCAGTCATTTTTCTGCTTCTTGGTAGCTGGTGCAGCGCTGTGTTTTTGATTTTGGGCCTGGGAACAGCGCTGATAACACCAGTGTTTCGGTTACTGCTTAGTGATGTTTTGGTCTGGCCAAGGACTTTCTGAGTCTCATACTCTGCCAGGGAGGAGGGGAGTCAGGAGGAAGCAGAGACAGGACACCTGACCCAAACTAACCAAAAGGGTTATTCCATACCACAGAACGTCATGCCCAGGATGGAAAGCAGAGAGGAGAGACCCAGAAGGGTGGGAGTGCACTGCTTGGTCGGGCTTGGTATTAGGTGGTGAGAATTGTATTCTTTCCTTGTATTTGCTTTGTCATTATTATTATTGGTGGTAGCAGTAGTGATCTGTGTTATACCTTAGTTACTAAACTGTTCTTATCTCAACCTGTGGGAGTTGCATTCTTTTCGATTCTCCTTCCCATCCCTCCGGGAGTGGGGGGCAAGAAAGAGGGGGAAGTGAGTGAGAGAACGGGCTGCGTGGCTGAGAGGCTTAAACCACGACATGGGGCTACAGAACTGATGGACAGGGGTAGAGCAGTTTACAGCAGCTACCTGGACTTGTGCAAAGCATTTGACACTGTCCCACACAACATCCTTGTCTCTAAGTTGGAGAGACATCAATTTGATAGGTGGACCACTCAGTGGATAAAGAACTGGCTGGATGGCCGCATGCAAAGAGTTGTGCTCAATGGCTCAATGTCCAGCTGGAGGCCGTTAACGAGTGGTGTCCCTCAGGGATCAGTGTTGGGACCGCTCTTGTTCAACATCTTTGTAAGTGATACGGACAGTGGGATTGAGTGCGCCCTCAGCAAGTTTGCCAATGACACCAAGCTGTGTGGTTCGGTTGATATGCTGGAGGAAAGGAATGCTATCCAGAGGGACCTTCACATGCTTGTGAGGTGGGCTGATGCCAACCATATGAAGTTTGACTATGCCAAGTGCAAGGTCCTCCACCTGGGTCAGAGCAATCCCAGGCACAGCTACAGCTTGGGCATAGAAGAGATTGAGAGCAGCCCTGCAGAGAAGGACTTGGGGGTGTTGGTCGATGAAAAACTGAACATGAGCCGGCAGTGTGCGCTTGCAGCACAGAAACCAACCGTATCCTGGGCTGCATCAAAAGGAGAGTGATCAGAAGGTCGAGGGTGGTGATCCTGCCCCTCTACTCTGCTCTTGTGAGACCTCATTTGGAGTATTGTGTGCAGTTCTGGTGTCCTCAACATAAAAAGGACATGGAACTGTTGGAAAAAGTCCAGAGGAGGGCCATGAGGATGATCAGGGGACTGGAGCACCTCCCGTATGAAGATAGGATGAGAAAGTTGGGGCTGTTTAGCCTGGAGACCTCATAGCAGCCTGCTAGCATCTGAAGGGGGCCTATAGGGATGCTGGGGATGGACACTTCATTAGGGACTGTAGTGAGAGGAGAAGGGGTAATGGGTTCAAACTTAAACAGGGGGAGTTTAGGTTGGATATGAGGAAGAAATTCTTTACTGTAAGGGTGGTGAGGCACTGGAATGGGTTACCCAGTTGTGAATGCTCCATCGCTGGCGGTGTTCAAGGCTGGATTAGACATAGCCTTGGGTGGCATGGTTTAGTGGGAGGTGTCCCTGCACATGGCAGGGGGGCTGGAACTAAATGATCTTAAGGTCCTTTCCAACCCTAACTATTCTATGATTCTATGATCTCATGGCCGGTGCAGCCTCCAACTTTCACAATCCAAGCAGTTCAGTTTAAAAAAAAAAGCCAAACCAGTTCAAACAAACAAACAAGCAAACCCAAACCAAACCAAACCAAACAACAACAACAATAACAAAAACAAGACCCCCAAACAAACAAAAAAGAAAATCCTCTGAATGAGGTATGCTTACGTGATTCAGAGTTGGACATAATATATTAAGAAGTTAAATCGTTGATTTCTTATTAAAAAAAAAAACCAACCTTTTTTTTTAAAAAGCCCTGTAAGCTTAAGCATCTTTTTTTATATTTCAGCAACACATGTACAATACTGCCCATTCTCTGCTCAAATCTCCAAATGCTGCCTCAGTTAACAATATAATACTGGTTATTTCATTTGATATGGTGACTTGGACAACATGGCAGTATAATGATGACAGGTTCTTTGCCCATTATGACTCAGAAATTTAAAGAAAATAAACCAGCTATAACTAGCTCACATGCCATATTCCCAGTACTCCTTCCTCACCTAATTCTCTGAAAAAATTTAACCTAAAAGGCCAAAGTTCTTTGAAAATTACCATGATTATAATATAATAACAGTATAGAATATTAACATGTAGCACAGTGAGATGGAAGGGATATGCTTCTATAGGCAGCCAAATTCCTGCTTTGAAAGTGAATAGTCCTGTATTAGTTATGCAAGAGCTGAATTGCTCTTACAGGATGTAGTAAAAAAAATAATTGATCAAGAAGTCCTGATAACAAAGAAGGTAACTAGGAATGAAGTTTGTTCACTGGATGTTAGCTAAAGAACATTAATAAATATTTATTTACATAAATATTTGCCTATCTTTCCCTTTTTTAAGTGCTCAGTGAAGATAAATATTTTTGTGGGCATGGATGGGTGCTGGATCACACTTAAGAGGAATTTCATACTCTCAAGCCTGACTTCAACACACTGATGGCAGCTCTTAATTACTGCTCACCTCACTGTGCAAGTGTCATATACTCAGGGACTATTTACCCTTTCTTTATGTATCCTGAAGAGAAGTCTGAGAAAAATCCTGAAGAAACAAGATTAAGGTGAGAGAAACAAATGCCGTAATACCCACCTTCTTACTCGAAAGTCTCAACATATGTCACATCAAGAAATGAGGAATGCATCTTAGAAAGGAGCATGTCTATATTACTAGAGAAAAATGGGCGTGTCTAGTGTTTCATAATGTGGTTTGCACCTAGTTTTCTTAAATTAGTTTTCAGTGTAGGACATGTGGATATTAAAATTAAATGCACCTTTTTGAAAGCTTCAGATTTTAATTTTTTTAACTGAGGAAAACAAAACCTCCTTTTCTTTTTTTTAAAGGTTTAGATCAAAACAATGAGGTTTGATTTCATGGTGGCAAGCTAATATTTTCTAAAGTGGGGGAAATAATTTTCCAGGAAGTTCCTATCAATGTACTGATAAGCATGCACCATTGCACCGAGGCTGCTGCAAGAACTGGTGAGTAGTCAATGAGATAATCTGCATCTAAATAACAGGTACATGGTTTCTGATATGACATTAAAAGTAGATTTAAAAAACACAAATCAAAATCATAGAATCATAGAATCATAGAATAGTTAGGGTTGGAAAGGACCTAAATATCATCTAGTTCCAGCCCCCCTGCCATGTGCAGGGACACCTCCTACTAAACCATGCCACCCAAGGCTATGTCTAATCCAGCCTTGAACACCGCCAGCGATGGAGCATTCACAACTGGGTAACCCATTCCAGTGCCTCACCACCCTTAGAGTAAAGAATTTCTTCCTCATATCTAATCTAAACTCCCCCTGTTTAAGTTTGAACCCGTTACCCCTTCTCCTCTCACTACAGTCCCTCATGAAGAGTCCCTCCCCAGCATCCCTATAGGCTCCCTTCAGATATTGGAAGGCTGCTATGAGGTCTCCACGCAGCCTTCTCTTCTCCAGGCTGAACAGCCCCAACTTTCCTAGCCTATCCTCATATGGGAGGTGCTCCAGTCCCCTGATCATCCTCATGGCCCTCCTCTGGACTTTTTCCAACAGTTCCATGTCCTTTTTATGTTGAGGACACCAGAACTGCACACAATACTCCAAATGAGGTCTCACAAGAGCAGAGTAGAGGGGCAGGATCACCTCCCTCCACCTGCTGGTCACTCTCCTTTTGATGCAGCCCAGGATACGGTTGGTTTCTGTGCTGCAAGCGCACACTGCCGGCTCATGTTCAGTTTTTCATCGACCAACACCCCCAAGTCCTTCTCTGCAGGGCTGCTCTCAATCTCTTCTCTGCCCAAGCTGTAGCTGTGCCTGGGATTTCTCCGACCCAGGTGGAGGACCTTGCACTTGGCATAGTTAAACTTCATATGGTTGGCATCAGCCCACCTCACAAGCATGTGAAGGTCCCTCTGGATAGCATTCCTTTCCTCCAGCATATCAACCGAACCACACAGCTTGGTGTCACTGGCAAACTTGCTGAGGGCGCACTCAATCCCACTGTCCGTATCACTGACAAAGATGTTGAACAAGAGCGGTCCCAACACTGATCCCTGAGGGACACCACTCGTTAACGGCCTCCAGCTGGACATTGAGCCGTTCACCACAACTCTTTGCGTGCGGCCAGTTCTTTACCCACTGAGTAGTCCACCTATCAAATTGATGTCTCTCCAGCTTAGAGACAAAGATGTCACGTGGGACAGTGTCAAATGCTTTGCACAAGTCCAGGTAGATGACATCAACTGCTCTACCCCTGTCCATCAGTTCCATAGCCCCCTCATAGAAGGCCACCAGATTGGTCAGGCAGGATTTCCCCTTAGTGAAGCCGTAAATGTATGGGAATCAAATGATGATTTGATCTACCTAAAATTTATGCATCCCAGCAAAACTAAATAACTTGAAAACGGAATGGAAGTAATTTAAATTTTCATTGTATTCAGTTTTTAACTCTTTAAAGTAATAAACTCAGCATTTAAAGGTGAAGAATATTTTTTACAGCAGAGTAAATGGTTAAGGAATTCAGGGCCTTGTAAGCTTGTTCCTGGGGGGGGGGGGGGGGGGGAAGCATTTGAAAGCAGTAAATGATAAAACATGAAAGCTTTTCTCTTCTTCATCTCCCTCTACATTTTAAACCACTTTCAGATTGTGAGATTTTCAGCTCTGACTATGTGTGAAACCCGGGTGGCACCACTATTCTTTATCACCAAACTGTGAAATGTGCTTTGTCCAGCTATTGGTCTGTGGTTTGTTACTGGTTCAGGAAATGACAAAATGAATAATGCCATTATCTTAACTTCAGTTGTGGGTAACATTGATAAGGGATAAGATTTCAAAACACACTGCCAAGAAACTTATGTGTATATCCTTCAAGTTCTAGTTCTAGAATAATTTCTGCATTATGTACACTATCAATAGCTTTCTGTGTGGTAGACCCGCCAAGACTATATGAATTGGATAGGATCCATCTAATTCTTTAAACCAGCATTTAGCTGGGCCTGGAATACGTTTGAGTCCTTGGCCTCCAGGACAGCATAGATGGCCTTCCTCACTAGTGAATGCAGACCTTTAGCCAGATTACAGGCTTCTACACTCAGACTCTCACAGTGAGAGTGCATGTCCAGTTTGACCTTTAAGCATAATAAAAAAATTATCAGCTCTCCCCTCCCCGACCCACACCCTTCAAAAGAGTTGCAAAGTCTTCAGACAGGCAATTTGGTAGGAATGATCTAAGTACAAACCCTCTGCACCCCTCCCTGTTGAAGTTATGTAAAGGTTCATAAGGTTGCTGAAAAGTAAGGAAGGAGAAGCATGACTCCACTGGTGGAAGACGGGCACACATGCCTAGGACAGAAGCAACACCTTCCATAAGGCTTACATCTTCTATGGAGACCAGCCAAGAAACAGCAGCTCGAAATAAAATGTAATGAAGACATTACATAATAGTCACAAACAACCTTTTTTGAGACGTGATTGAGAGACAGATAGGTTTAACAACAGAGACAAAGATGCCTACAAAATTAAGCTACTGGTAAATACAAGGCCCATGATATCACCATCTTGGTCAGTATGCATATAAGAGAAATAAATAGAAAAAAGTGAATACTGGGATGTGTTTACTGCTTGGAAGGAAATATTGCTTAGGCATGTTGTTTGACAGCTGGAAGAGTTCAGTAATACAGTTTGGCCCTCATATTATAAAGAACTCTTGATATTTACAGGAGACAAAGTCCTGATGAAAGGGACATTTGTTTGCATTTTCTGTGCATGGCAGCAAGAGTGATTCAGATTATAAGAAGAACATATGGATAGGAAGGATATGGGCTTAGATTCACAGAAGGAAAATAGATTAAGTGGTCGGCCCTTTACAGTGATGAATTTTCTTAACCCCTCTTGAGTTATGAAAAACAGAAATAGTCTCTGCATATCTCCCTAATTTAGCCATTATGGACAATGGGAGATCCCACAGCAAATTGCTAGAAAAGTAAAAAACCAACCAACCAACCAACAAACAAACCCAAAAAAACCAAAAACCCACCAAAAAAAAAAAAAACCCTAAACATTGTTTGAGACAGTCATTAATCCTATAGTAGGAAGTCACCATGAACTGAAAGTGAATATGGGGCAAAAGTACTGAAGTGACAGACATGACTTTTCCTGAGTACCTAATGTGAACTTGCAATGCCAGCTATGGCACAAACCGGTGGTATTGCTGTCTCTTAGGTTTACCAGGAACTGCCAGAATGGATCAAGATATTCTCCTTGTTCCCTTTATATCGCAAACTTCTCACGGAATCCCCTGTGAAGCTAACATTGAATAGTGTGGTTGACTTGGCTGCCTGGTTGTTGAGAATGCTGTCTCTTGATTTGCTGGCCTCCTGGAGAGATTTTTATACTCTCTGTTGGAAAGCAATGTTCTGCAGAAATCTGACATAGGATCCAAATATTAAATTCTCACTTACCATCTAATGACAACGTAGTATTTATCTGCCATATAAATCTATATATAGCCTTTATGGATCGTTGACATCCCAGTATGTACTGTTGGTTGCTTTTAGTTTCCAAAGATTTTATTCTTGTGGCTTAGGAACGCACAATCTTATCGCCAGTTCAAGTGGAAAATGTAACTTGAGTAACATTATGTTTCTTGCTTTCTTTAATAGAGGGATACTGGGATCTCAATAACATCACAAGTAGTATAGTAAAATCATTGTAACACAGAAAATGTTTGAATTTTCAGTCAGAAATAATTAGAAAATAACCCCATGGCTACTATTTAGTTGTATCTGAAAGCACATGAGTAAAATGACTTTGCAGCTTTGTCACAGAATACAGTTAATAAACGTCTCTTATTTGGTCATGTTTTCGTGTGCTGTCATACACAGCCTTATCTCACATGCAATGAACTTTCCTGTTAGAAAATTTATACAGCCTTGTGATCTGCAAAATTATGAGAGGATAAGTTTTTCTGCTTGTCCTGAAATATCTTTTTCTTTTTAACAATTGAATTTATTAGACAGTTGCTAAATGGTTGTAGCCTGATTAGTAATTTTATGAGTTAAACATTTAGTTCCTTTTCAGAGGCCTATTTGGACAAACTGGAAACTGTCAATTTCTTGACAGCTTTTTTAAACCAGATGTAGCACGTATATATGTGTTTGCAGACTTGCTGGTGGGTCTGGATGAGAAAGCTTTTTTGAAGTACTGTCACCTCAAGGTAAATTAAAAGTTCTTCTCACTTAATTATACCCATTAAAAGTTAGGCAGCTGTTCTAAATTAGTCCTGCATACTTTTTCAAACAGCTATTTAACCCACTTGTGTTAGAAATATAACAACAGGCAGAGATGTCATATTCTCTGGATGTACCTGTCTCTAAATCAGGTTAGATATTTTATCAGCAGATAGAGTAAGCTGTATGTCTGATATTTCTGGGACTGTCCTGGCAGAAGTGAATACTGAACAGCACATATACCTCAAGAAAGCATGCAAGCAAACAAAACTACTTTCTTTGCAATTTGAACAGCATTAGTTGTCAGAAACAGTGAGCTCTCACCTGTGAGAAATACATGGTTGGCAAAGAGGGGAAGTATTTGCTCTGACACAGTAGGTTCTGCTGTGTGTGGTTGCATATATTGGTATTCTCTAGCTCCATTTGCCCTTTTCACAATGAGATTTTGCTAACTCCTCCTTAGCAGCCAAGACATTAGCAATGTTTAAAGAAATATTTTTTTAACACTAACAACTTTTCCCTTGCAGACCATCTAAGGACAACACTTCCTACATATATTTGTATTGGTGGGGGTCTCAAATCCTCTGCAAAATTATCACTTCATCAAGACTTCTGGCACTCAGAAATTGTTTGATCTCTGTATTTAGATGGTCGGAAGTAGGGATTCCTGTATAGAGAAGAAATGTGAATGAGAGTCTGGAATCAAATACGTGTGTCTTGACTTCCACAGTCATGCTGGAACCCCAACCACAGTGTGGGCTTAATCATAATGCCAGCCACAGGGGACCATCAGGCTCCCTTAACGTCCTAATCAAGACACCAAGCAGAGGAGCCTGAGGACTCCTAGGAAGAGGAACTGAATTGGCTTAGAGCTGAAATATAATGAGCAGGAGACATAGCCTCTGTAATTCTTTTAGCTGAAAACCTCACTGTCTTAGTGAATCAGATTGGAGTATTAGGTTCTATTAAAACTAATTGTCTACAGGATTCTTAGTGTAACATAATATTATTTTAACATTTTTGGCTCTAAGACTGTCCTTATACCTTTAAATATAAAGATTATTTCTTGGAAAAGTGATTAGAATATTAAAACTCTATAAAAGTAGGCATTAGCTGATGATCCTGTCATTATGTTGAGTACCCATGGATTCACCTCAGCACACCTAGTGATTTCACAAAGGCTATTATCTCATGGCTATATCCCCTTCTTCTGAGCTTATTACTTTAAATAAAAAATGTTAATGGTTTCTGAGAAACTCATGATGAGAAATGGAGGATTTCTTACACAAAGAAGCATGATTTCCAAATTTCAAAGCTTGCATTAAACTTTCCAGCAAATGCCTGAAATTCTCAGTTGGCCAATAATATTGTAAAGTGAATTCAACCTTCTTTTATGCTGAGGTGTCATTTGGATATACTTCATTCTTATTTATTTAATTACACAGCACCGCATGTTATGCATAGCAATTACTTAAGAATTCGTATTATGTTTTCGCATGCACGGAGAAGAGGATGAAATTATAAATCCTGAATCATAAACAAGGTCAGAGTGGATGATCTAAAAGCTCCTTCTGGCCTTAAAATGTGAGGCCACACATTCATTTCAGTATACTGGGTACATGGGTATAGGAAATGCTGGACATTTTAAAACCTGAAAAGCAGGCAGAATGACATGTCAATATTTGGCTGCATCGCATATATGACCCTGTGCTGGGGTACTGAAGAGAGCTGTATGCTTTTGAGTGATTCAGAAGGCAAAAGCAAAGCAAGAGGCTGTAATAGGAAACAGTGCATGTTTGGATGGAGTTAAAGCCTTTGCAACAAGACCTCAGTCTGTGTAGATTGTTAGCACTCATAGCAAAGGCTTTGGGTACCAGGGCAAAAGGGTTTCCAGCAGTAATCTGCCTCTTTTCAACTAGAGATACTCCAAGAACTTCCTCTCTTGCTCTTCAATCGTTTAGGTTGACGGAAGTTGAGATTCTTTACTTTCAGATTTTTTTGACTTACGTCTTTTTTCTGTTTCCAAATCCTTTCAGGGTTACACATGTAGTGTCTTCTGGCCTCTTTGCACAGGGTACAGGGGACCCATAAGACAATTTGGGAGCATGTTTGGCATAATGAAAAGCAATGCCAAATATTATCCCAATCTAGAACCATCACGACAGCTGGAAACCAGAGGTGACCCAGAGGGCATGAGTGCTAGTGATATGCTTAGCTACTCCAGGGAATAACCAGGCCTGAAGAAGCCATGCACAAGTTGCCTGGCAATCAATTAAAACATTTTGAGAGAAAGAGTAATCAAACTGTATTTTTTGCTGAAAGGCAGTGAAAGGAGGATAAACTGGTGGAGATTAAGAGACCACACTACTGAACAGCATGGCCAGTTCTGACGTAATCTGTTCTTATTCACAACCCAAACAGACAAACAAAAGGCCAAACCACACCAAAACAATCCACCTGGACATATGGAGAAGAAATAGCAATGCAATCTTCACAGCTACAGAGAAACGTACCATAAAAATTAGGTCCCCAGGTGAGCTCATGGGTGCTGAGAAATTAATATTTACTATGGCTAATGAAAGAGAGAAGGGTAGACATATTCTATTTTGCAGGTGATAATCCTATGCAGGCAAGCAAGTATATCAATCAGAGAGGTAGGGGAAAACTGCCACACACTGTGTACTAAGAATGATGCTGGCAAAAGCCTAACTGAGTGAAAGTCAGAGTGGTTCAATGTGCTGGATTTCCGTTGCTGCAAATAAAAAAAAACTCTGTAAAAAACTCCTTAGAAAACTTCAGGGATCTTGTCAATAGGAGTTCCTGCTAGAATATTGAAGGATGGTTATGTTTCACTGAAGAAAGAAGAAATTAATAGCATTCAGTATGCACAAGGATAAACCATCTTAACATTAAGAAATGTTTCACATACATGAGCAATTGCTCTTGTTTTTGTATTTCTGAGAAGTTGTCTTTCTCTGAAAAAGGAGGTGAGTACAGCAGATCTTCCTGAGCAATGCAGCCCTTTTCCAGCTGACCTTTTTGCAAAACTTTTGTGTATCAATTTCTCTCCATTTGCCTTGCCAACATCAGCCTAGATATGTGAGAAATATGGATTATGCTGACTAATCTTTGGCAAATCTCCTAAAATAGAAAATGAATAAATTAATAAAATGGAGGGGGGAAAAATGAGAGGAAACTTGTCTTAAGCAAACATCTATCTCACTGGCATTTAATAAAACACTAAGATTTTTAGCACAGTAAGTGAATCCTGCACTTGAGTATGATCTCCCCTCCTGCATGTGTGGGTAGAACAACACTGCTCTCCATCTGACACAGATCTGTCTACTCTCAGGATACCATCACAGCACCATAACCTGCAGTTTACGGACTATGGCAATGCAACAAGTGCAGCATCCAGTCCTCCACTATAGTTTCTTCCTATGTGTCCTTTTTCCTTTCCCCAGCCTTATTTCACCTTTTTGCATCCTGAGATCTTCTTGTGGCATCATCTGTTTAACTATGCAGTTTGGTACTCCAGCAGGTCTCTCCACACAGCCTACTCATAGAGTAGGAATTGGAATGTAGTTTTCTAGTGCTTATGATAAGCTGATGTCATGATCAGTTGGGACAACTGTCTGGAATAAGGGCAGGTACTTTCACCAGAAATGACAGGCACCGCAGTGCCAGCACAACATGAAAGAGATGGATTTGGAACACTGTTATTTACATTTCTCTAATTTTTCTCTACATTGTTGATTTCTACAGGTAAAATTGGGTAGCCAGTCAGTACAAGGACTAGAGGGTTAGGATGTGATCAGATATTTGATCTCTACCTCACTTCTGAAAAATAAAGTAGCTGGACAGTAGCACATACCAGATTCACTTTGGATTCATTAGTAAAGGAGTTTTTGATGTATGGCTTGTGATCATTACCCACTATACGCACATTAAAATCATATCAGCATGGTATAACACTGTACCCTAAAGCAATACTCTAGGCATCTATTACAGAGCTCCAGTGTTAAGTTTTACAGTTAAAATCTAGATTCAGGAAGGAGTTAGACTGTAAAGCAATAGGCTTGAAAACCCTACAGCATTTGCTGCAGTATTGTAGAGTGCCAACCTAGGAAGCTGGAGATAGATAGAAAGGGAAGAAAGTGTTAGACACTCGATAAATTCCTACAGTTCTTGGGAAGGTATGACATGCACTGATTTTCTGTTCCTGGAAGTTATAACCAAGGGCATTACTAAGACGCTAACAAAGACAAAGTGGCAGATGTTGATTAAACACTGAGCAGGCACAAGGGGAGTGCAAAAAATCTTTTCACACAAGGGCTCATTGCTTGCATGCCATGTGAAGTGTCAACTGGATCCAGAAACATAATAAATAAATCACAGCTGGGGTAGACATAAGAACATTATTTGTGCACCCTCTCCCCTCAAGCCAGGACAGAATTATTTTTGTCATACTTGTCTGAATGTGGGGTGTCAAGCCTGAGTCCTGTTCAAACTTCTTTGTGTTCATATTCTGATAGACAATGGAAGGCTCTGAAAGGTTTCCTGGTGCAGTCTTTTCAATTTATGTCTGTATCGGAAATTTTTTAAAACAGTACCAATGAAGTCTGTGCCACTGAGTTGCTAAGAATGCATGCAAATATGCTGTCCTTAAACAGTAAGCATTGCCACAAGAATTTATCACATATTTATGTAAGACTGTAGGTTTCCCCTCTGAAGGAGAGGGTGCTGTAGGGCTAGAAAAGGGCAGGGAGAGCTGATTACCAGTAATGAACTGTGTCATGACTGAACTAGCATTTCAAATACATCCAGACTTCCTTGTAGATGGCTAGCTTTGCATTAACATCCATTAACACACATTTTTGTGTACAGATGACATCAATAGCTGAAACTCCTGCTGTACCCAGACTCAGAAAGTGTCTGGCAAATCTGTAGGCACTGCAGTTAACTGCAGAAAACATTCTCTGCTTGGGTAAGGCAAAGGAGGACGCTTCACTTCAATCAGAAATGTAGACCAGTTCTACAAATTCAAACTCTCCACTTAAGTTCCTGCTGAGACTTCACAGAGTAGTTGCTTTCTTTCAAGCTAGATTTATTTGAATGACCTTATTATGGAAAATGGGGTTTTATATCTCAATGCCCATTACATTATTTTTTTTATTTGCTACAATGAAAACATTTCATTAAAGCTCTTATTGAATAGCTAAGTGTGAATCTTGAGAGTGAATAAAAGTCATTTACTGAATCAGCCTGTGCTGGAGCTAAGAAAGCATGTAGAACTGCAGAACTATAAAATGCTCAGTGCACATGGAATTTCATAGCAAAATGCTACAAGACACAGCTCAAGCTCATTTCAAAAATAAATAAACAAAGGGAGAGCTCAAGTTGTTCCATTTAAGGACAACACAATTTCAGGACCAGCCTTTATTCCTTTCTTGGGGAAAAATACTTCCTCCTAGATGGAGGGGACATGAAGCCACTGCTACATCCCCTCTATAACTATAAGGTGCTGCCTTCACTCTGCCAGTTGTGCTTGTAAGGCTGAAGGGTGTGGACTTGTTGACTCCTGGGCCTGGTTTGTACTTGATGGGAGGCAGAGAGGCCATCAGGATCTGTTTCCCGAAAAATATGGGATGGAGCCACTGGGCTTCTGTTGTTGGTACCACAGAACCTTAATAAGGTATAAGCTCCCTCTGCCCCCAAATTAGTTAGATTATTAAAATCATTCCAAAGCTTTAACTTAAACCGTAAGCCTATTCTTTCCTCTTTCTAAACTATTTAAAGCCAAAATGCAAATGTGAGAATTTTGAATGTACATAAAGACCAGGGATTTTAATTTGGTGTCCTTATTCATATACACTGTGGTTCTATTTCAGCAGCTAAAGAGAGGGGAACAGATTCTGCTTCCTGCTATCCCCCTGTAAGTCCAGAGAAACTCCACTGGTTTCAGTGGCATTTACTCTTGAACTCCCCTGGTTTATCTGACAGCAGAGTGTGGCTGACTGTGACTCTATAGATGCCTATACTGTTTATATGTTGAGTCTATTGTTGATTAAATATGTGCACAAATGCCATCATTCAAAGAAATCACATTTGCTCTGCTGTCAGGTTATAAACTAAAATCATAAAAAGAAAATGTATTCTTCTGATATATTGAATGATAAAATTGCAATAGAAAGCACTGCCCACGTTATTTTAATGTGATTAGTGCCTGTGAAAGGCACTGAATTAACAGATTGGAAATGGGTGTCCTCTGTTTAATGATTTAAAACCAACAAAACTCAGCATCTGGTATCCTCTACCCTGTTCTACCAGACTTTCTTGTGTCTGATATAGAGGATTTCCTCTGACAAACAGGAGTTTTCCTTTACCCTTGCTGTTTATGCTGAGGAGCATACCAACAAGAAATCAGCTTCAGTTGAAACAGCTTTCTTGAGACATGAATGTTAGCACATTACATTTTTTGTGATCTGGCCTGCTATGGAAGCATTCAGGTGCTCTCAAGTTGTTTCAGGTCTCAGCTTGGATAAAGAATTGGAAGGCTTTTCAAGTACTGTTAAAAAAAAGTCCATTGCTTAAATACCCAGTTACCACCTACGCATTTAAAGTCTACTTCTTACTGACAGGAGTAACTCTTTTGGATGTCCATATGCTTTTGGGCTGTCTAAATAAAAAAACAATGGTTAAAACATTTTAGAAGAGACTTATCATACAGAATTTATGTATAGATGAAGTTAGGTAGATCCTATCTGCTCTGCCAAAGTCTTATTACTAGATTCCTAGTCTTCTATGCATCTTTGGCATCTTGTAACATCCTGGTTTTAGAAATGTTGCTGTAAATTTAAATGAAAATATTCATAATAAAAAAGTGAGATGAATAGTAAAATGTTTTTCCAGCTCTGAGCATCCCAGTAACCCATACTTTTCTGAGAACAGTTGAGTATATTTCATTTAGCCATACATTAATAATGACAACTACATAGCATTTGGATGTAGCACTGATTTAATGTGTGTTTCTTGGTTATTCATAAATGTCTTGATTTACCATCTTTTGAGCACTCATGCAAGGTACTTGGTATTCATACTCAGCTGAATCTTTACATTTTTGAAAATATGGTCCTGGTGTGGTTGGGTGCAATGGTCAGCATGATCTTATGCAAAATTTTGGTGAAAAAAAAGAAGCAAATACTTCAGATATTTTTTCTTACCTTTCTTTTATTTTTTGCACATTGATTGATGCCTTGATTTTATTAGTTAATTTTTCTGTTCCTAGAGACATGTAATATTTATGACTAATTGCACTAACCCAGTAAAATTCTCTGGGGAGTAAGCTATTCCCCATTTATTCCCCAAACTTTACCATTTTTAAAGATGACAAAATCCAGTCACACACTGAGTTTAATACTCTTACTGGCAATGAATGAACACCAGTACGGCTCTGCAGTGCTCGTACATCTTAGCCAAAATGTTTTGCATAGAGTCAAAATAAGTTACTATTGACTGCACTAATAATAAAAGTATAAATTTTATTAGTTAAAAAAAAAAAAAAAAAAAAAAAACACAAGAAAGAAAAGGAAAGGAAAGGAATGGAAAGGAAAGAAAAACTGCCTGAGATTCACTTTCCTACCTGTGCATTCTCTGGACTGCTGGCACACAAAGGTTAATGAAACCTGGAAACAAAGTAGTAAATGATGTCAGTAGTTAGCACATTATCATTTTCTCTCATCTATTCATATAAAGTGCAGAACAGGTAACTTTAACTATCATTTTCAGCACAAAATAAAAGCCCCAAAACCAAGAGTTCAAGGCATTGTCAAGGAGCTGTTCAGCTTTAGCTCTTAATTAAAGTAAACATAGTTAAAAAGATTTCTATTAAAAGAGAAAGCTTTAACCTCTTGTAACATTCTGACCACATTCAAATGAGGATGGAATGCATGCTACCTCATGGAGAGAGCTTGCAGTATAAAATTTTGCCAGTATAAAGGCTGCCAATAAAAAATATTGTGATTTTTCATTGCATTGTGCTCATTCATCATTGGAAAAATTCAAGGATGAGATCTTCTATACAAGTTCAGACATATACCCTTGAGAAACAAAGAATGACTTTTCAGTGCAACTCCAAATGTCAATGTCACCACAGGAATGCAGATCCAACAGAGGATCCTACTACCTATATAGCTGTCATATTCACCTCAGTGAGTGAACATCATGAATCAGTGTGGCTTGATACTGTGATTTGCTTCTTTGAGGCTGTGCTGTATAATCAACAGCAGCAGTTCTTCCTTAGGCTTCTGTCCAACTGGATTTGACATAGGAAGAATCTCCTTGAATTTTTAAGATTTTTTTTAATATATATCACAAAACAAGCTAACACACAACTTGCTTGAATATTTTCCTGTTTTTAAAGAATTTATATTTTAAGTTATAACAGGGATTCAGTGAGGGAGTAGGAATAAAAGAATAGAGAGGACTCCATTGCCACAGAGTAATAATCAGAAGAGTGAACAGTAATATGTTCTCCTTACACAGCTCTAATTTGTGATTTCCAAAGTATTTGGCTTGTTTCTGGCAAGCATCTTGCCAGATAGGTATCGGTAATTTTGAAAGACTATTCTTCAAAAGAGCAATAGAACTAGATAGAAAACCACTGAAAATAATTTATGAGATGAAAAATTAGAAGAATTAAAATTTCAAGGTGTGTTTGAGCAACATCCTATAGACTTTCTGAAAGGAGACTATTCCGGAGAATGATACTTAAGACTTTAATAAAAAAATACAATATAGAGAGGTAGAATCAAGGAAAAAAAAACAAAAAAAACCCAACAACAAAACCACAATAAAATAACAAGAGAAAACCACAATAAAATAACAAAGAGAAAACAAGAAAACAAAAACCCCAGCAAACACACAAAGAATACAAAATAACTCCACCTTACCTGTGGCAGAGTGGAGAGAGCTCCTGTGTCCCTACAGAGCTCTCTTAAAGTTCTATGATTAGTGTTCAGATAAGGACAAAAGTATAAAAGATTCTGGATACTACTTATATTCACTTCATTTGTCTTGCTTTCAGCAAGAAAGCAATACAATTATCCACCTAATGATAATAGGGAGAAAGGTGCTAAACACAAGAAGGGTGAATATCTGAAGATGTCTCTGCTCTCCATTGGCGCTAGGCAAATCAGGGACAGATTTTCCAGATAGTTCAGGGAAACTAGCTTTCCCAAACAGGAATACATCTCCTAACTCCCCAGCAGCAGTAGGGAAGCCTTATGCTTCTGAACCAGCATTATAGATGCTTTCCAGTTCTTTGACCACTTGCTCCTGATAGAATGAGCTGGTGCACATCTATGACATTGAACAGAAAAAAACTAATCAGGAAAGGCATATAGAGAATGATTGAGGGGATGTAGTAATGCTAAGAGACTGCTATAGATCTTCCGTAGGCCTTAGGATGCTCTATAACTTCAGCTTTTGTGCTAAGGCCAAAAAGAAATGTCAAGGAAAGACGAATTAAAGGAAATGGTCATAGACAAGAACACTGTAGAAAGAATTAACTTTTCACCTCCACAGCTAGAACTGACCACAGACCAAGATTAGACTCGTTTAGGTAACCACAGGATATAAAACTCAGGTGAAAGGTTAGATCTAGTCTGCACAAAGACAGGATGACAAATTAAGTACATCCACTTGTCATAATTAGATAACAATAAGAAGGTTTTACTTCAGATTGATGTTCTCCTTCCTTTAAGCCTATGTTCATATTGAGTTTCCCACCTGTAGAAGTGAGGAGATTCCTTTAAATGAAACAAATGAGGCCAGAGCAAAATTTAGCTCTAGTATACTGCTGTTAAATAATCTTTCCTAGCAGCTCAAGAAATGCAGCTAATTTTATAAATGTTACTAGCATTTATTTAAATGCATTTACATTTATTTAATTATATTCTATGTATACTTGTTAATAAAATGTTTGCATTAGACACTTAAAAAATAATTCACTATGTTCCCTGATTAATAGTTTCAGTGTTTTAAAATAAATTCTTTGAAATATTTCAGCTTTTACTTTAGCAGTCCTTTGAACTCTTTTGGTTCTTAGATTTGCTGGGCCGTTAACAACTCTCTCAAAACATCTGTGTCATTCTTGGGAGATGTTTGTCTAACCCATTCTAGAGCTCTTACTGCTGTTCAGTGAACTTCTCCACCTCAGTTGTATCATAGCTTATGTTACATCTATTCACACTCACACACATTAAATTCTTCTCAAGACAATTTGTGACCACAGTTCACTGCGGTCAATAGAATCACTTGAACTTACTTTAATAGAATCAGGCACTCACAAATGAAAAACTTATGCATTTTCACTGCAATATCATTCCATTTAAAAAAGAATCTTTTCTAAGTAAAAGTTTACCTTAAAATGGATTTTTTTTCCCCCGATGGGTATAATCTGGTTATGATAAAATGCAGAATATGGCTGAAGCTGTAATAGTTCTACTGCAAATCAAGAAAATTAACTTGCTTTAAAAAACAAAGGAGCAGGAAAAATTATAGGTTTTTCAGATACATTAAAACCTTCTTGTAAGCATAAACCAGAACTGAATGTATTTTAACAAATTGCTCAATGAATGACTTTTGTCTCTGTGAATTGTTTGGGATTAGGCTGTGATTTTCTCAAATGCATTTGCTCTTACAGCTTTACTGACAATATGTTATGAAGATGTCTTGATCTGCAGTTCATTTTTGAGTTCTGTTTGCTGGAAATATAATTACATACTACATTTCTTTTGTCTGATTGAGGAAGCGGTGTAACTGCTAGACACAGGTTTCCAATGTCAGTGCTATGATTGGGATTTTAAATTCAGCTGGTGGCAAGTAACAGTGTGATCCAAATCACATTGAAAAGCCTTTGACTACAGCAGCACTGGCTTGTAATCACATGGATCAGTAGCAACTCAGAACTTGCAACCTGGTTCATAAACATGTTCTGTGAGATGAAAGTACTGAAAGAACAAGCACAGCTCTGCAATCCCTAGTTATTGACTTGTGCTCTGGATTAATTACCAGATTTTATTTTTACAACTTTTTTTTTTTTTTTTTTTTTTTTTTTTTTTAATAAAGAGGATTAGAGTCACAATCTAAACTCTGCATCCAGGGAAATGGATTTTTAGATCCATGTTAATAATCACCATTATTTTACTTATTAGTAATTAAACATTACATTAATAATGCTATTATCATGGGGTCAGAATCCAAGTTGTGAAGCTGAGAACTCAAAGATATTTATCTTTTATTATTATTTATGTTCCATGCTATTTTAATAAGGTTTTCCCTTCACCTTCCTTTACGTAATTGCTATATATTTACAACATTAATTCAAAATTAATGGATGTTTATTTATGGGAATTAATTTTGTTTCTATAATAAAGCTGCTAATGAAACATATTGGTAGGTTTGTACTGTGGAGCCAATTATTTCCTACTGTATCTATAAGTAACATTACAGACCAGCTTGCAGTTATTTTCCTGAACATAATTGTTACTAGATTTTGTGCAAGTTTCCTCAAAACTACATCTGCACATTAGGAGCTTTCAGTCTAGGTAGTTCCCCTAAAAACTTTAAAGAAACCATTAGGATTCCCTTTGGACTTCTGAGAAATAGGTTTTGGATGTTTAACAGCTCACACTAAAGACTGTATGTTGAAAATATTCATAGAACTTTCCCCAAAAGTAAACAAATACAAAACTTTTCAGGGATGGAATATATAGAGAAAAGAAGTATATATTTTTTTAAATTCATTAGATAAATCAAGTTTAGCTGACTAGTGCGAACAATCTCCACTTGTTTCCCTATCAACTCACCTCTCAAATAATATCGTGGCACCGAACAGTGAAAGTAATTTTTAAGAAGTCTGATGTGATCAAAAGACACCAGGACAGAAAGATAAAATGGCCAAGTATTGTTCATAGAAGAATGCATTATGGCGGTCTGTTCAGATTGTTATCATCACTTGATTCATAACATTTCACTCTGTAATTCTTAAACTAGGGGAAATTACTCTTCCTTGCTCTCTAAGTAAGCAGCACAATCCTCAATCACCTCTAGATCAACTGAAATGTTTACTTTAGGAAGTTGTCTATCTGCTAGAGTTTCTCTGCATGGAGTTTTCTTTGATGGACACCATACAGATTTCAGTGGTAGATCTTCTTGAGTCATGTGGACCTGAACTACATCTAGTCCATGGTATCCTCAGAGCTTCAGAGGGTTGTAACTGGCTTATGATGCTGTCAGAAGTGCAGTTTTCAGGTTTCTGCATAAGAGTGGATTATCTCCCTATCTATGGATGACATTCAACTTATGTCTCAAACAATAGTGACCAAATCAGAAAATATCTTTAGGCAGCTAAGCCATGTGGGGAAAGTCTGGAGTGGATAGTGAGTGAAGTAGAATGTATTCCTGGTAATAGTCTTATGCCTGGCCATGTGAATTTTAACAATCTCTATTTTAGCAAATATAAATATCATTGTTCATAAAATTATCATCTTGGTCATAAAATTACCTTCCCCTTTTTAAAATTCAGCTGAAGTATGTGACTCAGTGACCCTTCATGACAGAAATTCCACCAGCTGATTACATGCTGTGTGAAGTATTATTCTCTCTCTTTTGTTTTACATTTATCTGTCATTAACTTCAAGTGACCCTGCTGTTGTTCTTGTGTTCTGAGACACAGTTAAAAAGATGGACCAGCTAGTTTTTACTCTACCCTTCTTAATCTTAGATGCTTTAATTAAGTCTCTTCTTGAGTTCCTTTTTCACCACTAAATCACTCTATCTCTTGCAACCTTCACATGCAAATCTTGCTATATTCCTAACTCTGTTTTCTGGACTTCCACAATTTTGAAATTCTTCTACTATTCACATCCCAAACTGAATTCTGTATTTTATATCAAGCCCATCTTATCCGCTACTCCAGAAGCAAATATTTTTTATTTGGAACATGGGATATAAATATTCAGTTATAATCACATGATGCATAATCTAAGACTGATTTAACATTCATTGACACTGATCACCTCTTGTGTGATAGGATTGTTTGCCAAATCAGGCATGGACATACTGACTGAGTATACAAGGAACCAGATTTAACTGGCCTTCATCTTCTCAAGATCTATATGGTCATTTCTTCTAGAAAGCTGAGCAAGAGCTTGCTTGCTCTGCTGGGGGGTACGGTGTCATGTACCATGTCTGAGAATTGTTCACTTCTTTTCCCCACAGCCTATGATTCTATGATTTGCTACATGGGCGCAGTTGTACATAATTTTGTTTTCCTTAATCTTCTGGAAATGCTGGGAGGGTTATCTCTGAGCTCATTATGAACATTATTTTTCAGATTTTGAATCTATACTTTTGACTAGAGACTACATGGATTTTAAGACCAAGACCAGGTTTTCAAAAGCATTAAAACACCTCAGAAAGCATATAAGCAAGAGCAACACACCTGCAATCCTCCTTGCAGAGAACTGATGTGCTTAACTGCATGCCTGTAGCATGTGAAAAACTCTTACCCATCAGCAGTGCATTGCTACCCAGGTAGCGAAAGCCCTCCAACCCCTTGTCATTCAAACTAAGTAAGCATAGCATAGATATTCGTCCACTATAGGAATAAAGCTTTTGCATCCTGGCAGTTAAAATTAGGAGCACTTTCTGTGCATCAACAATATATTGTAGGAAACAGTGGGACATTTTCTCTCTTGCTCTTCAAACACACCAAATGTAAACTGTCTGAACCACAACAGTAGTCTTTGTGCATATGAAATGAGCAGGGCAAAGAAAGACCCTATGAAATAGCTGTGGTTAGCAGCTTGCGGGGGGAGTGAGGCTAGAAACTCGTTTTTAATCAATGATGTGATAATCAATGACATATGAAATCATATTTTTGCTTGACTCCATTCTTTCCCTGTAGGCCTCAGTTGTTTCCCCATTTTTTTTCCCCTGGCATCCATCCCCCCTGCCCCAGCAGACCAACTGGAAATCTGTCTATTGTTTTTTTAATACATATATATTTGAAAACCAGACATAAGTCTTCAAAGGAGCCTGCAGTTTAACTGGGGAAGAATTGCTTAAGAGCTGCAGTTTGTTGAGGAGGCTGTGACAAAATGCACATGCTTTTGCTGTGTTTTCCCATGCCAGTCTGACTCAAAGCATGGCCCCATGATGCTGCTGGTCAGCAGCAGCAAAAAGCTGACTCAGAGAATCATGTCTTATACCTTGTATTTGTATTTTCACAAACTGCAATGCAAGCATTATAAATGAAAATCAGTGTGTTCTTCTGATCTTATGCTCCTTTTTCATCTGTTAACTTTGGATCCATAAAGCCAAGGCTGAACTGGATATCCTTTTAGTGGGATTTGTGTTTACTTCTAGGAACAGCTTTTACATCTCATAGTTTGGCTTTTACTCGTGTCACAGATAATGCAAAGTATTTGCTCACAAGGCTAGTTTAAAGACTTGTATTTAGGCAGAAAGTCCTGAGGATCTGTGATTTTGTTGGTCTTTTTTGGAAGTGAGCAATGAAATCCACAGTTACAGCTCTTTTCCTCCTTTACACTTGAGTATCTGGGTTTAGAATCTTCTTGTACTCACCCACAGGATTTTGGAGAAACTTCTTTGTAAATGAGATATTTTGTCTGAGAAGTTACAGAGAATCTTAAAGTTTTATTTTCAAGTCCAAATTTTAATAATTCAAATAACAATTCCCTCATATTCTGTATTTTTGTGAAATACCATTTTTTTCCCAAATACCTTGTTATTATTATTGCCCCCGTTCTACAGCTAGGCAGCTTGAGACACAATAAATAAATCACGGATTGTCTAAGGTAACTGAGTTAAAAAGAAATTTAGGTAGATACTAGAAATAGAAGATTTATATTATTTGAGTATCTGCTGAGCTATCATCTTGAGTTTGTAATGGTGTTTTAGGCAGGGTGACTCAGAGAATAGGACATACAGCATGATCTTCGGGATTCAAGTTTAATCTGAGTTCTTCACACCAGTTTGCTGAATGACTTATTCCATGTGCTTGCATCTCTGTAATCCCATTTCTCGATCTGTGAAGTAAGGGAATAATGTCCTAAACTTTCATTGTGTTGATGCTAATGTGTATCTATATATTACTTGTTAACTTTCTAAAGGCACTGCCCAATGACTTGGTGAGATGGACTCTCCAAGGGAATCATCCTGCAAGCTATGCTGACAATGTTTAAAATCCATGGGTATATGGAAGAGTTTTTCTTTATGTTGGAAGAATTTTTCCTCTCTTTTTACAAGAAAGAGAAAGAAGATGAAGCAGAAGGTCTCCTTTTCCTAGTGTACATTATCAAAATGTACAGAGTAAATTGAACTCTGAGATGGCACTGTAAAACTCCTTCCAGTGCTATGATCTATGGTCTATATATGGTTCCTTCCATATCTGTGGTCTGCTCAGATCTTAATTTATGATAATAAGTCATTAATATAGTTTACAGACAGTCCAAACAGCTCCTACATACTGCAGCAGCAGAGAATATTATCCGAACTCTGCTGGGAGACTACTATTCTCAGATTTTCTAGCTCTTGTTCGCTAGCAAGGTCATCTATATTGCCATGCAGCTTATTCCATATTTAGCAAGCATTCAGTAGTTTACTAGCTGCAGCTAGGTTTCCTTTGATTGGAACTCAAGTCTATGTGTAGGTAAACTGAGATGTTTAATTCAGTAATATATTGCAAAATTGTATGTAGACCACAGGTTATACAATATTGAAATTTATTCCAATGTTGTTAACATGCTTAAACTAAAACCCTAACACATACTTGCATAGACTCCTCATGTGTTCATAAAATATGTCAACGGCTTCTGCAAGTCATCAGGCTTTAAGTAATGCAGGGTCTGGATAGTTTTCTTACCAACACTCCCTAGGAATTTTGGGCTGTCTATGCCAGAGGTGTTAAAGAGCAGAAACCAGATAAAAAATAGTCAATAGTCTGTATTTATGAAAGTATAGAATTATAGAAACATAGAAAGTAAACACTTTGAGAAAAGAGCTGAGCTTTGTTCTGGTCAGACAGCATGAGAATGACTATGAGTTTAACAAATAATAGTTTTTATTTTAATGGTCATATAATTAACTTTTTCTCATAAACACAAGACTTCTCTTACCTGTAATTCAAGCTAATGTTTTTTTGTGAAAACCAAATGGACACAAATATGTTCAAATAGAGACTATCTTAGTTTTCACATCATTTTTGTGCCCTTCATAATAAGAGGTTATGAAGTTTTATTTACTGTTGACCACATAATGGAATATTTAGAGAGGTAATATGTTGTTCTAGTGTCTTGTTTCCATAAAGCCAGTAGAAACTGATCTCATTTATTTTTACTGCTAAAACTAGATGTCTGGGATTTGACAGTAACTTACTGACCTCATTCAGCGTTTCTTTGCTTCTTTCTTTTGTTTCAACTTCAACCTTCCAAGGTATGTGCAATAGTCTCCAACTGTAATGTCCATGTGTTTACATGTGTGTTTATGCATCTATATAGCACAAATACACTTTTAATCTTCAATAATAAAAAGTGTATGTGATAGCAGCAAGCCAATCTATTGTACATCATTACTACAAATAATCTCCACTAGAGAGAAAGTGGTTCATAAGTCTTGAAAGGCAGAACCTCAAGTGTGTCATAAAGGTAATTTGCCTTTATTTATTATCACTCTGCCCAACAGGCTTCTGATCTATTGAATCCTTTAGGGTTTTTATTAAATAACCTCCAGTGAGAAACTCAAAGTCTTTAGCATTCTTCTCAGGACATATCATGTCAAGGGTTAAATTGAATTTCAGTATGATATGGATTGAGTGGAGTTTGCATGGAAGTTTTTTGTGCTCAGGCAAGAGGTCTGATTTTATGGCTTGGTAGCAGCGATATAACTGTTGTGTCTTGGAGTTTACACTAGTTTAAATAAAGGTGACTTTTTTGGAAAGCAACGCGATCATATCGAAGAAACATGGACACAAGTGAGGAATTGTATTTTTTACTACTTTTTTTCAACAAACACCCTTTTGCCTATTCAGCTCTGTGCAATACACAAAAAATAATTCGCAACAGTAAATGTGACTGACACTTCGAATAATAAAATATTGGTTACACCTCTAGACAAATGAACCTTGCTGTATACAAGTACTGGGCATGAGATTGTTAGTATCACAAGTTGTAAATATGAAGATTGGGCAAGACCTAATACAGTCAGGACGCTATGGTGGAATTATCACCCAAGTTAAAATAGAATACATGTTTTCAGACTTCTTATATATACCAAATATTCCCACACACATAAAAAAAAATATGACAGATATTTAAAGAAAAAATAACAAAACACACACAAAGAAAACCCACTGAACAAAGCAAAACAGAAAAACCTTCCACAAATATTAGCTGCCTTTTATGCTGATCACCTCATGTGATGCCTAGATGACATGCAAACTTATAGAATCATAGAACAGTTAGGGTTGGAAAGGACCTTAAGATCATCTAGTTCCAACCCCCCTGCCACGGGCAGGGACACCTCCCACTAAACCATGCCACCCAAGGCTATGTCCAGTCCTGCCTTGAACACCGCCAGCAATAGAGCATTCACAACTTCCCTGGGCAACCCATTCCAGTGCCTCACCACCCTTACAGTAAAGAATTTCTTCCTCATATCCAATCTAAACTTTCCCCGTTTAAGCTATCTTTAAACAGATATACAAATGCTTGCTGAAGCATTTTGGGGAGAAGGTGGAAATAAGTAATAAAAAAATGTCATGACACTGCTCTTTAAAATAGCAGTGAATTTTTTTCTTATAGTAAATGACTAGATATTAATTCCTATGGCAAGTGCGTGTCTGCAGAAACTATTGTATTACGACAGTGGCATACACAAATTAAGTGGGTTACCGCTGGTCCACCAGTAATAGCTGCTCCTTAGATGGCGTTACCATAAAGTCATTTTGACAATTTTCTTTATAAAAGAAATTTTCTTTTTGAAAGAACTGCCATGGTTTAAGCCTCTCACGCAGTTCACACAATCACTCCCCCCACTTTCTTCCCCCCCACTCCCAGAGGGATAGGAAGGAGAATCGAAAAAATGCAACTGCCAGAGGTTGAGATAAGAGCAGTCCAGTAACTAAGGTATAACACAAACCACTGCTGCTACCACCAATAATAATAATAAAAAGGGAAATACAAGGAAAGAGAATACAACTGCTCATCACCCTATACCAAGCCTGAGCCAGTAGTGAAGCCCACCCTTCCGGGTCTCTGCCCTCCGTTTTTACATCCTGGGCATGATGTGTTGTGGTACATAATACCTCTTTGGCTAGTTTGGGTCAGATGTTCTATCTCTGCTTCCTCCCAGCTTCCCCTCCTCCCTGGCAGAGCATGAGACTCAGAAAGTCCTTGGTCAGCCTAAACATTACTGTAACAACTAAAACCATCGGTGTTATCAGTGCTGTTCCCAGGCCGAAATTCAAACACGCAGCACTGCACCAGCTTCTAAGGAGGAGAAAAACGACTGCTACTGCTGAACCGAGGACAAATATTTTTTTTTTGCAAATGACGCGTGGCACTTTTTTTTTTTCCAAAACTTGTAATGTGTTTGGTAAGTTATCATTCTCTTTATCTATTGAACATATACAATTATACTTTTTGAACATTACCCAAAATCCCACTGTATACCCAAAGCAAATTTTCTGACTTGCATTCAGTTTCAATCATACTTTTGTCATATATCTAAGTCTAAATTTTATTCATTTCAGTGTGCATCTGTTCACACAAAGTAGCTTTATTTTATGACATTCTCACCTATATTAATGACCCATTGATTTTAAACCAAGTTCACAATCCATTCAGACTGACAAGAATATTTTCCTTTGTCTTGAAAGGGTTTAAGATCAAACTAAATCCGTGACACAATTTTTAACATTTCTTTTGCTGTCCTTCTGTTAGTAGACAGGCTGCTTCCAAGCAATTTGTTTGAAAAGATTATGATCGATCATTTAACTGCACTCTTCATCTTGCATTTTGGTGCAGGCACATTGTGGCATAGAAAGACAGCAGCTGCCCTATTTCTACGACTAACTGGCACTCCATTACCTTTTTTAGACAAATATGACACCTTTGATCTTCTATAATCCTGAATGAAACCCAAAGGATTGATGTAAAAGGAATAACTGATGATTAAAAAAACTCAGCGATATAAATTATAGAACTTTCAAAACAGCCCAAATTTGGAAATTACTTGTCTGCCAGGTTTTTTGTTTGTGGGAAAGATTTGGTGCATACATTTGGTGAGTAATCTAGAAGACATTTGGATAGACTTCACAACCATCTGCAATTTTTCCAGACCTATCTAAACTTCTGATGAGAGATGCCTAGGTTGCAATTTTTATATCTATCCACTCAGCATTATTATTGTTTTTCTCTGGATTATGGTATGACTCCACATCTGTTCCAAAGGTCAGTACTAAATTATGCCTCAGAGACAATCTCTGTGTACATGAATAAGACAATTCTTTTGATAGTATAGTTGGCTGGGGCATAGAACATATAGATGTCTTACCAAGTGGGATACAACTTTTGGCAGTGTGAAGGATCTGTGGTAATTTTTGATCTTTGTTTTTATTTAATCTAGTTGCTCACATTCTCATTGCCTTGGTAACAAAACTGATTTGAAGCTGTAATATTTTATCTCTACATTTCAATATGAGCAGCCTTGCTGCTTCGTTACATCAGCATTTCCAATATGACTTTGTACTTACATGCTCAAACAATATTTCTCTCTTTCCTTCTCTCCCTAACCTCTTCCATCTCTTCATTTTATTGCTCCTTTCTTGAATCTCAGGAAGGTGAGTTAGATCAGACACAGTGCAGTACTAACATGGCTATAGAACTTCTGGTTTTGGAATGGTCCATGTCCAGCAGTTCTGATTATGGATAAATGCAGATAAATGTTCAGAGATTCTGCGTCTAGTCTTGTAGCTTGGCCTACTGGAAGTGCCATACAAGGAAATTGGAATGGAACTTTTGCCTTTGGAGAGAAAAGGTACAGTCTTGGTTGTCCATAGGATGATTTGTAGCAAAGTGGGTATGAATGTTAGGGCTTTACCTGTTACTATAATGAAAAGACATAGGGTTCAGAAATTATTATTAAAATAGTAAGCACCTCAGGTCTGAATTTAGTCTTGGAAATTGTGTTAAAAGAAAATATTCCAAGAGAAGGATAAAAAAAATATGTGTCTGTGTCCTTCTGATATGGAAATTTTAAGCATTGTGTTCTTCATCTTCTACAGTGAGACATCTGGAGTGCAGTCTTTATGTTATGATTTCTCCCAGTAATGCAGTGATTTGCATTTCTTGTTTGTGCTGTCTCACTCAAAAACAATGACTAAAGTGTAAAAACAATCAAAAGTGGTTTTCATATGGCTTCACCTATCCAGATTTACCTCAGAAAATTGTCCTGTCCTTACATGGTACTTTTTTTTTTTCTCCAGCTGGCATTCAGTTTTGAAGTTATATGAGTTTAGTTCTGATGTTATTTTCAAGTCCAGAGATCACCCAATCTGCAGCCTTGCTTGAATGCATAAGTGCTGTCCATGACCCAGACTTTATGGGTTGCTATCCTCAGCCCAGCAGAATTAGTTACTGTTGTAGTTAGCTAGGCTGGAGTATGGCCATGCTCTTCTTTTAACACAAGAGTCTGGTTGTAATCCACCCGTTCATACCCATGAAATGCCTCAGGCTCATCATTTCACCTTCTCAGTTCAGCTTCCTTCCTTCCCTTCAAAGTGACCCAGCTGTACATAGACACATTCTGCTTAGATTGTGTTTCTGCTAGATCACAGCTATGCTAACCAATAAAAGCAAAATCTTTGAATCCAGGAGAAAAAGACAGGAAAACCATATAAATTATTTTACCATTTCATAACAATGATTTAAACATAATGTGCATTTTCAATTCACTTGTCCCAGGGCATGCCCCATTGAAACAAGTGAGAAAATTACCATCGAGTTCAATGGAAGATGATGTAGGCTTTACTATTTAAAGCTATCATCCTATTAAGATAAATGAGCAACACAATCAAAGCTTCACTGCTGCCATTGGCTGTGTTTGAACATGGCCTCAGCATGGCATTGTTTTAAGGGAGTAAAGCCCAGGTTTGCGTTTATAAAGATGTTTCAGGTGATTTTTATTTTCAGATGAAAGACAATAGTATGGAGAATATGAAGAAAAAATGCTAGTGAAAAATATAGTCCTGAACTGTGGTGTCTTTTAGATTTGTTTCTGGTCATTAGATTACCTTGGTAGCATAAACTAATAATAACAGTAACAGTAATAACGCTTAGAAAATATAACTGTGTTGTAGAGATTAAAAAACCCAAGAAGCTACACAATAATTTATAAAAGCATTTGTGTTTTTGGAATATGTATGGAGGAGCTGTGCCAAGATACTTACACCTGAAACTTCCCTTATTATACACTAGGGTTGCAGAATATTCTTCATACTTTAGTTTATAAAGCCCTTGGAAACCTTTTCTGACAGCAAGTACTTTTGGATGATGGTGTTGTTTATCATGTTAAATTATTTCTAATACAAGATCAGATATGACTTTTTCTCCCATTAAAGTCCAAAATCTATCAAATTCAGTGAATAGACACTGATAGACTGTCTTTTTTTTATCTTAGATGCTTTTTCAATTTTTCTTAATCTTTCAAGCAAAATACAGTCTCATTCAATCCTTCACCAACATTTCTTCCCACTAGATACTGCAAGTGAACCTCTGATTTACGTATTCTGCTTTTAGGGTAGGTTTTGAAATACAAATTAGAAAAAGTACCTGGTAGAATACATAAACAGTTCTTGGAGCACCACAGGCCTTTTCTTCCTCATAGAAATACCTCAAGTACTGGGCTAGAGCTGTGTTCCTACCTCCAAGGGGTTTAAATGTGGGGGTGTGGATCTCAAAGGAAATCAAGCATGCTTGGATGGACACAGGTCTGCAAGGCTGAGCAGCAAGGCAGAGCTCTTCCAGCTTGGGCAGTGTGACTTAAGTATATACTTTTGTTCTTACAGAACTCAGAGACTATGTTTTCATGGAAGCAAGTCTAACCAATGACTTTGTTCAGGATTCCAGGAAGCAGAAATCTATGTAGAGGAATGTTACTTATGCAAATATTGACCAAATTAGTCAGTTCACAGGGATATAAGAAAGCTAAAATGCAGATACCTTCAGACAAATAAACTGTGCTTATATATAGTAAAGAAATAGAGGAGATGTAAGGTCAATGGCGTGGAGTCAACATAATATTTTTGATAAATAATCAGAAGTCAGGCCTCAGAGAAGGTGAACTGAGAACTTACAGTTTCCACTGAAGATAGCATAGAGTTGGAGGTGTTTAAGAACTCCTGTAGCCAGACCCATTGTTTATGCTACTTTTCTCATGCTTCTCATTTAAAGAAAGATCTGGAATAAATTAAGGCTTAGAGAGTTTTGAAAAAAAACTAGATTGGCAAGCTGGTAGTGCATTAAAAGTGAGGGTCTGCAATGAGACAAAGCTGCAGTCTGGCACTACAGGGAGATGAAGGATGTGAAGAAGAGGTCCAGTAGAAAAAATCAACTCCAGTACATCTATTTTCAACAGAGAATGTGTGTTCGAATGACTAGAAGGGCATCTATGGGGATTTCTCTGATCTGTGGTTCATTACTCATGTTCCCTCCTCAGATTTCACCCATACTGACAATAAATTTAGTAAGAAGACCAGAGAATCTTGTATTTGTTAAAGTTTCATGCCATCATCAACATATACTGCTTTAAGACTTAAGTTACTTCTACCCACTGCAAATAATAGTTTCCATACTTTCAATACCTCGAGGGAGTTTGAAAATGACTAATTGATGGGTTTTCCCTGCTTTAAATCATTACTGTATTTCGGACTTAGAAATGTGTGGCTAAGTCATGTAGTCATCAAGTGAGGAATTAGTCTCCCCAGTGCCAACAGTAAATTCTCCAGTTCACTCAGCAACCAGTTGAACAAGCTCCTCAATATTTAACCATGTCGATTGTAAACAGGCAGATTCTTTGGCTATGTTGTTTTCTCATGAGAACCTAAACCTTCCTTGTCAAAATATGTGTCTTACAATGGACATTCAGCTGCTTTCCTTCTAATGATGAACTTTTCTGCCTTGTGTAAGACAACGCCTGCCCTACGCCTGCATTGTATAAGTCAGGCATCCATTAAAAACCCCATCTATAGAGCCATATTTAGAACAGCATGTCTGGCTGGGAGTTGCAAACTTCCAAATAACTTTTTTGTTGTGATATTGGGTTTTTCTCCCTCTCCTGAGTGTTGGATGCATAATATTTTCAGGTAATTCTGACTACTGTGTGATATTTAATCACCTCCACTGCCTCTCAGTAATCACTTTTATTGCGTTATGGTAGTCAGCATATTCTGTGCACTTTAATATACATGAGGTTGAAGGAGAAATATTTTTCACTGAAGGCTTTATGGAAAATTTTGCATTTATTGATTTCTGTTAAAAAAACCCTGTTATTCTTAGAAAATTGATGAAAATGATTGCTGTGGCCATATTTGTTCAAACAAACAAATAATACAGTATAATGACAATGCTATCTCTCAATTCCACATTTCACCTGGAGAAGGAAAACATTTGATCTGGAAAGCCTGTGTACTACATCAGCCCACAGGAATATCTTTTATTCATGTGTATTAAAAAAATATGCAGAGTTTGTACAAGTTGGATAGGAAAAAAAAAGAGTTCGAAAAAAAAATAGTTCGACAAAAATAAAACAAACTCATCTAAACAAGCATTGCAGATTTTGGACTTCTGGGGCCAAATTGTCAGAGACAGCCTTGCTATTCTTCTTTGGAAATATGCTAAAAATTTTATATGTATAATTTTTCACAAGTAAATTTTTGCATTGAAAACAAAGCTTTCCATGGGAAAACTATGCCATGCATACAGAGCAAGGCTCACACAGCTGATGATTGCAAATCATCCATTCTTAGTGTTTATCTATTAAAACTATGGGGAAAAAAAAGGAATAAAAGGAACATACGAATTCAAATCATGTAGCTCCTCTAGGTTCCTATAACACTGTGCATGCTTTTTCCAAGCTTTGTGAACACAAGTATTGCTCATTCAAAACTATGTTTGCAAAATGAAAATCACAATCAAAATGTAATTGTTGATGTAAAAACAAGAATCTGCTGCATTGCAACACATTTTCATATCAGAGAATGTACACATCTCACAATAAATTGCATCACAGTGAAACTAGCTCAACATGTCAGTGCTACATGGCCACCAATTAGGAAGGGTTCTTGGTATAAATGATGTTCTGCCTGAGGCCAGGTCACTACCTGATGTAAAAGATTGGAGCTTCAGGGCACTGGCGGTTCTGATTCTCTCTGTTCTGTACAAACTGAATGAGCTGATCACTACAGAAGCCTTGTGAGCCAAGGTGCTGTTATCATCTCTGTTTTACATATGGGGATTGAGGTGCAGTCAAAAGATGTCTTTGAATGTTCACAATGAAAAATCTAGAGTTTGATGTTTTTCAGAGGGCTTAAAATTTTGCACAATGTTACACATTCCCAGCACAGTTCTCATTGACTTTAACTTGCTTACATGCAGTTACACTGAAATCAACACCTCAAAATTAGCAAGCCCATTTGGGAAGTCAGCAGAGTGCTACAACAGCAATACACCCCTGATCATAAATCACAGGTGAAGGAATAAGCTTGCTTTCTCCTTGGGGGGAAAATGCTTTCAATTTTTAAATAATAGAATGATTTTGATGCATCTTTTAACTAACCAAAAGTAACATCTTGACAATTTTAATGGACTAATTATACAGTGATGGTCATCTAGAAATGTGCTTATTTTCAGGTCTTTATGTCCTGACAACTCTAAGACTTATCAGCTGGAAAACTGGCATGCAAACACAGAATTTCAATCACTAAAACCCTGCAGGACTGGATTTGACTATCCTGAGGTTCTGCCTGCAGTGTCAAGGGAGATGAAAGGCTTTTGATTCTCTAGATGTAGGATCCAGTCAGTGTCCTGATTAGTTCTGCAAAAGCAAAAACATTTTCAATATAGTAAAATGCACAATCAGAGCCCTGAGAATCTTGGAGATTAACATTAGTTCACAGGGGTTCGCACTGACCTTTGTTTCAGTCTCAATTTGCATGAGTTTGCAATGTCTGCATTTTGCTCTGTGTTTCTTGTTGGAAACCTTGAATCCCCTTGCCAGAGACTGGATATGGTGAGAGCACTCATCTTAACCCCAGTGTGGCATTTGCAGCATAGCTGCCAGTATCACTTAAGCATGAAACCAGTCCTGACAAACAATATTGCTTTAAGCCTCGATAGTGCTTTTCCCATGCCGTATTGTATTTTTGAGGACTCAAGATGGTCATCCTGGCTTGGTGTCTGCCTATTAGTGTGGCACAAAGAAGTCTCCTAACAGGTTCGAAGCAGCTGCTGGGTTGTAACACCTTTATGGTCCCATCCACAATACCTCTGTCTACTCCACCACCATGTCTTCACAACCTTTTTTGCTTCAGGTTGAAAAATAAGTTTGCAGAGAAAACTCATGTGACACATGGACATATTAATTTGTGTTCTTCTACTGATGCATCTGCTGAAATGGTGACATTGCTCCAAGGCCTGCAAGTGACAGTTGTGTCCAGTTTACTGCAGCACGTGCAGAAGGCAATGGGAGCTCCCGTACATCTTAGCCATCATGGGGCTTTGCACCTCTATCTTCTGTTTCTGCCAATGTACATCATTATTAATTTCATGGGACTCCATGATCCATGACCCATTCAGGCAGTGCCATGGAGCTTGGCAGCCTGGGGATACATCCTACAAACCACAATGCTTTCACCAGAGGAGAAACAGGATAGAGGGGAAAGTCCCAGAAAGACTCCTCAGTGAATTTTGGGCTCAAAAATAAAACATTTAGTTTTTTTCATCCAAAACTCTTAGAATGAACTTGGGTAATATTGCTTTAGTTAAGTCACTTCATTCATTCTAGTTCATTCTTCATCACATCATGAAAAAACCCCTTGGGATGGCATCACTCAGCAAAAGCAACATGGAGCAAAGTCCTCCATGAGTCACTGCCCAAGGTAGAGCAGAAGTATAAAGCAGCATGTGCAGGTCTGTGAAGTGGCAAATAACATATGGTAGCAGAACCTTCAGAGATGACTTTTCAGTTCCTGCACGCAGCACATTTGGCCCCTAGCAGCATTCTGACTCTCATGCACATTAAAATTCACTCACAGATTTAGAAAGGGGAAAAAAAAAAAAAAGGGGAGGGGGGATGTAAAAAGTAATCTAATACAGTCCAATATTCTTTTTCATGTTACATTATCCTGCCAACAGATACCATCAATCACAGCTTTTAAGAAGTATGGTGACATTCTAAACGGTCTATGAATATTACTTTGAAATTGAGACTAATTCCTTGGATGAATTTAAACTTTACTTTTCCTCACACTCACTTTTTCTTTCAGATCTCTTTCTCTTTCACTTCTCCCTCCCACCCCTCAGGATTTCCATGGCCACTGACATGTCAGACTGCTGTAATTAAACTAGCGAAATAACAGGTAGAAGTACTATAAGAAAGCTTCTGTATGGCATTTAAGAGCTTTCTTGGGAAGTGTTTTAAGTTGAATGAATGATACAAATGACCACAAAGCTACCTGACAATATTTGTAATCACTCATCAGTAATTTTGAACCATCAATTTACATAATTCCTCTGAACCCAAGATTTTAATTGATCTATGTAAAAGCAACATGACTTTTGGCTAGTATATGACACCACTCCAAATAAAACACAAACCAAAACCCAACATATTAAACCTTCAAATTGTTTTTAAATTTTCAAATATTTATTAGGACACTTTGAACCAAATTCTCTGTTTGCATTGGCTCATTGCACAGAAGTGATTTACTAGTGAGCTGTTGTTTAATGGCTTCCAAATTGCACCTCCTCCACTGGCCTTACATAAAGTACTGCGGCATAGGACAAACTCTATTAAGCATATTGTCAGTTGTCTACTGTCACTAGCTCCAGAGGATCTGGGTTTAAATGCAGTCCATCTTATTGTGACCCTTCCCCACAGCTGCCAGATCTCTTCACAGGGAGGTCTTGCATACTTGAGGACAGCAAGAAAAGTGATTGTAAGTTGCTATCCGTTTATTAAGGACTGAGTAATGACAATAGACTTCACAGATACAAAGTTTTAACCAGGTTTTGTCTTTGGGTCTGTCATGGGTTCAGCAGCAGCAGTCATTTTTTCTGCTTCTTGGTAGCTGGTGCAGCGCTGTGTTTTTGATTTTGGGCCTAGGAACAGCGCTGATAACACCAGTGTTTCGGTTACCGCTTAGTGATGTTTTGGTCTGGCCAAGGACTTTCTGAGTTTCATGCTCTGCCAGGGAGGAGGGGAGCCGGGAGGAAGCAGAGACAGGACACCTGACCCAAACTGACCAAAGAGGTTATTCCATACCACAGCACGTCATGCCCAAGATGGAGGACGAAGAGGAGAGACCCAGAAGGGTGGGGGGTGCACTGCGTGGTCGGGCTTGGTTTTAGATGGTGAGAAATTGTATTCTTTCCTTGTATTTGCCTTGTCATTATTATTATTGGTGGTAGCAGTAGTGATTTGTGTTATACTTTAGTTACTAAACTGTTCTTATCTCAACCTGTGGGAGTTGCATTCTTTTCGATTCTCCTTCCCATCCCTCCGGGAGTGGGGGGCAAGAAAGAGGGGGGAGTAATTGAGAGAGAGTCTGCGTGGTTAGAGAGGCTTAAACCACGACAGGGTCCCAGTATCCTTTATTGTTTTCCTTCTTTCTGTTTGTCTGCATATTGTCTTCTTAAACTGTGAGGAAAAAGGCCTATCTGTCTTTTGTGAGTGCTGACAGGAATCCCATCAAGCTCAACAGATTATTTGCTCAGGCTGCTCTGTATTTTAAGAACCTCTGGTGGTGTCTGTTCTGGACTAAGTTGCTCCCAGTCCAGAATGGAGGACTTGCCTGTCAGCCTATGCATGCCCCATACCTTCCAATAAATCAAATATAGATGCTGAGATTGATTGGGCATGCACATATGTCTATACAAATGTACAAGGTAGACACGCAGATCTATAGGTATGATTTTAAGGAGGGTGGACTATTTTAATAATCAGCCTTTGATTTTGAATGCCTTGAAGCTAACTCACTGGCTGAATAGACTTATCAAATGAGCAAGAAACAACAGGACAGAGTTTGCAAATTTTGTGTGCAAATTGAAGAATCTTTCTGAGCATGTAGTCTAATGGCTGGGTTGCTTTCTAAGGGCAAATATGCAGGAGGAATTTTCCTCTTTTGACACTGAGCAAATATAGAACTATGTTACATACCTTATTGCAACCCATGGTCAGAGAGGATTTTATAGTATTTGCAGTCTGCCAGGGTGAGTGATAAGCTAACCCATTTCATAATTTCAAGCCTCACCTTTCAGCACTGCGATCCATCCTCCTCTGCTCAGGTGGACTGCCAGGCAGCAAAATTTTTCAAATGTGAACTTGGTAGGCAGACATTCCTACAGCAGTCCCACTTTGCCCTTTATCACCCTCCTTTGCATATGGAATCATTACTTTTGATGGAGGGCAAGATTTTGTCTCACGGATGTTGATGGACAGCACATGCACTTGCATGTATTTTTTGCAGGCAAATATTTGAAGCACACTGTCCTTCCCAGTCTCTGGTCAACTTTCAAAGATGCCTATCCTTGTTAGATCTAAATCCATTTTCTCTGAAGGTACTCTCATATTCCAACTGTTTGAGGCTAATGGACAGGTCATTTGCTAACATTCAGGTTTGAGTTGGCTTTTGTAACCTGTGCTTAGACATCTTAAGGTGGAGATTTTAAATTTGTAAAAGCTTATTTGGAAAAAATAGAGTATATTATTACAGGGCCTCAATCCTGTAGTAATTATTTGCACCCCCTTAAGTGTTAAGTGAAATTTTTATTTGGAGGTCAGAGTATATAATTAGAAAGTACATGATCCTTTTGGCTTTCATTATCCCTTATGAGGGTGTAAACTGGCACAGATTTACTGAAAGCATTGAATTATTATTATTTACCTAATGGCTGAGCCATGATGTCCTAAGTGAAATTGAAACTTAGCTTTATTATAGACTGCAAGTGCCATGAGGCAGTTGCTCTCCAAAGAAACTCGGTGTCGAAATACAGGAGAAAAAAAAAAGGAGAGGAGCAGACAGGCAGAAGATAAAAGAGCTTTTCTCAGGGGATGCCTAGATTTTCTGAGGCCTGACACAGTGTCTTAGTCTCTGGGTAATGCTGCCTCTTCAGCAGCTGTTTGCCATTTTACACCAGTGCAAGACCTGATCTCGTGAATCTGTTTCGAGTCTCTCTTCACAATAGTGCTGAGAAACTGCAGTTCCCAAAGAAGCTCTTAGGATTAGAGGAAATTGAATGTCTAGAAAGGGCCCTGGGATCACAGGATAGTTCAGGCTGGTCTCTAGTCCAACCTGCTTCCCAGAGTAGGGTCACCTGTGAGAATAGGTTGCTCAGGGCTTGGTCCAGTTGAGTCTTAAAAATCTCCAAGGATGGATACTGTGCAACATCTCCAGGCAACCTGTCCTACCACTTGACTGTCCTCATTGAGAATTTTTTCCCAGTATTTAGCTGGAGCTGGGGTTTGCACATAAATTTCATTAGTGTATTTGGGCTCAAATTAATAAAAAGAAAGATAAAGTATCAGAAATATTGAAAGCAGTTTCCGTAAGTATTTCTTCATATGAGTCTTTTCAAGGCTAGCCTCACAAGGGAACAGAAGATATGACCTGGGACAGACCTAATTGCAGTCGGAAGTGAAACTGTATGTGTTCATATGCATGCATCTGGAGAAAATTAGGACAGGCCTAGTACCTAATTACTCTACTACTTAGCTACAGTATACCAACCACAACTCAGCATGGTACAGAAGTGCCAGAGCTAGGTGGGACTAACCTAGCAGTAGGACCAGAAGAGTTTCAGTGGTAGCAACTCACCATTCACACCTGAGAGGCAGAACTTACTAGCTCAAATGCATCTTGAATGTAGTGTGACCAGGCTGCCTTTAGACTTTGAGAAAACACCCTTGAATTTAAGATTGTAAATCTTACAGCTGTCACTGGCTCTGCTCCACCGTACAAAATATTCCTTTCTTTTACAGTGCACCTAAATCGCAATAATCGGGAATGCAAGCATCCATAAAAGATGAGTGCGGAAAATGCCTACTCAAAGGTGGGTCAAGAAATATTTAAGTCAGACAGAAATAACAACCAGAACACTCAAGAACTCAAAGCCCTGTGCTGAGTCATGCAAATAATGGCTTGAAACCTGGCTCTCCCACACCACAGAATAACCCCACAAGGCTGGCCTCATTGACAGAAGTAGAGTCCCTTCTGGGTTTTGTGACTAGTACTGGAATTTCACTATAAGGGTCGTCTGCCATTTCCTCAGTTCTTTTCATTTGATTAAAAATACACCAAATTTAAAGAAAACATTTTATTCTAGGCTGAAGAAACCTTTTCTTTCAACCAGAAATACTATAATGCAAACCAACAGGAATCCTTACAAATTATAATTTCAGGATCACCCACAACAATGTAGCATGTACTTGTGAGCTATGATGGACTTTTTGGAACAACCAAGGAACTGAAAAACCGGTTAGTTTCACAGATTTTAGCTTCTGTCTCCTTGAACCATATATTAAATGTATATCAAAGAACAATCTGGAAATATTTTAGTCCCAAAATAAACTTTCAGGAATATATGATTATGCCAAAAACATTAACTGGAGTGGGCATTACTTAGCCCACACTGTAAATGAAATATATGCAAGTATACCAGATAGCTGTAAAATATAGGAACATGCAGACAAGATTAGTATTAATGAGAGGTCCAAACTTTTAATTCTTTATTTCTCTAGTTAACCACTCTGTGCATTAATGACAATGGAATATTTTATGAGTCATCTTCCACTGTGTTCACTTAATGCACTTATCATTCTTTCATCTAAAGGTAACTGTTTTCATACATGTATGGTTTGCTGAGTGTTGAAATAGCAGTCAAGCAACACTGATTTCCTGCTCCCTGATTTTATACCCCTTTGTGTGATTAGAAACTGGGAACTCGGTTGTTGTTTCAGGGAAAATTCAAAGCATTGCGTTTTCTGACAGCTTGGATCATGTATCACTTGCACACCAGGGCTCATAGAGCCTATACAGCCCAGTGAGGTATCTGATTCGGAAGCAGAGTTGCTTGTTGGTCAGTCTAGAATAGCACTTTTGCATGCAAGGACACGGATGGAGTTTGACATCCTCCTTCTCCGAAGATTTTTTAGGGCTCATGGTTTCAAGTAGCAGCCACCATCAGTTTATGACTTCACTGGAGCATGTCTTCTGCCACTGCCTTCCTCCTCACCTGAATAAGGGGCTTGCACTAGCCCCTTGTAGCTGGTCCCCAGGCCCTTGAGCCATGTCATGTGTTTTGCACAGGGTGGTGCAGGCCAGTTACATAAGAAAGAAATGTAGATTCTGTAAGAAATAATTTGGCTTGCTATTTATTAGAGCTAACACTATAATATGAGGACAGCATAGACCCCTGAGTGGTGCAGCATCAAGCAGGACTCTGATCCAAGCTCAGCATGTCATGCAGGTCTCATTCATAGAGAGTTTCTCTGTTTTTGGTCTTTCAAGCTATTATAGGATTTTCCTACAAGAAAACAACTCTATTTGTCACTTCTAGAGCCAGAAAGAAAGGATGTTCTCATAAGAACTTCCTGCTGCACTGTCAAAGGCAAGGCCACGCAGGTGGCAGAGACAGGCGGTGTGGTGACTGCCTGTGGGCTCCTCTGCTACACAGGGCTGCAGCATTTGCCTGCAGCCAGGAGACTGGTGCAGGCCAGCCCAGCCTGGTTCAGCTGCCATGCTGCCTCAGCCTTGCTGTGTGTGGATCGCTGTTTCCCCAGTGTACCTGTGTCCTTCAGGCCAGTGGAAGCTGCAGTGCCCAATTGCTATTCCCTAATTCAGTTAACTTAATTCTCTGCCTTCCTTTTTTTCTTTATTCCTTTTAATCCACTGCAACCAGCTAGACCCTCCACACACACCTTTTCTTTAAAATTTACTATCTGCTCTCTCCCCCCAGTTGCATTCCTAGGTGGCACTAAAAGCGATAGGGGCATTTTCACAGATGTTGTGAAAATTTGAACCCAGGACACTTTTGCTTCCCACTGCATTTAGAAAAAGCTGCAAGTACTCTACACTTCTGCAAATGCAAACCCCAGAAGGGCTCTTACAGCAGCAGCATAGGGTTGCTAAGTAAACTTCAGATTAAGAGCCTAAATGTTTTTATGCATTTACCAAGCCCCTCCTATTCTTCATAAAAGCAAGTTACAGCACACTGGGAGTTAAGAAATAGTGGACTTTATGATTGCTGAGTATCACGGGCTGGTGATACAGCTGTTAACTGTGGCACTGGTTTCTAGTTCTAACCAATTTTGTGATACCCTAGAAGTGCTTCATAACACTGCTTCAAGCAGTTTGTCCTACTTTTGAGGTTAACGACCAGTGAGATGATAGGAAGTGATAAAAGTACAGGCATGTAAGAGCAGCAGCACTGAATATCCTTCCTTTACCAGACCGTGTGCAACCCTTCTCGTACCTTTCCCACGAACCTCTTGAGAAGAGTTTGTTATGCAAATCTGCAAAATGTGGTTCACACTGTAATGGATGAAGTCAGTTAAACTTCAGGGTGTTCTCTTATTTTTACAGTTAGTTACAAAACAAACTGCCCTTTTTAAAATTTTTTCTTTTTTTTTTTTTTTTTGGAAATAGCACACCATACATAAGAATAGCTGATTAAAGTGCAGCAGAAGAAAAGAAAGGATAAATTTCAGAAAATGTTGCTCTTCACAGAAGAGCTGGTTTCAGGTATTATTTTTTCAATTTTGTATCATAGACCAAAAAAAGAAAATAATTTAATATTTTATCTTCAGAGTTTGAACTCTGAAATATACTGATAACATTCCTTTAAAGCCAGTAGAAAAGGTCATACCAGAGCCTTTTTTTAAGACATCATAGTTAGCAGTGTGCAAATATCTTGACTAACATATTTGTCTTAGAGCTTTGGTGAGAGGTCTAAGAAAGAGAGGGAAAAAAAGAGGAATTAATAGAAGGAGATGAAAAATGTAAAAAAAAAAATAAAAAATAGAGAAAGTTGAATTAGATTTGCTATATTTAAAGTCCCATTAAGAAAAATACATGGCATACATATTTATATACCCAGTGCATTTCTTGAAATTTAAGGCCCAAGCTATTATAGGAAGTAATTAAGAAAGCAAAAATATCCAGGCATAAGGTTAAACACATACAAAGTATGCAAAATTTGCGATTATTTTAATAACAACAACAAACCAGGCATTCAGCATGGACTTTGTGCACACATTCTCCTTGTTTTATCCTTTTTTATGGTTACCATAAAGTATAGGATAGTACCTTTTGTTAATGAAGAATTTGCAGTGAGCTCCACAAAGCAGAGGTATATAAAGAAATGCAATGAACAACACTGTATTGTGGCTGAAAGCTGAGCTCAAAAGTAGCCAGAAATTGGCCAGGAGGGATTATTTGGATAATGCTGGGTAGTTCTAAGACACTACTATCATTCAAGCACAATACACTCAGTCTTGCAAGGCATTCAGGAAAGAAAGTTATTGATTTTTCCAAGTTAATTAATTTATGCAGGTCTGCCTGCCTGCTAACTGCTGAGATATTTACACATTTGTTATTACAAATGCACTATGTTGTGTGTTTCAGCAAGTTACATTCCAGAAAGTGAAATATGGAATCCTTCTGGTAAGACTTCATCAGCTCCTGCTACTAGGACATTTCCAAGATTGCCAAAGGAACAAATGAAAACTGTCCTGATTTCCATCAGCCTAAAGAAGATGATGTCAGCCTCACACTTGAGTGCTTCCTTGGCTATTACACTTCCGCCCTGCCATGAGGATGAGATTGTTAAAATGTTAAGGTCTGTGTCTGCATTAGCAGTTCTACTAGGGATAGAATTAGGTTTTATAGAAGCCTCAGAACCTATTGTGACAACTAAAAATATTTTATTGAAATGTCTTAATGGCAGATTAACAAGCATAGGGTTTTTTTCAGGTCACTGGTGGAAATTGACTTCTTAGCCTGCTGATTTGCTGGACCTATTTAGCAAGTCACAGTTTTTTCCACAGTTAATAAACAGCTAGCAAGTCCTTTCAATCAGAAAATAATTCTATGTGCTATTTCTAGTTATGCCTTTATCTTTGAAATAAATGTTTCTACTTATTGGGGAAAAGGGAGAAAGAGTAAGAGAAAGAGAATTTCCATCCACAAAGAAAGATGGGGGGGAAAAAAAAAAAAACAAAAAAAAAAAAGAAAGATCAGGAAGAAAAAGGCAGAAAGAAAGGGGACAGAAAAAAAAAAAGAAAGAAAGAAATTAATAAAATAAACAGTCAGCCTTTTTGCTGCAATACCTTTTCTTCAACATGCTTGCCAAAGTTTCCAACTGATGTTTTTCATGGTGACATGTCACATGTTGTGTCAGTCATATTGTATTACATTAGCAGAAGTGACTGACAAACCCCAAAGTGACAGCACAATGCAACACATCATCACGAAAATTAGAAGAAAAAAACGTTTCTCCAAAGTGCAATGAAAAGGATGCTTTTAAAAACTCCTCCTAATTGTTCTTTCTGACTGCTAAATTCTGTAGGATTGGTGAGCCTTTTGTGAATCATGCAGGAAGCACTACAGTTTTATCTAAATCTGAGTGTCTTGGAAGCGGGTGAAAGTATGAGTATGTGTGTCGTGTGGAGATTAGAACTTTACAAAACAGTGTGTCCACATAATAAGTTACATTTTCGGCTGGCCTGACACACACCCAGAGTTGTATATTCTCCTACAAATCTGTCATCCTTCATCTTTTTCCTCTTACCATTTCATTCAAGAGAGGCTGTCCTAATGTACTGTACACAGAACTAAGTGAACTCATGCTATTCTAGCTTTAAGATGCCCAAAAGCTGGTTAGCATGGGTACCTGTGGAGAGGCAGAACACTGTAGCCTGGTATCTGTTTTCTTCAACATAGCTAAATGGCTGCACAACTTTTGCACAGCTGGTTAGCATGGGTACCCGTGGAGAGGCAGAACACTGTAGCCTGGTATCTGTTTTCTTCAACATAGCTAAATAGCTGCACAGCTTTTGCACAGCTGTGTGCACGGGAAAACTGAGCCTGTACTTCTACTCTGTTATCTCAGTTAAATTTATCTCTGTGACCAAAACTTCATTCCTTGTCTGCTTTGAAAGACACGCCTAGTTGCCACCTTAAACGGTCCAGTCAAAGAGGCATGCGTTAATTTAAGCATTTCTGGTAGATGAGTGTGAACCTCTCCTAAGCCAGACCACATTGCTGAAACGGTATTTGTTGTCAAGAAAACATGCTATTATTCTGCCACCTCGGAGGCACGGGGTTGTAACACTCCCAGTTCCTGTACCATTCTGGAAGTGCTCTGGACACAAAGCCATGCATAGGATTCTACCTGACTATTGTAGCACGTTTGGTCAAAGAAGAAAGCATTTCAAGTGAAATATTAATAGAAAGATGACATCTCTCTCAAGAAAAGTCCAGGTTGGAAACGTTGTAGCTAAGTGATAACAAAAGCAGGATGGACACTCTTCCCTTTGACTGAAGTCTGATTATTGTTGACAGAGCTTAAATCTTTAATTTAACAGGGTTAATTTAAATTGACAAATGTGACCTTTAAACTGAAATAACAGGGGTCTTTTACTAGCTGAATGCAATCAGCTAGTAAAGCAGCACCGTTTAAGTTGGGACTTAGATTTACTAATATATTTCTATTATGTGACAAATTACTGCATAAATTGAATTGTCATAACTACCCTTGGACACAGCTAAACCACACTAAACACAAACAAATGAGATGTTCACTCAAGATGTAATAGTGTCTAAATCCATATTCGTATCCAAATGCTAACATTATGTACATGGCTCAGCTGAGCTGACATGTCAAAATGTTAAGCTATGACTACTTAACCATATGTCTGAGGTTTCAAAAGAAGAATTTCTGTGTATGGAAACATGATTTATATAATTTTAAAGCCAGGTAAACTGTACCAATAGGGTTTATTAGAGAGCAGTGTAGTAGATCATATCAGTGAGAATTTCAGGTCAATTTTGAACAAGCTGGCTTTTGAAAACTTACAAAAGATCATAAGGCCCAGACAAAGCATAACCTGTAGTCAGAATCAGTATATAATGTATGCACAAATATGATTTTATCTTACCTTCATGCTTGTTTGAGCTCCTTGCTCTTTTGAGTTGGACTAGACTCTTAGAGTGTAATTTATTTTAGCTATTGGTGCATTATGGGGCAGGCAAAATACAGAGGATTTAGGAGGCTGTAGAAAAGACTCAGTTGTCTCCCAAGCCAGTCAGGAATATGCATTAATATAATACATGAAAGTTCCTTCTGATCTGGCATCTTCATCTGCTGATTTACTGAGCTGGGGCAATGGACATTTATACAGAGGTAGTCTGATCGCTTTAGGCAAATCTACTAACCTTTTTGATTCACATTGTAAGTATTGGGTGGGATCTTGAAGGATTAAGCCTTAGATGTAACATTCAGCTGCCTGAAACTGATGTGGGCAGACGCTCCGTCTTAATTCTCCGTGTCCTACTTAATCTGTGTGAATATATGGAAAGCCATTCTTACGGTTCTTGCTGAAAAGTCGTTCTTGCTCAGATTCCAGAGGGAGAAATTATTACTGAAGATACTGCTTGCAAACATCTGGCCAAAAATGTTATTTAATAGGTATATTTTATTATGAAAATGTGTTGTTCTATGCTTTATAGCAGGAACTAATAACCACTGGCCATAGCACATGACTCCTAAGAAAGTCAGGTTCTTTTTTGGCATACACAGCCTCTCCCAACACGGTGTTAAACTTTCATTTGTCATGCTGGATGAAGTCCACACAGGCTGAGGTACCAGTGAAGTCATTAAGGGGGGCATGAATTCAGGGGGAAGAAAGGGGCAGAAGAAAAGAAAACCTGCTTTAGAAGACCTTTTCTTTTAAGTGGTCCGGGTTCCTTGTCAAAAGCTTTTGGATGCATGGCCTTTTCCAAAATCTTTTCGTGGGTTTTGCATACAAATTCTGCAGAAGGCAGAGGGAGAGGGGAGGGACAACACAGCAGGGCCTAGGATGTCAGGATGAATCTAAAGTTCCATTGAAACATTCTGCCTGTCTAAAATAGGATTATTATTTTTTCAAACTACAGAGGAATAGATGGGTATTAAAAAAATACCTACTGCATCCTTTTTCTTGTGGCTGGCTGCAAAGCACCTGCATGGCTGCAGGTTGAGATGTGACAGATAATTATTGTTGGGCAGACTTCAAAATGTTTTCTATATGAGTCTAAAAAGTTTGTGTGTTTATCCAAATTTCTTTGGTCTAGAAACAGGGTTGACAGACAAGTTTTCTTCTTTGGAGATTCTTGCCACCACCTGATTGTCAAAGACTCTGAAATGTTGCAAGAATAAACTCTCGTGTGATGTGTCAGTAATTAGGCTTTTGAGTTCTGTTTGGATTGGGGTTTTGCACATCAGCATAGCTCTAATGACGTCAGCTCAGGATATGCCTCATAAAATTCAAAGGGAAGTTAAAATAAATCAGCATCAATGCAGTTCAGTCCTTTTTTATCTTCAAGGCGCGATCAGCCTAATTTGAGTTTAGTTTGAGGTTTCAGCTGCTTGGGCCAGTCATAGAACAAGCATAAAATGAAACTCCTTAATCCAAGTACCTTGCAACTTCAAGAAAGTGCTGATCTCCATCAGCAAATATCACCTGAGCAACATATGTATCATCGACTTAACAAGATCACTGGGACCGTGCAAATGTACATTGTGACTGGTTTAGCAGGGGGTTAAATTCCATCCATTTTGATTCATTTTTTTCTTTTTTTTTTTTTTTTAATTTCCTGTTGTTTTGTTAGGTAAACTATTCCAGGTTTTACTTTACCCAATTTCTACAATTCAAACAATGATTAATTTAAAAAAGAAATATATTCCCCCATCTTAAACTATAGTCTGAATGCTGTGACTATGACTTTATATTGACTGAGATCCTAACTTATTCTCCAGGCTGCTGGACTCTTTGGGAACACCACAGGAGAGAGGTGCTGGGGCTCCTCTGGAAGATGCCTATATACACCTACTGTTAACCAGATGAAGATAAACTCTAGACTGCTTGCATTTTAGTTGAAGGTGATGGATGTGCACTGCAACCGAATGTGAACACAGTTAAAACAGAGGAAGATATGACAGCAGCGAAGCTCTGACAAAGACTAAGGGTTTTTGAGTTTGAAATGAAAGCCTCTACAACTGTTAAAAATGATAATAAAAAAATGACACCATTCTCCTTTGTCAACAGTGCTGATGCAAACATATTTATAGCCCCAATGCCCAGCTTTACTGGAAGATGCAGAAAAGATAAAAAGATGCCATTCCATGCCCAAAGAACACTGGCAGGCTGCAGAACTAACAAGGAATGCAGCGCCAGTCTTTCTGCTGACTGTCTCTGACTTGGGGATGTGAGTGCAGAACTGAGAGCATCACAATGACCACAGTGCAACTAAATCTGGCTGGAAATGAAGCAAATCTAAGTTTATCTTGCTTCCACATTGCTCTCTGGGAAATGGGCTCAGCTGCATGCACCTAAGTGATCTTCAGACTGGTTTCAAATTTGTAGCTGTTTTATTATCTGCTTTTGCTTTCCTTTCTAAAAGCTGTTCATGCTTCAGCTGCTGATATTCCTACTTGGTGTCAACAAAGCCACAAAGGGAGGCTACTTGTTTTGCTAACAAAATGTAACACAGAAACTATCACCTCCATTAGATGTGTTACATAATGGGGTAAAGGTATCATCTGGGCATGGTTCAGTTTAAATATACTTTAAACCGGTCTTTAAAAGGCACTAACTCCACCATGCAACACTTTTATGACACTAGGGAATCCTCATTTTGTGACCACTCTGATGGATATGAATGCTCAAGTCAGTATTCACAGGAGGCAGAATTCAGGGTTTTGAAAAGAAGCTGTGATACCTTCAATTTATTATTTAATCAGTGGGCCAGTCTCAGTCTTGGTTTTATACCATGACTGACTGTTGAAAGCCTGAAAGACAATGTTTGGTGACAGTAGAAAGCGAAACAGGCTGTCATTTCTCCTATGCATTCCCCTGACTCACCACAGGCTCAGAAGAGGATGTGATAGGCTTATCTACATTTTGATTCTATTCAATAGCCATTGTCTCTGCAAATGCGCAAATAAAATAATGAAGACCATGATAAAACAGAGCAGGAAAAATCTCTCACTATTTAAAGCAGCTGTTTGGGTGCCAGCTGCTTAGTAGCAAATACATCTTCAATGAAATCAAACAATCCAGCAGGATTTATTGATTGCTAATAATTGTTTTAAATACAGTCTGGTAGGCTGGGCTGTTTGCATCCTTTTTTGTCCAATTAGTTCAGTTGGTTTGAATTAGAGATACTTTGCTATTATCTTAAAAAAAAAAAAAAAATACAGCTCACTAGACAGCACATTATTTTCCTCCAGAATAAAGTGTGGGAGAGATGCATAGAATAAAAGATTCTGATGCTATTCCAGCTGTTTAGGGGAAGGCAGTAGTGTGCCTTGTCCTTTCACCTCAGCAACTGCAGTTCAAATCCATCCTGAGATCTTGAGTGAAGAAGATGCAGTGTTCTCTCCTTGGAGCCTGTTGAACAGTGTAAAGGACAAGGACCCCTGTGTTTTCATGGCACTTCAGAGCCAGTTTCTGCAAGAAGGATAAGAGAGTCCTGTGGAAACTTAAATCTTAAGACTGACCCCTATCTACCTGTAGTTCTATTCATGCTAACATTGAGGGGAAATAAATCAGCACTATTGCAAGCTGATGGACTAGATGGCACAAGAAGTCATTTAAGCCCTGTTTTCTATGAGTTTAGGAAAATCTGCTGTTGGCTTCAAGATTGAACAAGTTCTATTCCCGGACAAAGCTCCGGCTTTTCACACAATTACATACCAGTCATATCAGTTCTAGTTGGAAATCCCTAAGCACCTAGCTATTTTCAGTACACCTGCAGAGCCATTAAAGTCTTCACTAAGAGGCTGATCATACAGGGCTTTTAGATTCAGCAAAAACTGCCTCCGATTTCCTGGGTATATTTAATATGAAAGGATTGAAAGCTCAGGCCCAAACACGCATGCTGTATGCAGCAGAACTATGTGAAGTCATTGCTGCTGATTTCACTATTTTTTCTCTGCTTCAGTGAGCATGAGAAATATTGTCTTCTAAGTATTGGACACACCTCACATAACCACAGTACCAAGCTGAGATAACCATTCAAAAGCACATACAGCTAAGAAAACAAGTGGAATAGATAATTGACTAAAAACACTAATGTGTTTTCTTGAATGATCTGTTTAGACAAACAAGTGCTGGCATACGATATATTGAAACTAAATGGTAGTTTGAAGCTGTAGATGCTTGGGCCCCACACTGTGGGGTAATGCTATCAAAATGTTCACAGATAAATGGCTTTGTTAAGCCTTTGCTCATATAACAGCTATCCACAGAAGCAGACCTGTCATCATTATGGTTATTCAAATGCAGAAGAGCTGCTGACACCAAGTGTGCCGAATGGGACTTGTATATATTTTCAAACTAAATGGTTCACATGAAACAAACTAGTTTATATGAAGCTTGCAATCCTTTTCAAGTGCATTGTGCTTAGTTCTGCATCCTTATATTGGATATATTTTGATCCATATGTGAGTATGGCAGCAGCACACACTTTACACCGTAGAGGACCCTGACCCATTGCATAACCTGAAAAACTTGTAGTATCTTTATATTCAGCTCCAGATTTGAACTCACCACTGCAGACTCATGTCTCAATCTGCTTGTATAATCAAATCTAGAACATGTTTTCCTCTAGGCATTTTATCCTATCAGATATCATGGTTCAGGTTTTTGTGTCTGTTCTAAAATGAGTGGCAATGTCTTGTTCACTGGTGCATTACTACTCAGGTGGCTGTAGTGGTAGTGTGTGATCATTATATGGACAAGTAGGGTACACTTCCAGTTGTACAACACCTTAAACCCAAAATTGTCACTACTACAGTGAGGTTAAGAGAGTGGGGTACCCTGATATTTCTCTGCCTATTGCTTCAAAGAAAGTTTCAGCATGTCCTCCAGCAGATTACCTATGGTATGAAAAAAACCCACTTCTCAGGTATGGCCTTTGCTTAGCAGTTAGCTGACACTGAATATCAGTAAGATCACTAAAACCACCAGCCTAGCTCAGCATCTGATAAAAAGTCATTGGTTATTGGTTTTTATACAATTTTTAAATGCTATGTAGAGCAGAAAACCATCTATTAAAATATATGCTGTCAGTGATGAAAGTCTTTTTTGACACTGTGAGCTCATATTCACAAGGAGGAATAGCTGTTCCTGGTACTGCTGCAGGGGTTCCCACGTTTGTCTGTATCTCTTCTTTCTTTCAGAGTTAGTTGCTCCTGAAGGAGGTCTCACAGATGAGGGTTTTTTTAAAGGTGAATCCTTATCCTGGGCTCCACTACCTGGGTGTAGCACCTGTGAGAATAGCTGGCACATCACTGCAGTGGTGGCAGGATCCTCTGAAAGCGCTAGGGTGATCAGGTGTGGGTGAAAACCATCTTGATCTTCTCCCATTATTGCTCAAATACCGTAGCAGAAAGAGAAGACCTTTGCAGTAAATGCTTGGTAGAACTGCATTATATATTCCAACAATTTAATTCCATTTGTTGCAGGATTTGTAAGAATATACGCTACGTCATGGTTTAACATTCACTGATACTTCATCTCCATTCAGTGGCAGGTACACTGGCAGACCTTCAGGAACACTGTCACTACTACAGCAGGGGCCACAAATGAGGATTCAGGCCTCCTTGTGCCAAGCACTGCGTAAACACTAAGTCATAGACATTCCTCGAGTTTTTACACATTAGCTAGATGAAAGCTGGGGAGGGAATCAAAGGCAAAAGGAGACTAAATTTCTCTTCAGACTCATGCATTGAAGAGATGAAAATTCTTTTGAGCCTCAGAGTAGTAGCTCAAAGGCATGTTTCAGGATCAGCTATAAATTATATGCAGCATTTTATATCCAATTGTTGCCTTACTGCTAACCCCCTGATATAACTCTGTAGATTACAATAGAGTTTTCTAAATTCTTTAGAAGAGTAGGAACACTCTCATTGTAAAGACACAGCAAAACAACTAACATATAGTAAAAGTAATGTCTTCACTATTTTAAAGACTGAATGGAATGATCTAGTTAATATTTCAGAATCCATTGATACAGAAATATATAGTAGTAGCACAGACCTACATGTCTTTCAGTAACAATATTTATATTCCATGACCTAAGAACTGAACTACAGCTGAGTCCCTGTGGTGCTATATGTTGGACATAAACATATTCTTGTTCCCACACAAGCCAAAAGCAGAAAATATTTCTTTTCCAGTGTTCCAATCTATGTGAATGTAAATTAAAATCTTTGTTGAGTTTCAGGTAGTTTATTTGTTACTTCCTCTCCAGTTAGAATATAACAGCTGACCTGACCCTGTGAAAACCAGCTGCATCTTGGTAGCACTTGAAAACACACAGTGTTTTTATGTTTGTTATGAAAGGAATCTGAGTAGCAAAGTCAGGTAAAGCATGGGAAAAAATCCAAATACAAGGAAAAATCAAGGGTGGAAGAAATCTGATCAAGTGCAGACTTCTGTAACTTACACAGCATAGCTCCTCCTAAAGCAGAAATTCAGCTAGACGAGACAAATTGTTCCCTAAGAATGCCTGTTTCTCTCAATTGACACTGAAAGGTACAGAGGTAACCGGCTTATGTGCCTACACTGTAGATCTTTAAAGTTAAATATGATCAGTCCCATTTGACATGACCCATCTCAGGTCACAGCAGAGTTTTCTGGTGGGTTTAAGAACAGAGGTAGATCTGTAGTTCAGCTTCTTGCCAGGAAGCATGGGACTCTCCATCCAGGCTTTTTTATTAATTTTGCATTATCTGCATCACTTGAAGAAAAGGTTAAACTGAGCTCAGAGTTGCTTTAGTTAAGCATAGTGATCCTGACTTGTTCTTGTCATGAGAAACAAGCACAGAAAGAACTCCAATTTTCCATTTCCCCTTTCCTGAATGTTGTCTTCAGTGCTAATTTGAAAAACAGTGATGGAAAGAGAATGACCTGGAGAAAGGCAGATGCTTTTAAAAGTGCCTTTGACACCACAGTCACAAAGAGATTTTCTATATCAAGAATGTGTGGGGATAGATTCTAGGCAGAGGTGTTTCACATTCCATGTTCGTACGACTCAGATGCATTTTTGTCACTTTCAGAATAAATCAGTGGGTAAACCCCCCTGCTCCAAATTTCCTACACTTTTTTTTTTTTTTTTTTTTTTCTCTTAATTCTCAGCATAGGTCATTTCCTCCAAGTGATTTTGCTTTGTAGAATCACAGAATGTTTTGGCTTGGAAAGGATCTTTAAAGATCATCCAGTTCCAATTCTCCTGCTGAGGTCAGGGAGATCTTGTACTAGATCAGGTTGCTCAAAACCCTGTCTAGACTGACTTTAATGCTTATCTTCCACTGAGATGCACTTACAATTTCCATGGCACCAAATTCTCCCCAAAGTTGGCTAACATTGCAACAGAGGGTCTCCAGATAAAAAGGGATTGAACACATCCAACTTCATAATTTATTTCAACTCATAGCCCTCAATTCTCTGTGGCATGTTGTCAGATTAGGAGTTCAAATTGTATATTTTTTCTTTTTCACTTTTAATGAGATATCTAGAAACTGACGTAGAAACTTTTTGTATCAGTGCAATGGACATGCAACACAGTATTTTTTCCTATATTCTACCACTCTAAAATCTCTTAAAAGAACTGATGAGTGGTTTCAAGCAGATTGATTTATAACACTGATACACGCTAGAAATTCCTTCCTATCTTCAGTCTTATTGGTTGTTCTTTTCAACATGTGATATGGCCTAGAAGCAAGCATGTTTCATTTTTGTGTGTTCAGGCACATAACAGCTAGTTATACACGTGCAATTTGGCAACCATAAAAACAGATGTCATTTGTAAAAATCAGGTTCCAGTATTTTAACCAAATTCTTACAAAGTTCTCTCATTTTATCTACTTAAGAACACTTAGCATTGCAAATTTGAAGGAGTAAAATCCAGTCTGGCTTCAAAACCTTGCAATGTAACTAACTGAGTCTTTCTAAAAAAAACATGATTTGCAAGAGAGCATGCTATTAACATATTAATACTCTGACCCTTTCTGTATGAGGGTCGTGAATTCAGTCGTGCTAAATCTGAGGGATGCGGTGACAGAAGTAAGAAAGTGAGGTAATGTAGCTCAATTGCACCAATCAAAATGTTGCAGTGTTCAAAGGCAAGGATTAGTGTTAATAATTTTTCTCCAGGGAAGAAAATGCTCAGTCCAGGTTCCTTTAGGGCCTGTAGATACTTGTCAAGATGCAAAAAGGAAAGGACTTGTGTAACAAGGTCATTTCAGCTTCTTTTGTTTAGCAAGAATGGTCTGTGAGACAAAACATTAGGAGATGCTTTCCTACATAACTGCAATTTTATTATAATTGAATACATTTACTGGGGTCCTATAAATATATTCATAAATAGAAATTTCTTAAACCTTTAAGAACTCTCCTAAAAACGCAAAACTAGTCTTCAGTATTGGTTCAAGACTCCAAAATTTCATTTATTATTATTATTATACAATGGAATAATTATTATAGACAGTGCATATATTGCATGGGTATTACTGCATTTCTCTTCATGTATGTACATGTCATTTTTAAACTGTTTGCTATGTTGCAGTAACACAAAGTAGCCCAAGCTGGACAATGCAACTTAGACATGCTATTTACTATTCACATTTGAAATAGGAAATAAGTGTGTGTGCAGTCAGTTTATAAAAGAGTTTATTTCCCTTCTTTATCGTTATAATAATGTTATAGTATCAAGAAGCACAAGCAGAATAAAAGATAAGTATGCAGCATTTGCAGCTCCAGCAGATGAACAGCTTCTGTAAGTTTGATGTCACTGATGAGTTTTAAGGATGCTAATAAAGGCCAAATCAGAGGGGAATGCATCCAAGTCTGATTAAGCTTTCTCAACCTGCTGTCAAAGATAAAAATGATTCTTGTCACTGCCCCTCCAGCTCCTGCCACAAGCCCAGGAGAGTGGTACCCCAACTTGCCCACCTCCAAATTTTTTTTTCCCATCTGGTCTCATTAAAATATGTGCTGATACTGTTGTGATGGCTTTGCTATGTTTCACTGAAAGCTCTCTCTTTACATAAGGCAAATATTTGAATTAAGACAAAATATGGTGGTACATAACAGAAAGCAGAAAGGAATGGGAGCATGAGAGGTTCCTGTGCTTTCTATTCACTGTGTGCCTGGCAATTCTTAACTTCATTTATATATGGCTGGGTCAGATACAAAGCTTGCCACATGTAAATATTTCCATTCTTAAGTTTACTCCCATTTCAGTTATTTTGAATTCTTCAGGTGAATAAAGATGCCTGTATTACTTTGAAAGTTATTGCCAAAATACATGCTGTATTATTGCCCTATTAACAACATGCAATTATTTGGGAATAAATTTTTGTGTATTAGTATATGTAAGAAGGTAAAATAAATAATTCATACAAAAACATACTGTGCATATTATGTTTTATCCAGTTATTACATGAATATGTTATTAACATGCTTAGGCTTCTGTAGAGGTTTCATTTTTTTATGTCTTTTCTACATACTTCTTTTTTTCCCCTGTCCTTATGAAGTTACTAACATCTAAATAAATTATGTCACTTTGAAATTTTTTGTGGGAATTAGAGTCATAAAAATTAGGTCTTTGGGGGAATGGGTTTAAATGACTTCCGGGCTTCATATGTGTGTGATTTTTTCTCTCATTCATTATAGGTTTGTGTTGTTAACAAGGTAGAAAGGAAACTGAGGTTTTGTTGATGTTGTTGAAAGAGTAAGAATTGTGATTTCTGCTGTTATACAGAAACAAACAAAACCAATATTTTCTAATTTTACCCAATATAAAGCTCATAAAATGTTCATGTTTAATTCTTTATTATCTCAAAATGCCTTTTTTCCTGTTTTAACTTATTTTTAATCACAAGACAATAGTAGTTCTAGATGATAACCAAAATTTCAGTAATTGTCCAGCTTTAGTGTAATGTATCATTAATTTTTTTAAGTGACACATCCTCACTTTAGACAAGTTTCCAAGAATTTGTCTCCTACGGAGTCTCATTTCCTAGAATAAATATGTAATATCAAGTAATTTACAATAGTTCTAGTGCTTATCTTTCCTCAGTGTATGTCCTGGGTTCAGCTGTAGCTGGACTTAAACCATGACAGTGTATTGTGTTCCTACTGATTTACACCAATGGAAAGGTGCAAATCAAGTAATACTAATTGCTCATATGAAGCAGAGTGCAGAAATACTTCAGAGTGGCCAGCAGTGTGACAATAATTTTTACATTTTTTTGTCTCTCTTTGTTTTTTAGTAGATTTTGTTCCATTTTAGTTTTGCAGATCAATTTTCAGCAGGATAAATTTTAAATGTTAAGTTAGATTACACAAATTTTATACTTTCTCATTTATTAGTATACCAAGTGTCTTAAACCTCTGACTTCATGCATTCCAGGTCCTTAGAATAAGAGGTAGAAGGTCTATAGATTTGAATGGTTAGATCTTAATCTTATTGGGCTTTATGCAGCTATGGGCAGGGTATTAGGTCTGGTTTGCCTGTTAACAAGGAACTCTGTCACTAATTTCTGGTACTAAAGCAAGCCAGAATGTGACTTGATCAAGTGGCTACACTTCTATTCTTAAAAACAAAATAGAAAAAAAAATCTCAGACTTCAGGAGAAAGGAATAACAATTAGACAATTTTAAATCTCTCAGAAAAGAAATATGACTTCCAGATGGCTTTTAGACCTTATAACAGGATTCATTTTATTCTGTACAGCCTTTAAACAGGTGACTGTACTTATTTATAGTAAATGATTTGGTAGGGATTTTTTTGTCACTTGCAGAGGAGAGCTTTATTTTCCAGTCTTTTCAAGTGACATTCATCTAATACAATGTGGATGTTGAAAATATATTTCTGAGTTAATCAATTTAAGCTTCCTTTATAGTCAGCAGAAAGAAACAGCTATTTTTCCGAGTTGTATATCTCATTAAAAAGTAGATGCCTCAAATAGGTCCAGTGACTCATGTTTTCGAAGTTCTTATATCTCTTTTGGCTCTAAATGGACTCTAGACTGACTAGTTCAGAGATAAAGATCTACTCTGTTCATTCCTGAAGTTGGGTGAGATGAATCCTACATTCTTCATCTACCCACAAGAATTTTGAGATTTTTTGGCTTACAAAAACGTGCTGACATATCCTGCTCTATTTTAAGCATACTTAAGAAACTAAGTGATGTTTCTCTAGGTCTGTCAAAAGTATTAATAGACATCAGCAAAGAGGGACGATTTATGTTTAGTTTCATCAGCACACACTTGTTTTGTGCTTGAAGTAGTTCTGAATGTTTCTGTTCAGGGCTACACAATGAGGTCATGAGAAGAGGAGGAAGCAAAACCTGAATCTATTTCCCCTTATGCTTCTTGAATAGGGTGTGAAATTGTGCTAATGTAATTCCATTAAAATCAATCATTTTTAGTATTCTCAACCTAAGAAACAATTTTGCCATTTGCCTCCACATAACACTGCATCTTTCAGCTTATTACCAGCAGTGTGAAAAAGACACAGATGCAAACTTATCAAAGACTAGCCAAGACAGGGTATCTCTGATCCCTTGATTCCCTTAGGGGAACTCCTTCTACTTAATGCTGTGCAAGCTAGTTATTTTCTCAAGCTCTCTGGAGGCTCCTGAAATTTATTTCCAAAGGTGTCTATTCATAATATGTTGCTTCACATATACTACTTTGCATTTATTTATAAAGTAGGATTATTTTTTTTTTAATCTTGTAGGCCTGAGATATTTCTTACCCCCTAATATTCCTCTACTCTGAGATAACCTCTTCTGAGGGGAGAAAGGTGCATTAATTTCGCAGATTTTCTCATGTTTCTCCTGAAGGATTAATGTGTGCTGACTCACTCATGTAGCAGAAAATTCAGTTAAAAATGTTCTGATTTCTGCAGTATATAACCATACCTACATCTCAAAAGAAATCTGTTTTTAAGAAAACCTTTTTCAGGCATTAGTTCCATAGGAGCATAGTTTTCAAGTATGTTAACTCTTATTGATTAAAAAAAAACCTTGCAGAGACACATAGTAACACGTGGCTAAACCAATAAAAACAAATAGCATCGTAACTGATCACATACAATGGCTGATGCTCAATGAGTGTATATCATCTTCAGTTCATTAGCCTCAATGCAGTTAAATGGATTTTACATCAACCCTAGATCCAAGTTTAATGTGTGAATCTGCTAAATAAAAAAAAAGAAAGAAACAAACTAATTGAGAGATTGGAATTTGCAAGAATTTTTTGATGCGGGTTTGTCAGAGGCTCAGTACTTCTGTATGAACGAATTCTGCCTTTTCTAAAATATTCCTGACACTTCTTGACACCCTAAATTCTTCAGGATAAAAAAAAAAAAAGAGTGCTTTTCACTTTTCTTATCAGACTTCCCTGGATCTGTCTTTATTTTAGTTTCATTTCCTTTTAGGGCCTGTGAAAGTTGCTAGGCAAATAGTCCTGGAGATCGCAATATTGTTTGATGTATCAGAGCATAGTAAGCACTCATGATGTGAGCTTCCTCTTCTAAATTGCCATTTCTGAAGCCAACAGCCACAAATTAATGGGAGAACACAGCATAAAATTTGGGCTGTAAATTAGCATGAGGGGAACAGAGCTTTACTTCAGCACTGAGGCCTTGCCAAATCTTAGGGTTATCATAGAAGCACAGGCTCTATCACAAAACTCTTTGCTATTTCTGATGATAAAAGCATCCTGGACACTCTAGGCTTCGGGGTGATATAATAGGGCACATCTCCACTAAAATCAGGTTCTCACACTAAGCAGCTACCCTTGTATTCTTTCTTTCTCTATACATATACATCATAGAGGTAGGAATTGCAATAGGTTGCTCCTTCTTACGCCTGCCCCACAGCAGCTGTGACTGCTTAAAATTTCTGTCATGGTGTTTTGGTGTTGAATGAAAAATAAAAGAATAAATAAATATTACAACAAAGGCAATGAAAACAACACACACACAGGCTTTGGACTGCAGATATAAATCTTGGTACTTATCTGAAACTATAACAATCCTTAAAACTGTTCAAAAAACAAGATTGTGATGAGTTGGACATAGCTCAAAATAAAGCAGAAAAATATTGTGTGATACTGCTTGAAAATGTTCCTTCTATTTCCTGGCCTTGGTAAAATTATCAGTGACACAAACAACTGTATAAATAATGAGGGAAATTGTCTCCTTTTGTAGCTAGTCTGCTCAGGAAGAAATAATGTATTTAATCTTTTGCTTCACAGGTGGTTAATACTAGGAGAGTATTTCAGTGATGAGACTGCCTTTAATAGTATGTCCCCAGTTTTTATTTTTTTTTTTATATTATTAGTGTAGTTTTTGTGTCTGTGTATTGAATATATCAGTGTACATGCACAGCAGTGCCAACTACATTGTGTTAGTAAACTCAAGAACAAGGTGCTTACGGATACATGATATGCTTACTGGGTAATGTTTAAACACTCATGTTTCATATTAGTGGCCAAGGCAGTATACTTGACACAATTTGCCTTTATTCTTTATATCTACATACCCAAAGAATTAAAAATAGTGTAGTTAATTTTATTAATTTTCTGCTGTTCTTATTTATGTGAAGTAAGGTCTAACCATTACTTAACTTACCCTTCAGACATGATATGCTCTTTTCTGTCTCTGGGTATATATAAAATTGAGATAAACTTGTTCAGGTCCAGAAAATGTCTTGACAATGCAGTATAGTAAATTTGATGAAAAGGAGTATAACTGGGTGATACAGAATTACACACTACCCCTGTTAAGCTGTTTCTGGTGATCAAGCTACCTTGATACCCCTCCTGTATCCTGTGCTGTGTAATATTTCCATACCTAGACATTGTCTTGTGAGTGTTAGTTGGTGCGGTTCAAAACTTCACCAAGGGTGACATTAATGATTAAGCAGCTCGGATTAAGCAAGGCAATTCTCAAACCTGTGTTCTGGCACTATTTAGTTTAAGGAAAGAGATTAAAACATTGCAAACTGGGCGACTTTCTTATGGGTAACTGTGCAATGGAAGGGTCCTATTTAGCTTAGCAGAGAACTTTCCAAAGTGAGTAAGGACACCTACAGCTCTTTTTTTACATTTGACTCCTTCCTATGCTTGGAAGCAAGCTTCACCAACCTTATAGGTAAGCTATATGAAGCTGGTTTTTGCAGTACTCAGGAAAATTTACCTAAGTCACCACTTCTCTTGCATGATGAACAGTCCCTGTTGATGCATAGGAAAGTACATGAAATCCTGCTGTAGAAAATGTTTTGCTGCTTTCATTATCTGATTTTTTATTATTGCATTTTGTTAAAGGGTGGCATTAGCAGGTGACTCAGGAGTGTCATAAAGCCATATGGTTTTGTCCTTGTGTTGAAACTGAGGACAGGTACTCAAGGGATCACATGCTCTTCTGCTGCTGAGAATGAAGAATGTCACTGTGAGCACTTAGGTGTCCTGGTCAGCTACACCAGCCAGTGCAGAACCTATGAAAATCTAAGAAAGTTTCAATACTTCCCTCACAAGGTTAAATCACACAAGATCCAGGAAGAGATAAGAGCTGACCCATAGGAAAACTTTTCGTTTTCCAAACCATTTTCCTAGCACTGAAGTAATGTTGCTTTACCCACAGGGAAAAAAAAATGCACTGTAGGTTGAATTGGAAGTGAAAAGCACATGTAGGTAGGCACTGAGAGTAATAGTTAGCTGCAATTAAGTTATGACATATGAACAGTCACTCTAGAGAACACAGTGGGATGAATGGCAGAGGATGTCCAAGGACTAATCACATCCTCTTTAAAAGATGTCACCTCCCACACTAGAAAAGTCTTTAACACCATGCTTGGATATTATTAACTCAGGTGAGTGTCAGTGAATAACAACAGTTTAAAGGGCTTTTCTTCACCTTTGTCTAATGCACTGGATGACCAGACCTATCTGATGAGGAATCTGTGTTCTGACAAGATTATCCATCCTTGGTAAGATGGATAATGGAGGAAAATATGTCACAAAGAAGAAATCCTAAACAATTCCTCTTCACTAAAATATCAATTGTAGACCATTATCAGAAATTGTTAACACACACATTTTATAATTTTATGTTTCTATGATTCTATTTCTCTTTTTATTTTTGCATTTTGTTTTAGGTTCACCTACTAAAAAGCTGGCCTGTCCAGCACACAGGGATCTTTTTCTGTAGTGAGTAAATGCTGTCTTTCACCTGTTTGCGTCAAATCCACGCAAAGCACTGAGTATATTAAAATATGTTTTCTTGAGCTTACGTTTTCTTGAGCTTTTCTTTGAGTTTACCTCAAAAATGAAGGTGCTAGACCCACAGCAATAATCCTCCCACTGCAAACTCAGATTTGAACCAGTATCAGAATGAGTCTTTCCTTTCTGTTTCTGAGTCATTGTCAAATAGTCTCTCCACCTACAGAATGAGGTATGAGAATGAACTGTATGAGGGAGGTCTAGACTGTTATCAAAATGTATGGAGTTTTCAAGTCCACAATTTTCGATTCTCTTTTGCATCTGCAACTCACCTCAGGTTTAGCACCCTTGCTGGAGGGGGCAGAGGAAGGAAAAAGAGGGAGGTATTTTTCTCAATCAGTGGTTTCTGTTTGCACCGTTGGCATTACTATTCACTTCTCTTGCAATGGTGGAGCGCAAATGTGAATTGGGGATTTACTTTCAGCTTCTCCAGTTTCTTGGTAAACTGGAGGAAACAGCTATGAAGAAGTTGCAGTAGTTGCAGTGACTTAAATGCAGAACACTAGAAAAGAAAATCAAGACATTTGCTCTGTACAACGAAATACAGCTCTATTCTGGGTGTCTGCTAAAATGCGTAGTACAGGCATGCAAATTTTATTAGGAACAAATTAAATCTGAAGTTTATATGGCTGAAGAAGTTTAGGTGTTCAGGAAAGCAAATGGAACTCTAGTTCTTGATTCAGGTTTATTCAGTTTTGGCTGCCTACTTAGGTGCGCAAGTCCTGATTATTCCTTTTATTCTTTTTTTTTTTTTTTTTTTGCCAAATGTTCTTCTGTTTGGTTTGTGGTTTCTTTTTAAACCAGGTGAGTATTGATAGCTTGTTCTCTTTCCTCCTTACTTAAGGAACAGACGGACTGCCCCAGCAAGAATTTTTTTCTTTCATGCCCTTTAATCAATGAGGAAATCATTCTCCCCCAACAGAGAAATTTCCACTTCACCTTTCAGTTTCAAGATATATGGAAATCCTGCCCTGCTGGCAAGTTGGGAAAGGCAAGAATAGGTCACAGTAGATTTCCAGTAGGAAGTTTTGTTGAGATCATCTTAATTCATTGCCTCATGTCTGACACCAACCTCAGATTCTTGAACAAAGTACCCAGTGAAGGACAAAAAAACATAGGCAAAGTGACTCCGTTTGAACCAATTCTAGGTGTAAAATCCCTTTTCCCATTCTAATACCATGATCAGTCTAACTACTTATCTACATTAAAAGTCTAGAGGTTGTCACACAAGCCACATTCACACACTTGCACATATCAAATGTGTTACTGGATAAAATTACCAGCCAACAGAGACCAGAACTCTGAAGTTCTGGGCTCAGAAACAGCATGGAAATTCATGGTTCTCCCCTCCACAGCCTGAGCAGAGAGAACAGATATTTTCAGCCTCTGATGTGAGCCAGGAGAAGCTTGTTGGCCCACCCTCTTCAGCAAGGGTGAGGTCTCTGTGACAGGGCTTTGTGAGTGAAAAGGAAGAAAAGGGAATAATCAGCTGGGGCACAATGGGTGAGGGAAGCTATTTAATGCAGAGACAAGGAGGCCAGTGGTTTTTGGCAGTCTTTCAGTGTGAGCCACTTGTCTGTGCTTGTTAATGAATAAACTGTAACTTTTCTTTTTAAAGGGTGACTAACCAAAACTAAAAACTACTTAAAATTTAAAATTTAATGAGCATTTTAAAAATGTATCTTTATGATACTAAAACTAATATGCATGTTTTTTAAGGGAAAAAATATAAGATGATGGTTTTTATATTTGTACTGTCACTCATGCTTTGACCCTGATCACTTTTCTGGATAATTAAGCAGGATCACTGAGGAGCCAGATACCAGAAATCTGATATTAATCCATCCCTCTTAATAGTAACGCAAAGCCACTGGTGTGGAAAGCAGCCTAGTCTTCTTAATCCCCTTTTACCAACATTTCGTCATCAGCATATCTCATTTATTTTCAAAAGTGGTTCAAGGCACACTATCACTGGTTTAAGTCTAATTTAGGCTTTAAATCAAAATATATTAAGAAATTAAAAAATAGTCAAAATTACCATGATTTCTTGGGGGAATGATTCACAGTCAGCTCATGTCCTTCTGACAGGAACAGGGGACAGCTAAATGATTGTTGCACGTCTGCATTGCTTTAAGGTACAACACTTTCCTTTGAATTAAAAGAAGAAGGCCGGATTACAGTGGAGACCTTGAGATCCCACTGCCATACTTACCAGGTATATGTTAATGATAGCCTAAGCAACTTTTACAGACATTAATTCACCTGCCAGTACTGAAGAGTCCAACGCTATTCTGTTCTCTGTCTTGTGTGTCTGTGTCAGCGTTTATGTGAGACTTGTTGTCCCCTTTAGTGCTTATCAGAGTGTTTTTTGATTTTAATTTCCAAACTCTCCTATAGCCCTCATTAGTCACTGATGCTCTCATAACCCTTTTGTGCATTTTGAGGTGGCTGGACTTGGACCCAGCATGCATTTAACTTGACACATACCACAACAGTAATAGGGATGGTTAATTGTCAAAATGGGAAAGCAGCACAACTCTCCCTTCTCCCTTCCCTACCTCCTCAATGCAAACTGACCTGAACTAGACAAACAACATAAGTCCAGACTGAGCATCATCCTCAGTATGTGCTTATGAGTACAAAAACACTTGTACATTGCCAACTTGATGGCATGAGTCTGGGCTCTGCTCTTGGCTTGTAATATGAGGCAAGTCTAGTTATCACACTTTCTACAGGAACCTCATCACTTCAGCTGCAGTCTCAAGTGTCTGGACCTTATACTAAGCACTTTTCTTCTTAAGGCCCAATTGCTATTGGCATGTTTGAATCATGAATGGCAACTTTGATTTTTATATTTATTTGACTGCAGCCTGTGTGCTGTTTACTGTTATATCTTTGCATTAGCCACTGCTGACATTCACCTGTGCATACCAAATCTGCAATAATTTGGACTCATAGAGCTGAAAGACTATATCCATCAGGACAAAACCAATAGAAACCAAGTTTAGCCATTTACTTTATCCCCAGGGTTATGCCTCCTATTTTCTAAGAGTGTTAAGAAGGGTCTGAGAAGGCAAATGAGTTCATAAACCTTACCTGCTACTTACGAAGTAAGAGTATAAAGGATGTATCATGGAAACAGAGGCCACGTGTAGTCATAATGAAAGTGTCAGACACTTCACCTTGTTTTTTTGGCTCTGCCGTCAGAGACAGACACACATTTCAGCCCAGGAATCTTCAGGAGACTGCTGTTTTACCACATATATTTTATTAAATATTAGTGCCACTGAGCACTGTACAGATGGGGGAATCTATCACTTCATAAAATAATTAGCTCGCTACTTCAATGACAAGAAGGAATGGTGGCATGTAAGCAGCAAACTGAGGTGCTGCAGTTATCATCCTCTTCATTTTTATATTTGCAGAAAAACAAGAAAATGTTTTTACAGGATAGGCCAATAGTGCCACAAGAATTGAATTAGAGCATCCTTAATTAATATGTCAGAATACAAGAAATGATGAAAATATGTATAATTAAATTCTTGCACTAAAAACAGGATTATGGAGTGTGACTAAAATAGATCAGGGTAGCTTTTTTGTTGTTGTTCCTTCTTATTTTTTCCACTATATTTTTATTTTAATTAAAAATTGTGGGTTCTGGTCTCTTTGCACTGTATCTGGTTTAGTTGTTGCATGCCTGGGCTAACAGATGGGTCACCCCAAAAACTACACAGTTTGTGACGATGAAATGAGTACAGTGTTATTTTCAGGCTAATATACAGTAGTAATAGCTTGACACTATGGCAACCTTCATTGTCAATAATAAGCTACTCAGGACAGGTGCTTGAAAGAGCAAACATCTTACATAAGTTAAATACCTGTGTTTCAACTACATGGTTTTCATTTTCAAAAGCAGTCAGAGATTCTAAGTATTCTAGTTTTCCAAGGCTCAAAATCAGACATATGCAGGGGGTCTGATTTTCTAATTTCCAGTGTTTATGGAAGATCCAACTTCATTAAAGTGTCTGAGCATCTCTTTTCATCCCCCGCCACTCAGGAATTCAGTCAAACAGGTCACTTCGAATGTTAGGTCACGCCTATGCACTCAGTAACCTCACAGACTCTTTTACATTAAACATTTTTTACTTTGTTAATCTGTTATTTTTGTGTGTGAGTTGTACTTTCTTTAGTCTAAGGAAAAATATACTAAACTGAAAATTTCTTTGTGTCCCTTCATTATGGAAGATCTTAATTCTCAAACTGTGGTGTAGAAATGCACCATAGACTAAAGCTAATGTAAAATAACATGAACAATGCAACTGACCTATATAAAACAAACAAGACACCTTTCTCATAAAATCCCACCTGGTATTGAATAATGTTAGATGCTATTTATTCAATTATTCAATATATCGATTATATAATACTTTCATGATTTTTCTTAACAAAAGTCACCCTACATCCCACCCCTATCGCTCAGATCTTCAAAAGATTTCGAGATCCTGAACCCAGCCTGGATACCAGCATTATAAGTGGAAACATCTAGATGCTTCTAGTGGCAAAAGAAAACCCATAAACTACATATCATGAAGAACTCATTGTAGGAAATGGAGTTTTCTGTTCTTGTGCTTTTCTAGCATTCATGTCTTCAAAGAGACAGCAAATATTCCATTGGTTAACATTTACCCCAAACTAATAGGTACAACCTCACATACTCAAATAAATCAAAATGCCTTTTCAATTAGTTTGCACTTTCACTCATTGCTGTCCAGAATAATTAGGAAAACAATTCATATTTCACTAGGAGATGATATGAAGTGTTATTCCTGTGATAATTACCAAGTTTCCCTGGCTCCCACCAGGTCATCAGGGCACAAAAGAGGACACCATGAGAGCATTAATGAGCTCTCATTGAAGATATTAAAAAGCTTGTATTGATCTGTTTGTCCAAGAAGAAGATATTTAAGCCTTTCTGCTGGGGGCAGGAGAGACAGAGATTCATATCACAAAGCCTTTTATCCAACCTCTTCTGTTTCTGGCTTCAATATTGCCCACTCTCAGCATGTCTGGCTCCAGAGGTCACACTTTTAAAATTTCACAACTTTTTTTTTTTTCCCCTTTATTCTTCTTGTTAAAAGAAAGGAAAGAAAGTAAAGACAGAGAGAAGATAATATACAGCGTATACTTAACCTTTACTATAGGGATACCTTTACACAGCTAGCTATTTCTGAGAACAGACTTCAGTGCAGTAAGATCTCCTTCTCACTGTATGCCACTCACACATATCTCAATTAAATTAAGAGCAGTCCAGACTATGCAAAGTCCAAAGGAGTACAAAACCTTGCTCATATTTTAAAAGTAGATCCAATCAAATAACTTTTTGTGGAGTTCAAACAGACTTTTCTGTCTGACAACACTGCTTTTTTTTTGTGCCCTTGCTATTGCTAGTGGGAGCGGAAGTGGAAGAACTGTAAGGTTGCAAATGCACTGGTTCTTGTGCTGTTTTCAGAGGACATTTCTTTCTGATACAGGGAAGGCAAATCCTGTCCTGCTTTCAACCCTTTGCATTGTTATGATATATTGCAGCTGTAAACTAGTTCTGGGTACACTTTCTTACTCATCAATTTTGTCTGCCCTCTTTTAAATGCCACAGTGAACTGTCAGTGGGTATTCCCAGCTGGTCTGGGATAGAGTTTGGGATAAAAATTCATGTAAATGTTAAAGCTGTATTTTCTTGGTTTATATTTGTCACTTGAGCATGCTGTTGTCTGGTTCAGCAAGGTTATACCTCTCTTTTCACTATGTCTCATTCACATTCATCTTGGTACGAGCAATTCAATGAGGCCACTTGTGTGGGTCTATTGTAAATGGTTACTGAAGAAAATCGTTGGGATCTTTCATGGATACTGTTATGGAGGTATTCAAGATGTGCAACTTTCTTAGCATGTAAAAATACCATTATGCCTGAAAATATCTGAGTTTTAGTTTTAAATGGCTAGATCAATGCAATGATAAAAACCTCAACATAGAATCATAGAATCATAGAATAATTAGGGTTGGAAAGGACCTGAAGATCATCTAGTTCCAACCACCCTGCCACGGGCAGGGACACCTCCCACTAAACCATGCCACTCAAGGCTATGTCCAATCCAGCCTTGAACACGGCCAGCGATGGAGCATTCACAATTTCCCTGGGTAACCCCTTCCAGTGCCTCACCACCCTTACAGTAAAGAATTTCTTCCTCATATCCAGTCTAAACTTCCCCTGTTTAAGTTTGAACCCGTTACCCCTTATCCTCTCACTACAGTACGTCTTTGTTTTTTCATGGTCTGTCCCACCTGCCAGAGTGGGCTCATGCATGTGGCTCAAAACCAAGTCTAGGAGCCCTGCAGTTTCCCACTCCTTATGTTGGATCAACCCAGTTTACACCACTGAAAATAATAATCTAAATGACTGCAATTTCATCAACTTCACCAATTTATGACATAGTATTTATTAGTAAATGAGACATATTTATTGTTCCAGACAGAAAGACTGGTAAGGAAGAACTTCCCAGAATATCACACAAGGTCACTCTGCCTCAAAGTTGTAGTTAGGGTGTAACGTCAGAGCTACATCCTTCTAGACTTGCTATCTCTCTTCAGTCTTGGGTCAAGTGAATATCATATCTCCTTTGTTTTTCTCTGCATAAGGATATAACAGACTTGAAATATTTTACAAGTAAAAAAAACCCGAACAAAAACAACAACAAAAAAATAAAGACAGACAGTAAAAATGTGCATACTAAAAGACTGGAAACTATATGTTTCTAAAAGAATCAATGGCAAAATCATGGGGGCAAAGGAAGGGGGGGCAGGGAGGAGAAAAAGAGGAAAACTTTTGGACAAAACCATACCTGCAATCTGGTCTGACAACGGTATGACACTCAGCCTTGCTTTCATAATCGCATGTTCCTGATACAGGAATTTTTGTATCAACAACTGTGCCATGAAAACTTTCAGGACAGTTTCTCCTTGAGTAAGAAATTTCACATCATGCTTCACACATGAAACAAATGACTATTCAAGGGAATGTCAATGACTTCTGCAGTCATTGGGGTGAAGCGACCAATGGCCTGTTGATGTTGAAGGAAACTGATGGGAAAATCTGTGCAGAGTTCTAGGCAAATTTATGGTTTGAAAAGACTGGCAGATGAAGAATGAGGTTTTTATGATCTAGCTGTGTTCTCTGGCAATGGAAAACTGCTAATAGTCATCATTGTCACATCACTTTCATGAAAGTTAACAGATACTGCTTGAATGTGGGCAATTAAAGAGTTAAGTTAATGTGGAAGGATATAACTTTTGTGACTATTTAGCAAATAGCTGGTTAAAATTCTTTAGGTTTAGCTGCCATTTTGTGGTGTGTAAGAAGTGTATTGCCTTGCCCTGAGATGACCTTTTCCTTAAGCTTTTGCAATATTAATTTATTCCCTTACTAACCTAGTGGCTGCTCTAACTTGCACCACTATCTCTGTCCCCAAGGATGCTTTAACTAGATAAGAGATAATCTCACTTATGTAGTCAGCAGAGCCAGGTAACTGCAGGTTTGGAAGAACAGGTGTTTTGATATTTGGATTTCCATTTAGCTGATTTCTGAATGAAAATAATCTAGTGTCTATGAAATGTACTTGTGAAAATCTTGTAAGATTAGGAATTCTGGCCTGATTTTCTGGGAACAATTGCCTCCTGCTAAACCAGAAAGAACAGTCTGTAAACCCAACAGTCTGAGTCAGTTCTCTCTATCAAGCTAATTTTCCAGAAGTCCCATTCCAGAGAAACACGAGGAGAGTAAGTAACACAAAGGCTTCCACTAGAGGTGTATATATATATATATATATATATGTTCACTGCCAATTTTAAGATGTGTTTTCTGTAGATTTCATATCCTAATGTCACAGAATGAATGCACACACAAATCACGATCTCAATGACCTAACACAGTAATATCCACTTCAGCAACTGAACTTGCAAAAGAGACCATGTGCATCTCTGCCATGTATGGTGACCACTTAATAAAGATATGAGGGAAAGGTTCAGGAACAAATAAAATTGGACATGGATAGGAAGTAATGACCCTTGGTGAGCGACAACTGAGGTTACGTGGATGAATATTAAATGTGAAGGGCCTGAATTATTCATGGGTGGTTCAAGGTAAAAGGGTTAACCTGATCACATACTCTTACTGACACCTTGCTCAGGGAAGAAATCCCAGCTCTGTGGTGCTCCTCAAATTTTGTTTCTCTGTGCACAAAGTAAGGTGCTGTTGATCCCTCTCCTTCCCACTATGGGTAACTCTTGGGGGACAAAGGACATCTTGTAAGTGCTCTGGTACAAACTGTGCAGCTGTAGAAATATAAACTCTTTGGGCTGTCATGAGGACAGGCTGGAAAGTTATTTCTAGAAACAAATAGGCTCCCTGGTCCTCCAGATATTATGACACAGGTCCCTGTGCCTGGCAATGCACATGTCCTCTGTTCATCTGTCTGACATGAAAAGCTTCCCCCATTTTCCATCCTCCTCCATTTACCATGACTTGCAGTCAGAGGCAGATACAGAGATTTCCTGCTGCTGCTGCCATCTCTGCTGCTCCTGGAAGGACAGTGTGCACAGCAGGACGTACACCACAAGGTCCTGTGTGCTCAGTCAGTCTGACAGCCCTTGAAAACAAGCCAGGTAGGCATAAGGTTGTGGAAGCTCTCAAGAAGAGTGAGTTTAGAAAGAGTGACTGCCCTGGGAAATGAGCACAGAAATGTCAATAATGGAACACTATGAAGTAAAAACGAGATCTACAGTGATTACATTGGCAGCATCTTACCCAACAAACCAGAGTTTGCAAGGGACAGAGATGTCATATGAGACTGAAGTTTGAGAGGTGGCTAGGAAATTCCTCCTCACCTTTCTGCTTTGCGTATTTGAAAAGATTTCTTCCAAGAAGGTCTGAGGAAAGAAACCCCAGGAGAATGGTTTGGCAGATCAGTTTCTGCCCATTTGGCCAGACATTGGACAAAGACTCTCACCTCACAGACACTTAATGGTCTAGTGAAAAGTAGATGTGACATTCAAATGAACATCTGTTAGCCATAGCTAAAATCACACCTCTCACATCTGCTTCATGCTGCTTCTGTCCACATCAAACACACAAACTCTGTCTGTATTCAGTGTGGTTCCTGAACACCATTGATCCCACTGTATGGTAGGTGGAATGAATAAATATTGCTCCCAGTAAGCAAAGGTATGAAGCTTTGGTAATGCATTCTGGAAGTAATAAAAATTGCAGATTGAAGCAGGAGGTAATGCGGTGCCCACTTCTTATCATTGTGTTATGGTGTTAAGGTAAATGCACCTTGACCAGGAAATATAAACAAAAGAGAAAGAAACAGGAGAAGAGCAGAAGTGGAGAACCGGAAAGAGAAAAAGGCAGAACAAGGAAGTAGCCAGCAGAAGAGATTGGGTAGCGTGTATCTCTTTTGCAGAAAAGAAAGTTAAAGCAACTAGAAATGTCGTCCTGCAAGAAAAAGGTTTTCTTCAGTACAAACCCCCCCGAATATCAACATAGAATTTGTTCAGTCTACACCACCCTTAGCACAAGTGAGAAACCAGTTTCTAGCGAGAACAAAGCGATTCTGTAACAGTCTAGATCTCAATTTTTTACAATGTCAAATTATTTTAGCATTAGCTAGCCAAAACCTGTACAGAACTTCGAAATGCTCACAGTTAGCCCTCTGATGTTTGCTGTTTCTTCAAGAATAACTAGACAGCTTGTGTATTGTACAAGTGTCTTTGAGTAAAGTAGCATAGCTTCAGTATGAATCTTAGGCAAACACAGCTTGCTTCTGAATAAAAGCATCCACACAGAAGTCTGAAACATTAAACTAATGTGTACTTACGTAAGCTTTTTAGTGATTTACCTTAACTTTCCTGGCAAGCCCTTAACATAAAGAGAGTAGGATGTACACTGGCATGGAGAAGAACTGAAAAGTATTTCTCCAGTTCTAGCTACTGAAAACATTAACTTCAATCTGCTGATTGTTAAATATAAATCTTTCCCTTTCCCTAGCAGGTATCATTTTAATAACTCCTTTACTGCCTTTCCTCAGACAAGATACTCACTTTCATCGCCACAGTTTTAAATTTCTGACTGAAACAAGGACAACTGATCAAAAGTACATTCCTGTTAAGCAGAGAAGGTCAGACCTCTCTGATGGTTCAGCTGGTGTATTAGTGCTCTTACTAAGTTACTGCAGTGAGATATTACCAAGAGCCTCCTGCAGGAATCTTGGAAAGTAGAGACCTCACAGCTATTAAGAACTGGGAAAAAATAAAAATAAAAAATCATGCAGATAGAGAAAGAAATGAAAAATAAAAGAAGTCTGGGCTGTGTTGGAAGACAGTGAAAATACGCTTAGACACTACATAATGAAAGTGCTGCAAACCGATAGATGCTCAGAAAGAGGAAGACACTGACCTTGGAGACATGTACAGGTAAACCCATACAATGGCAAACTTAATCAAACTAAGTGACCGTTCAGACACCAAAGTCAAAATTTTCTGCTGACTTCAGTGGGATTTAAGTTTGTCCCAAAACACTGAAGGTTGCTCCCACAGAAAGCACCAGTGCAGAATCAAGCCTACACTGAAAATCTGCTATTAGTTTTCACCCTCTTATTACCAGTTATTTATAAAAAAAAAGTAAAAAGTAAAATCAAATGAGGAAAGAATTTCAGCACTGCCACAAGCCCCTTAGTCCCCTCATTTTTAATATCTGTCTACCGGTCTGTTTTTTACATGACGCCTCTCTTTAAATGAATCCTTCTGTGCACTTAAAATATCTAGCAGACAAGAAGACTGCAAGGTACCTGACACACTTTTCTCAGGATTCAAATTAAAACACTGACTTGAGACTTTTTTTTAAATAGTGTCCTACTTGATTATTTTGCTGATGTTAGACGGTTGGGAACTTGTAAGCTATGTACACTCTTGCTTAATGCACCTTGTACATTCTTATAATAAAGGTTAACGGAAGGGCAGGAATTTTAGATTCTAGGTTCTTATTTAAGTTTGAAATTAAAAGGCTTTGCACTCTCCTCCACTTTACAGGAACTACACACAGCACCACTTCTGCTCCTCAAGCTGCAAAATTAGTACTTTAGGGATTTGGGCTCTCTGCCTTATATTAATCAGTGTGTGTTTGGATTTAACCATTCTTTCACACGATGATTCTTGCAGTTGTAGCAGCCCAGGTTGTACTTGACAGCTCTCCTCCTGCAAAACAGCAGCAGATAAATCCACCAGGCCAAGCACTGTTTAGTACCTCTGATAAGTTGAATATGATCAGTTCTCTATTTTGGCACAAGGAGCAAAATACATCCTTTAATCCTAGTTACTGTTTGCTCAGTGGAAGGATGTTTGGGGCACTTTAAATAAGGTTTGTACCATCACATACTGCCTGCCAAAATTTCAATTATCCACTGTACATGGAAAAGGGGGGGGGGGGGGAAGATAAATAGAAAAAAAGAAAAACAAAACAGAAAACTTCTAAACAAACAAACACCCTCCCTGCCAAAAAAAAAAAAAACAAAACCAAACAAAACCCAAAAACCAAAACAAACCAAAAAACATGCTTTTTTTCTGCTTATTCTCACTAACTTTATTCCTGGTGTAAACAGGTGCTATCCTTCCAATTTATCAACTACAGGTGACTTCTTGTAGTGGCAAAAATGTTGGGACTGCATGACTGAGAAGAACCAGGAAGAACTGTAATGAATTTCCAACCAAATATGTATAATCACATCGCTACTATCAGTTATTAAAATCCCAGGATGCAACCCATAACTTGCTTCTAAAATTTGGAGACATGAGAAAAATAGAAAGGAGAGAAACATGGGAACTCTTGAGTATCCTCTCAGTGCAAAGCTACCATGATGCAATTCACCTGCCTTGACCAAGGTTAGCTCCTGCTAATCTCTCATTCACTGTGCTCTGGAATAAAAGGCCGCAAAGAGTCTGAAAAGCAACAGCCATACTTGTTTGCATTAGAATTAGGAAAATCAGGAATGATGTTTAAATAAAGGCCAAAATTAATTAATTGAATAAAAAACGAAGTCAGTCTTATACTTGAGCACTGGTCATGTGTTATATTTTAAGTTTTCTCTTTTTCCTGTTCAGTGACTTTACAAAACAGAAAGTGAAAGACTGTTTTTAAAAAGCACAGATCTAAGTTTTAAAACCAGTAGTCTGAGTGTTCATCTACTAAATGTTTGCTCTGGTTTGGTTTTTTTTTTCTGTATTCCATGATTTGAAATTATATCCTTTGATTTTTAGATATGAATGGTGCTTTGAAGGGTTTTTTTAATCTTCTCAAGCACTGAAAGTGGAGCTGGTCAAGATTTTTTCAATATTTCCTCCTCTGCTGCCTCCAAAAATACTGATTGGCTGAAAAGGTTTCTTTCCTCTGGATAGAATTTGTGGGAAGAAGATTTCAGGGATTCGTCCCACAATAATCTGTAACTCAGTGGTTATCCACTAAAGTGGAACAGACTTAGATTAAAATCAGTGCACTATATCAGGCACTAAGGAGATCTGAACATGAATCTGCAGTGTCCCAAGTGAGTTCTGTAATGGAAGGATATTCTGAACTGGGGGGAGAATGTAAAGGCAGTCCTAGTGTGCTCTTATTTTTCCTTTTTTTTGATAAAAACTATCTAGAAATTTTGGCTAATTCTGATGAAGATATTTTTCTGTTACTCGTTTTTAATGAAAACTCGGTACTTTGTGATGGTGTCTTCCAAGACTGTTTGTATTTGGCACACACACAGAGTATTCCGTTTCAGCTGGAAACGTGGAAAAAAGAAAAAAATTGATTTAAATTTGATTTCATCAGAGCCTGAGTCTCCATCACTACCAGATCTCTTACTCCACTGATATAACTCAAGTGTTGTAGCATAACAGAGGTCAGAAGCCATTCCCCTGTATGCAAAACAAGGAATAACAATGACCATTCCAGGGTGTGGGAGCACAGAGTTTCATTCACAGTTGCAATGTTATAAGGAGATATTTAAGCAAAAGTTATTGTAAGATATAAGTGTGAATTATACTAAGTCTTTACACGGAATAGAGCAGAGTGTGTTTAGATACCTGATGGCATGTTTGCACTATAAAGAACCTATTGTGTGTATAAGTTACTTTAACATGACATTTTCCTTCTTATTAGAACTAGTAATCTCAGGAATACCATTTCCTCTGTGCCACATAGTGAACGGATATTGCGGTTTCCAGTATTTGTTGTAATCTGGGTGTCTGATTCAATTGTTTGGCTATCTTTGCAGGGCGAATGTGATAAACAGGAGGACCATAACCCAATCTTTAAAGCAATGGGAAATAAAGAACAGGCCCTGTTATAATATATTCTTGGACAGCTTTGGGTGATTATTTCATAGAAAACTAGTATCCTAATCTCTACTCCAAACCTAACATCTCAGGTATGTTACAGGTGACACTGTGGGTCTTTGTATCTGTATCTACAGAGGTGAGAAAGAACACAAAAGCAGATGTAGAAATACTAACTCATCTCTTTCTCTCCCCATGGCTGTCTGAGGCTCATGTCTACCTCTGGCTCAAAGCATCCCTTCCCTGCTCAGGATGAGCTCAGACCTGGCCAAGTGTCCTGGACAAAATGGGTGAAATGTTATTGCCATCTGGCCATTGAATGCTTCCCTTTCATGTCAGTATGTGATATATTTTGTGGATATACTTGGTCTTGAAAACGGATTTCTCCCAGCACTTGGCAAGCAGTGGCTGAGTCCAAGGTATGAAGCAAGGAGAGCACAAGGTGCTCCCTATTGTCCCCACCAGCACTCACTGATGCTCTTCCTGTGCACCTGAGCTTCTTGTGGCTGGAGGGTAGTGCAAGCTGTGGAGGGAAACCTGGGTGTCTTCAGTATAGCATATTCCTAAATTTCTTCTTGGAAAAATATGCACTGTGATCCTGATATTCCCAAGACAGTTACATGTGCTGCAGAGAGGGCTTGCATGCACCTAATATACTTAATGGGTCAAGGACATAATGCATTGCACACAGGCCATCTACACTATTGAGATGATCTGTACGTGCTCAGGTAGCCATCTGCAGGGAAACAAAGACGATAAAGAAAGGATGATAAAGAAAGACATCTCACAAAAGGACATGTAACCTAATGATGAGCATTGCCTTGATTACAAAACATGGTAGCATCAAATTCTTTCTCAATCTTTTGCCAGCATGGTCCTGGCAACTACTGAGAACATCTGCAAAAATTTTTTTCATTTTTCATAAAAAAAAAAAAAAAAAAACCCACCAGGTAAGACATAGTAGATGCCAAGGGACAGTCTTCTGATATTATCCTCTTAAAAGGGAAAAAATATTTTTGCTGTCCTCAGTTAAAACAAGGAAAAAAGAGAGATGACAGGCATGTTCTCAATGAGGCATAAATAGAGGGTTTCAGGCCAGTCAGAGCCTGGGTTCACAAAATACTGTCAAGGTCCCAAATTTATGCTTGACAGCATTAATGCCAGGACCACTATTTATGTTGCTTTAATCAGTCACACTTTTAAAATCATCTATGCTCAGCATTTATATCAATGAGGTGATAATGTTGCTGTCAGGCACCAATATCGATAGTTGTGTTGTAATCTAAACTCTTTTAATCTTTTCCTATGCTTGCATTAATGAATCTGCAAGCCAACAGTTACTACAGCAGCAACAACAATAAAAAAGAATGGTTCTGATTATGACAAGTGGTCGTGGAGGAGGAAAAAGCAAGCCCTTTTCTTGCTCTTTTCAAATCGTTTTAATTTGCCTTTAGCTTTCTCTTTTTCTGCCTGACTTTGAACATTGTCAGCACATCCTACTGATTTTCTCACAGGCTACTTACATCTCTGAAAATATTTTTAGGGTCTATGGAAGTGTAAGGCAGGTAACCTGTTCCTTAAATGGTTGCGAAAATGGACAGAGGGAGAAACACACAGAAAAAAAGAAATCTCAGTCTTATTCTGGTGTGGGGAGGCATCACTGTGGGTTTTCTGTACTTTCATTTCTTTTTTTTCCCTGAGCCCACCCTCCAGCTGTCAGCCTCAGTTCTTTTTCTGTTGTAAATAAAGTCTTTCTTGGGTCATAGCTATAAGCAATTTTTTTTTAATTAACATTCAATTCAAATATGAAAGTCAAAGAAACTTTCAAAGCAAAATCTATAAACGGATTCACTCAAAGGGTCTGTTTTCTTAGCCATAGCTACAGATTACTATAAAGAAACTTGAACCAGACCTTTGACACCCAGGAAGGTGAAAAGCCTTTTTCTGCCTGTGCTAGGATGCTTTTGACAACTTCCTGTATAATTTGACTGTTATTTGCATGTCTGGTCACTGCCTGACCCTGAAGTCTGGAAAAAATTGAGAGGCAGCATATATCTCTGTTTCATATGGACCTCAAAAAGAGCACTTTTAATTGCATTTTGGTGAGAAGCCTATGCATACAGGCTGGTGCTGGCAGCAGCTGGGGAAACTCCTAGACTTGTAGGTTAAGGATGAGTTTGCCTTACGCTACCATGGTTTGGTGCATATGAGCTGCTCTGTGCTGTTATCTCCACAGCAAAAATGGATGTGTTTTACAGATTATACAGATTTCAAAATTTACAGCATTTGCCCCTGTGCTACAAGCTAAAATTGGAAATACATTGCTCTGCCTTGAAATCTGTGCATTTCATATGCTTCCAATTTAAAGTCGATTGTGCTTATGGGATCTTATTGCGCATGAGTTATTTTCAAGTTGCAACCCTAGCTCTTGGTTACACTTATCCATGACCTCCTTAGGAAGAAAACCTAAATTAATAGACCAAATGGGTCCATTGCCATCTTGCCAGGTTTCTCCACTGTATATTTGTGGTTTGGTGCATGTTGCAAGGCAAATATGCTGCACAGCTTAGAGGCAGCCAGCAGTTTAGTGCAGCAAGGTCAGGCACTGTCAGGTTATACTTCTTTCCTCTTCTGCCCAGCCCTGAACATCACCTTAGCACATCTGATGAGAAAACTGGAAGCCTCCAACACCTGAACTACAATGTGCTGCAGCCATTCGCTCCCCAACAAGGTGACATTACCTGTCCTGCATTCTGCATCCTGAGATGTCACTTGCCACAAGGATTCAAACACTGTTCTGTTCTGCTTAGCATGGTGTTTTCAGGGGTGCTTGATACCTTGGAAGTTACAAGTACCTGAGCAGTGGCACTGATGTTGCCTGCTCCAGTTTTGGCCACCCCATGCCCAGTCTCTTCCCATGCCCAGTTGTGTGAGGTAGAGGGAGGACAAGCTACCCACATACATTGTCAGTGCTGTGCAAGTAACTATTCAAACAGTGCAGACAACATGAGATGTTTCTTGCAGGGGTGTGAAAAGTTCAGCAAAAATAACAGGTAAACACTCAAAATAGCTTCAAGTTTGGGAATGCGTTGGTACTGCTTTGAGGAAAGTGATTTATTCTCCCATATGAAGAGACGGTGCTGACCCTTGTCTTTTACCTCAAGAGGGCTGTTTCTCACTACATTTGAAGTTTTGGAGCCTAAAGCAGTGAAAGACATGACATAACAGACAAACCAATTTTTGTGAATAATGGCCTTTTCCATGTAATCCTCTGACCCCTTCTCTTTCCATAGGGAAAGCTACTTTTTTGTGCGAGAAAGATATGCAAATTGAATGCTGAGACTTGCTGTGTTGAGCCCCTAATGCGGCTCCTTGTGGATGATATACGTGTCCATAGAGGGGCACTGTGTTTAAACATGCAGCTATTGGACAAAAAGAGCAGCTTCATCATCTGTTGTAAGCCCTGGCACATCAAGCACCCCTGGAAACATTGTGAGGGAATGATAGATCAACTACTTGATTCCTAGTGTCAAATCCCATCTCAGGATGCAGAGTGCAAGAGAGTCAACATGACTAGCCTTCTGCTTTAAAGATAGCTAAGGATAGAAAGATATGTGTGTATAAATTGAAGAGGAAGGTGGAGAAAAATTCCAAAATAGTGCTTCTGTTCACTAATATTAGCTACAGATCACTGTGCTTAAAGGTGACAAAATTACCGGGAAAAAAACCCAAACCAACCAACCAACCAAAAAAAAAAAAAAACCAGCCCATGCTTTTATGTGTTATTTTTTCATTCACTTCAGTTCATTCAAAAGAGACACACTTGAATGAATAAAAAAGAACTAACTGAACAGAGTCTATCCAAAAGGCACTGTCTAAGCATGATGGCACAGGGAGCTCTGCTTCTCAATGTTGGGGTAATGAGTCCAGGACATTGTAGGTATTTATTTATATGTGACAACCTTGGAATGATAGCTGCAGGATGTTTGCAAGGCAAGCAGGGAGGATCTGTCCTAACGGGCCAAGTCTTCAGTTCACTGCAGCAGAGGTATGGCTATACAAAACAGGGCCAGGGTGGGCAGGAGTCCCTTCGTTCCTGGGAGAGGTCATGGGGTAATGTGGGATGTTAGAGAAGCCCAAGAAATCTGGTAATGTTGTGAACGAGATAAAGACAGGATAAAGAGGGGAGAACTACCACATGCTGAGGTACTTACTGCCTCTACCAGGTGGGCTGAGATCCTGGCTGTGTGCATTGAGCTTGTGTTGGTAGAGGGATGGTGACATTTCTATTGTGAAAGGTGAAAAGTGAGGTTTTATTTAAACTTTGAATGAAACGAAACTATCAGAGCAACTTTTGAGTGCATCCCAGTGGGAGTGCCCCTCTATCCAGACTATGTATTAGTGGGGACATGAAGGTGTTTGTAGCTCTAATTCCCTGCCTGACCATTCCTTTGGGTGCAACTGGCCTCGAGCAATAAGAAAAAGGAGAAAAATTAGAGAAATGTAAATAAGGAAGGTAACTTGCCATTTGCCACTTGAAAGTCCTTATTTCATGGCCTGTTCCCTGTTCTCCTGGAATTTTGTGTCATTATCTCCTGTTAAAAGGATTCAAATGACATTATTTGCATGGAAACTCGCATATAAATGATGTCGTCTGTGCCACAAAGTTGCATTACAATGAAGGGAATGATGCCTGTGTCACATGTACGTGACATTCTTTGTGTCATTAAATTTAAAGTCAATGCTGGCAGTTATAAACCACTCACGTCTTAAGCAAATACATCACTTCTGATCTGAAATGAATATTTTAAAATGCCAACTCCAACTGCATCAAACAGCAATAACCTGCAATGTCATCTAAAAAAAAAATTAAATGGAATATTCTAAACAAAGGTGGACTTATGGGATTGCATGGTATATCGCAAAGAAAAATATTTAATAAGCTGTAATAATCTCCAGACAAACAGAATTCATTACTTGATGGTTAGGTCCTAGAGGCATTTTTAAAGCCCATTCAATATCATGCGTATTTTCAGAAATGCTTCTGCTTCTAGATAGATTGTTAATTTTCAGGCAGAGTAGATGAATTAATTGCAAAGCAAGTTCCAGAGGACAGACCTTTCTGTCCCACTTCCTTGCCACAGTCTGACACTGACAACAGGCCAAGCCTTTGAAAGATCTCCAAACTCTTCCACAGAGTCAAGGGCAAAGGATGACACAAAAGGCTCAAGCAGTTATCGCTGTCAAAATGAATAAGAAAAGAGGAGGGACAGTAGGTGTATTAGGAAAGGTTTCATACTACTGCGATGATCAGAGCCATGCAGCAATAAGAGCCAGACAAGTAAGTACATAGACAGATCTGCTTTCTGATAGATGCATTGTTTGTGCAGGTCAGTTGTAAGGTAAGGGACAGATCACTGTGTTTTTGCAGAAGCAACTGTAGTTGTGCCCACAGTCATCTGCACCAGCCCTGCAAGTTTGAAGCCAGCTACATTTTTTCACAGATACAAAGAAAGGCACCGTAGCATTTCCTTTAGAAAGTTATTGTTTTAACAATAGAACATGCTGTTAGACCTCAAAACAGTTAAGTGCGTAATTTTAAAAACATTTAAATAGAGATCAATCATCTAAATTCCTCAAAGGAGCTCAGTCTCTGGCTAAGCTTCTGTGCAGTTTAACCTCTCCCTCCTCACTCCCAGCCCTATGCACACACACAGACAAACACAAAACCCTCTGAATGAAGAAAGTCTCTCTGGGTTGTGTAACTGCATAGGCTCAGCAAGCGATCAGGCAGAGAGGAAAATCCCTGTGCATGGGTCATTTCTTTTCTCTTATTGATACCATTTAAAATCTAATTGAAACATTCTTTGGAGAAAGCTGTGCTACCCACCCCTTCAGCTTTGATATGGCTTTTTAATCAGAGGACATTGTTATTTCACAATGAGTATGGAAAGCATTCAAAACATTTTCTAAACGGAGTGCATTTCTTCTGACCACAGTCAAAAGGCCGCATTTAAAGGAGTTCAGTGGAATTCACTCTTTACAGTCTTCTGGGTTTGAAACATTGGTGTACATGTGGAATATGCTAAGACATGGGTCTACTGGTTACAAAGACTTAAGCAATGAGTTGACTTAAAATCTAAACAAAGTCAGCACTTGCCGGTGAGTCCCTGCCATGCTCCAGGGAGGTATGATGCCCATTCCCTGGTGGCAATGTGGGTGCTGTCATCCCCATTCCTTCGAGGTTTGACTGATCTCACCCCCCACTGCCATCCTGCAAACTGTCATGGTTCTAGTAAGCCACAAATGAGAAGAAGGGCAAGTTAGATTTTCTGTTGGTTGTGCATAGGGGATTGTAAATGAGCCCTCAATGCTTACTTCATTTTATATTTTAGGATATATTTCTTGCTTGTAAGAGCACAGAAGAAAAGATTAAAAGTGTGATATGACTGAAATGATGCATTGGGTCAAAGTCCTCTCATTCTTTTGCCCTAGTCTGTCTAACATTTTTTAAAATTCCATTCTACCCAGCTATATTCAATTAGAAAAGTAACCAGGAATAAATCAAACTTAATTAGTTTAAGATATATATATAAAAAGCAAAACACAAACACAAACACACAGAATTTATTAGATTAAGGTGATTCAATCTAAAAGATGCTGAAGCTCAAAGTAGGTGTATCAGTATTTTAGAGTTCAGTGCATGATTTTATCTAAGAGACGCTGAAGCCCAAAGTAGGGGTAACTGCATTTTAGAGGAGTTCAATGCAATCTTAATTGCTTACTTTATACAAGAAGATAATTGGTGAGATAGTGCCTGTGAAGTGACAGAAGAAATGTTCTGGCTGCTCTATGATGAAGAACATATATATGATGAAATAACAGAACGAAAAGTTATTGTACTCAACCGACTTCAATCAAACAAGACACTGTGGGTCTAAACTGCTGTTCTTCCATTGTTGAAGCTGCTGCTCAGAACAAAGACATAAAGAAAGTGAAAGAGGCAGAGGGAGGGACAGAGTGGGAGAGAGGAAAAGGCTTCTGTATCTTTAACAATTAGTAAAGAACTGAAGTGTTTAGCCAGGAAATTATGGTACATATGCTGTCCACTTGTTTAGAACAAGCAAACATTAATCATTCACAGCTGTCCACCAGGCCCAGGTGACTGAAAATTCAATGCACAGACTTCTCACAATGGGTCAAATGCTAATTGGGTGGCTTGGGGAGATTAGAGTAGCCCTGGAGCTATTCTGTATCTGCAAAAGTCTCACAGACAATAGGTAAGTCAACAGTGTCTTTGTAAAGCACTGCTTAACTGATGCTTTTAAGAAAAATTAGGATGAATAAATAAATAAAAAAAATATCACCAGTTCCTCTTTATTTTCCTTTCCCAGTTGTGGCTAGCTGGTTACTGTCTTTTTCCTTTCCTGCATAGCTTCCTATAAACAGGAAATAGGAGTAGGGGAGGGGAGATTGAAAGCAGGTGGGAGAAGATAAATTGTATAAAAATTGTTAAAAAAAAAGGTGTTTATTGAAGTTAAACTGGAATTGGGCCAGTTTGAGAGATGGGCTTGAAATACATGAAAGTGGATTTTGCTCCCCCATTTGCTTTCGTCTTGTGGGTCCTTAGAAAAATATTTGTCCTTGCAGGTGTGAAACAAGCCGTATTTTCCTGATACAAGCTCTGTAGAGGACTCTCAGCTCTGTGGGTGTATTTGCACTTCCCCAGAACAAAGAACTGCATCACTGGAAACCTGCTATTAGGTAGTGGGGAGTATCAGACTTGGATTGTTTCACATCAGTCAGTTCTGACTGATCTTCTCGAGTTCATTCCCTAATGCTAAATGCTGCACCTATAAAATTGTGCTTGCCAGGATTGTGCAGACACCGATAGCATGTGGAACATAATATACACCTGTTTGGATTACTGAGTTTCAGGTACAAATAAACACCAAATTTCAAAGTAAAACTCAGCTAAATCCTCTGTCTTTGACAGGGATTTTATAGGGGCAGTCCGTATTTCCATAAGTGAACTAGTACAGTGGTGAATCAGAGTTGAGGAATTTCCAATTAATTTCACTGTGATAATACTGGTGTGTAATTATGAGATGAATAAGAACGTACTAACTTCAGTCTTTTTTCATTCATCTTCAGCATGTGTTTAGGGAGAAGTCTGTGTGTGCTAAGTGAGGTTGTAAATTGCTATCCAGCTATTGTGCGAGTGCTTCATGAGGAGATTTTCAGCAAGCATGAAATGTCAGGTAGCTTGTCCTACTTTCAAAGAGAAGCATAAAGCATCTTTGTCTTCCCTTCAGCATGGCTGATGCTGAAGAGAAAAAAAACATACTGTAAGTCTCTACTCATATGGGTTTCACCCAAGTATCACCCAGGTTGAAACTAACCTAGCAAAGATGTCTTGAAAGTCTGATGAGGTTAGCTGAAAAGTCTGTCAGCATCAGCTAATCTTTTTGTGGAATCTGGACCAGTTTCCAGTAAAAAAAAAAAAAAAAAAAAAAAAGCCCAAAATAACCAAATGGGTAAATTCCCCTTGCCTTCAGCCTTCATTATGAAAGTTTTACGGAGCTTGAAGAACTATGCATTTTATTGTTCTCTTAAATCTGCCCTTTCAAAATCACCTTATTCTGATTTAACTGCAAAAGGCATTACTATTTTGGGTTCTTCCTATGTTAAAACTGAAGCAGTAAGCTAGGGACTTTCATAAGAGACTGTACTGAAATGTCAACAGATGGCTTGTTAATCATGTTAAAAAATACTCATTCCTTTTCTAAAATGGCATTTTTTTCAGTAAGTAAATCAAAAAGGAATGTTTATGATATAAAACATATTACTCACAACGTCTTTTAATTATCATACTTAATCATCAAGGTCAGGATGATAATTGTTTCTAAAAATTAACACCTCGTTTTTCTAAGATGCTTACCAAAATACACGGTCAGAAATATGAATTACTAGTCTGGAACCCAGTTAGGAAAATGCATTTTCTGTTCACTAAACCAAATGTATACTTAAATATCATGAAGCCCTTTAAAATTAAATACCTATTTAAGGCACAGTCTAATTAGTCCACTCACTGCCTAGTAAAAGCATACAGTACCATATGCCCGCGAATAGGGTGCCATGTGGGTGTGCAGCAATGACACATATTTGCAAGTACTTTATTATGAGATAACGCAGTGCCATTAATATATCTTAAACATGAATGTTTTTTGTAACCTATTGGAGACAACTATAGTTGGCAGTTAACACAAACTACCATGATATCTTGGCAGAAACTGCACTTTATTTGTAGAGGGATGAGCAATTCATATGGACCACCACCTTACATCATTCATGCTACCACACAGCAGCAGTTTGAACATGTTCAGACTGTTGAAGCCTTACTTTCTGCCTGGAAAGTTTCTTTCCTTTCCTTTCCTTTCCTTTCCTTTCCTTTCCTTTCCTTTCCTTTCCTTTCCTTTCCTTTCCTTTCTTTCCTTTCCTTTCTTTCTTTTCCTTTCTTTTCTTTCCTTTCTTTTCTTTCTTTCCTTTCCTTTCCTTTCCTTTCTTTCCTTTCCTTTCTTTTCTTTCTTTCCTTTCCTTTCTTTCCTTTCCTTTCCTTTCTTTTCTTTTCTTTTCTTTTCTTTTCTTTTCTTTTCTTTTCTTTTCTTTTCTTTTCTTTTCTTTTCTTTTCTTTTCTTTTCTTTTCTTTTCTTTTCTTTTCTTTTCTTTTCTTTTTTCTTTCTTTTCTTTTCTTCTTCTCTTCTCTTCTCTTCTCTTTTCTTTTCTTCTCTTCTCTTCTCTTTTTCTTCTCTTCTCTTCTCTTCTTTTCTTTTGTTTTCTTTTCTTTTTTATTTCTTTTTCTTTTCTCTTTTCTTTTCTTTTCTCTTCTCTTCTCTCTCTTCTCTTTCTTTTCTTTTTCTTTTCTTTTCTTTTCTTTTCTTTTCTTTTCTTTTCTTTTCTTTTCTTTTCTTTTCCTTTTCTTTTCTTTTCTTTTCTTTTCTTTTTTCTCTTCTCTTTTCTTTTCTTTTCTTTTCTTTTCTTTTTTCTTTATTTTATTTTATTTTATTTTATTTTAATTTAATTTTATTTTATTTCTTTTCTTTTCTTTTCATTTCTGGAGGTTGCTTCGCAGTGATGATATACTGCATTATAAATAGCAAGGTGCAACGGAACTATTTATTTTCCTTAATGGAATCCCTTACTAGAATCTACAAACTGCAAACAATAGGTAGACTAAGGCTCTGAGATTCATTGTTTTTAAATCCAGCATAATTATGATGATCTTTATCTGTGGTCACCCAAATGAAGTTCTCTGTTAAATGTTGCCTACAGAACACTCTTCCAATATTTCTGTTTACAAGAAGCTGCTGTTGCTTTGGGTTACACATAGTGTAATATCAATTACATTGCCCACAATTTGGAATCAGGATTTAGAACCACACCAGAGAATTTCTGTATAATGCTCATAACTTTTGTATTACTTACAGTGTAACTTTTACATCAGCGTACAATTTTGATTCAAAGACTCCAAGCCATGAAAAGTACAGAATTTTACAGGTAAAAAGTAGCGCAGCAGAATAAGGTAGGACATTGGACTTTAGGAGAAGGTTCTTCACTGAGCAGGTGATCAGTCACTGGAAAGGGCTCCCCAGGGAAGTGGTCATGGTACCAAACCTGTAAGACTTCAAGGAGTGTCTGGATGATGTTCTTAATCATATTGTTTAGTTTTAGGTAGACCTGTAAGGAGCAAGTAGTTGGACTCAATGACCCTTATGGGTGTCTTCCAACTTGAGATATTCTATGATTCTTGGCTTTTTCTAAGAGTTGGCATAATAAGAGCTTATTTTCACTGATTTGTAAATTATCATTAATTTGATGCAATTTTGAAAGTTCTTCTCCTACTTGTTCTTTAGACAACCTTCAACTTTAATGGGCTGAACTTGAAAAACATATTGAAAACCAGTATTTTACAATTTTTCCCATAATTTACATTGTTTTCTTGTAGATTGCATTCAAATAAGAAGATGTAGAACTTCAAATAAAACTTCACCAGCATACACATTTTTAGAGATAATCGCACAGCACAAAACAGAAACAAAGAAAAACAAAATCTATATGAAACAGCTGCTTACAGGAAACACTGTGTATAATCTTTGGCCAGATCAAATTTCAACTCAAGTTAGATTTACTCAAGGAGTGAACGTGTGGGAGAGGAAGATGACAGCAAGAGACTCTGCACTTCCCGTGCTCATTTACTGCAGAAATGAATGTAGTGTAAGACTCTACGCAGTTACAGAAAATATTAATGAAGAAGTAAAGAACATGGGAACATGGTCTTAAAGCCTGTACCACTTTCAAACTTGTCGTGGTTTAAGAGTAATAGTAAATGAACAACACTAGAACCCACCAATGTGCTAAAATAACATGTTTTTCTGGTGAATAAGCTTGTATTGCTAAAACAGCTGATGCTACACAGAGACTGGAGTAGGATCTGATCTGAAAAATACTAATATCAGTGGAAGTCTTTGCATACATTCCTGTGCGTTTGTGATCCAGGTAAAATCACAGAAAAAATCTTAATTCAGATTTTACATTTTCTAACTCTTGAGTATGGATTCAGTGAAGTGACTCTTGATTTATGTGTATGTAAATGGAGACAACTGCTAATCTATGATGGAGCAATCAGAAAGGGAATAAGCTTCCAGCTAAGGAAGGTGAATGTGTCCAGGATCAGCAAGGGCTCCCAGTAACAAGTCAGTTGGTCATGCTGCCACAAATAACCATGCAGAGCAGCTTTTGATTGTGAAATCTGCTTCTAGATTTTTTCTGTTGTCTTGGAAGGATGTCACTGAAAATGCAAACCTGTGTGGCTTGTTTCTAAAATGAGAACAGTAATACTGGATGATGGATATACCTTACTCCTTTCAGCTATGCTACCTGTTATCCTGGTGGGTACTGTGTAAGCCCTTGTTTTTAGGATATACAAAAATAAGCAACGAGTAACAGCAAGTGAGTGTGGTTTAGCTGATAGGGCAACTGGAAAACTGGGTTTTATTGTAAGCTCTTTTACCAATACAGTTGAGTGGAATATAACACTTATTATTCTTTGACCTCTACAACAGTGTAGAAGATAAAATCTCTTGTAATAAAGGCCTAACTTTTATAAAGTATGTGGATAGCAACCCTCACACCAGATTTGTGATTTCAGTCAGGGTGTGCTCAGTTTCAGTCTGTGCGTTCTGCTGACTGAAAACTAATTAATAGTATTGAACTTGATATTTTCACATTATTTAAAGGTTAAAACCTTTCTGCCCTGAACACACAGTTGAGCATTTTTGTGTCATTTTTTTAATAGAAGTTCAGCAGCAATCCTCAGGCTTTTCCCTCTCTATTTCTTAAAAAGGATTTAAAAATTGATGTAGAAAATTATAACTCGAGCTTAAATATATTCCATTGTGACAGGAGGACAGATATCAATGTCTTTTTGTTATGTGAGTTATTGAAGTTTGACATCCTTTGAGGAATATTTTTCATAACCCACTGTTTGCTACCCTGTCTATCCAATTATTTAGAACAAGCAATCTGTCATTTTATTGTTTCCTTCCAATTATATAACTTTGGTGGCAGTCATGGCAGAGTATCCTCTCCAAGTAAAACCAAATCTCACTGTGGAGTCCAAGGGCTGCAGAGTGTGTGTATGTGTGTACATCTGTGTGTATTGTGTGGAAATGGAGTGGAGGTGGGAATATTAAAAGATGACAGTTGGTGAGTGTCATTTTAAAAAATAACTGCTTGTACACATGGCAGAAGATCCAAAAGGGAAACAAAACGTATTCTCCTGATTCTCAGTTTTCAGAAGCAGAATAGGTATAACCTGTGCAGGTAGTGGATGTTCTAGTTCAAATACTGAAGTGAGGATCACACTCTCTTTCTCACATAAGTATACAGCAGTTTCATGTATTTAGCCTAATAAATGCCCATACTGCACTGAAGAGGAACTATTCAATTTTCAGAGAGTCAGTCTTGAAGCTGATATCAGATCAGATACATTTATTAAGCAATAAGGGACAAACAGGGTGCTCAGTTACAGCACATTGCTCCTTCAACTTCAGAAGCAGTTTCATAAGGTGCCAGGAATGAAGCCCACTCATCATTTTCATTTAGTGACTGATATAGCCAGACTGGAATTTTTCAGACTTATATACTAAATGTGAAACTGGAAGCTGGGTTGTGCTGCCTTTGTTGCCAGTGGAGGGAAAGGAAATGCATTCGAGTGGCAGTTGGGTCCAACACCAGTTAGCTAGTCAGAAAGTAAAGAACAGCAGTGAAGCTGAGAAGAAACAGCATGCAAACAGCTGCAGTGTGAGATAGAATAAGTGAGTGTCAGTGGTGTTAGATGGTAGAACTGTATGAACACTTTCACACTCAAAGCAAAATTGTCAAGTTATCGTGTCCAATTGGGCATGGATTTCTTATTATATCACTGCAGTACCACAAGCTGTACTGGTTGCAGAGTCACACAACCCTTAATTAAAGAGGCAGGGGAGAAAAAAAGGAAATTAATAAAACTGTTGTTCTTATTTGAGAACTTTGAAGAATATTACACTGTACTATAAACCTATGCTGAATAAAACCATGCAAGCATATGCTTATGCCCCTGTAAATTCATGCTTAAATGCTTTGTTTAATTTGAGTTTGAAAGCTTCAACCATTTAAACTGAAGCTGCTTTTATATAGTATCTTTTTTTTTTCTTTTCATTGTGTCTGAATATTCAACGTGTTTCTGAGTCAGCACTGGCCAAGCCAGTTTTTCTGTGTATCTTAGAGTTTTAAGTTGTGAAGATATTCAGGCTTTTGGGGGCATTTGAGCAGTAGCTCATAGTGTGATCAAGAAAGTTCTAATGTTTACAGGCACTATTAGGGAGCCAAACTTCATTAACTTCACAGGGATTCTTTCAGCATACTATCCAAATTTTATTACAAATTAGAACCTTTAACCTACTATTTGGAGATTATTTCTCTAACTGGACAGCATACTCTGCCCCAGCCCACTGGTATTTCTGCTAGATGTTGCTCTTACTTGACTTGTGTACATCAGACATTTTCTAAGAGTGAGATAAACTTGCTTGAACATTGTGAGGTAGTTTTAAAAATGTTTCAGTGAAATTTTATGACTATCTTTACAATGCCAGTTCAGTTAAACTGCCTTTCAAACAAACCACAACTGAAAACCAGCATGACCAGCTCTAGATCCATTCCCCATGAAGACTTCTCCACTTTAGGGTTTGTTCTCTACAGTCCTTCACCATAAGTATTTCAGCATATTTAGCACCTCCCCCTCTCCTCCTTTTTTCTTGCAACTGTTTGCAGAAGACAGCTGGGGTTTCAAGGCTAGAAATTCCCATCTTGCTTTGTAGTTGAGTGGCCTTTTATATGAACAAATGTAGCGGCCCATTGGCATGGACCACTAGGTCAACACACCCACAACTTGTAGATATTTATGTCATTTTACAAAATAGCTAAAACCAGCAAATAAAATCATAGCTATCAAAGCAAATAGAACCCAGGAGACTCCTGTGCCCAAGATGGTGTCTAGATGACTAAATATTACCTTGTGTGGATGTGAGGGACAAAAAAGTAAGGAAAGTTTGGGAACATAATTCATGTTTGCAAAAGACACCAAGGGAGTGACCAGTAGTTGCAGTGGTCTGTAAGAGGTATCAGCAGAAAAGGCACTGTGGGTATTACTATGCAAATGAACACACCACAAAGTCCAACGGTTTCACAAATTGCCAGCTATTCTGGTACTGCTCTTCCAGCCTTTTGTGCTGAAATAGGGTGCTGCATTATTAATATTTAATAATAAAATTACCTGGGATAAATTTCAAAGCTTGTGTAAGTGCTTTGAAGCCAATGTATTTATGACAAGAATAATTTTTACTGATTATTTCTTTACTAATTTTTTTCTGTGACTGATAGTTCCGCTTTTGAATGTGATAGTAAGTATGGAAACAGATTTATCACCATGTTAAGAATGGGACTAATTATTTCTAAACCAACATATAAGTCATGGCTATTACAGAAAAGCTCAACACTGGCTACAGTGAACTTGAGCCACAGATAACTAGAGAACAGGGCATTTCTCAGATCTCCTGGGTATTCAAATCAAAACATAATGCAAGTTTCACTCTATTTAAAAGTACTCTGACTGGAAATTTTCCATACAGCACAGATTTGCATGCTAGATGTAAATTTTCTAGGATATTTTCCCAGAAATCTACATTTAGATAGAAGCATTTTAGAAAGTATAAACCCTAAGATTTTATATGTATCCTGGTCTTTATTTTACATTTTCATTTCTCCATGTGTGCTGATAGGTGAAAGGAAGGAAGGGGGGGTTTATTTGAGTTTCAGGTATAGAGAATCCAGCACAAATTCCAGTGTATTAGGAAGACTGTAAAAAAAAAATCCTTCTTCAAATCCTGAGCCCAAATGAAATAAACTTCAGTGGTCCGTCAGCCAAATAGTTGACAGGTCTTCCTGAGAACCCCATTCACTGAGCCTTAAACAATTTGAACTTGGAGTTCTCTTTCATCCTTTAAAAAATCCAAAATACGACAGTCTGGGAGATGTTTAGTTAACGCACTTGTCTTTTTTATTCAAACTCCTACTATTTGTCGCTTACGCTTTTACACACATTTGGAGAGCTACATACCCCTCTGCATAACTAGGCAGCAACACATTTTTGAATTCAAGAAAGAAAAATTAACCTTGGCAGATATGTTAAGTTACTAACTCAAATCCCTTACATTAGGTTTTCCATGATATTATACATATTTATCTTGCATTTTTATTGCAGGTCATTCTCCTTCTCCAGACACTTTATGTCTCTTTAGGCTGCTCCATTCAAGTTTCCTGTTGCCAGAGAAGCCTTAGGATTTATTTTTAATCCTGAAACTCTTTCTGTCCTCTTGCATCTTTAACTATCAGTTGGTTTTGGTATAGAATAACTTGTGATATGGCAATGATTTTGAACCCAGTTAGTGGCATAACTGATTCATATCACAGTTTATATCTACATTTAGTGCAATCAATAGCAGTGCATGAAGTATGGGTGCAGTAATAAGCCTTGTGTGTTATGTCACAAAAAATACTGACAGTCTTTAATGAACAAAATTTGGCATGTCTACCTCATAAGGAAATGCCATAAGCTGTCTAGAAAAATAGTGGGTTAGGCCTAGAGTAGCTGCTATGGACCCTGACCTCTACATGTAGAGAACATATGCCACTTTCTTGCAAAGTAAAAGATAACTTCTTCATAAAGGGAGTAGATACTCTGTAACTTACCTCAGAAAGTAAACAAACCAACCTATTGAGTGGTTTTTTAGTTAACAAATTTCTCATATTTCTTCTTAGAAATTAATATACTTTTGTTGTCTTCTGACATGCATGACTTCATTGGTATGTCTGAACATATAAGAACTACCTGACCATTCAAAAGACACTGTTTACATGTTAAAGGAGAGAGCCCTGGGTGGAAAAGAGTGTTTAGAGATCTGTTCTGTCTATGATTTTGCTGTAATCTCCATCTCCAACCTCACTCACTGACATCAGTTTTGCAATTCAAGTTGAACAGAGTAATTTATTCATTATAAATCACTTTAAATCTGTACTGAATATTTTCCTGGAAAGTCTAAGACTGGTTAAGGCACTCATATTCCTGTATGTGTGGCAAGTGAAAACATCTTTAATAACATTAAGAAATCTAACCTGGAAGGTGTGAATTATTTTCAGCAGTGTGTTTTGAGCCCTCAGTTTTGAGGATGATTGACATATTTTAGGATCAGGTCCTAATTTTTCACCCAAGAAATGAAATAACACATCAGTTTAATTTGAAGTGACTTTGCCATAAACCTATTTCTTTTTCAGAATGGTTTGGATATCAGTAGGATTAAATATTCTGACTATAGAAAGAAATTCCCCAGAATGTAAGCTTTTAAATGCCCCTTTCAAACAATGATCAGATGTGGAAAGTTGAGATCTGTTTTCTGTGTGTGGCAGACTGGCAGCAACTGGACCTAGGCTTAGAGTTTCTGCCTTCACTAACAGAATTTTCTTAGTAAGTCTGCCAAAACCAGTAAATTGCTGGCAGCTTTGGTGGAAAGTAAAGAATTCAGTGGGTTTTTGTCATCCCAAAAGGTCTGCACTTATGAAGCTCTCTCTTGTATAATAAAGTCCATTTGTATGACGTAAGGGATTTCAACATCCTGTCAATGTTCCACAAGAAGCAATGGTTCAGTTGATGCTGCATGTGGAGGTAACATGCCGAAAAGCCAGGTTCGCTGTTCTTCTGTTTAGTGTACCAGGGAAATGCAAGCAGAGCGAGAATGTGATTTAATTCGAGGTCAGCCACAGACATTATGTGAGGCCTCATAGATAGAACAAATGAATAAAAAACAAAATTTAAAACATCTATTGCTGTCCTTATAGTCTGTTTGGCACTCTGTATTGTGGAAAGTGCTATAAATTAGTTTTGGAAGGTCAGGTTTTTTGTGTATTATTTTGTTTATTGATACTACTTGGGGTTGTAGAGAGAACCTGAGAATAGGAAGGTTTAGAACTAGTATCAGGAGGCCCTTTTGTAAACAAGTCTGTTCAGCTCTTTTGAAAATTGTCCCAAAGGAGGAGATAGAGTCTAGTTGCTTGCTTCAAGTTAAACATGAAGTGAATGTAACATTCAAATGCATAGTACTGGGACATTCCATGCTGTTGAGTCTTTTCCAGCTCTACTTTCTACAGGCTAGCATCTATGAGTCCTCACCACTCATGTATTTGGGAGGGTGGAATTTAACCTGACGGTTGTAGACAAACATGCAAAAAAACCCCATTGAATCATTTTGCAAAGAATCAAAGAAGCATAGAAGAGTTAGGGTTGGAAAGGATCCTAAGATCATCTAGTTCCAACCCTCCTGCCATGGGCAGGGACACCTCCCACTAAACCATGCCACCCAAGGCTATGTCCAACCTGGCCTTGAACACCACCAGAGATGGCGCATTCACAGCTTCCCTGGGCAACCCATTCCACTGCCTCACCACCTTCACAGTAAAGAACTCCTTCCTTATATCCAGTCTAAACTTCCCCTGTTTGAGTTTGAACCCATTGCCCCTTGTCCTCTTACTACAGTCCCTCATAAAGAGTCCCTCCCCAGCATTCCTATAGGCCCCCTTCAGATACTGGAAGGCTGCTATGAGGTCTCTACGCAGCCTTCTCTTCTCCAGGCTGAACAGCCCCAACTTTCTCAGCCTATCTTCATACGGCAGGTGCTCCAGTCCCCTGATCATCCTCGTGGCCCTCCTCTGCACTTCTGCCAACAGTTGCATGTCCTTTTTATGTTGAGGACACCAGAACTGCACACAATACTCCAAGTGAGGTCTCAGGAGAGCAGAGTAGAGGGGCAGGATCACCTCCCTCGACCTTCTGGTCACTCTCCTTTTGATGCAGCCCAGGAGACTGTTGGTTTCTGGGCTGTGTGCGCATAGTGCTGGCTCATGCTCATTTTTTCATCGACCAACACCCCCAAGTCCTTCTCCACAGGACTGCTCTGAATCTCTTCTCTGCCCAACCTGGAGCTGTGCCTGGGATTGCTCCGACCCTGGTGGAGGACCTTGCACTTGGCATGGTTAAACTTCATCAGGTTGGCATCAGCCCACCTCATAAGCGTGTCAAGGTCCCTCTGGATGGCATTCCTTCCCTCCAACGTACCAACCGAACCACACAGCTTGATGTCATTGGCAAACTTGCTGAGGGCGCACTCAATCCCACTGTCCATGTCACTGACAATGATGTTGAACAAGAGCGGTCCCAACACTGATCCCTGAGGGACACCACTCGTTAACGGTCTCCAGCTGGACATTGAGCCGTTCACCACAACTGTTTGCATGGAGCCATCCAGCCAGTTCTTTATCCACCGAGTGGTCCACCTATCAAATTGATGTCTCTCCAATTTGGAGACAAGGATGTTGTGTGGGACAGTGTCAAACGCTTTGCACAAGTCCAGGTAGCTGATGTAAACTGCTCTACCCCTGTCCATCAGTTCTGTAGCCTCATCATAGAAGGCCACCAAATTGGTCAGGCAGGATTTCCCATTAGTGTCTTAGAAAATGAGAAAGCTATAGGAGGAGTCCAGGTAATAGGACTTACTTTTCCTTTGGAAGTGATGCTGAACGGCTCAGTAAAGTTTCTGAAGAGTTCTGTGGGCTGCTGTGCCTTATGTACATAAATATTATCAGACAAAGCTCTGGTGTATAAATATTCCCAGACTTGGACTTGTTGCCAATTCAAATCCCTTTATATTGCTCTTTTCCTTATGTAGATCCAATATTCCCACTGCACTCCAGTGAAGCAGAAATTTCTATTTATAGTTTCTCTATTCTATATTTGTTATAATGAATATGGATAATATATGCTCACAGAAGTTATTAATACTATTGCCATTAAGTGCATAGCAATTGCATGGTACTGATCTTCCAGGCACTCAGATGGAAAGAACAAGAAGAAACTGTTTATGTTTCTCTACTTCATGAAAATATACCAGCATTGGGGCGCCCAAAGTGATGATGCTTGGGTTGCTCTGAGTTGTATGTGAAAAATATATTTTTTTTTCATCTGGTACACACTGTGTATCACTAGTGTTCCCATTATGTATCAGGGGCTTCCCGAATATTTCATGTGACATCTATGAATATTGACTAACAGCACTATATCAACATTATCAAAAGCCAATCCTAATATTTGACAACATCAAAGGGAGATAGGGTGTGTTTGCTCTGATGAAACTTGGACATGAGGGATGATGTATAGAAAAAAGGAGTGGAAGAAAAGAAGCCATTGATATCAAAAGACTAACATTTAGTGCTCTTAAAAAAGAATTCTAACATTAACTATTAGTGAAGTTGATTTAAGTAAAGCTGAATGTTCAAGATAGCACATTCCTAACATGTCTACTTAACAGAACCAGTTTGTAATATTGTTAAGCTACTGTATGCAAAGAACAAATAAGGGTGGTTTATTGGTTTGCTTTTTTTTCCTTTATTTTTTCAACTGAAAGAGTTGCAGAAAGCTGGGCTGGATGGTCTTTCTTAATGTAAGTCACTGATTAATAAAATGTGTTATAATAGGTGTGACATGCACTTTAAGACTTTCAAAGCTATGTAGCCTCCCATTAATTCAAGTGCAAATTGGAATATGGTTACATTCTGTTGAAATAAAGTGACTGAGACTTCAAGGGTCCCATTTTACTTACATTTATGAAGTTTGCAATAATTCAGTACAGCAGCAAACATTGGCAAGAACAGAGAGATTAAATTTGGTCTGTCTCTTTCTCTCTCTCAATGTCTACCTCTGCCCTATGCTTAATAGATTTTCCAGAAGCAAGATAAACACACTATATTCTCAGGACTGTTAGTTAAGAAATTTGTTGTTTGCTTTTTTCTTTTATAAATTAATTTCAGTTGAACTGTCTATTAAATCTGAAGAAAATATTTGTTTCTAAGGAGGTTTTTCATACATTATGGTCTAATACCCTATGATTTGACTGTGGTCATACTCTTTTTCTCACACTGTGGAAAACATGATTATTTTTTTTCTGATATACTGTGTCTTTCTGGCAGTATGCAAGTCATTGAAGTTATTTGCTTTTTGTAATTGTTTTTCTTGGTCAGATGCTACTTCTGTGGGGACAGTCATGAGGAAGGGCTCAGTTTAGTCCGATTGAGCTTAAGAGCTTTTAATCCTCCCATTCTAGGTAATGAGTTTGTGCCACATGTGTTTGTCTCTAATTGTACGTTTTCCTCATGCTTTTCTGGGTGCAATCCAATCAATGTTCAATTTCCCAAACTGGTCCAGTGAGAAGATTGATTTCATTGTGTTTGTCCTGCAAACAATATTCATTCTGAAGTTTCAGGAAAGGTTATTGAAATACTTCAGGAAGAAAAAAAAAAAAAAAAAAAAGAGCATGAGAAGAGAAGAGGTTTGCTTGAGCATTCATTCGAATATACATCTTAGGAATCTCTTCAGGTCCTGGGACAGGCTGAGATTTCAAAGTGCAGAAGAGCATAAACTGAGCTGGTAGAAGAGCTGCACAAGATAGCTGCTGTTTATAGGGCAGTTGATTCAGGAACCAGAAAGATAAATATTTAGGAGGAGAAACCTGAACAAACCAGTGACCAGCGGTGGCTGTTATATCATTCCTTGAAAACAGAAAGGAACGTAAATCCACCCACACTTTTAGCTACATCATTGGATAGTGCCTAAATTAAGCGAAGGTTTTAAAAATTGTGCAGAGACTGAGCTTCCACAAGCTTCTACTTTTAATCTAATATGTTGATCTCAATACATTGCACTTGTCATACCTTCTATCTGTGGACCTGGGAAGCAAAAAAAGTGGTTTAAAAAAAAGGTCAAGGCATTCTAATAAGAAAAGCCTCAAAGTCCTATTTTGCTATTTCATTCATGTCCCTGCTAAAAATACATTGCACTTACATAACACTTTCCACAGGAGAATCTCTGAGACTTCACAAATTTGAGCATAGCCTCACAGAGTGCTGGTGAAATAGCAGGCAATGCTCTGCCCATTTCTGCCTTGAGTAGATGAAAGCAAACAAAGTTGTGTGTCTCTTATTTGACAACAGAAAGATTGTGAAATGAAGCATGGGAAAGCTCAATGAAAAGTAATTCCTTTATAATTTTACTTAAACTTTGGAATATTTAAGAAGTTTTCATATTTTTAGAAATCAAAATATGTAGACATGGACATATGAAATTTGACTAACTTTTTACCATTGACAAAATTCTTGGAGGAACTGTTAGACCAGGAGTGTTACTCCAGGCTCCCACTCTCCTGCTCCAGCCTTTATACCAAATATGTAAGAGAAACGTGGAGGACGAGGTAATCCTGCTGGGCTATATCATACTGCTTTTCAGCGTATAGGGAAGGTACAGCAGTGGCAGAGGTTATGCCACTGTTAGAGAAATCTATTTTCACAAAGAAAGGGCTGTGTTTTATAATGGGACAGTAGACTAGAACAGAGCAAAATGTCAATGCTTTCTTCATTTAGCTGGAAATATTTTGAAGCAGCCTGTAAGCAATTATTTTATTTGGTGAGTAGATATGTAATTGCACTATGCAGGTTTTAAGCATAAAGTCTAAATAACCCCACATGAAAAGAAAAAAGTCCTTTTTAGTGGTTATGAAAATAAATTGTTAAGCACCCAGCAGTGAAAGGGTCAAAATTGTTGTATTAACTGAACTCTCCTGAGGACATATGTTGTTTACAGTATACATTTAAAATAATATTCCTGGCTAGTCAGCCTTTCCCTCAGGATAATGCAATTACAACTGTAACAGAGGATTAATTAAATACTCTCCCATAGGTGTTGCTAGAGATCTTGAGTCGACCAAAGGGGGATACATTACCAGCTAAGCACAGAGGTGAACAGGCCAGAGCTGTTCAAAATAATTAGTTAGGCACAAGAGCAGGGTTGAGCTTTTTGCCTCATTTATCTGATTTTGATTAATAGTATATTTTTTTTTAATGCAGAATAAACATATTGGTTCCGATTTATGTATGAGAAATTAATAAAGAAGATCAAGCTTCTGAATAAAAGAATCAATAGCAAGTGAGTTTATTGAGTAATCTGATCCAGTGTCACATAGGATATAATTTTCTTTCTGTTTTTTTTTCATTGACACGTGGTTTAAATGCTTGGGACCAAGGGGTATTTTTAATGCTGCAAAGGGAATGACAATCCTGCTCATGCACAACGCATGCAGTGATGTAGATACACAGCAAAGACCTGCAACATGAGAGAATATTACAGCTGGAGGCTCACCTCTGTTTTTTGCCTTCAGAATCATCCCTGCATGTACTTGCAAAGTCCTGATAGAAGCTGAGTCATATTTCTCAATTTGGTAAGGCCATTAACTTGAAATTACAAGGATCAAGTTGAAAAAATGAAGGTACTCCCTCTCTCCAGAAGCTCTTTTAAGACAGAAAAATCACAGTAATCCAGAATGTGTTTTTTTTTTCACAAATGGCTATTTTGGTATGTCTGTCTCAAGTTTCCAGTACTGGATGAGCATCTCCTTCAACTTAAAAAAAAGTGTGCAAAATTCAGAGGAAGTCTACAGAAGTCTGCATTAGAAATGGGTGAACACCTATCTCTAATAAAGTGCACTGGCTAAATCCCACATGCATCATAACCCATCAGCAAACTGATTGCAGGCATGGAGACCTCATAGCAGCCTTCTAATATCTCAAGGGAGCCCATAGGGATGCTGTGGAGGGACACTTCATTAGGGACTGCAGTGAGAGGACAAGGGGTAACGGGTTCAAACTTAAACAGGGGAAGTTTAGATTGGATATGTGGAAGAAATTCTTTACTGTAAGGGTGGTGAGGCACTGGAATGGGTTGCCCAGGGAAGTTGTGAATGCTCCATTGCTGGTGGTGTTCAAGGCCGTGTTGGACATAGCCTTGGGTGGCATGGTTTAGTGTGAGGTGTCCCTGCCCATGGCAAGGGGGTTGGAACTAGGTGATCTTCAGGTCCTTTCCAACCCTAACTATTCTATGATTCTATGATTCTATAAAGCTAATCTTAACGTTTCTGGGGCTCTTCTGAGCATACATGTCCTAAGGTGTGTTAGGGCAGCCTCCCATTCAGATGTTACATATTTATCAATTTTTTTTCTATATAAAAACTGTACAACAATCTCAAAAGATTGAAATAAATTACATAATCATTTATTTAGAGCCTGCATGAAAATAAATGTATGTCATGAAAATAGCAATCTCTTCATAGTGAATGTTTTATTCTCAACTCAAGGAAAATGAAGTCAGATTCTCATATGGGGCATATTATGTCTGTTAACCCTATTTGAGGATCTGACCCATTTTAAAGGAGGGGGCAATCTCTTTTGTCTGGTTGGATTTTTTTTAATAAGCAATGAATTTGTCTGAAAGGGGTAAAGTAAGAAGAAACAAAAAAAAAAAATATATATAAAATGTACATATTTTCTACTTATTAAGTTTTCTTTCAGATATTGTAAATATGAAGCTTACAACAATAGAATATATTCCACATTTTTCACCACAAATGTGAAGCAAACTACGATGTTCCAAACTTTCTTAATGGGTAAGGACATTGTGCCTTTTAATTCCTGAAGTAGCATGAAGAAAAGAATAGAATTCTAAAATGACATAAGGATATTTTTTCAAATAAACTCAGAATTTCAGAAGATTCATATCAGTTTAACAGAAAGAAGTTAGGTTTATTTGTGAAGGAAGTCTTAGGAAAGTGTTGCTTGTTTCACTGCATGAAAAACCTCCTCACTATTGTTATCTTGGCAGGTTTAGTAAAGACTATTCAGGAGAATACTGCAAGAAGAAAACAAAGAGCTTACCAAGCAAAACATCAACTCAATATCTACTGTACCTATAATTTTCAAAGACAACAGTTAGTAATATAACCCCACTAGATTGTTATGTTCCATCATGTTTCACCATTGCCCCTTGATAAAAGAGATACTCTTCACTAAGAATCAGAAATCATGTGTGATCATATAATGTACTTTTTAACTGATCTACAAGAGTACAGTATCCTAAAAAGACACTGATGGAGTACAGTTTTGTGCACATTTCTGAGCCTGTGCAAATGGTAGATTTTCATGCTATAGAGTGTATGCCTCAGAGGTTTTTCTTATGGCTCTGTTTCAGATCTTTTCTTTGTACTGTACATTTACACATACCTATCAGTGCTTACAGGAATTATTGCACTGCTCAATACGTGAGCAGTGTGCATTGCAATTTTGACCTGCCTGACAATACTGGAAGAAGATGGTCACTGTGCATCTGTGGGGAGGCTTCACTGATCACATATGAACCTTATGACGGCAGAAGATGTGCATAAAACTGTGCATGTGGGTCTTGTTTTAATACAGATAGGACAACGCAGGCAGATAGAAACTTTCTTTTTTTTCTGTAAACTTTTGCATTTCTTTTATTTCTATAAATAGGCTGTTATGGATACTGTTAAGTTCTAATGTTATAGACTACTGGAGGTCCCTTTGGTAGCTGTCACTAGATGGTGCTAGCTGTATTACAGAGGTGTCCCCCTCTTTTCCATCTCCAGTTCAAGCCTCTCTCTGTCAAGGACCCAGGGTGTTTTGCCTCAGTGCAAGAGGTGTCTTTCCACTGAGTCCTGGGAATCCAAAGTAGCTGCTTTGCTAGAGGTTTGGATTTACCTTGCATGTATATATGGATTTCTTACAAAAACAAAGTAGATCTTTTGTTCTGACAGTATTTTCAAGGGATTTTAAGATAAGCAGAGGACTACTGTTTTTATTTTGGCATTCTCTCACCTTTGCCCAGAAGGAGATTCACCCTTTACCAAGTCTGCTAGAAACTAATCCTCTTTTTCACCAACACAGGCATCTCCTACCTTGATGTTCCAAAGCCAGCCTGGCAGAGGACTGGGGAACTGAGTGTGATTGGTGATAGGAGAAGTGGAAAGGAGAACACTGCATCTCAGAGAAGTGGGCTTTGCCTTACACTTTGTGCAGTTGCTTGGAGCTGATTTGTATGGCTCCTTTGAGACCCAGAAAATGCGGAAGCAGGTCTTAAAAAAGGGTCTTCCTCAGAAAGTGTGTGGACTAGGCTCTGGGCTAAGGACAGTGGAAAATATACAGAGGGTGGGAGAGCAAAATGCGTGGAAAAGCTAGTTAGGGAAAAGCTCAAATTGTGTTTTCCCTGCTGTAGGTTTTCTTCACTACGTTTAATAGTATCCTACTGAAAGACAAAACTTTCCTGAGACCAAACCTTCACGTTCTTGGCCTCAGGAAGAGTATCTAATGAAGGCACCAAAGACATCGGGTTTGCACCCTTAGCAATAAAAGCCTTTCGTTTCTGATGAAAGCAGAGCGCATTCCTCTCAAATGGGGAGAGATGCTAAGTGCAGTGACAATTGTTTCCCTGGGAGAATGATTTGGCAGGAAGCAAGTGTTTAATCACATAGCCACATCACATCATTACAGGGCGTCACTCAGTGCAACCACTTGATGCAGTGCAGGACACCTCTGTAGCATAATGCTGGCTCCCTGCCAACAATTTAGAGAAAACTGCTATCAGCTTTTATAATTGTTTCCCTTGATGAAACAACCCAGTGAAATGGCAGGGCTACAAGGGGGACGAAAGGGAGAGTTATGAGACCACAAAGTTCCCAGACTTCCAAGTTTCACGTCTTAGCCAGCAATTAGATTACTGGCTAACTTCAAAAGTCCACCACATTGGCACAAATTGTCATCCTGCTGGCAGCATCCTCGTAGAGGCCAAGGATTAAATATATGTAAAGGGGCAGCTCACTGTATCCTTGAAATGATGCCCTGGGCAATATTTGACCATTCTGCACACCTCCTGTAGCTGAGCTGACGACTTCACATAGCACAGCACATATTTGCATTATCACTGCAAAAACACGGTTGGTCACACACAGAAAGAAAAAGCCAACTTGAATGCTTAAGACCATGTGTGTTCTCCTACACATTATCTACGTGATTTGTGCTCTCCTACACGTTATCTATATCATTTGACGCATGAGCCAGCAATATGTCCTTGCCACAAAGAAGGCTAAAGGTATCCTTGGCTGCATTAGACAAAATATTTCCAGCATTCTGGGATAGGTAATCCTTCCCCTCTACACAGCACTTACGAGGCCACTGGAGCACTGTGTCCAGTTCTGGGCTCCCAAGTACCAGAGACATCCCCCATAGAAGAGAGTCATGGAGCTACTGGACGGAGTCCAGTAAAGGGCCATGAAGGTGTTTAAGTGACTGGAGCATCTCCCATGAGCAAAGACTGAGAGAGCTGGGACTGTTCAGCTTGGAGAAGTATCAGAGGGATCTTATCAATGTGTACAAATATCTGAAGAGAGGGTGTAAAGAAGGCAGAACCAGGCTCTTTTTAGTGATTCCCAGTGAGAGGACCAGGGGCAATGGGCACAAACTGAAACAGAAGTTTTGGTCTGAACATCAGAAAATTATTTTTCATTGTGAGGGTGACCAAACACTGGCACAGATTGCGCAGAAAAATTGTGGAGTCTCCATCTTTACAGATACTCAAAAGCTGCCTGGACATAGCCTTGGGCAACTGGCTCCAGATGATCCTGCTTGAGCAGGAGCATTGGACAAGGTAACCTCTAGACATCCCTTCCTACCTCAACTGTTCTGCTATACTGGGATTCTAGGACACTTATGGTACAATACTTACATGTATGAAGAACATAAAGATCAAGATTATGACAGAAGTAAGCAAATAATCCGGTTTTAAAACCCACAGATCCCCTTCTTGGTCCTATCCGACTAGATCTTAGGTACATGCATTTAAGTATATAAGACCACATTGATTCAGAGTAAAGTCTGAATATTAGTCTATCAGGACTGCTGTTCTGTTTACAACAGTGGTGAGTAGAGGATACATAAGAAAGAAAAAGAACCCTCAGGATTTCTGCAAAGGGATTGTTCCTGAGGTATTCCTGACGACCTTCTCACGGACATAATCTGAGGAATTTCATGAGCCTGGGTTTGCATCTGCCTCACTGAGCTTAATAGACACCAACAGTCCTATCGTCCATAACTTTGTCTAATCTGTTCTTAACTTCATTTTTACTTTTAGGTATCTTTACTTGATATGACAGTGAGTTTCATGACTTAATTGTTGTGCTGTGAGAAAACAAACATTCCCTTTTGTGTATTTTAAGCTTGCAGGCTGAGAGTTTCTTTGGTTCATTGTAGCATTCTCATTCAAATCAAGAGGAACAAAAATGACTCCACTCCGCAGGCTTTTGGATTTTTCTTTGTTTTAATCACCTTCCCATAATGCCACTGTTGTCGGCCTTGGTATCAACAGAAATAATGGTGGAGTAGCCCCTTGAATGACCTAACGTGGTACCCCACTGTCCTTGTCCTGGGCAATGTGCAAACCTGGAACAGACAGTTTTTCCAACCCCACTTCTCCCCCCAGAATCTTGCAGTCTAAATATAAAACACAGTAAAACAGACTTAGAGAGGGAATCATGGAAAACAACAGCCCAGGGTGAGTCAGCGTGACTGACCACGTGCCCATCTATTTTTTTCCTGGATGTTGCTGGTTGTTTTAGGACAAGCCCAAAACCATGAATGCAAATCCTCTGAGGTAAAATAATTTCCACCCACTTTACAATATTCCTGTGAAGTAAAAAGAAAGGTCCAAAATTCTCACCTTACATTCTTGAAGCATTGCCTCTGGGTTAACACTTCTCTGGTGCCAGATTTGGAAGGAATCAGCAGTTTCACCGCTGTTGTGGCCAAAGAGGAACAATAGTATAATCCTTAGGAATGTTGCTTTGGATTGAAGTAGGCATCCACATGGCCAAGAAGATGGGCACCACAGTCTTCTGTTCTATAAAGGATGACATATTCATTTGAAAAGTAGATACATGCACAGCAAAGTTTGAGCCAGACACAAAATAGATTATCTCCTTTGCCAATGCAATAAAATGACCTCTTCAGTCTGGACACTCACAACAATGTCCTGTTTTAGATTACATAAGCGGTTTGTAGAAATGGACATAAGCATCTAGAACTAAGACTTTTCCAGACTTCAATTTATTGGCATATATTAACTGGGCTTTTATTCTGTCCTGCTTTAGCATATGATAATTTTTGGTTTTGCAGCACAGTGGATTTCATGTACTGAATATGCCTGAAAGAATAATATAGGCAAGAAACTTTAATCAGTTCAATATCCTTTTTGTTCCTTCTCTTCCAAGTGTAAAAATGCAATTGCCTGCAGACAGTAAGAAGCAGTCTTGAAAAAAAGAGTGCATATGGCCTAACATTAGACTTGATTAAAATAAAGCCTGAAATATTGTTTTATGACTGTGTTTGTGTAACATATGACTTTCCATAGGAGACACTAATCATTACTTGTTTATCTATTTAAAGCAGGGCACTCTGTTATTCATTGCACACAAACAATATGTGAATACACTGGCATATTTATTGTTAAGGTCAATACAATGATAGGATTTGGTCACCTTTTCTTTGTTGCTTAGGAAAGAAATAATACTTACAAAACCTGGGTTAACTTTTTTCTTTGCTTCTGACACCACTGGAATGTGCTTTAAGTATGTATTCAGTAGTGAGCCGGGCTAGCAAATACATAAATTACAGTAGGGCAAGGAAGACAGTATCAGGGTTTGATTTCACACAGAACTCAACATGATTCTCAATTTGTAAAGGTAATTGACCACTTTCCTTAGAAATCTTTACTACAGATATGCTTGTCTAACCAGCAACTTTCAAAACTAGTTAGCTAGTGTGCCCTTCCAGTTACCATTCAGTGATAACCTGCAGGATGTTTTGTGTCTTTAGAAACATATATATATATATATATATATATATATGATATAGACATTCTCTTCCATGTTTATAGGGTATTTCCTAGGAAAACATCTAAGAATCATTCTTAAGTAAATGCTTTAATTTATGTAGATGTTTAAATTTTTACGTCAATGTGGATGAATGTAAGCTCATATAAGCCTTACTGATACAATCTGATGTTTTCATATTTTGTATAGCTTTTGTGAAGCAAGGCATGCTGAGCACCCTATAGTGTTTAAATGATGATATGAAGTACCCATATTACAACTCTTCAACTTCTTAATTGCTAGCACTTAAAATAAAATGCATATGCCCAAAGGATAGATGTAATATCATAAATTATCAGGACAGTCCAGCTGGTTGAATTCACTTTCCTAATGGTTTGAAAAGATCTTCTGACTTGATCAGCCTCTGAAAGGCCCTGTTAGAATACATCTCAGTCCATGCCTCAGTAGCTCCTTTCTCCTGCATTCTGAGCCTGCATGATTTCCTCCTACCATCAATGGATATTAGTGTGTTTGCCATCTGGCAGCAAGTGCAAACCACCACTGTTGAATTAGATGGGAGGAGAAAGTGCACCAGTCCTTATATTTCTGGAAAATTCTGACATCATGTGCTGGCATCCTGCTCCCACAGTTAGCGATGATGGGATGAGGAGAGTGAATGAGCTTACTAGAAGTAATAGCTTGTAGGAACCTTTCAGTAGCTTCATGTGCAGCTATACATAGAACAACCTTATTGCCATCAAGATGAAGAATTTGTGCTGATATACTAAGGGAGGCCAGAGTTACAGATTTCTCAGGGAAATCCAAAGGAATTTGATTCAATAAAATATATTTGGCCTGCCCCAGACAGACTTATTTTAATTGCTTATTATAAATATCTGTCCTCCATTCCACCCCAGGGGAACTGCAAGATAGCTAGAAACAAAAGCTTCCTCTCTGTAAAGGCTTTTTTTCTTCTCTTACCAGCAGGTGCTGTTGCTGTGCTAAATAGGGATAACAAAGTGGAGCCTAGTGAAATCTCATTCCAGCACTGGCTGCTCCTATCACAGACTCCTCCATCTTCCAAATTGTCTTTTATCAGCATGGAAGACAGCAATGTAAGTCTGAAGAAGACATCCCAACATACCTACCAGCATACAGAAGACATACATGAAGCCATGAGTCTGGTTCACTCTCATTTGAGTTTTTCTGTTCTCATTATTAGCCTTTGCAATTATTGTTAGTTTCACTTAATGTCTTCCATCTGTACTCCTTTTAGCACTTGCTTCTAAATTATTGCATTGCACTTACCACTAATAGATATCAGGTGGACCTTCATCTTTTGCAGCATTTCATATAATCCCTTCTTTATTTGAGACTAGACCATTTGCTGAGCTGTACTGGTGTCAATTAAAAATCTGACTTTAAAGATATTTGGTTAAGATAGTAAAGAAGGCTCTGTGTGGACAGTCATATTTTGGATTATCTGTAAGTCACTTAAAATAGGCTTAAACTAAACCAACTAAAACAGAAGGATGTCCAAATGGAGGTTGGCATCAGTTTAATTAAACTGCAGCAACTATGTATATAAACAAGGCTTAAATCTGCAGACTGTAAATTACTTTTGACTGTAACATTACTCATTCCATTTTACAGCATCACAGGAGAAGCTCAGTTGCTCTTGTATTCAGCCAAAATGTGGATCAGTCACTCCACAGTAGATTTTGATGAGCCCCATATGCATGTACATAGAACCTACACTAAATAGAGGAAATATGAGAGGATTGCCATTAAGTAACCTTGAATATATGACAGCACAGTTTCTTATGCAAACCACTGGTGAAAATTTAATTGCATCTAGACACTCAAGCACACTATTTTGTAGAATGAGTATGTGCTGAATCTATCCCGTCTTCTTTAATGTCAATTGATTATTCATGAACACTCAGTGTTATTAAAAATGTTGCAAATATGTTTTGGTAAGCATATTTCATACTCATCTGATCTAATATTTGTTTCATCTCTTGAATCTGTGACAATTATAGGAACTCATTGCCAGTTAAGTATTCCCTGTAGTAGTGGTCAGGTGTCATATGAAAGTTAAGTCAAAAAGCTATAATTTTCATTCTTAACTTTTGTAATATGATATTCTATTAATTAAAGACACTGTGGCCTTGCAATGTGAGATTAATGACAGACTGGTGTGCCAGGCAAACCTGAATTTCAATATGTTTCTCTCTTACAGTGCATCACAAATTGAAGCTGTGGAAACGAGCTGTCTAATTCAGCAGTGTATGGAATTTAATAGAAACACATATCAGTGAAAGTCAAACAAGTGCTTAAGTATCTCACTGAAACAATGCTTCCTGGACTGGAGAATATAATAATTTTCTTTCATTCTTTCTTCCTTCTTTCCCTTTTTAGTTCCCCCCTTCCTTTCAGTAACTTAATGCAATCATGAGATGGTCGAGTTCGAGATCCTCAGGACAGTGAGAAGAGCGTGCAGCAAGCTCACTGCCCTGGACTTCAAGAGAGCAGACTTTGGCCTCTTCAGGAACCTGCTCAGTAAGATTCCATGGGATATAGCCCTAGAGGGCAGGGGGGCCCAAGACTGTTGGTTGATATTCAAGGATCATCTGCTGCAAGCCCAGGAGTGATACATCCCAACTAGAAGTAAGTGCTGCAGGAGGGACAGGAGACCTCCTTGGATGGATAAGGAGCTGCTGAGGAGAATTTGAAGGAAAAAAGAGGCTTATAAAAGGTGGAAGCAAGGACAGGCAGCCTGGGAAGAATACAGGGATGTTGTCTGGGAAGCTAGGGACCAGGTTAAAAAAGCTAAGGCTCACTTAGAATTAAACTTAGCTAGGGATGTTAAGGATAACAGGAAGGAATTCTGTAGGTGCATTGCAAATAAAGGGCTGATAGGAACAACGTGGACCCCCTCCGGAAGCTATCGGGAGAACTGGCTACCCTGGATTTGGAGAAGGCTGAGGTTCTTAGTGACTTCTTTGCCTCAGTCTTCACCGGTAAATGCTCTGACGACACCACCCAAGTCTTGGAAGGCAGACGCAGGGACAGTGAGAATGAAGATCCTGGGCCCACTGCAGGAGAGGATCTGGTTCGAGACCATCTTAGGAACCTGAACGTTTACAAGTCCATGGGACCTGATGAAATCCATCCGCAGGTCCTGAAGGAGCTGGCAAATGAAGTTGCTAAGCCACTGTCCATCATATTTGAAAAATCACGGCAGTCAGGTGAAGTTCCCGATGACTGGAAAAAGGGAAATATAACCCCCATTTTCAAAAAAGGGAAAATGGATGACCCAGAGAATTACAGACCAGTCAGTCTCACCTCTGTGCCTGGCAAAATCTTGGAGCGGGTTCTACTGGAAGGCATGCTGAGGCACATGAAAGACAACAAGGTGGTTGGTGACAGCCAGCATGGCTTCACTAAGGGGAAATTCTGCCTGACCAATTTGGTGGCCCTCTATGATGAGGCTACGGAACTGATGGACAGGGGTAGAGCAGTTGACGTCACCTACCTGGACTAGTGCAAAGCGCTTGACACTGTCTCACATGACATCCTTATCTCCAAATTGGAGAGACATCAATTTGATAGGTGGACCACACAGTGGATAAAGAACTGGCTGGATGTCTGCACGCAGAGTTGTGGTGAACGGCTCCATGTCCAGCTGGAAACCAGTAACGAGTGGTGTCCCTCAGGGATCAGTGTTGGGACTGGTCTTGTTCAACATTTTTGTCAGTGATATGGACAGTGGGATTGAGTGCCCCCTCAGCAAGTTTGCTGATAACACCAAGCTGTGTGGTTTGGTTGATACGTTGGAGGGAAGGAATGCTATCCGGAGGGACCTTGACACGCTTGTGAGATGGGCTGATGCCAACCTGATGAAGTTTAACCATGCCAAGTGCAAGGCCTTACACCTGGGTCGGAGCAATGCCAGGCACAGCTCCAGGTTGGGCAGAGAAGAGATTCAGAGCAGTCCTGTGGAGAAGGACTTGGGGGTGTTGGTCGATGAAAAAATGAGCATGAGCCAGCACTATGCGCACACAGCCCAGAAACCAACAGTCTCCTGGGCTGCATCAAAAGGAGAGTGACCAGAAGGTCGAGGGAGGTGATCCTGCCCCTCTACTCTGCTCTCCTGAGACCTCACTTGGAGTATTGTGTGCAGTTCTGGTGTCCTCAACATAAAAAGGACATGCAACTGTTGGCAGAAGTGCAGAGGAGGGCCACGAGGATGATCAGGGGACTGGAGGACCTCCCGTATGAAGATAGGCTCAGAAAGTTGGGGCTGCTCAGGGTGGAGTAGAGAAGGCTGCGCGGAGACCTCATAGCAGCCTTCCAATATCTCAAGGGGGCCTATAGGGATGCTGGGGAGGGACTCTTCTTGAGGGACTGTAGTAAGAGGACAAGGGGTAACAGGTTCAAACTGAAACAGGGGAAGTTTAGATTGGATATAAGGAAGAAGTTCTTTACTGTGAGGGTGGTGAGACACTGGAATGGGTTGCCCAGGGAAGTTGTGAATGCTCCATTGCTGGCGGTGTTCAAGGCCGTGTTGGGCAGAGCCTTGGGTGGCATGGTTTAGTGTGAGGTGTCCCTGTGCATGGCAGGGGGGCTGGAACTAGATGATCTTAAGGTCCTTTCCAACCCTAACTATTCTATGATTCTATGAGTCTAACTTTTCCACAAAGCTTCCCGTATTAATTTCTAAGAATATTGGAAGCATCAGTATTGATGTAAACACCTCCACTATATTATGCATGGAAAGAAATTTATGGGAAATTGAGCCTATTTTCTACTTCATGTTTCAGCTACAGCACTAAACAATGTCTGGTTTTTGCCTGTCTTATGCCACTTGAGAGAATTGGTACTTGCAACCTCTTTTTGTGAAGCTTTACCTTGCCTTATGTATTGAAAGAGGTCCCTTAAACAGATTCTATCCTTTATGCACAGAAGCTGTAGTGCACATAAAAGTGAAAAGGAAATTAGACTCAATAAGATTTATCAATGATTTTTTACTGAAAGTTCCTATTCCTCCAATTCTATTTCCCAAGAAAATGGATCTGAAAGACAAAAAAGGCTTGGAGCATTCCTATTGTACCTTGACCATGGAATAATTTTATTTAGTTTCAATCCTGTCATGCCTAAAGGCAACTTCTTTATTCCAAAAGAAAGGAAAAAGACTCTTAATGAAAATTCATGAAATCATAGAATCATATAATGGTTTGGACTGGGAGGGACCATCCCTCCCAACATCCTCTGGTTCCAACCCTTCCTCCATGGGCAGGGACACCTTCTACTAGATCAGTTTCCTCAAAGCCCCATCCTACCTGGCCAACTTCAAAGCTGTATATTAAAACCAGGGTTTCGGTGTGTCCCTTTGCATTTTTGTGTCTTCTTTTTTTGGTTTGTTTTCCCTGTTCTTGCTGCTGCTTATTACTCAGACTCAATTGTGCATGGTATTTAATAATTTAGCATGATATTTAATGGATGGGAGTATTCATGAATTCAAGGCCAAGGCATTTACTGTAGTAGTTGGTTCCACTGGGGCTATATCACCTTAGTTTATGGTAAGGAACCTGGGCACTGTATCAGACACAGTTGAAGATTAAGAAATCTTCTGTAGAGGCAAGCACTCCTGTAAAATCCATTGCTGGAAAATTACTAAGATTCCTTGCGTGTGTGTTGTTTTGGTATTTTTTTTTCCCCAGGAATACTACTCTTCTTAATGATGCATTGATTTGTTCTTTACTGACACAATACTTAACCATGTATATTTTTTATACTTCTCTAACAGAATCCTACACAATTCTTGCTAATGTTTTGCACCTTAAGAAGGCCTCACCATAAGGTCATAAAACACACCGGCAAATGCTGCCATTTCCTAAAAATATCTTGACATATTCACAATCCTGGAAAAATAATTTCTGTCAGAAGAAAACATAAATAGTCATTCTCTAAAGAAGATTAGTCTCTATCTTGATTCAAGGGGGATTGATTTTCTCCCTATGCCTTCAAGACTCTACGGAGCTTCAAAAACTCACAGAGGTTTAGAAAAGGAAGCAAACTGCTCTGGATGAGAAGGCGACGTAATACATTATATGCCAGGTTGTGTCTCACTGTAGAAAAACTACTTGGTTCCTACTGACTCACCCACTTAGAGATTTATCTGTGCTTCATAAAGAGCAATAAACTACTCACTGATTATGAGGCACCTGGCTGAATTCTTGGGCAGGGGCAGTTGTAGGTTACAGTTAGTCCTGGAGTTGTCTTGTGGTTATGGATCTTGACTGGGATTCAGAAATTCTGGGGTCAGTTCCCAGTAATGCCACAGACTCTCTAAGGTATGTCATTAAATCACTTTGTACCTCAGTTCTCAGTCCAGAATTAACCTTTCACCTTGGGAAGATACTATCTTTCCTAAGTAATGACGGCCTGACACTCTGTTTACAGGGCTCACTAATACTACATGAATTTTTTCTTACATGAAGTCTCCGCAAGTTCCTTCGCTGCTCCCATTTCTATAGGAAATTTTAGCTGAGGAAGAAACACCAAAAAACTGATATTAGAACAAAGTTAAGCTCTTATCCATGCTTACAGAACTGTTCGAGTGAGCAGTATCTTGGATGTTTGGAGTCAGTTCTGCGTGTCTGACTGGGACTGATCCCATCCATTAGAGAAGTCTTCAGAGGCTACAGGCAAATCACTTTATTTCATTTTCACCACCTGCAATATAGGGCTACTAATGCACTTAAGAGAGAGATGCTTAGAGGATTAATTAGGGAGGGTCAAATATGGCACTAACTCATAGTCCACATAACTGGGAACTAGGCAGATTGGGAAGGGAGAAGGAGGAGAGACATAGTAACAGGACCTCCTGCAGACGGTGCTTATGGCAGGCATGATGCCCTGACACTCTGCAAGGGCACAGCTACCATGCCACCACTAAAAAAAGGATTGTGCTTGTGCTAGCTCTGCTGATCAGGGTCCATTCCTGCTTCTAGAATGGGCTAGCATTGGCAGCCAGGCAGAATCATCAGGTTTTAATGTCCCATCTAACTGGTCTGCTTGGTTCTCGTCTGTATTCGCAAGATGAAAAAACCTATGTTGTCCTCTTACCCTACTGTCTTGCAGAAAAGCCTCTGCTCTTCAGAAAAGCAATGAAAACAAAAAAGTCAGCACTGCTGGCTCTCTATATTTTGAGTTGTAGAAGAGCAAGTAGAGGAGATGTCTGATTTCTCTTCAACTTTGTTTATTTAGATTGCGTACACAATAAACCATTCTGCTCATGTCAGGATGTTATTTTTCTCTATGGGGGCTGTCTTACAGTGCAGCCCTGCTTAGATAAGTCACTCACATAATAATAGGTGATGAACTGGCAATGCAATGACATTCACTAGCCAGAGCTCTCTCATTTCAGTACTCCAAGGGGTAGCCAATTCTGGGAACAGTCCTGTCTGTCAAACATTCATTCCCTGGAATTGCTGCTTTTTTAAAAACATATGCCCAGAATGAACCACGTTAAATAAAAACATATAGCAGGGAGCCCAATTTTACTGTGGAAACACATCCTTGTTATACCATTATTTACATAACATTTTCCACGCTAGCTACACATACCCTAGTGGAGAACTGAAAAACAAGGCTTTTGTGCTAGTCATCTCAAAAAAGAAAAAAGCTAAAATGTTAAACAAGCACACTAGAGTACTTTTATCTGGCTTGTAAAAGAATTCTTCTATGGGCTTTTCATAAATCTGACTTCAGGATGCAACATTTATCTACCAAAGAAGTATTTAATAAACAGAGCATGTTATACTCATCTCTATTGCTATCTATACAGCTACATTTAATTTGTGGCCTTGTCTGCTCTTTGATGCAGAAATATCTGATTACCTACACAGGCAACTGCTCTAGCTATTTTTTAAAATGTCCTTTACGTGCATGTAGTCAATTGTACGTACTGTTACCTCAGCACAACTACAACATGTAGGTGGTATTCCTTAAGATAGTTATAATAAATAATGAATCACACTAATTTTTTAATTTGCTGCTATCTGAGGTAACCATTTTCTCAATTTTTCTTTGCGAAGTAAATATCAAAATATATTATAATAATAATAAATTAAAAAATAATCCTAGTTGCCTTAATGCTGGAGATTCTTGTGACAACCATCGTATGGTTTGGTATTATATTGCATGTGTGTGACAGTATTGTATTTTGGAAGCTTTTCTAATATACGTAGTGCCTCGGATAGGTGCTATACTCAGCAACTGGCAAAATTTTCAGTTAACACATTTATGTATGAATTATGTTAGACTCCATTAATTTTCCTCTAGATGTGGGATCCAGCACCAATCACAGCTAATGGAAGATTTCCTCTTTCAACTACAAAAGATTAAGGCATGTGATGTAAAAAAAAAAAAAAAAAAACCCAACCAGAAAAAAGAATAGCACGTAACCAATCATACATCAAAAGTTACTTAAACAAAATGGTAAGCAGTTATAGAACAGCCACTGCTAGTACAGTGTGAAGATTATTCATCCAAGCTACTAGAGGAAAAAAAATGAATAAACATCCCACTGATAGAAATCAGGCATGTTCAGTTGCAAAAAGTCTATTTTACAAAATCTTTTATTTGATAAAACCACAATATAATTTTAGTTATGGTCTCACAGGAAATGTAGTTATCTTTAATCAAGTAACAGAAAATCCTACCTGTTAAACATTGAATGTGAAAGGAAAACAAAGCATGAATCATTTAGTAATTTTTAATTATTTAATAATAATACAACTGAGTCTCCTAAAAAGAATATTGATCTCTCTCCTCTGCCATGTCATAGTGACCTCAATAAATGTATTAATTTTTTGTGCTTGTAATTACTTACAGACCTGCTTAACTCCTTGCAGAATGAAAAGGTGTATTAAAGACAAGTCACTGAAGACAATGGGACAAGTCATACTCATCAAGTCAAGCATGAATCTAAGCTTTTTCAGGTTCAAAGCCTAAAATTGTGCTTAGTTCTGTTCTGGCACTGGATGGGTGGGAGTGAAGAGACTTTAATATTGTCAGCTTTATTTAATTAAAAACAAAGACTACATATTGACTGAATAATAAAAAAGAAGCAGCTCAGCAGTATTTACATGCTTTGCTTTCCTTCTTAAAGCCTGATATATCTGAACACTATAAAAGTGTAAATGCATAATTTTTGCTAACTGTTTCTTTAAAAGAAAGGGCCAAATTTATTGCCCTTCACACATCAGAAATCTCTATCTATAGAAACACACCTCAAAACTCTGGGCCTGATTTTTACTTATAATAACGCATTTTATTCCACTCTGGCAGCACATAAAAAGACTTCTAGAGGATGTGAATGTATTTTTTAGCAGCTAAGTACTATAGAATGTGTTTTCTGAATACGAGTTGAGAACACTTATTTTAATTTGGGCTCATTGGCCCTTTTTAACTAATGAACTTTGCCTACTTTGAAAAAATCCTGTCCTTTGCAGTGTGATAAAATTTACATTTTTATTGGAGAGTTTACATAATGGTGGATTTCTGATCTAGGGAATATAATAAATTAAAAAAGAATTTAAATGGCCAGTATGAGCTGTGTTTTCCTCTGCTGCCTGCTTCAGTAGCCAAAGTATTTCAGCTTACACTTCTTAATACTTAACTTAGGGATGAGATATCTCTAAAGCCTGAAAACTTGTGCTTCTGACACATAATTGACTTATAAACCATGCATTACCTTTGAAAGTTTTGAGTTGGTTTCAGGTTATCTCTTTTGGTTCTCTTTTTCATTTTAATTCTCTCTCTGGAGAGAGTATTAAAACAATTTGGGTTTGGGAGACTGTGCTGAAATCAATTGGAAGAGATATGAAACTTGCTGCAAATTCTAGGTGTTTTCTTTATAAAAAGAGACTGAAAAATGGGTCCCAGGCCCACCCTACATAGGAAACCCCAGAAGCAGCAGTGCAGACTTTATTTTCTTAGGGACATGGAATACAGCACAAGAGTTCAGTCTGCATATGCTGTCTAATAAATGAGAAATCTTGGAGTCCTGATAGCCTTAATCCCCGCCACAGAAGTGTATAAAATTTCACAGCTAAGATACCAGAAAAGCCAAGACCACACCAGGAAAGCCGTCTGCTTACAAGAAGATACCTGCCAGGTCTTGTCTGCCAAAGCCTGGACTAATGAATGAATACACAATATCCCAATCAATCAAACTGGATTTGTCTTTGCCCCAGGTCTAGGTGAGGTCTGGTATGAGGTGACCATATCTGTCAAGCATGCAGTAGTTGTGGCCAAGAAACTGTCTGTACATTTATGCATTTATCAAGGCAGATATGAATAGAAGTCTTTATTTTTTAACTAAATGTAGTATATACACACACTGGCTGCATGTATCTAAACATACAGTCATACTAAGAGATAGAAGGACATATCTACAAACATACACTGCCCAATTTAGGTATGACTGTACGTAGATACCTATACACACATAGTCCTTTTCCTTCTCAACTGTTTTTTGTTCAAAAAGATTTCAGTCTTGCATATGTTTTTCAGTACAAGCACTAGAACTGTGATTACATGAAACACTGAAAAACTCCAAACCACAGATTTCTTTTTTTAACTGTAGTGGAAATTCTTGTTTCTAGGGTTTTAATCCTCCGTCATAGTCATTGTTGTCTGTTGGATAAATAGACTGCATTTTCACAAATATTTGCATGTGCACTAGAAAAAGTAAAGGTATAGCGTGATAATGAGGTAACAACTTATTTAGTCCTCACAGACATGTTAGAGATTGTGGTGACTATTTTAATGTGTAGGGGTCCAGCCTGACAACAGTGGCAGACTTGATGGCTGCTCTCATGCACAGGGGCTACAGGAAGCAGTAAGAGGATCTCACCTAGAGGTGTGAACTGTTTGTTTGAACCTTGGTATGCTGAAGCTGATGATTAGTCCCCACTTCCTGGGAACATGCTTCTGGGCATAGAACAGGGTAGGTGAGTCAGAGAGTGGTCTGATAAAAGATAAAATGGTCATAGAATAATCACAGATAAATCATTGCCTGAGGGATGGGAAGATACTTAAATTAAGTGATTGTAGCCAGATACGTTGGTGAGGTAAAGAGAAGGCATGACAATAGAGTACCTTCCCACTCTGTCATCCTTCACTAATTCTAATCTATCCTTGCATCTGTCCTAACTCCAAGGTGGTCTAATGACACAATATACAGTGGTTCATTGCCAGCCTAGGTGTTAGCAGAAGAGAGCTATAGCATAAAGCTTTGGGGATCCAGGGCTTGCTGACTCACACTCATGGAGATTCAAGTGTCTTGGCTGATGCATGCTTCATAAGGCTGTCCTCTAGCTACAGCAAGAGGTATGACCCACATCTTCTTAAAAAAATTAGAATAACATTGAACAATTTATTGCAAATACAAAGCCAATTGGAACAGCATGAACACTTTAGAAATTTAAGTTAGAAGTTTCCACTTTGAAGCAATAGCTATCAGGGTTCTAAGCGCTATTACAATTCCACTCTTATTGTACTATTGCAGGGTCCTGAGTTCTCAATATTACAGGGTCTTGGGTGCTCAATATTGCAGGGTCCTGACCTCCAGTAGCACTCAGGGTCCCGAGTGCTATTGCAGGTCCCCACTCCTACCTGCGAGTTTGGTTGACTAGTCTCAGGATCAGTGTAGATACGGTGCAGATGTCTGTTCTGCAGACTTAGCGAAGGCCAGTTTCTCCTTACTTGAGAACCACCTTTAAGTTCAGGTCCTCATTTTTTGCTCCTTCCTGAGCTGTACTTACTTGACTTTCTGGCTTGACTTTGGACCTGTCTTACTACAGGGACTTGAGGAAGATCACCAGACTTTAGCTGGACCCAGTAACCATACCAGAAGCTGTTCTTTTCTTCTTGCTTGGATGCTGTAGGACTGCCCGCCACATTGATGAGGCTGCTGCCCCACCTGTCTTGCCTCAGCTCCCAGCTCCCAATTCACCTCTGCTATCAGAGTGGCCTGCTCTTGCTGCTGCTTGGAGATCAAAGAGGGCCTACTCAGGGGTTTCAGTGGAACCCTTTAGGCCAGTACTGAGAACTTTTGGAGTTCTAGAGTTATACTCTTTAATTAAAAAAATCTAAACCATTGCTTCATAGTGTACATACAGAGAATAAAGCTATACCTACAATTGCACAGAGAATATGCTGCTCTCCAGAGAAAACCTGATGAATATCAGAGGTTATTGTAATGCTAACACTATTATTTCAAAGACAGGAAGATTTTCAGGGATCTAGAATCCTTGTCAAGAAAGAAAGCCGTACAGTGACTAGAGCAGTTGGGCTGACCCTTGAAAACCGAAGTTCAAGACTTCATGCAGCTACATGCATACTCTATGACCCTGAGGTGGTTGCAGTCACCTCATGTAATGTGAGTCAGCTAATTCTACACTTCCCATGCAGTCAGCAAAGGGAAATCTGCACCCCTAAAGGACGAATCATCTTGTCTAATCAGAATCAGAATCTATTACCCAGTTTAGGTGGCTGATGGTCCTTGAGAATCATAAAAAGAGTCTAGAAAAGTAGGTTAAATTGATCTTTAGACTATGAAAGTTAGGTGAGACAGTTTCTCCTTTGTAAAATGGGGATAATTTCCTGAGCCTATTACATAATAGAAAGAGATTAATAAGGAATATGACATACATAGTTTAGGTTGCCTCCATTTTAAAATATACCATAGGTATTGTAAGGGAGGAACATTGTGTGCCCAATGCATTTTGGGCACACAGTATGGACTGTGTGCCATGTCCCATTGATTTCCCTTGCTGCTCACCCATTGATTCATAATAACTTCATTGACATTGTTTTGGATACCAAAGCTCCTGTGGAATCACCTCCAAGTACACTTTCATATTAAAAAGAGGGTCTGTTCTCCCCTAACAATTCAGATGTAACTTCTATTAACACTAATGAGAGTTATACATATGCATTGAAGGGAGAATAGACCCTGAAGGCATCATATGGATAGCCCTTCAATATTCTGTGGTTCTCAGTGGGACTTTGTACAATATGGCACACAACGTAATGGGTCCATTGACTTTGTATCACTCTAGGTCACTAGCCCTAATATGATGTTAATAGAAAGCTTCTCATTAAGATCCTAATTATGTGTGAGGTAACAAGACACACACTATATCTTCCATATTGCTACTTCCAAACCACTACAATGCATTCTCTCATAGGAACAATAGACGAGTGACCATATCAAGTGACCTCTGCTACATGTTAGCAGTACTCATAAATCCTAATCTGTCAAATTCAATCTCTTTTGGCACGAGAAGAACATTTTAAATCTAGATGCTTCAATCCTGAATCTGAGAGAGAAGCGCATTAAAGTACTGCTGATACAGGTACCAGATCAAATGCATTTTCCATGACTCTACCTAGGATGGATTAAAATGTAGGGCCCTGTGATCAAAGAGCAGCGAATGAAAGTGCAAGACTTGTCTCTGTCCTCTAATTGCATGAACTCAATGTGTTTGCTTCTTTTTTGTTCAGACTCTGCAGTGTCTAACACACTATATCTTGGGGCTGCAGGTGATGTTTCCCAAACTACCTATATTATGTAAATAAACTGCTAAAACAACTGAAGTGTCTGATCATCATCAGTCTGAAAGTGGAACAATCAAAACTGTAGAAGCTGAGAAGCAGAGCAGTTCCCTGCAATTATGTGTTTTGAAGGAATACATTGATTTGACATTCCAAAGAAGTCAGAGATGTCTGATTTCATAATATAATTTGTAGAAGTAAAAAAGGCAAGTTAAACATTTGCCCACACACATCATGTTTGCATGTGTTCAAAGTATTTCCCCAAAACTTTGCAGTCTCACCTGTATAATTTTTTGAGACTTGTTCACTGTCTTGGGTTTGCAAACAAATTCAAAAACATGTTCCAACTCAGCTTGCTTTGCTTTTGGGGATCTCTTCGTATTTCAGTGCTTCTGTGTGTGTGTGTGTTTAATGAATACACAGATGCAGAAAAAGAACAAAAAAAAAATTGTTTCTCTCCCACAGGATGCATGAATATGGTATTAAGCAAAGCTGTTTTGCCATGTATCCTCAAAGCTACAGGAAGGTGAAATAGATGTAATATGGATTTCTGCAGCGTATCAATTCATTCTGCAGTGAGCTGAGCAAATAATTTGAAATGCATAAATCATCCAATGAATATATCTTTTTTTTCTGCCCATGAAAAATCCACAAGCAAAACTTACTTGCAACAAAAGGTTTTGGTGTTAAAAATATATCAAACTGGGACTTCTTTCAAAGTTATCCCATGTGTTTTCTATTCTGTGTGACTTCCACAAATCTAAGGACCAGCAATGAACAGGTCACAACACTTCCATGACACTGTCTTGTCCTTACCCATATCTTTTCTATAACCAAAATTATTACCATCTATCCACTTAAGGGAATATCCATTGATAGGAGAAGTAAAACGTCTTGGTTATTCTCACACTGTGCTTTCCTACCATGCTCTGCTATTTATTTGCTTAGTTACATGTATGCATGTGTACCTTGCTGAACAAGGGCCACAAGGAAGAATGTAAATATTTTAAAACCTTTCTGGGTTAATCATGAACAGCTGTCTCCAAATATTCCATATACAGTATTCAAGATGTGTAACTGTGTTACAAGTGCTTTCATAAGTTGCAGGGGACTGTTCTGCTCCTTGGTGAATGAGCAGTCTCCTACAGGACTACTCATGCATGTGAATGCCTGCATGTGACTTACTTTGAAATTTGCTAGCCATGAACTCTCAAGAAAATTAAGTTCCACCATGTGATTGTTTACTAAATTTGAAAATGAAAGTAAGAATGAGCATGGTCCAAGAAGGTTGTGCTGGTGAGTGCCAAGGAACCTCAGTAAGAGGCTTTTTAGCTAAATCCTCAATCTGTGTTTTCCCCCAGCCCAGGTAGAGCCGGCAGCAGGGAGGGGCCTTGGCTTTCAGAGTACAAATGTTTCATTTGGTATAAGCTGTTGTTTCAAATGCAGCTAGAGCAGAATGAAGGTTTTGCGTGAATAGTTTTATTTGCCAGTAGCGCAACTTCAGATCAATCAAGTACTGAGAAGTGAGTGCCTCAGAGGGTTTGGGCATTCCTCAGTTTATTTTCTGAAACCAGTCTGGGTTTATGATACCTACATAAAAAAGCTTATATGGTAGTAGATGTGCTTTTGAGGCAGGAAGAGAATTCTTCTTTTCAGATAATTATTCTTAAGGTTAATTTATTTCAGTAACCTGACCAGGACATTTGAGTGATGAGTAGGTGGGCAGTAAAATATTCCTCCCACACTTGAGAAGTGAGAAGTGTCCACACATTCAGAAATATTCTCATTTTTCCAAACTGATACAGCCTTTCTCTTCTTCCAATGTCCTGGGGAACATGCTGGGAAATGAGTGTGACTGAAAATGAAATAGAGAACTGCTGCAATTAAATGTAATTTTAAGTGGCATGAAATTAAGCAAACCAAGAGTAAGAAAATAAACAGAGCGGCCCCAGATTTTCCTTAGTGTAAGTTCCTCAACTTCAGTAGAGTTACATGAAAAATAGATTTGTACTCACTCCCTCTCTGTGCCTGAATTCTTGATGTCAGCTTAAAAAGGAGAGTAAGTGAGAAGGAGAGAGAAAGAGAGAAAGAAGTGTACGGAAATTAACGTTTCAGCTTTCAGAAATGTACATTTAATGAAAAGTTTGAATGTAACCAACTTTTAATGCCCCAAACTATTACTGAAAAAGATCTTCTGTGTCTGCAACCTTGTTGGCAGTCAGGCTGTCTTGGGCAGCAGTAATTTTCAGTCAGAGGATTGCCATAAAAGCCTGAAAACCCACAGAGTTAATAGAAAACAGACAGAGAAAGTGAAGTCTAAACCAGGAATTCTTAGGCAGAGGCTTCCAAGCTCACTTCAGCTGTATGAGGTCTGGCTGAGTCACGCACTGCCACAGATTGGACTGGTACATCTAGAATAGCACCAGGCTGAAGAACTTGCCATATGAAGTCTAGGGTTAGGCTCCAAACACTTTCCTGGTGAGATTTCATCCAAGGGAGTATACTAGCCATCAGCCTCTGTGCCTGCTAGAGATCATCCCTGTTTTTAATTCTCTGCCCCTCTGTGTTTAAGTTCCCATAAATATCATGGGAATTAATTTGTTCATGTCCCTGCTCTAAAGTAAGGCAGTGCTATGCATGATGCATCTTTATGCTTTCAGAGACTTTCTAGTGTGTAAATCAGTCACTGTGGACTGATACAGGCAAACCTTTGGGGAGTGCTACAAGAAGAGTAGTGAAAGAAGACATGCTGAGAAATGAGGGGAAGGACATGGGTATGATTGCATTAACATATAAACACAGACTGAGAATAATATCAGTATGAGTAACTTACTGGAAGAAAACATTTTCTTCTAGATTTGTTTTCTTTGCAAGCTGTTGGGAAATATTTTAAATTAAATGCAATACCCCCACTGATAAGTAAAAAACAAAAGAAAACTGAAAGTTGTTGATGCCGTTTAATTAAGAACCAGACAGCCCCTTTTTACTAAATACTTTGCTTTAGATGACACTACATGTGCTATTTTATTTTTTTTTTTTTTAGATACAATTTCCCACCCTAATGAGGAATAGGAGGAAACCTTTATGCTTGGACAGATCATATAGCAGCCCCACTTCCGGCCACCATGTTGTGGCCCTAATTCTGAGCTTCTTCCTCTAGCAAGACCTGCTCTGGAGCAAGTGGTGGGCAGGGTGACTTTGACTAGCTTTCTTTTGTCACTGTCTGCACGCCCTGACAGTGCTGCACATCTCTCAAGCCTGGTTGGTGGTTTAGGGCTCTGACATCACTGCAGTACAAGCAAGAGGAAAAGGGCAAGTTAAAAAAAAGAAAAAAAGTAAAGTAAATGTATGTGTTTGTGAGCTTAGTTAGGCAGGCTAAAACCAACCACCTAACAAAAGGGTGGTGGAAAGATTATTAAAACAAAGGGTATTTTTGTTTTTAAAATAGAGATGAAGTAGAACAGAAAACAAAACAAAGCAAAACAAAAAACAGAAACAAACAAACAAGCAAAAAAAAACAAACCAAAATGAGCTCTACCTCAAAATACCTGCAGATTCTTACAGTGAGAGCAGTGTAATGAGCTGGGTGCTGCCTTGGAAATGGAAACACAAATGGGAAAAGGTCATGGCCGGGAACAGAGATTTCAGGGCACACCTGCACCCCCAAGCAGATAGCATTCAGATGTGAGGTATTTGGCTGGCTCCTACATCTATACTGCACTGGGGTAAACCTCAGACACAGACCAGTTCCAATTTTGAGAAAGTTCAGATCCCCATTTGCCTTCCTGGCTTCAAACCATCTGCAATAACAGAGACTGTCATGAGGAGAACTGTTTTAGTGCACTCTAGCTACAGGAAAACTAGCTAATTTAGCATCTTATATGTCTGCAACAGTTTTCAGAGCTTCAGAAAGGTCTAAACATTAAAATTAATATGAAGACTTTGAGGTGTGTTTTTTATTGATAAATGGCAAATCTAGTAGCACTTCAAAAACATTGAAGGGTGAATCTCTAAAACTGTGGCAGTTTCATAAATTCGGTTTGGATATGGCTCAAAAAATTCAGCTCATGTGAATGGAAGCTCCAAAATATCTGTGTCAACCTAGCATGACAGATGCTTGCAGGACAGGATTTTTTTTGAGTCTGAATTAGCAGCAAAATGAGAGGATTTTTTTTTTTATGCTGAATGATCCTTTACATGCATAAGTTAGGCAGTGTTTACCTGAGCTCTCACAAAGGTTTTGGACTTAGTTTGGTATTTGGATTAGTTCTTATTTTATCTGGCTACCCCTATGAAAAATACATTTAAAATTTGCTCTCTGCACTACAGAACTATGTGGCTTCACTAGGGAGCCTGGTAGCCTGATAGTCTGTCTCTAGGCACACTTAGTATGTTTGAAGAGCTTTTCTGGATAGCTGGCAATTGAGGGAAGTTTTTGTGGACAACAAAACCCTGAAATCAATAGTGAGCTTTTTATCAAAACCAGATAATCTCTTTGACTGGTGACTTCTTCCACTATATGTTGGAAAATCCCTTTGGCAGTTTTTATTTTAGTTTAGGGTGGCAGAGATGCTAATGTTCGAGCCAACCTGGCTGTCACCCTGGTAAGACTTAGAGTTAACAGCTGTTTAACTCAGTAGTTTGCTATAGGTTATTCTTGCTTTAAACACGGGGTGGGAGGGTCATTTTGGTAAGATTTGGGTTTCTTTGATATGTGTTGGTCACTTCAGCAGAAAAGAATTTCATAAATATACAATGCAATGTGAACTCCAGCTCTGGACATTATAGAATCATAGAATAGTTAGGGTTGGAAAGGACCTTAAGATCATCTAGTTCCAACTGCCCTGCCATGCACAGGGATGCCTCCCACTAAACCATGCCACCCAAGGCTATGTCCAACCCGGCCTTGAACACCGCCAGAGACAGAGCATTCACAACTTCCCTGGATAACCCATCCCAGTGCCTCACCACCCTTACAGTAAAGAATTTCTTCCTCATGTCCAATCTAAACTCCCCCTGTTTAAGTTTGAACACATTACCCCTTGTCCTCTCACTGCAGTCCCTAACGAAAAGTCCCTCCCCAGCATCCCTATGGGCTCCCTTGAGATATTAGAAGGCTGCTATGAGGTCTCCATGCAGACTTCTCTTCTCTAGGCTGAACAGCCCCAACTTTCTCATCCTATCTTCATACAGGAGGTGCTCCAGTCCCCTGATCATCCTCGTGGCCCTCCTCTGGACTTGTTCCAACAGTTCCATGTCCTTTTTATGTTGAGGACACCATTAAAATGTTTCTGGACAGAATTAATACTGTGTCAACATATGGCTCAAGCTGGAATCTGTCCTGTGCACTGGAAGACTTCTTATTGGCTTCTATCATCTAGTCTTGCAACAGTGCAATATGTATCATTAATTTCAGCTCGCTAATACAAAGGTAGGAAGATTGAATTTACTCTTCTATATTTTTTTTCATTTCCCTTCTTGGAAAGATTAACCCTGTGAGCTCAGTAGATACAGGAATAGTGCCTGAAGCTGCACAGAGGTGTGGATAAAGATAGTGGGAAAGTGCAGAGGAGTTCTGCCTTCCCACTCCCTATAAAACAGGGTGGACACAAACTTGAATTGTATTTTCACCTACTAACAAGAGTCCACTATGAAGGAAAATGCCTGGAATGGTTAATTCTGTTCACCTAAAAAAAGACAAGACTAATTCAGCTGGGTTCAGGCTTTTTCTCTCCTCAGGAAGTTCCATGGTTAAAAAAAAGAAAATAAAAAACTGCTTAGTCCCTCAAACCTGAAAGCCAAGATATTCACACACAGCGTGGGCCAAATCTTGAAGGGTTCTATGGTATATTTCTGCTGCATGGGGATGCCAAACAGAGGAGGAATCTCCACACGTGCACTGCAGAGAAAATCTCTGTGGCAGCTGTTTGCATTGTCTTATAAAGGGAAGAAGGAGGAAGTAGGTATTTTGGGGCCCGAATCAGTAGCTTTGAACAGCACACGAAAGCACTGGAGCCAGTGGTGGAGTGGGGAGCAATGGGTAGTGTCCACTAGTCCTCATCCAACAGCCTGTGGCAGCTCAGCCATGGGCCAGGTTTGTGGTTTGGAGGCCCCTGAGCTCTAGGGACCAAGGATTCCTTTCTCTCCAGCTTGTGGTGCTTCAGACAACAGAGTTTTTCAAACAGTCTCTACCCCATTTCTCAGGATTTGATTATGAACTAATTAGAAGGCAATTTTCTCTAAGGCAGTATCCTTTGATTATACTGAGAAAACACACTGCAATGTTGGGGTTTTTCCCCCTCCCTTTTTGCAGAATTTTTTGTCTTCAAACATATGTAATATCTGCTTGGGTTTTTCCTTGGATTTGCATTTCAGTGGCATCACAGTCAGGCTGCCTACAGAAGTCCAGTAACTTTCGTATGCTCAGCAGCCTAAATGGAAGCCTCAGCTGGGCCAGTTTAAAATTAAAATTTCTGGTGCTTGTTACAATAGCAAAACCTTTTAATAGCACCAGAGAGGCAGGGGAACTTCACCAGATAACTAAATCCATTGATCTCTAATCCTTTGGGCCATACTTACTGTGGAAGACTTGCATGCATGGCTTCAATCCAGAACCGCACGCTGCCAAAAAGCGCTTAGTACGTTAGCAGCCAACAAAAATGTAAGAGGTCTGCTCTGCATGTGGGAAACAACATAAAAAGAAGTGGCTTTTTAGCTTAGTCTGACAAACGTTAGCATATAACACTGATATTAAAATGAAATGGCAGAAATTCTCAATCATATCTTGGATGTAGGGGGACTTATATGTGCTAATTAAAAGGGACTGGGTGGCACTTTAGGTTGCTCTGTTGTAAGTTTCTTCTCAAGTACTCCAGTTCAAAACCTTCCTCAGGGAAGAAGCTGCTATTAATGTGCATTTCTTGCAGGCTGAAACATTAAAAAGAGAGTTCTACTGAAGGCAGATGCATTTCCTCTTCTATTTAGACACAAATACAGATGTTATTCATATCAAATATATATTATTCTCTGTTTCTGGTGACTGATCTTAAGGAACTATAAAAACTAGTTAAATATATTTATGGCTTTATAGCACTGCCCATACCCAGATAACTCTTAATGCACTTCTCAATAAATATCAATTAATAATGCTCATCAGAGATAGGTCTGTGATAAATAAAAGTTCATGTTATGCCTTCCAGGTGCCACTGACAGTCTCAGAGACTCCGTAAATTTTTAAAATAATACCATAAAGTCATATTGGCCCGTGCAGTTATCACTGCATCTTTGGTACATTCCACTTTTCAGCTTACCAATATTTTTTCAGTGTGTGTGTGTACACACACATGTACACATCCCATATACACCATATAAACTCTGTATAAATTACTTTTCAGAGCGTTTTTCAGAAAAAAAACTCAGTGTATGTCAAAGGACTTACAAATGGAATTCTTTTGGAGCAGAGAATAGCAACAGCTGTATCAATTGACAATCATTGATTTTTGTTTGTACCAGGATGATATAGAATCATAGAATAGTTAGGGTTGGAGAGGATCCTAAGATCATCTAGTTCCAACCCCCCTGCCATGCACAGGGACACCTCCCATTAGCCATGCCACCCAAGGCTATGTCCAACCCAGCCTTGAACACTGCCAGCGAAGGAGCATTCACAACTCCCCTGGGTAACACATTCCAGTGCCTCACCACCCTTACACTAAAGAATTTCTTCCTCATATCCAATCTGAACTTCTCCTGTTTAAGTTTGAACCCGTTACCCCTTGTCCTCTTACTACAGTCCCTCAAGAAGAGTCCCTCCCCAGCATCCCTATAGGCCCCCTTGAGATATTGGAAGGCTGCTATGAGGTCTCCGCGCAGCCTTCTCTACTCCACCCTGAGCAGCCCCAACTTTCTGAGCCTATCCTCATACAGGAGGTGCTCCCGTCCCCTGATCATCCTCGTGGCCCTCCTCTGCACTTCTGCCAACAGTTCCATGTCCTTTTTATGTTGAGGACACCAGAACTGCACACAATACTCCAAGTGAGGTCTCAGGAGAGCAGAGTAGAGGGGCAGGATCACTTCCCTCGACCTTCTGGTCACTCTCCTTTTGATGCAGCCCAGGATATGGTTGGCTTTCTGGGCTGTGAGTCCACACTGCTAGCTCATGTTCATTTTCTCATCGATCAACACCCCCAAGTCCTTCTCCACAGGACTGCTCTGAATCTCTTCTCTGCCCAACCTGGAGCTGTGGCTGGGATTGCTCTGACCCAGGTAGAGGACCTTGCACTTGGCATGGTTAAACTTCATCAGGTTGGCATCAGCCCACCTCACAAGCGTGTCAAGGTCCCTCTGGATGGCATTCCTTCCCTCCAACGTATCAACCGAAACACACAGCTTGATGTCATTGGCAAACTTGCTGAGGGCGCACTCAATCCCACTGTCCGTATCACTGACAAAGATGTTGAACAAGAGCGGTCCCAACACTGATCCCTGAGGGACACCATTCGTTAACGGTCTCCAGCTGGACATTGAGCCATGGAGCAGAACTCTGTGTGTGGACATCCAGCCAGTTCTTAATCCACTGTGTGGTCCACCTATCAAATTGATGTCTCTCCAATTTGGAGACAAGGATGTCGTGTGGGACAGTATCAAACGCTTTGCACTAGTCCAGGTAGATGATATCAACTGCTCTACCCCTGTCCATCAGTTCCGTAGCCCCATCATAGAAGGCCATCAGGTTGGTCAGAAATCACATAGATTCCCCCAGTCTACAGCATTTAGAGATATTTCTTCCAGACAAGTTCCAGCTTCCTAAGGGTTGGTGCAACTCTTATGCCTGTGTGACCTTCAAATCATCAGGATCAAAGGTGAGGATGGTCACAGTTGAGCTGGGCTCAGGGGGAAATCTAATACTTTCCAGAGATGTCCGCTAATCTGGCATCTCTTCCCATTTGTACCAGGGTGACCTAGCAAAGCCAGACACACTTATTTTTCAGCAGGTATCTCTCAGAAATCTAGAGCAAATTGGCCACATAATACCCAGGATTTGTGAATCATTCAGTCTAGAATTTATATGAGCAAGTAGACTTGTGTGCTTGTAGGTACAAATTGGGCATGTTTTAACCAAATTCTGAGAAAACATTTTTCACTCAAGGTTCAGCCACTACTTGTATTCACCTTCTAATTCTATCACACAGACAAAAACCTTTGACCAAGCAGAAGGTTTGAGCGATATCCAGGATAAAGCATGGCCTGATCTACTTCCTGGCATGGGCCCAAGGCACACCACAGCCTGCTCTATGAGTGTGCAGGGCTCCTTCATACAGTATACATAACCTGTGGTTCACAGCAGCTATGTCAGCTCTGGTGCCCTTCCAGAAATGGTTTGGAGGTTGAAGGCTGCAAGGAGCGTGGGATTTATGGGTCACCTGAGCTTGGATCACCCTTAGACTCTACCATTCTGTGATAGATGTGTCCAGTGTCCGCTGACGGGAATGCGAAGTGCTGAACCAGGGAATACACCAGGCTTTACTCTGTTGCCTAAGCCAAGACCTCAGAGTGCTTTGCAATAGCCTGTTTCAGATGCCTCACTTCCTAAATCCAACACAAGATGCCAGCTTTGCAGAGCCAGTGAAATCAAGAAGAGATAATCAGCAACTTGCAAGCTGGGCCTTTTTAGTCAGACTTTTGGTAATGTATCTGTAAATTAGAATGGAGCCACTAGGCACCACTGTGGAACATGTCATCTGACTCAACTTGCTTGGAATTAAAGACAGTTTACAAAGAAAATGTAAGCTATTAGTATCCTGTATTCATAATGGCTACATTTCTTCGCTTTTCTTGTACTGTTGAAAAACCCTACAATAATCTCCAGTCCTAATTCTACCAGATCCCTTTCTTCTAGTTTACAATAATGAGATATTACAATATCCTCTGGAAGTCAGAGGCACTGACAGAATGCACTCCAGCACTGCATGTTCTACCATACCACAGCACAATAGGATGCCATTACTGGGAACCAAGTCTGTTCAATCTTGTTATGTACTTCCAGAGCCAAATCCTGCTTGAATTACTCATGAAAAAAATCCCATTGAATTCAGCAGGCATTTTGCCTGAGAGGGGAGCAGTGAAGAGCTCTCCCTTGTCTTTTTTCAGTCATCTCCCTGAAAAGGGGTGTAAACATTCAAGATGCTGAATTCCCACTGGGCAACACAGGTCCATGTATCTTCTCAGGAGAGCTCCTGTAACCCCTAGGAAAAATTAATCAGGTGATTAAGAAACTGTGGTTTCAGGGTTTTTTTTTGTTAACCCATTAAAGCAGAGCTTCAATCAAATGCTTCCATTTATAAACTGTTTTGATTTTCATCAAGGTTTTTATTGACTTTAGATAAATACTACTAGTTGTTTCTGAAAGCAGAGCATCTAAAAACAACAGAGAAACATTTCCTTTGTTCACACAAAAGTTGTAAGTTGCCAGGAGGGCATCCGGAAACAGCAGCGTGTTTGTGCTACAGTCCTTCAGACAAATTTCCCCTCTCCAGTTTATAATGAGATTTTAGTCCAAACAGGGCAAGAGATAGGTTGGGGGTGGGAAGTGGGGGGGAAATCAAAGCTTTTAAAAAGTATCAGTAGCTGAGGGATATTCAAACTGACCTGTTGAAAACGGTATTTTCAGTTTCTGCCGGTTGTTTAATCTAAAATGTTCACATATTTGTTTGATCAGTTATTACCATCCTCATAAAATACAAATGAACCTATTAATACATGAACTGCACCTAGATAATGATACATCAGCCCTTCCTTTTGAATCCCAAGATATGACCTGTTGAATGCACATTGATTTTGTATGACAGAAAAATTTATCAGATTTCTTACAGAGCTCCAGAGATGAAACTCTAGATTAGATTATGAACTTGACATACCTGAGTGAACAATGGATAACAATCCCTCAAGAACATTTGGATGTTTTCACATGTGGGTTTCAGCAAAATTAGTCATGAGATCATATCTCTGATTCTTTCTCCCACCAGACCTAACATAAGGACTAAAATGGTAGATTTGACACTTAACTACACTCTTTTCAGTTTATTTCTTTCGTGCTTTTACAATGATTTCCAAACCTTTGGTGCCTGCTGCTCACCCAAGAACCTAAACAGTAGCAGTCAGCCATAAATCTGTTTCTTTTCCCAGTAGCCGCAAGAGTTTAAAAGCCGCAAGAGTTTAAAACCAGGAAATTCTCCTTCAGAGTTTTTAATGACTCTTTCAGAAGGTCAAGTCACCACCTCTAGACATACTATTGTTGATGCATTTTCCAATTCATACTACCTAAGAGACTGTGAGTGGCTGTTGCCACTTAATTATCATCTCCACCCCCTGCCAGACAAAACAGAATAAATTCTCCTGGAAGGCATGCTAAGGCACATGAAAAACAGCAAGGTAGCTGGTGACAGCCAGCAGGGTTTCACTAAGGGGATATTCTGTCTGACCAATTTGGTGACCTTCTATGATGGGGCTATGGAACTGATGGATGGGGTAGAGCAGTTGACATAATCTGCTTGGACTTCTGCAAAGCGTTCCACACTGTCCCACACAACATCCTTGTCTCTAAATTGGAGAGACATCAATTTGATAGGTGGACCACACAGTGGATAAAGAACTGGCTGGATGTCCACACACAAAGAGGTCTGCTCCATGGCTCAATGTCCAGCTGGAGACCGTTAACGAGTGGTGTCCCTCAGGGATCAGTGTTGGGACGGGTCTTGTTCAACATCTTTGTCAGTGACGTGGACAGTGACATGGCAGAGGGGTTGGAACTAGGTGATCTTAAGGTCCTTTCCGACCCTAACTATTCTATGATTCTAAATCTATATTGGTTTCGAAGGGAAATTTTTGGTCAGAGTTTTTCCTTAGGTTGTAGGAATGTGAGTCTACCCTTTCATGGGACTCAGTATCCTCCAGCTGGTTCTGTATTGTGCTGTGACGCATGTACAGAGTCAGCAGGATTGCCCTGCTTGGAAAGTTAATGAATAAATTATATTCCTCCTCCCTGCTCATCTCTTCTGTTTTTTGAGTGAATGGTTGCAGCACTAATAATTACTTAACATGAACTTATATAAAGGAGGCATGTAGCATGACATTACACCAGCATGGTTATAAAGTGCCTCAGTTTTATAGGAAATAAGGTACTATTGCTAAAGATATTAACAAACAAGAAAATAAGAGGATGATGTCCTCTTCACTAAGATTGTTCAAATTAACTCCACGTCACTCAAATTCCACATATAACAGAATAGCAATTCACTAAGGTTTTTGATGTTATTTTGGATTTCATTTTTCTTAACTATGTGAGGGGGAAAAATTTACATCAGAGTCAGTGAGCAGGGTTTCAGGGATTTTCAAGAATATACAAGAAGTTCTTGGCATCCCATTTATTTAAGCTGCAGTTTTATTGTCTTTTAAAACTGAAGGTAGCAACTTTCATCACACGATTAAGAAAAAATGTATTTCTTATGACTTCTGGAAGTCATGGAAAATTTCTTACTGTAGGTTGGATGAGCTTTTGAGAGGGATCTCAGGCATTGATCAACATGGCCACCCCTTGAGTTACCTTAAATTGTGAGAGGACCAACTCCTGTATACATTTAGACTGACTAAAATGCACTTGGCTGGCATGCTTATTACATAGTCAATAGGGAATTAAGCTATTGAAGCATTCAAGAATATATCTCCAACACAAAATGTGTTACCATAGAAGACGTTTCTTTGCTTACATTTTGCTTACATTAGCCAACCAGGACAACAAGGTGTCCTGATACATGCATTAACACTTGTTATATTGTCCTATGCTTGCAAGCATAACTTCACTGGTGCTGCTGAATGGAAAAGGTCAGCTATGGTGGAAAACATACCTTGATTTTGCTGGGTAGACACTCCCTCACAAGCCTTGCAGGGGAAGCACTCTTTGCATCAGGACATATCCGTAACCATTTCTACAGTTCTGTATGATGCCATTCTTGGTTCTAACTGGCTTAAACAGCTGAAATCAGGGTGGAAAAGTAACTTTGCTTTCATTTTTTAAAAGCATTTACAGTGGCAACGTAGCTGATGGTTGTGTATTGATAAAGCTCTTAAATATGCTTTAGTTTAATACCACAACACCAGCTCTTCTGTTAAACAGTCAAGTAAATCCTAACCCAAGGTTGGTATCCTTAATTTCCATGAGGGAGTATAATAACAAGTTCTTCATTTTTCTTTTTTTTTTTTTTTTTTCATTTTTTTTTCTTTAAACTGGTGAACTATGACAGAGTTCTTTTGCAACTTAACAAGTCTGCAAATTATTCTCATTTCCACTTTGGCATTACTCCTCACTGAGCTGATTTAACTAGTGTTAAGTACAAAACACTTTAGCAAGGTAAGGTTTGTATATTCACAAAGCTAGATTAATGCACAAGAGTAATTTCTGGCATTGGTTAAACATCTCTATCACTGAACTTCATGAAAGTAGGATTGATGAGTTGAACTATTAGGTGCTGAAGTGCAGAGCAAGAAGAGCCGACGTCTTTCATGTGATAATTGAAATAATTTTAATTCATTTCCTTCTTGGTTGGACAGAAACATGTTTTCAATAGTAAAGAAATCTTGAGGGAATCCATTGACCTAACCAGTCATATAATACAAGAAGTTAATGGACAAAAATGATATTCATCATCAGTTTATAATAGCATTTTCGTTTCACAGAATCCTAAACCATACAAAAGTGAAGTGTATTATAAGAGCAACTGCTACTCTGGTAGATACATGACCTTTGTTTTACGTGACAATTATTGTGTTGGTTGGAAAATAAAATTAAAAAAAAAAACCACACATTTTTATGCTAAGATAATAAATTATAAATTATGAAAGTCTAAGGCACTAAACAACTTGTAAGCAACAGTCCTGTCTCTTAGCAACGAGCCAGGGAAAGCAGCTTGTTGATACGAATAGAGCAGACAGGATTGTTTTGCAATGATTACCACCAAGGAACTAAGAACAACATCTTAACACCTGCCTCAGGGCACTTCTGCACCTAGCTATCCATCTCTCCAGTGGCCCACAAAGACTGGGCTGGATGCCAAGTGGCTTCTGAGTCCTGCCCCTTCCCAGAGCTGGCCCACTGCAACAAAAAGTACCCCAGAGGAAAGATCAAAGAGGTGGAGTTCAGGTGTGTTGAGCACTTGTGCCTGCTTCGATTTCTTTAAATGCAATTTTACAAAAAATGAGTGATCATTAGTGTAAATGTATTTTTTCTTTTCTCTCTCTCTTTGCCCCTTTAGTGCTGTGTGTCTAAATTGTAGTTAGCATTATGAATGAATGCAGGCAACTATCTGATATGAAGCCAACAATCGTTTTCTGTAGTTTTATTCTTAAATACCCAATGTCAAGAGTTGGAGCAACAGTTCAATCAGAAGCACCTAGTTATTATTTCACCATTGTGCTGGTTTCAGAAACATCCAAAGAAAACATTTCCAGAAATAAAGTGCAGCAGAATCAGTTTGCTGAGTCCCTGGACTAACACTAGAAGTGGCTCATTCATTCTTCCAGGTAGAACATTATGACAGCAAAGGGAAGCTGTCGTAAAGGAAGGATAGTAAAAGTTAAGAAAAGGTTGATGTGAAATCCAGGCAAACGAGACAAAAAATTTTAGGTGAGGAGCAAAAATGAATGACAGGATGGAAAGGAAATAAAATAGTGTGAAGGTGAGAAGAGCAGGGAAACAAAAGATAGAAATGGGACAGTGGAGAAATAGAACAGAGAAAGAAAATAACAGGAAGACACACACAGCTTTGCCGTCAGTAGAAGTAATTTCCCTTGCAGAAAAGAGTGCAGGGAGAACAGCTAAAAGGAGAATTTAATTCTGATCTGCTGGAAATCCATCATTGGCTCATGAGACAAGACAATTCTTCTAGTCCACTCTAAGCCCTAAGTGAGCTGGAGCACTGATCAAAGCCTACAGGCCAGCTTAGCCTATAACTCCATCTATCTCCACATTATACCTGAATTTATTAAGCAATACAACTGTGCTAAGCATGTTTCTATCAATGTAGCTTTCCTGGTGCTGGCACATATACCAAATTTATCTGTTTTTTTTTTTTTTTTTTCTCTGGACCAAACTGCCCTATATGTACTAAGCAGTATTGGAGTTGAGTCAGAATATATTTATTTAGCACAAGCCATTGGCTTGAAGGCCAGACTCTCGTTGCAGAAAGACATGTTTTTAATATTTCATTTTTTAATTCCATATCCAGAGCAGACAGATTTAAACTAAATTTGCTAAATATAACTAGTGCCATTGCTGCATGGGCACATTAAACAAATGTATGGGTTAATCCACCTCAAGAAACTATTTACTTTCCCTGATACAAAAGCCTGAAGGAATTGGTCATTGTGTCTTAGACACTGTTGAGGCTCACCAGGCAAAAGTGGGCTTTATCCTTCACTTTTCCTTTGGGTGATTGAATATGAAGTCCAGCTCACTGCACACCCTTATGTGAGATAGTTTAACACAGTACCTCGAGGCTCTATGGTCCCAGAATGCAGCGCAGCTCACTGGCAGTAGTTCAGCTGAAGACTAAACATTTGGCTCAGTGACAGCAGAGCTGCCAAGAGTTGGCAACAAGAGACTCACAGGGAAGCAGCAGGCTGCTAAACCCTTTCACATTTTTAATTAGATCCACACACCCATGTCTTTGAGCTATCATAAATATACAGATGACATAGAGAGCATTATTTGGGGTAAGGAAAAAAAAAAAGAAAGAAAAGAAAACTGTATTGTGGTATCTCTTACTTTATTAAAATTATTTACCTACAGCTAGTCTTTGGAACTCAGGGGAGAAAAAAAAGGGGGTGTGACATTTAACTCAGATAAAACTCTCCCCCTGACTACAGTGAAATCACCCTGCACATTGAATATGCAGGGTCCTGAGATGACTGACACGCCAGCTTAGTTGCAATAGCATCGCCAGAAGAGGGCATTATTGGCAGTAACTCCAGTGTATAATTTCCCAGAAGAGCTATACGTTCAAGCTCTAAGTATTCTTAAGTGTGTATCTTGCTATGATGTTGTTTAAAACTATTTTTTCCCCCTTGTGCTCTTGTTACTATTTTCTAAGCACACCTTGATATAATCAAAACCCTCTTATTTATTTTTTATTAATTTCTGCAAAGATATTTTCCCAGTTCAGTTCTTCCTGACTCTTCTTTCTTCCTGACTCTCTTGTTGTGCTTTCTCCATTAAAATAATGGTAAGTCTTGGTTGGTAGTTTAATTAATTTTTTTTTTTTAATCCGCCCTATTAACTATTACACAGAACAATTCCTCTGCCACTCATCATTTTTTTCTCATCTGACACTGGTGAGACCTACAGCAATATAGACATATAACAAACACATTTTATATTGGCACTTGACATCATCATATGGGGCAGTCCAATGCATAGGGTTAAAAGATCTCTTCTTCTGTCCAGGGACAGTGACACTCAAAGTATTGTCTCTTGTCTCCTTTGTTATAAAGTCTAAACATTTTATTCAGAATAGAAACTGTAGCTGTATGATCAACCTGCAGCATAAAAACATGCACAAAGGATCTTTGCAACTGGCCCAGGAGGGCTAGAGTTTTCTTCTTGTATTTCTCCTAAGTTTAAAGAGAATCTAATAAGGAAACAAAATCCTTGAAATGCTGTAGGGGGGGGAAGGCATCACATGTTGTCCCGCCTGCAAGCACAAATTTTATAAATAGACACTACAGCAAACATCAAAGAAATTGCTGCGCAGGGAAACCAACAGATCATGTATATTTTACATTGCCCATTTATTCTGAACTGTGTTAGCCACACAATGCCAGTTAACTCTGAATGTACAAACCACAGTGTCTTAATTCTGGATATTAGGAAAATTGTTCATGTCATCCTCATTGTTTTGTTCTGTATAAGTTAAACTTGGCTGTATCTTACTTCTCCTGTGTTTCTCCTCTGCACTTCACCACAAACTGAGGAGCACAGAGTGACCCAGTCCTTTTGTATGTCAGGTCCATAGTACAGATTTCAACACACAGGATCCATGACCATTACCAGCAAAACTGCTCTAAACCTTCATGTCCTAGGAGCTTTACATCTCCCTTATTATGAACTATGCTCTGCACCAAGGTGGTGAACATAAAGGAAATATCTATAACGAATGGAAATAGGGGCAGAGTCTAAGGAGTAGGCTGGACCTTGGGCTACACAGAAGCAGGTCTTCTTGAGGTAGTTCCCTCCTCAGAATATAGCGGAAATGTTCAGCTTTAACCTTTCTTGGCTTTGCCTTTTCTTTATTCCAACTTAGAGCACCTCCCGTATGAAGATAGGATGAGAAAGTTGGGGCTGTTCAGCCTGGAGAAGAGAAGGCTGCATGGAGACCTCATAGCAGCCTTCCAATATCTCAAGGGGGCCTGTAGGGATGCTGGGGAGGGACTCTTCATGAGGGACTGTAGTGAGAGGACAAGGGGTAACGGGTTCAAACTTAAACAGGAGAAGTTCAGATTGGATATGAGGAAGAAATTCTTTAGTGTAAGGGTGGTGAGGCACTGGAATGTGTTACCCAGGGGAGTTGTGAATGCTCCTTCGCTGGCAGTGTTCAAGGCTGGGTTGGACATAGCCTTGGGTGGCATGGCTAATGGGAGGTGTCCCTGTGCATGGCAGGGGGGTTGGAACTAGATGATCTTAGGATCCTTTTCAACCCTAACTATTCTATGATTCTATGTCCACCAGAGTATTCCTTCAAAATGCTTTGGTGCCCCACAGAGCAGCCAAAGGGACAGGAAGCATGCCAATGTCTTGCCAGAAATTCAGAGCCTCATTTGCTAAAAGGCATTTCATTGACAACTTTAACTGCAGGTGGACTGGGCTGCTGCAGACCTTTCACATCATAAATTCATAAGGTTGATAAGTAAAGTACAAGTCAAGGCTGTTAAATCATTGTGTGTGGGATTCTTTTTATGTTTGTAAAATGTTCAGGAAAATAAGACTGCTGTCTAGCTTTGTGCTGCCAGCATATAAGTGGAGAAATAAAGTAAAAGATATACAAATGAAGATAAAAATATTTGATCCTCTCATCAGTGTTGCTGTTGTTAGCAATACAGTGCTCTTCTCAGGGGCAGATTCTACAAGAACTATTTATGTTGAATAGAAAAAGAAAGAAAAAGCAAAAAAGATTTTACAAAAAGATGATTAAAGAATCTGCTCAGCAAATTAACCCCAGTTTTTCACCAAACTACCATTTTGCCAGCAGCTCAAGAATTAATATTTCACAGGTACAGACACAGAAATAACATCTACTAATAATAGTACTAGTAATGCTGTTTCTCATTATTAGCTATGGTATAAAACACAGTTTTCTTTGATAGCAAAACCATATTGTTAATATCTTCTGTGTGAGTTGTATCAGGATTAGGTAGGTGAGTTTCAATGTAATTAATACAAATGATCTTGTACTTCAGTTACATGTGTCTTATCTTGAAGAAGACATTTTAACAGACGTTTATTCTTTAATGAAGTTTGGGCTTTAATTTGTCAGAGATTCAAAAGAAGGATTGGTGCCTCTCTTGTACCCCCACCCTTCTCTCTCTTCCTTATTTTTCTCTAGAAGGTACCTATTTGATACTAACCAGCCCCAAGCATGTTTGGTATAACTGTCCAACAGTGGTAAATACCTGTGCTGATTCATTAAAATTCTTGTTCAGATCTGATCAAAACCTGGATGTCAAATATCCAGTCTGCCCATGCAGGCTTACCCACACCTGCTTCTTTCAGACCTGCTGAGTTACCAGGCCTCTGGCTATTAACAGTTTAGTTCACAGCTTTCAGAATACAAATGGACAAGTGAAATCAAGGCTGGTAAATCCTGTTTAAATCATCTACTCCATCTCCATGTCACTGCTGGGAACTTTGATAAATTTACAGACTTTGCTGTCATCAGTGCTAAGAGGCGTCTGTGTACAGCCTTTTGATGCATCATATCCATGCGGCAAGCTGTTAAGAAAGATGGAGTAGATGAATATCCTGGATTCAGCAGTAGCAGTCATTTTTCTCCTTCTCAGTAGCTGGTGCAACGCTGTGTTTTTGACTTTCGGCCTGGGAACAGCACTGATAACACCGATGTTTTCAGTTGCTGCTCAGTAATGTTTAGTCCAACCAAGAGCTTTCTGAGCCTCATGCTCTGCCAGGGAGGAGGGGAAGCTGGGAGGAAGCAAAGACAGGACACCTGACTCAAACTAACCAAAGAGCTATTCCATACCACAGCACGTCATGGCCACTATATAAACTGGAGGCAGTTACCCGGAAGGGTAAGATCACTGCTCGGGTCAGGCTGGGCATCAGTTGGTGGGTGGTAAGCAGTTGTATTCTCTTCCCTTGTTATTTCCCTTATCGTTATTATTATTGGTGGTAGCAGCAGTGGTTTGTGTTATACCTTAGTTACTGGCCTGTTCTTATCTCAGCCCGTGGGAGTTACATTTTTTCCATTCTCCCCCCCATTCCCCCGGGGGTGGGGGGAAGGAAGGGGAGGGAGTGAGCTAAGGACTGCCTGGCTGATTTGCCGACTGGGCTTAAACCACGGCAACGGGTGTGATTTTGACCTCTCCAGAATGAGTCATGCCTCTGTGGATATAGAAAGACCTAAGCCAGAGTTCATTCACATTGGTGAAAATATTTCCATCAACTCCAGCAAGCTTTGGGTCAGCCCTAAGGAAAGAGAACCAAGAAAGAGGGCTTGTGTTTGTATCCACCACCAACCTCCCACACCTAAATAACCATAGAGTCAAGTATGACTACAGAGACCCGGCCTTCAACTGTTCTTCTGCAGGCAGATTGGAGGGGTTATTCTGCCGATGTTTTGAACTATCTGAAACTGAATAGTGTAGCACAGTGGTGCCTCTCAACACCTTTCCCTGCAGAGATTATTTGTCTCAGCATGACATGCAAAACTTCAAGCATACAACATTTGGTTGATTGCACCTATGAGGTTTGGCAAATGGGCATAGGGTATGCATGTCTGGTTGTAAAACATTGTCAGAAAACTAAGTGAAATCTGACCTCCCAGTACCCAAGCACAACCCTGTTTCAGTGTTCACCCTTTCCAGTACTGAAAATGAATGATGGGAAGAAACAAAGCAAAAAGGAATTTTTTTTTTTTTTTTTTTTTTTTTTTTTTTACAAAAAGGCATATTTGCAGCTATAAGTCTGGTTTAGGGATTCTCTTCTTTGACTCAGTCACTAACCAGGCCTTCTTTGATTTCTTTACTCACAAATCTGGCTGGAGGACAGGTAAAGTTTGGTATATCCTCCCTTTGTTACAGCACATCCTTCCTACACCCCAGCCAGGAAGGCAGCCTATATGTCAGATCTTATGATGGCAGTACTCAGGAGGGAGCACAGCACTGAGATCCTGCCTGAGAGCCATTACTAGGCACTGCTTGGTCCTGTTGCACTGGAGAGGTCAGATTTGTGATCTGAAAAACTCTGCAATTGCAAGTGCAACTCATACCTGTCCCCAAAATTTTAATGGTGTGCTTACCCATTGCAATGCAATGCTAAATTGCAGGAAAGAATTTTTGGCTCTGAAAAACTCATTTAAATCATATTTATTTCCCTGTGCTGCTCCACCTAAGAAGGCATGTCCAGGAAGTATTTATTTTGAAGTAGAGAGGCAGCTTTCTTAGTCTCTTTCATCTTTTAATGGGACAAAAAAACACACTACTTTAAATCAACAGCACTGAATCCAATTGAAATATATGAAAAATGATATCTGGTTTACAGTCAGACTTTGCAGATGACTTGTGTTTTACAGACAAAAAAAAAATTCCATTCACTTTCTTGACAAAATAAAATAATTTAAGTATTAATATTTTTTTGTTTTGTTATTTTAAAGAAATCATGCTTTTTAATAGCTAACATATAGTCATATTGTCCTCATTTTTGTCAGCAAAATAGTTCTAAGCAACCCCATTTTAGCAAGCAAATTTACTACAGTTAAATGAAGTAATTATGTTCCAATATACACTGCTACTATTTCTTCAGCAAACGTGCTAAACACACCATTTTGTGCATTATATACCATGAACATGTGGTGGTCCAGGGCTAGGAAGATTATTTTTCCTTAAATCATCTTTAACATAGTCAAAAGCTAAACTTGCTCTCATGGAAGTCACAATAATACAACTCCATTCATTTCAATCTTGTATGACTGGAATTGCAGAAGTAAATTCCTAAACAAATAAAATGGACCCAAGAAGCTTATTTCTTGATGCATGCAAGCAATGCCCCACCCCAGCCTTCCCCAGCAATCCTGTCATCCTTACCTTACTAAAAATTGGGGAAAAAAAATCAGGGACTTTCCTGCTATAAGGCTGTCACTTTGAAAATACAGTCTGCGTGGTGTTTTTGGTTTTGGTTTCTTTCTTCCCAGCCAGAAGTACTGCAAAGAATTTAGTGTGCCTTTATTTGAGTGTAACTAGGAATACCTGATTTTAGAGTTCCCCTTTATTCTGCCCTAAAGACTGCATCAGTGCACTGGAGGCTGAGAGGGAAAAATCACAGATCCCATTTCAGTCATTGCAAATTTGTCTCTGACCTCTGACAGGCCAAGATTTCTCTCTCCATAGTCTCTTGTTTATAGATCAGAGTATCACCTCAGACTTTTTGGCCACAATATTGCACTGGAAACTTATATTTAGGTTTCTTCCATTTCTTTTCCCTTTACTCTGCTTTTTTCCCCTCTAATTTGAGTTTAGAAGAGGAGTCAGTGACCAAGAACACGGACTGCAAGTTCAATGGTCAGAGCATGGCCATTAATCACAAATATGTCTGTGGATGAAATCTAGCTGGGTTCAAAGCAAGTCAGTCGGGACAAGCTTAGTTCAGCCTGCCTCACTCTTTTCTCTGCTAAAAAAGTTTCTTAGAGTTACCTCAGATACGAGTTCCAGAAATTCTACAAAACTGAACAGGTGCTGAGCACACACTAATGCTACCATGCAGACACTACTGACTAAAGCAAGTATCTCATTGCCAAAACGTAGGAGCAGAAGCATGCAAACTAATCATTGCAACAACTATTCATTTCAAACTCAGCCTGCTTTCCACCGACAAGCAGAAAAAATTTCCCATCCCACTTCCATCCCAGAGGTACTCATTCTGCCAGCTAAACTTCCTAAGATTTCCCTTCAGCCATGAACCACACAACATACTGAAACCAATATGCACTTTTCATGCTCCAAATGCTGTTTCACAAAGGGCAACTGCAAGTCTTCTAACCACACCCAGAGCAAGGTTCCCTAATTTATGAAATGCCCATAACAAGGGAAGATGTTTTCATTTCTTTCTTCATTGGCAAAGTCCCAGGTGCAAGCAGCAACAAGCACAGGAAGGCTGATACATAATTTGCTGAGCTTGACTTCAGCATTCTTCAATCCTCACATGACAGATCAGATATTTGGTCAAAACATCTCTGACAACACTGCAGTCTCTCAAGTAGCAAGGTTTTATAGGGAAAATCTCGATCTATTTTTTACCTCCTCATCTATTTGCCCTGAATAGCCTCTAGACATTTACTGCATTAATCACCTCTCTTTTTTGCTTCATTTCTACTCAGTATTGTCATTTCTAAATACAGAAATTTTGTTGTTTACAAGCACTTTCTCAGAACACAGTTAACATGATTTTTCTATTAAAATTAAGCATGCTGTGTGCAGTTTTCTTAGAAATTGTGCTCTGGCTGCATCTAAGACAAGAAACAGTAAGAACCCTCTAGGGATCCAAGCTGATTCTGAGATGATAGCAAAACTTGAAGGGAGGCCAGGTTTGTTCAGTTTTAGAGTTTTGACATGGGCATTTTGCTTAAGTCTGAACTGTCCTACTTACCTGTGTCACCTTCTTAAGAAACCAAGCACAGTTATGTCCTGTTATTTGAATTTGAAAACACCATGCACCATGTTTCATTTCTCGCCCTCCTGTTCTCATTTTCCACATCTCTCTGAGGTTCAGGTTTGATCTCTTCATTTTGCTTTATTACACAGGACAATAACGTGATGATTCTGGCCTCCACCTCCAGCTTTCCATTGACCTTCTTGGTCTCCTTAGGAAATCACTTCACTTCTTTGCCTCTCTGCTTCCAGTCTCATTCTTTACTTGCAAACAGATAAGATCTTTCACTCCATGTATGCCTGATGCATCTGAATAGGATGTTGGTGGAGAAAGTAAACCAGCTATTGTTTTAGTCACAATAAATTATTATAACACCTCTAATTCATGACCAGTGCCATTAATGTAAGAGAGAATACTGAGTAAGGTAATGCTCTATTTGTGTCCCTGTCCTAATGAGGAGGAACCTTTTAGGAAAATTAAAGGAAAAGAAAAAATGTAGACATACTGTTATTGCAGTGTGGAAAACTCATCCAGGAACTAGTTTCATTAGTTCTTTTCCCAGAGAAAGGAAAGAAAGTCACTGGTAATATACATGCCAGAGGAGGGCCATGAGGGTACTAAAGCACCTCCTGTATGAAGACAGGCTAAGAAAATCCAGGCTGTTCAGCTTGGAGAAAAGAAGGCTGTGTGGAGACCTCATAGCAGCCTTCTAGTATCTGAAGGAAGCCTACAAGGATGCCGGAGAAGGAGTCTTCATCAGGGACTATAGCAACCGGACAAGGGGTAATGGGTTTAATCTTAAGCAGAGGAAGTTCAGGTTAGATATAAGGAAGAAGCTCTTTAATGTGAGGGTGGTATGGCACTGGAACAGTTCACCCAAAGAAGTGGTAAATGCACCATCCCTGTCAGGGTTCAAGGCCAGGCTGGACAGAACTTTGGGTGACATGATCTAGTGTGAGGCATCCTTGCCCATGGCAGGGGGTAGGAACTAGATGATCTTAGTATCCTTTCCAACCCTAACTATTCTATGATTCTATGATCATGAAGAAATACAAACAACCCAGCAAAGCCTCTTTCTCTCTTTTCTTCCCCAAGGGTCAATAATTACTTCACAGGCCAAACACTGTCTTTATTGGAAAAAGTATGTGCACCTGTGACCTAGATGAATAGAAGTGGTATTACTTCAGCCCCAAATGAGATGCAGTTTTGGGCAGATGCAGTAATGCCAAGGCCATAATTGCAGCTGTGGGGGTAGAAGGGCCACTTCTTTTATTATTTAGCCAATTCATTAGCAATAAAGGCACAAGGCCACCAGTGAAAATCTCGTATGATCATCTCTATGGTGAATTCTTATAAGCATATAGTAGATTAGCCTGGTGGTTTTCAGAAATGCAAAACCATGCCACATGAATATGCCAGCTTCTGGCATGACTTCAATATTACTGCCTGCTGACAGAGGGGTGCTGCTGAGACAAGTGTGACTGGAGAGTGAGGGATAATGAAGATGACCTGTTTTAAGAGCTCCTTTCAGGAGCTGTACCAGTTTCATGGGAAGTTTGTTTCTCCCAGGACAAAAACTACTGCTGAGTTAGCTAATAAAAGGAGGAGTATTACATGATGATGGATGTGTGAAAATGACACACCAAAACAAAACAGCACACCCTGTTTCTCCCCCAGGGGAGAGAATGGAAGAACAAATCACAAGTGACAATGTCAGCCATGTTGCTTAATGCACTGCTCTGGGACTTTCAGATACCACAGTCATGCGGACAACATAAGAACCTGTTTGGGGTTGCATAGCATAGTAGTAAAATGGTGAAAACTTGAAGGTCACAGTCCAGATTTTTAGAAAATGGCCCAAAAATGCTCTATGTCATCTCTTCAGAATTATAATTTTTACCTGCATGCTGGTCTAAGAATATCTCAGAGGAGATATACTCCTCTGTGCTGTTTCTATAGAAGTTTTGTGGAAAATGAAGAGATTTATGAGGAATAATTCTTGAATCAATTCAACCACAAAGTTAGAAAAAAAAGTACAATTATTGCCAAAATCTTCCATCTGTTTTGGGATCTTAATAATTTGGAAGAATAAAGAATTCAAAAGACAAAATCAAAACAAAATTATTAATGGAATTGTTGAAGGAAAACTTCTGATCGACAAATCCATATTTTTTCATTAAAATTGAGAATGCTTTTTATATTTTTGCTCATATTCCTTACTTAATTTTATTTTGATCTCAAAAGTTTTCATTTTTGAGAACTTTATTTCTCATCTTATTTGGCTTCAGACTCTCCATTCCTATGTCTACATGAGGTAAAATATAAGGCCACCATAAATCTGGCAATGTGGGTTCTAAGGTTTTTAAGGTCTTTTCCACAGAAGACCAGTCCTCCACAGCATCTTTTGATCTGTTACAGCAGTGTGCTGCATTTAAAATTAACCTGATTATCTAAAAATTTTTTTGTATTGGGCTTTGGACAGTAGACCACAGTAAAAAAGGACTAATCAAAATCTTGTTTCAGGACTTTTAATAAGGAAAATATGTACACATATATGTACTGTACTTTCACAGTAACATGTAACATTTGAAGAAGTGTTTGCATAAACCAGACGATACACACAATCTCTGAGACAAAAACCTGAACATTTCTCAAATAGAAAAATCACAAAAGAAAACTCAGCCAAGGTTCAGTTCATATGAAAAGTCAATGGTGAACTGTTTTATAACAATTCCATGTTGTTCTTTCATCTTGTTCTTCTACCCATCAAACACAAACCATGGATGAGAAATAAGTGACAAGAATGCAAACTGCCAAATGAAGAAAAAATGCAGTAAATAACAGAATACACACATCCAGGTGCCTGTGTAGTTTAAGCTCTCTTGAATACCTCTTTTAAAGAGAAACAGTAAGCTAAAGTTCTTTTGGAATAACATATTACATGAATTGCTGGTACAAAAGACAGAAGTGAAGGGAAAGCTGGATATTTGCTTTAAAGCATTAACCACACTCCTTTCAGTACAAATAACCCAAAGGAATATATGTAAGGAACCAAGTTCAGCGATATAACTTACCTTGAAATTGTAAAGGCTACCTCTCAGACGATACATTATCTATTTAAAATACACTGATATTATCTACCACCCAGATGGTATTTATAAACCCTTTCTTCCCTTCTGTCATTTTATTTTGGACCCATGGCTTCTCCCAGTCTTCAGTCCTCCACTAAGGGAAAATAAAAAAAGAAAAACACACTTAGAAAGCTGAAAATGCCTATTCAACTACTTTCAGCAATTTACTGGAAGAATAAAGAGCCAGGCAATCTTTAAAGCATCTTAATTGTTCTCTGAGTGTAATAGAACCCTCAGGAGGCATAACCCCATGTTGGCTGTAAATCACACTTGTTTCCATGGACTGTGCTGTTCCTCCCTGCCTCTGGAACATACACGACATTAAAATAGATTATTAAATCACACACATGCTTATTTTTCAAATGGACGTTATAAGTTCCTGCCTTTACTTTTTCTTCTTTCTCTTCCCAAAGAAAGGTAGGAAGCCTATATGAAAATGGCAAACGAACAAATGGTTCCTTGAGAACAAAAAAGGGTGTGAGAAAACAGTAATTAATCTGTCATGGCTCTCACCATTTTTTTATAAGAAGCTCTAGTCAATCAATCTTTTTCCAATCTGTCTATCATTGCCCTTTTACCACCAGTATATCATCTATTCGCCCACAAACTCATCTACCAGTTGTCTCCATTCCTTTCTTGAATTAAAACTGCCAACCTGAAATGGTTCAAAATCTCCCTCTAAGTTATGCCAAACAGCTTCTCAGAAACCTTCAGCACACACCTATCCTCTAGGCTGAGAATCATTTCTCTCCTTATTTAACCTTGCCAGAGCTCAGCACCACACCCTTGGCACTGATACCACACAATAACCACCTTCTCAAGCCTCCAAAAGAAAAACACACAGTCATACTGTCCTCTCATACAAATAACCAACTCTTGGACATAGTTTTTTGTTTTGTTTTGTTTTTTCTTTTATAAGAGCCCCTACTGAATTAAGAAGAATTCATATGCTGTCAGCCCATAACAATCCCATTTGGTTTTGGCATCGAATAATCGGGAGCACATAGAATAGGAAGAAAGAATCAAGAATCTTAACCTTTGTTTCTATAGAAAGGAAAGAGAACTACCCTACCAAAGCTTGTGTCTCCTTCATCTTATATTTGTACATTTGTAGCTATAAGGTAAAGGGGATTTTCTTCCAGAAGATCAGATAGATTCTTCAAGGGCTGAATCAGTTCCAGATCTGAGAGTACCTACTGGTGGTACCACCCCCAAAATTATACTAGCAAGGTAATAACTGTGACTTAGTTTACTAAATCTACAGTAATCAGCTGTCCCTCTTCTACTCTGCCCACAATGCACATAAGTCTGTCTGTCTGCATCCATAGCCTAAATGGGATAGTGAGCCACCAACCAACTGTACCCAGAACAAGTAACCAATCTCAGTCAAAATAATTGTATATAAAACTGTATACAAATGGACTTATGGACAAACCTGGGAATAAATGCATTCTTCAGTGCATTACTGCCTGTAGAAACATCTTCTGGGAAGCTGAGTTTGGGTGATATGGTGAAATTCCTAGGCACAAATTACAACACATGAAATTATATTTAAACTTAAGCAGCAGCTTTTCTACCTTGAGGATGGTCTAACACAGGAAGAAGTTACTCAGAGGGGTGGTGTAGTCTCCACCCTTGGAGATATTCAACCCCACATGAACATGGTTCTAGGCAACCTGTTCTAGTTGACCCAGCTCTGAATGGTTTGGACAAGCTGGTCTCTAGGGGTTCTTACCAACCTCAACCACTCTGTTATTTTGATTCTGTGGGTGACCCCTTGCTTTGGTACTTTCTCAAGGGCAAATATACCAGCCGTGAGGACAGATCATACACTATGCACAGTTTCTGTCTCTCCCACTGTTACTCTGGTGGTAAAAGTGATCACTGTAAGACAAAGACAGAAGATTTGTTTCTGTAACAATCTTTGATGTTGAATGCTTAAAGGGCAGATGGCGGTTGAAGGAGGCAGAAAAATTTAAACATTCAAATGAACTGCAGAGCTGCAAGAGGACTGTTGGTTCCTGAGACTGAACAGCTCATGTCCAGTTTTGAGATGCACGCTATAGTATGCCCTGAAAGTAAGCTGTGATTCCCTGTTTGGTGTACAGCTGACGCACTGAGGCATTCCAGCATATTAAGCAGGGTAACTACTCCCAGATGCCTGACAACCTCCTGAGGTGCCTTGCTCTCTCACCAGCTCCAGAGGGAATCTAAGGTAAATGGATTCAATCCCTAAAATAGTTGCCTTACTGGAGTGCCTGAAGGCACTTTTGTAATGTGAACTGATAGGTGGCACAAATCCTCCTACAGCTGTCTTAGGGTGCTAAACTGCCACACCACATCAGTTCAGGGCTCACTTTAATTTTGTCATCTCATTTGAGGAAAACAGTATTCCCTCTCAGATTCAGAAACCAGGTGGGTTATACAGCATTAAAAAGTTTTTCTGCAAGGAAAGCAGAAGGGTGGGAGATGCAAAGTACTGAAGAAGAATAAAGCACCCACCTGGGTTTCCTTAGCAAAGATTAAATGCCAGAGATTCAGCCAACGCTAAGAACAACTACAGTGCATTATGCCTGCAGTTCCCTTGAAAGCTCAGTACAGTCTGTTACCACTTTAATATTACAATTAATTGAAGAAAATTGAGAAACTAACTCAGATTTGACCTCTGGGTATTCTGCTCAGTAAGTCCAGTGTAGCCCAAGGGCACGTAAACTACGGAAAATTAATTAACCCACACCATGTTGTCTTTAACAAATACCAGCTACAAAACAAACATCTTGCAGTTTCAAGGCAGTTTATTTTTGTCCAAAGAAGTGATGCATTTCACTTTCCAGGAAAACAATGCAGTTCTGTGACATGCAGTTACAGTACAGATGGAGGGCTGGTAGATTACATAATGGTCTGGTGTTGAAGAATTCAAACGTGAGCTGTCTTCCTAGATTGGGAGCGCCTTTCTTGCACCATTTCCAGGTTTGTTGTCACTCATAATATTTGACGGAATGCTTCATGAACCAATAATGCAGCTGCCCTGAAAATGTTCCACAGGAGCTGTCAACCATCCTATTAGCACACTTACTGACACTGGCCACAGATGAGTCTCTTTAAACACACCAGTCTTAAAGTAAAAATAGTTTTACTGAAATACTTGCCATTTTTCAATACTAAGATAATAAATAAATAATGGCATGTTTTCCTTTAAAATTTGAAAATGCAACTGTATCTGTCTGGACTCTCTTTGCAAACACTCATTATTTCATTCAGCATCTGACTTGTAACATGCACCTCCTACTGAATAAGGAATTGTCACATTCCATATTTTCAGTTACTAATGACCATTAAAGGCACTAACACACAAATTCCACATAAAATTTAAAATCAGGTGTATTTTTTTCCCCTTACATTTGGTCTTATTTATACCTTGTCAGTCATTCTCTAGAATATGGAGTACTGCAGTGTCCAAGAAACACTGTTCTGCTTCTAATCCAAATAAACATATGAAATTAATCACTTCAAGGAATGCATCTTACTGAGGACTTTTTGAAATTATCATGTTTCCCTACTGCAATCTACGTCCCTTTACTGGTGCTATATCAAGTATTATCTAAAAATAATATAATTTCGCTGTTTTTATTAGTAAACCACTGGGATCAGAACAGTATTATATCTTGAAGATGATGCAATTGTGACCAGTCTTAGAGGATGGGAACTCATAGGCCACACATGAAGTGATCTCCCTTTACTGAATGCATCAGTCTTACCCTAGCTATTTCTTACCCATGTACCGAAGGTGCAATTCTGTCCAGGAAAAGCTCTAATTAATCACGCTTGTGTTCTGCCAGCTGAAATACTTGGATAATCAGACTGAAGTTGGGTAGGAAATTATTTTTCAGTTCTGAATATTCTTATGGCACTAACAACTTATATCCAAAAAAAAAAAAAAAAAATTAACAATATGATGCCATTGCAAAGAGATTGTTTTTTGGGGCATCTACTCTGTGTAAGGCACAGAAGGTATCTTTGATTATGGTTAAGATTAGTGATGCTTCTCGACCTTTGAGTGTGTATCAAAGTATGTAGACTTCAGGAGTACACAGACAGACTGAAGGTATTCTTACCCATGAAGAAAGTTTGAAGGAAGCAAGTTCGCTTAGGTAAGAGGGAGCAGAGGGAGAACATAATGCATTCATTCTATTCCTAATTCAGTTTTAGTTCCTAGTTTAAAGCAGTCACAGGGCATTGTGTTTTATAGGGCATGTCCAACCTAAAGCAACTCACCCACCCTAACATCTGGAAAAAACAGCTGCCAGATTGTCCCTTTCCTGGGCTTCAGCAGCAGCAATGCTAGCAGAATCCTTATTACAATTTTGACTCCCTCTCAACCTACTTTAGCTATAGCTCCAGAACTAGAGATGGGAAAGAAGCAAGCAGCTCCTTTTGCAACAGCGGAGGCAGGATGTGAATATTAGGAGAAAACCCCCAAACCCAACAAACTTCAGTCTGATGGTATGTAATAACAGGTCACATACTCATGGCTTACAAACTTTCTTACTTAGTCTTTCAGAGTAAATCGCAATAGTGGATAGCATAGGCATAGCTGACTGTATGTCAGCTATGATCTTGGACAGGGCAATCTCTTGTGACTTACTACTAGTGCTTTAACTCTGGATGTCTGTGCTGATTTTACAATCCTGAGCCCAGATGAAAGCAGAAAATCACAATGATTTTTGTTAAAAAAATTTGGAAAAATTAATTCATTCCAAGTGCTTTGTTTTCAAAATTAAAATGTTCAATTAATCTTGATGTAAAATAATTCTATAATTTTTATTATTTTTCTAAGCACCCAATTTCTCTTTGAAAATATAGAACATGGTCAACTTCAAAATCTTTTTCTAAAATATTTTCAAGTCAAATTGTTTATCAAAAAAAATGCTTCTTTCCCAGAAACGACATTTGATTCAATCAAACATTATGGGATAAAGTACGTAATTAATAATTTAACAATTAGTACTAATCATTGCAGAATACAGAATTTCAGTGGATTCAGTGACAAGGCATAGGGCTTTTTCATTTAGGATTCATACAACCTACTCCTGTGTATAGCACACACATAGAGGGACTGAGTTTATGGATTACTGAGGCCTCAAAGAATCTGAAGTAGAACCTTTAACCTGACTAGAGGGTCTCATTCAGCCCTGGAAGAGCAAGGAGATAACGATGTTATCAGCATTAAGCATCCTACACACACCAAATGCTCCTCTGACTGTAACAGATATTCAATTGTATCCCTTAAATACCTTTTCTCCCACCGTTCCAAACTATTTTGCAAACTATGAATGTAATACCACTGAGACCGATCCCCATTTGTAGCTTTGGAGAGCTTATGAAATATTTCATAATGTTGTCTCCATCTTTAATAGAGCGGATGATCTTTGTAAAGCATTCTCTGTTTTGGGAGGGTTAAGAAATTATTTGGTCCTACTGGCACTTCAAGAAGCAGATATGTCCTATTCCCAACTCACTAAATATCACCTTGAGAATTCCAGATATTTACAGATGACCCACTACTGCTTTCTTCAGCCCCCAAGTCACTGCATCCTGAACAATGGTGAAAACTGAGACTCTTGTCACACCAGCCTTTTCCAATGCCTCATTATATTAAGCCAGGTCAGATGGGATCACTGGTCTTTGATCCACTGTATTTCTTTATTCTTGTTTGAAACAACCCAACCTTTCTCACATTCCCATAACTCATGACGATGAAAGCAGCAGCTGTCTGCTCCACTTCCTAACCAATAACTTCTGTTCTTTGTGGGAGGGAAAACGAGCTTTATAATGGTGCAGGATTTTCTGTTGGAAAACGAAGAACTAATAACTTTATATTGTGCCCTTTTCTCTTCTCTTACTCCAGAAATACCTACAGACCACATTTATTTTCCTTTTGCCTGTTCCTACCCCTCTTCTTTTCTGCGCAAGAACAAGGAGAACTTTACTACCTTTGTGATTATTAACAGCCCTGGGCTCATACTGATTAGTCCCAGTGACACAGGGTTAATGAGTTAAGTGTGCTTATTCAGTTAAGCCGCCTCTTTGTTTTAGCTTACATAATTTTTAACCTGTTCAATTAAAAATTACTTTTTGCACTATTCAGTAATAGACTAAATTGAATAAATCGAATCAAAAGAAAGACTAATGCTTTCTTAGTTCTTAAGTATGTGTGTACTTGATTAGTCCTTAGTAAAATAAACTGATGGAAAACTTAGTACAGGTATTCTGATCAGTTGATATACAATTTACATCATGAAATATGGGCAAACCAAAATCCTCATGGGTCGTAGCCTAATGCTTGGAAGTATTTGGCACTGTTATGAATTTTATTTTCCTTTCAGTGAAAGGTACTTAGTTACTTATTTTTTTCAAAATGCCCTCAGACTACACCTTTCTTACAGCAACCACTTCAGTGCATTAACTTGAATAGAGGATGAATAAGATATTTCACTCATAATACCAGAGCCCATTTTCTAAAACAGCTGCAGCATATAGCAATTCACTTTTCTCAAAGTTGTGGTTTGTAAAACAGTCCTGGATATCAGACTGTACCTCAGGAGACCAACTGATGGCTACATTTAAGGCATTGCTCGGTGAAGTGGAATAGTGGAACACAATAATCTTTTAATCTGTAAATAAAAAGTTGAAAGACATGACACTGGATCCCTGTCCATACTTCCCTGCAATAAGTATTTGGCATACTAAAAAGGTATTTGATTTTGAATGCTGATTATTATTGAAAAGCATCACATTTGAATTTCTCTTATTAAATGGAGGACTTTCATAATGGCATTACTAATTACATCTGTATACACACTGGCTGCCCTTAAAAAACCCTCTTAAGGTAAGATTCACCTCATTTAACATTAATAATTTAAAAATTGGGCACCTGGTCTGAGCCAATTATCTCAGCTGTCTCTGCATTCAGCAAAGGGAGACAGGCACCTCTAGAGCATGATTCATCCCACCAGTCTTAGAAGGGGACGAATCTCTTGTTGGTTTCTTCCACTTATATTATGATGCCATCAAACACAGTTAGATTAAAAGACTTCTTCCGTGAGTACAAATGAGAAGCTGGATGGAAAAAAAAAAAAGACAAACAAAAAAAGAAAATCAAACCACCAAAAATCCACTGAATAAATGAACATAGTCTTTCCAGTAATGACATATGAAGTGCTTTTACGAAAATTAATGCAATGTTATTCATTCATCTGGGTTTCCTCACACAGCAAGGGTATAGTCCTTAAAGATGATGACCCTCTATTTACATTCAGCAATATACAGAATGAAGAAAAAGTGAAGCTACTGCACTAAGAAACTTCCAGCAGGCAAACAAATCTCCCTGTGTAAGAATGATTTGAATCCATTCTCTTGGGGATGATTGATGCCAAGCTTCCTATTGAACTGCAGTGACTACACCTCTGAAAATGGCTAACACATTGTCGTTTCCTCTAACATTGCTAGGTAAATTTCCAACTGAAGTATACTCATTTTATTTAGAAACTTTAGGAAACCTTGCTCTTTGGTGACTTTCTGCTATTGGCAATGTCAGATAATGGGACATTTACCTGATTCACTCCCTGCACTGCACATAACTAGCCTTTCCTATGGACTGTGTTCTTAATCATGTGCCCTTAAATCAACCTGTAACTTGCCCTGGGGGGCATTCAGAAAAACAATATTTCATAGTATGTGTTTCAAGGGGCAAAAAGTAGCTTTTGTGTCCTATAAAACATAAAATGGAAATATAAGTTAAATTGTTTTAGAGTCCTGCACAGAATAAACTCAAATTAAAATAGACCTAGAGATCACTTATTTATTTGGCAGCTTAATCTGGCTTGGGATCCAGAACTGATTGCTGAACTAGCTCCTAGAAATGTGATCTTAAAACTTCATCTTATTCACAGAGACCTTGGCAGCACAAACAGGCAGTACATCACTCCAGCTCTCTCTCTGCTGCATTGGCCTCTGGTTCTGAATTACAGCATCTATCACATTCTGGCTTTTGCTTGCCAAGATTTTAAAGGTGTGCTCTTGCTCACTGTACCTTATGAATGGCTTTCCTTTCCATCATTGGTCCTGCTTTTGAAGTTTACTGATATCGACTTATAAAATATTCTCTCTCTGCATGCCTACCCCCTGACTACTGTGTAACTGAGACATACATGCATATTGCAGGTGTCAAATCCCAGTTTGAAAGTGCTTTGTCTTGCTCACACAGACTGTGGAAACTTCTGCCCATAAATATCTGAACTTCATATGCTTTTAAAACTAGACACAACATACATCCTTTGGTTAAGATCTATTTATAATTAATAATGTGGCATGGAGTGGCAGATTCTTCACTGAAAAGACTATAACAAACTGTGTATAGGTATACATATATATCTGGAGGTGTTCTATTACTCTTTTCAGCTTTAATACCATCATATATCATCTTTTTTTTTAAATTATGCTTCACTCTGAATTTTTATTTTATAATAAAAAGATTAATTTTGCATGTTAACAAGAACTGGCCTCAAACTCACATTCTCACTCTTTAGAAGCCTGATCATGAAGGGAACCCTGTAGCTTCCACTACCCTGTCCCTGATAGACAGGGGAAGAGAAAGAATGGAGGAAATAACTTTGGACCTTTCGGTGAGACTGACAAATGAGCATGTCTACTATCATTGTCCTTTTTCAGAAGCCCACAGAAAGGCGTATGTGGGAAAATAGCAGATCTGAGATCTTTAACAGATGACCCTTCTCCAGAGGGATGACAAACAAGAGAGTCTGGATCAGTGAAATACCTCATGAAGAAAACACCCACAAAGTGAGTGGAATTGCAGGCACCTGACTCTTCAGCTAAAAAAGATGTATGACTTCAATCAGTCATTCATTATATGCAAAATTATTAGATCTTTAAATTATAGTAGTTAGTGAGAAGGGATGTATATGCTGGGACTTTATTCCTTACTTTATTTCCACATTTGAAATCACAAAGCCTTTGAAATAAAGGGCTAAATTCAGTCTTTGGAGAATGGAAAGTGAGATAGGGAAAAATATGCCAGCTTATATACACCCAGTTAAACCACCTTTATACACACAAATTAATTGCAGAGAACTACGGGAAATTCTACTTCAACAACGGAAAAATAGGCTTCATTTTTATTTTGCAAAAAAAAAAATCACTGAATTGCAGTGGCTTCTAAAGATGAAAGATGTCACAGAAGTTCTGCTTTCTCCTGCAGCTCTTTGTTATATTCTTGTGGAAGGGAGAAACTTTTGGCATCATTATTGTTATTATAAGTGTCATTACTGCCACTTTTCCTTTTTGACAGGACATTATGATATATTGCCTCACTTTATCGCAGTTTATGTTATTACATAAATGCTACAAATGACAAAGTTTGGAGAGCACAAGTATTCCTAGAAAGTGCCAAGCAAACTGTAAATCATGTTAAGATAATCTGGGGACTTGAAAAGAATTGAGAGTTGAATAGCTTTGTGTGGCTCAAATATATAATGGTACTTTTTAGATCATTCAGCTGCCAGCTGCAACATCAAGCATTGGAAACAACATCTAAGGCTATGTATAAAATAGACCTCACACCTAATTTTCTCCTTTATTACCATGTACTTTTTTATTATTGTTTGTTTATACTTTTCCAATGGCAAAAGGTTGCAGGCAAAGATCAAGACTACATTTCAGTTAAAAAAAAAGAAAAAACAAAAAGATTCCCTCCTCAATCCAAATATAAAGTGAAAGACAACAGGTAGATAAAATGTGAGAGGAGAAGATATAAGGTGACAGTGATTATTATTGCAGTAAACAGCAGTCACCAATTACCTAGTCATTGTTTAACCACCTTTGTAAAATATAATACAACTGGAAGGCTGGTAATCATTTTCTTTAGATCTGTCTTAGTTTCTGTAAACTAGCAGCATCCTTTACAGCTACTTGGAAAATGTTTTTCCCCAATGGAGAAACATACAAAAATTCATATTTTGTCTACAGGAAAAAAACCCCACAAAAATAATTCACATATTTCAACATGGAAGGGCCAAGCAGATCACCTAGGCTGACCTGCCATACATCTCGGACAATTTATTTTCTTTCAGTTATCTCTGCATTAATACCATTAAAGCAAAGAGTCATCCTGCTTTGATCCACAGAGATAGGTACATGAAGTATCCTTCATTTTGCTTCACTAGTTTATTGTACTGGCTAACCATCCTGACTGCTATATACTTAGTTATCTTCCAGTTTCTGAAACTTTCTAGTTTAAGTTTACCTTGTCTCACTTGCTAGTCATTAGTCATTGCTATGACCTAATTTGCTAGATTTAAATGTTTGTTGGAATCATTTTCAAGGAAGGTAATTCTGGGCAGTTCTAAATTGACTTTTGGATAAATAGGTTCTCAGCTAAGAACACTTTTCCTAGCTTCAGAATATATTTTATTTTTCATATCTCCTCAGCTTTCAGACACCTTTTCCCTGTGACAGCAACACAAGAGCATAATGCAATACTCCAGCATCCTTTTCACCAATGTGTTACGCAGATACATAACCACCACCTTGCACCATGCTCTCTGTCTTTAGCTTGTTGCTTATTTACCAAGGAATGCCTTAGCCTTTTTTGCCATGGCATTGTATATGTAATTTAACTTTCTTCTCCACTCTGATTCCTAAGTCTCTTTGTGAGAAACTAGGCTCAGGATAAACTGATCATTTTTCAGCATGATGTTCCTTGTTCTAGATTATAACACGCTTTGCTACGTTAAAATACATATTGCTCAAATGAGCACATCTTGCTCTGTCCTCTTCTGGTCATTAAGCCAAAATCTGCTACTTTTCTCAGTAGTAATTGTTTTTCTTTATTTTCAGGTCATTGACAAAAAATATGAAAAACTTTAGGCCTATAAACATCACCTTGAATTCATATTAAAAATCATCTGATGCTTCACATTAACACCTACCCTGTCAGACCTGTCAATATGCTGTTCTTAGTATGCTCAGTATATACTCAATTTGCACTGTATTATGAAAAGTTTTAAATTGCATCTCCTGGTATTATGGTGTTTATCAGGTGTCAAGATATGCTATGTCAATCACACTATTACATTTTCAGTCTGATTTCTAATTTCACAAAGAGGGTATCCAAGTCATATTAGGCAAGTGTTGTAGACAATTTCTCTTGGGTTTACTTACTCAAACATTAAGAAAGCATACAGACAAGGATTGAAATAAGGTCTCCATCATGATACACACACAGCATATCCCTTTGACAGTGTGAACTTAAAATGAACACAACATAGCTAGTTTCTGTAGATAACAGTATTTATATATTTGAAGCTCAAAGGCACAAAAAGCAAAGGGATAATGATTATGTGGCTAAACACACTACAGTTGGTTGGGGAAGATGTCAGGAACTTCCTAGTAAGAGGGGAAAAGCTGAAAACCTCAGAAACTCATTTTCTCAGATTTTCTATAAATACAAATGCTCTGTACTGTATTTAAACATTTCATATTAGTAGCCACAATTCCTCAACTTCTGCATTTATTTATCAGAAGAAGGTAGGTACTGGGAAAGCAAAGAGGTTGAATATAACTGTTTCTGCTGGGTTTTTGTACTCTGTACTGAGGTCCTGCCATGAACAGATTCCAGCAGGGAACTAACATTACAGTATCAAGACTTAGGACCTGATTCAAGTTATAGTCCAGTTACTACAGAACGAAATAAGTTGCACTTCACACTTCTGCAATCTCCTCTCATCTGTAGAGATCACAATCCTTTTCTCTTTCATCCCTTTTTGGGGATGAGAGGAGAAATAATGGAGCTTTTCCAGGCCCTCTATCTGTATGTAGCTCCAGCATATAGCTTTTGCTTTCCTTGTTTTCCTCTGAACCAGGAGGAAAAGTCTTTCCATTGAAATGCTAATAGAGGAATAAACTGTATAAAAAGACTGCATTCCCTTTGGGCCTACATGTAATTTACACATAAAATGAAATAGCACATGGCCTTGTTTCATAGCATAGTTGTTTAATTATCTTTCTTAAACAGCTTTTTTCAATTAATTTCCAATATTTAAAACAGGAATAAATATGTTGATTTATCTGTGTACCTGATAATTAAGTATAGTTTGGGGAATAATTACATTATCTAATAGCAGAAATTTGTCCAGCTCTAATAACTGGCATTTTTCAACAGTTTTGCTTGCTTTCTTGTTCTTCAACTGGTCTAATTCAAAATAAGTTTACATTTGGCATGCATCAACCAGTCCTCCCTAATCATGCCAGACACTGATCAGCTGCCCAAAATGGTTCTGCCTTCCCTGACAATGAGTCAGGCTAGCTTGAATCTCTCCATGAGGGCCATTTGTACATTTCTGGTATAAACCAGGAAAAGTATAACCAATAGAGCTAAGAAAGTATTACGTTTTTCAAGAGATCTCATTGCCTTTGAGAAACCTCAGTCCAACACACAGTGCTGAATTCTGATGATCCTTTCCAAGAGTGTAGAAATATCACTGTTCATTTTTAGTTGGAACAGATGTGGAAGCGATACTCTAGAGCTAATACCATGACAGCATCTTGAGGGAGCAGAAAAAAAAAAAAAATTAATGTAGTCAAAGAAGGACCAAGAAAGATAGGATCAGTGCCTGAAAATACACACTGCTGGGGTTAGTACCAAAGAGGAAAAACTCTAAGCCAATATGGTCCAGATAGCAACTTCTCAAAAATCATCCTGCTGATTTTTTCCACTGAAGAGGTAACGAACAGCTGTTTGAGCAGTAAGTCCTGCCTGAATAGCCATTTCCCTCCTTCTCATATGACTGGCCAAGAAGTGGCCATTACAGCTTATTTCAGTGCTATGAAGGGGCTGAGGAGGTAGCCTCCTGCAGGTAAGGTACCTGGCCCTGCATGGTCTCAAGCTACTCCCACCGTTTCATCAGCTCACCACAAATGAGTTAAAAGATCCACAGTACTCACATGTGACAGCTGCAGCAATCTGATTTGAACTGAAGTGGTACAGGAAATAAGATAAACAAAACAAGATGCTTGTTTCAGGATAAACAAATTAAATTACTTCATTAAGATGGCTGATCATAGCTAATATTGGCCACTGTAACAGAGGCCAGAAGAAGAAACATTGGTTCATCAAAAACTCTGAGTCTTCATCTAAATCACAGTGTGGAGCAGACAATAGTGAAATAGACTCTGCGCTGTTGTGGGCTCCTCCACCACAGGAAGAGCTAGAACTTTCTGATATGGACCAGGTACATAATATCAGAGAATTATTCTATCCCCTAAGTGTAATTGCTTCTGTACAGCGCAACTGCAGAACAAGTATGCTGGAGTGGCAGAACCATTTTGTCATTTAACAGATTTAGTGAACAGCACAGAAAAAGTTTCACCTAACTTTGTTTAAGGAAAAAAATTTATACCTATCTGAAGCTGTGATGCTCTGTTTCTACAGCTGCGATAGACGCAGTAAGATGGAAAGCAGTCATGTCATGCATTTCACCAATCTCAGGGATAAGCAAGGGCTGATTTGTGCAATCATAATGGTAGGGGAAGAGATAATGAAAAAGCATTAATGAAAATTCTCAGTAGGTTTTTCCAATGCCATTACTATTAGTCGTCAGTTATAGTCTCTGTTGCTGACTCATGCTAGGAATGCAAGAGGGACACTGGGGTTTCAGGTCAAGTACTTGTCAGCTGCCTGACAAGGTAAAGATGAGGTTTTCTTCAAACTGTCAAACATCTTAAGGCAAAGCTTGGTTTCTCAGCTAATGCTCTCCATTCCCCAATAATACAACATTTCTCTCAGCATAGAGCACCGGTAGAAGAAATAGTAGCAAGAAAAAAAATATTAGAAACAACCTTACCAGCCTCATTTAAACCTTCCTTTGCAATTTCTTCTACTTATTTTTCTGCTTCTGGTTTATATCACCTCACCTTGTAGGTAATCAGGCTGGTGCTGACAATTAAGCTTGCTAACGCCCTCCCTTCAGAAGGCTTGCTCTCCAGTTACATGAAGAAGATAACATGACTATTTCCTGAGTTTAGTCCCAACAGCATCAGCAGGGACACCTGGCAGTAAAGAGTAGATAGAGCTTTTAACTCTTGTACTGCCAAGGCACATTAGCACACTGGACAATAAAGCAACTTTATTTGTAATTAAAACAGGAAAGTATTTAAAATATCTTTCTTGTTTTTTTGTTTTGTTTTGTTTGTTTCAAAGGAATTAAAGATCCAGCTAAGTACATTAAAGGAATCGCAAAAGTGTCTGTTCGAAGTTTATTCATAAATTGCATGGCAATCAGTTGATGCTAAATACCTAATCAGCTTAGGCATTTAACTAAAAATTTAGGTACCTACATATGTGGAAAATTTAGCTTGGAATGCCTTCTGTGAAATCAAACACTAATTATCATTCTGCTTCTGGACCTGAAAGACCAGCTATATCTATTTCCTAAAAAACAGGCATTCTTCTTTATTATATGTAAGGTAGTTCCATCAACAGCAGAAGTTTTTATTGCACCCAGAAAATATCCAAATCTCCCATCATTTTTCTGTCCCAAGAGCCATCACTTGTTATTCTGTTTCAAATTATGCTGTTTCCCTTTTTTGATTCTGGAATGGAAGCTTTGCACGATTAAAGTTGCAGTACAAACTGCAATACTACCTTGATATGTCATACGTGCAATACCATCACAAACCACTTGCAGTTTTTGCTTTGCATAGTCACTGACTAAGGTCTTAATTCTGACTGCAGCTATTATCCATGCAGTCAACAACTGATCTGCCCTCATGAGCTTGCACTGTGTTCTCTCTGTGCTGATTGCTCTGTTAATTTGATATATGCATTCTGGCTTGTTTCAGTATAGTATCATAAAGTATATGATGATGACCTGAGGCAGCAGTTACGAGATATAGCGAAGCTTTATGATTTTGGAGCTGTGAGTGGAGACCACGATTCTCAGAGAAGTTTTCATATCCAGTAGGTAGTGATTTTCAGCTGGGGCAAATAATATGCCCAGACTGGGGCAATGACACCAAAACTACTTTAGAGGCCAGACTGTACATGGCTTGATTTTCAGGTGATAACCTGTGCATTTCTATTTGGGCATATTAATAGTCAATGGAAAGACATCCATGGTTGCTGATGGCATAAATGTGAATCTATAGACTGACTGGTCATGAAGAGACTGGAGTTTTATTATAGCATTGCAGTCTATAGTTTGTCAGTGAAATGGCTAGATGTCAAATAATACCTGTCAAACAGAGAAATTCTTAACTTCATTCTTGTGCTAGTGTCTGTACTAACAAGTTAACAAGACTACTCCACCTGCTGAAAGTCAAGCCTCTAAATATATATAACCTTATTAAAAATAAAAGGAATTCTGAAAACCAAACACCTATAAAAATCTGTATTTTTCATATCAGTTAAAGCTTAGCAATGTTGGTTTTTTTTTTTTTTGTTCCTTACCACACTTCCCTCATGCTATTTATCTTAGGGCCATTCATTATGGAAGTGATTACAGAAGCTATCAATAACAGTTAGAAACATCAGTTGTTTTCCATACTGCTGCAGACTTTATGGTTCACTTTCATAAAGACATAATTGAAGAGCACTGCTGAGGAAGCTAAAGTAGACACTCCTTAGCGTGGTCTGATGAGTTGAAGCTTCAGTTATTCTTTTGTGGAATATTAACAATAGCAACAGTACCATTTTCAACAAATTAAAATTTAAGAACAGCTACTCTACTGTCTCCCAGTGGGTTAGCTCCTAGTTATGCTTCATTGAAAATGATGTTATAGTCTTGACTTTTGTTAAATGTAAAATAGTATGGACTGTTTTGATTCTTGCAGCTATGCAGTGTTAAATGTTAAATGAAGTTGGCATCATTAGCTTCCAGAAAAATTAAGTTTCCTCCAAAGCTGACTCATACTACCTATCATAACACAATTTCCATAATGTAGCTTTATTCTTTAGGAATTAAAACACTGCCAAGAGGTTCCACTGGACATTGTTTTTGTGAGTGTTTTAACTTTGATAACACGTAGTTAGCATAGTATAGAGAAAAATAGGCTTATACCCCCTGTCATCAGACAAGAATGCATGACCTTTCTCTTTTTCAGACAGCCATTCCTACCCAATTCCCCTGCAGAGTGGCAGATCAGTGCCGAGAGGACAGCACAGAAAAGAAGTCGATGCAGAGATGATGAAGTTGCAGAAGAATGTGACAAAATGCAGAGAATACCAAGGGTATGATAGAAATTTAAAGCAAGGGAAAGAACCTTGAAATAGGGAGATGTGGAAAGAGTATTTCATGGAGCTGGTCAAAGATGTCACACTCAAATATCTTCTTCCTGAGACAATGATCTTTTGACAGAACAACAATTTTCATGAGAAGATTTGTCACTTGGGGGAACATTTTAGACTGCTGACATATTTCAACAAAACAAACTACAGAGATTTTGGTAGCTGAAAATTTGAACTCTTTTTTTCTGCAAGACATTTTTAAGGAGATAACGCAATTCTTAGAGGGACCTTTTTATGGGAATAAAAGATTATTCTCTCAAAAATAATTTATTTGGTGTTAGGATAAAAACAAAATGGGAAGGGTGCTAAAAAGATGAACAGTAAGACAGAGGACAGAGGTGGAAAGGAAAATATGAAAAAGAAAAGTGAGATGAAATATGTATAGGGGAATTTTCATGGACGGGAAAGTGATCAATGAAAAAACAGAGTCTAAAGGTAGATATATTGTGAACAAACAATTAGAAGCAAGAAAAGCAAACAAATGAAAAAAGATTGTGCAAAAAACCATGAGCAAAAAGTCATCTTTCTCGTGCCTCCAGGTGAACCGTTTTGGTTTTGATATTTGAAGTCTGCCAAGAAATTCAGAATTTCAGCTAATCCTGCTCATTGTTTACTTCCATTTATGCTTTTTGTAATGGAGCCATCTTTGAAATCAATAGGAAGAGTTAATGGCTGCATATAAAATGGCAAGAAGAAAGCAGGTGTTCAGTAGAGTTGAGGCACAGTTGGGATGCAGTGTATGTCCACCCTGCCGGGGGATGTGAGGTTAACCATGGCCTTCAAAATTTTAGCCTGTACATGGAAGCAAGACAAGGCATAGGAAGACAGTTGCAGAGCAGTTACAAGCCAAGGGGAAATCCTGAAGCTGAGGATTTTTCTTGCTTTACTCAAAAGTTGTAACCACATGCCCAAACTTCCTCAACTTCACCATGCTTTGCCCTACAATTTTTTTATGGTGCTGCCACCCTTCTGTGCCTTTCCTCTTTGTTTTCACTGTGAACCCCACTGCTATCACACATGTAACTTGTGCCCCTTTCAGCTGTCTTTTGTCTGTATCGGCTATCCTCTGCTACCCCAGTTCTGATCATACCTTTGTTCTTTTCCACAGTGCTCAGAAACTCCTCAAAGCCAGAGTTCAAAAGAAAGCCCAGAGAAGAAAGGCTACCTAGGGCTATGCGTTTTCAGGTTTAAGCCCGCTTTTTAGTTCCTATCAGGATTCATTTTATCATGTCAATGTGTTACAGCTATGCAATCCTTTCTATAGTCTCCTGAATAAACCAACCCAGAGTAGTTTAAAAGTGTAAGCCTACACCATGTGTTTGTAGGGAGTCCTGTAAGAGATTTCCTTGTGCTCCAAAAAAGAGGAAATTATGATGTTAACAGCTACATCTAAACAACTACAATGAAAGAGGAAGCTAAGCACTTTTCCTAGCTGGAAACTTTTGCTGTACACAGCAGCAAAACACAGACTATAACACAAGGGAGGAGCCACTGTAATTGCCTTTTGCTGTGATCTCCAGATTTTTGATTGAAAGGATCATGTCTCGGGGTTTATGCTCGTTCTTTTCTCATAAGCTCTCAGTACTTAGAAGTCTTTTCTTCCACTCTTAATTTGCCTGGAGCAAGGCTTTTATCTAGACTTTTAGCCAAGAGGCACCTGCTGAAATATTCATTGGCAGAAATTGTGCCATGGGTGTTTTTCCCCATTTGTCCAGTTCTATGTCATTAAAATAAGGTTGAGTGCAATGAAAATAAGATTTGACACAGAAGAATGACATTCTCTCAAAAACTTTATATAATAGGCAATTAACCCTTTTCAGTGCAAGAATTTAAATACTAAAGACTACTGAATAGTATCCTTTCTCAATGGTCCTTCTGCACCACATCAAAATAGAATTGAATATTATAGCTTCACTTTGTGGGAAAATTAAATTCTAGTCTGTAATTTTTTATAATGATGATTTAAAGATTTTTTATATTTGATTTTTATACTGATTTCTACTTAAACCTGATGATCATTTGAGAAAATGCAAAAATCTTATGCCTTTAAAAACTTACAGTGTGTACCTACAGTCAGTTCTCTATCCCTCTCCCAGTCTTTCTCTCTTTCTGCCCGTCCCTCTCTTCCTCTCTCTCCTTTTTTTTCCTTCATTCCTTCCTGCCTGCCTCCACTTTTTTTTTTTAAGAAGGTTCAAAGTAAGTAGCCAAAGTAATGACCATTTAAAGGCTGTATATATTTATTATAGGACAAAAGGAGAGAGTAAAACTGATTTGTGTTACACCATGTTGAAATCTGGGCTTTCTCCATAGTTTCAAATGGAATTGCACTGGGTTGGCACTGGTGCAACTGAAAACTGAACATGTTTTCCAGCTTACTCATTACACTACAGTGATAACCTGCAATCCAAAGTGTGATTTGGCTTATGAAACTCCCCTCACCCACAGGTAATGGAAGCCATTTGACCCCAAAATTATATCTGAGAAGATTCTGATATTTTTCAGTGTCAGGTCAGAATACAACAATACTCCTCCTAACTATTATATCTAAGAAGATTCTGATATTTTATATTTATTATACCTAAGAAGATTCTTGTATTTTTGCAGTGTCAGGTCAGAATTACATCCAGTATGGGTGCTCCTGTTGTAAGTTTCTTGGTGGAAGTACAATGCACAAGCCTAGCAAACAAAATCTTAGTAAAACCTCTTCTAAGATCTGCAGCAGGAATTTTGGTGGTCTAATTATTACCACATAAAATAAAAGGAGTTTCACAGGGAGTGTGAAGGCAGAATATCTCGCTTGAAAACCACTCAATGAAAGAAATTTTTTTTGTTAGAAATGTTTACTTGCGTAGTTTGCAGTTTACGAAAGCTTTCAGAGTTATATTGATCCTTAATCAAGCAACCATTCTAATATATGCATTAAAAATTTCTAAGTCTATGATTTAAATGTTTTAAAGAAATGAGTTTAACTATTTTAAAGTTAGACAATGAGATACTTATTAGTATTTGGCTGATGGGAAGGACTCCAGACCCATAGATACCCCCAGACCTGTGATCTTTCCTAGATAATATCTGGAAGGTTATGTACATACATAGAAGAATAGAAGTTTCAGAATGCCTCAAGGCCTCTAAAGTCAAGGTTATGCTAGCTCAGCTAGAACTTTTCAGATCATAATTGCAGTTCTCCAATGCTGAGTCCAATGTCAGTCCCTTATGTTCATTTTTGAGTCTGACCACAAGATTTTTCACAATAGAGATGAAGATCTGAATCAGGAGCTTTGAGGTCTACACATAGGAGCATGGGACTCATGGGAGTTCTGCAGACTGGGCTGTGCACTGTTGGACACTGATGTTGTCCATGCTCTTTTCCACTTCATACCAAACAGAAAGAAGTACAGGGAAAGATCCAAAAGCCAGGGCCCAAACACTTTGATTCTTTCTAAACCCCTAGGAATGATAAATTTGGTATGCAGCCTCTAGTCATTTGGACTGCCAATTACAGACAAAAAAAAAACCCCAATAACCAGTTGCTTCAGATTTTTTCTAACAGGCACGAGAAAAGAACTTGGCACTCTTAAGAGTAATGTGCTGGATTTGCCTCTTTTTGAAAATGTGAGGCTATGGTTCCATCTGCCTGCTGTAAAAATTCAGTGAAAAGGCTCTGTCAGCAGGACCTTGCATCCTATCACAGTGCTGTACATATATCACCAATTTCTGCTCTCAGGAACCTTAGTGTGAATCTGGACATACTTTATCGGAAGTCAATGGATGTGATTCCAGATTTACAGCAACATCAGTGGCAGCAGAATTTGGACTTTGGCTGCTTTTTTAAGACTTTTCCAGTGCCTAGTGGCATATGGGCTATTTCAAAAGAAAAAAAGTCATAATGTTGTCATGATAGAAGCACAAGTGCAGCCAAGGGTGTTATAGCATAGTTCTTGATTACATCAAGAATTGCTTAAGACAAGACTGACTGCTTCATTGACTTAACGCAGCTGTGAGATCTGAGAGATTCTGATGGAAACAGCACTGGTGCTCTCTATGACCTCCTTTAAAACCAGCCTCCTGCATTAATAAAGGTAAATATAAAAAGGAAGCAAGGAATGGGTTATGAGAAACTGCAGTAAGTGAAAAGCAGAATTTGAATGGGTAAATGTAAAAATATTTTTCTAAAGCAAAGCAAATAACCTGATAACTGTTTAACATCACTGAAGAGCAGTTAGAAAATTATAATCTAATAAAAAGTCATTGACACCATTGGTTAATGAACTTTCTCCACTACTCAGCTGTACTCTGTCCAACCTGACATGTTAGTAGTAGAATAAGCTTCATTTAACCCTCAGACTGGAAGGATTAGGAGTTAAATACAGCAATTCTGTTTATGATAAATAAAAAGAGATCGAGAGTAGTAATAAACTACTTTACATCCCAAGAGTATGAAAACATTTAAAGTTTATGGATCTGGCACAGGAAAGAATGATCATGATTACAGCTGGATTGCATTTTAGTATTTAAATTGTGATCTTTGATTGGACAGTCTGTTTTTCTGATTGGAAGAGCAAATGCTTTCCAACTTTCTTGTGCTATGCACTTATTAACCAATTCAGCAGTGACTTTTCCAAGTATGTTCCTAATACTAGCATGAATTTGCTGGTATTGGTTCAGTTCTCCTAACAGTGCATGTGGATATGCAGATATGAGATATGCAGACTTTCAGAATGAATTAATATAAAACTCCAAGTGAATATTTGTGGAGCTGTTCTGCAATAACTTCCAGGAATGGCTCATATTGAAGATACAGATTCTGTTTGGACAGCTGCAGGAATTCCATGTGTTGTAGCGGTATGTTTGTGAGAAAAGGGAGATCTTTTCCTGTTCCTACACCTCAGCCTCTAAAATCACCTCTTGGGAACACAAGCTGTGTACGTATGCAGGTACATACCATACAGCCTCTCTGACATTTTAAGCCCCTTCTTTTCATCCTGGAATGAAAAATTCACCTGAAAAAAGCTACTTATTAATGATTTCTAATAACTGCCAGCCTGTCACTAATGGGGTCCTGCAGGATCAATACTGGGTGCACCACAGCTTAATATCTTCATAAATTATTTGGAAGATGGAATCAAGTATACCCTGACCAAGTTTACCAAACTGAGTGTGGAAGTGGAAAATTTGGAAGGTGAAGACACCCTGCCGGAAGACATGGTCCAAGAAGAACCTTATGAAGTTCAACAAGGACAGTGTAAGGTCATGCACCTGAGTAACTACAATCTAATTGTGCAGCACAGGCTGGGATCTACTCGGCTAGTGAGCAGTTCTGTGGAAAGGGACCTGGGGGTTCTGGTTGCCAAAAAGCTCAGTATGAGTGAACAGTGTGCAAAGAAAGACAACAGGATGCTGGGTTGCGTCTATCAGGGCATCATCAGAAGAGATACAGAAGTCATCATAATACTCAGTGCTTGACAGGTCACACCTGAATTACTTTGCTCAGTTTTGGTTCCTGCTATACAAAAAATATGTGGACAGGAGGAAGAAAGGGTCCAGAGAAGGGCCACAAAGATTACCAAAGGACTAGGAAGCCTATCCGATAAGTAAAGGCTAGGAGAGCTGGATTTGTTCAGCCTTGAGAGAAGAAGGATCAGGAGAGACCTTATCAGCATCTCCCAGTATTTAAAGGATGGCTACAAAGAAGATGGAAACTCCTTTTTTACAAGGAGTCACATGGAAAAGATGAGGGGTAGTGGGCACAAGTTACTGCTGGGGAGATTCTGGTTGGAGAGTAAAAGAAATTTTTTTGCAGTGAGAACAATCATCCATTTTAATAATCTCCCCAGGGAAGTGGTGGAATCCCCAGCACTGGATGCTTTCAAGATTCAGCTGGACAGGGTGCTGGGACATCTAGTCTAGGCCATGCTCTGCCAAGAAAGGTTGGACCAGATGATTCTTGAGGTACTTTCCAACCTGGTATTCTATGATTCTATGATTCTATGAAACATTATACACTATTTCCTTTACATAAACTCACTGAGACAAAAAACAAAACAAAACAAAGCCAAAACCAAAACCCTCCTAAATCAAACCAGGATAGGAAGAATATTAGTGTCTAACCTTGAGGATTCATCAGAAACTGGGCATAAAAGAAAACAATAGCACTCCTGAAACTCTCTGGGATCACAGAGTCTTTAGGTGATTACTTGGCATGCTTGGACTCTTCAAGAACCTGCATTTTAAAAGTTTCACTCTGGAGACAGTGAGGATAACAGCTGACCTTTGTACTGAAAAAGTTATCTGTGGAAAACCTGGGCTCATTTCTGTCTTGCCTGGCAGCTCCTGGAAATGCAAGGCCTTCACTTTCATAGAGTTAAATCAGACTAAAAAGGTATTCAACATCAAGATCAGGTTTATGGAAAAAGAGATCTTATGGAGTTACTCTCCACTGACCATTCTTTTCTTCAGGGATGGAAGAATCTGCACAAATGTTTTTGTGGCATAGAAGTGGTCGCAGAAAAGTGCAAATATTCCCCTAATTCCTTTTGCTGAAAATCTCTGTAGAACTTGCTCTATTCATTTGAATTCATAGATAGCACGTCTTTAAAGTAGCAAAGATTTATCCAACTATTTTGTGTTTAAATACGGAGTTCAAAACCTTAATCACAATTTAATTTGACTAAATACTTACATACTTAATGGTCAATCATCCAGATCTTTTACAAGGTCCCTTGGCTTTGGAATTACTAATCTCAAATGGTACTATATATGATCCTTGTCTGACATGACATATATTGAAATAGACTGTGGAATGATCACTTAGAGATGAGAACTTTCCTACAGTTTTAGTGAACCAAAGCTAAGAGGCAAATTATTCAATTATAGCAAATTTACAGTAGCTTAATATTTGATAGAAGTGCTTCTTCTATCATCAGAGCATCACACTGAAAACCCTTGAGCAGCAAAATAGCTCCAGAAATGCTGAGGATGTTTTAGCCACATATTAAGAAAATTCATCTATCTTGATTTTTTTTTTTAACCCTTTGGCTCTTTGTACAGTAATAACTGCTGAGACATTTTTGGTTTGTGCATTGATGGTCCAATTTACCTTGGATAGCAGTGCACTGAAGGGAGTGAGAGAGCAGCAATAGTGTGGGTACGTTATGATAGGAGTTGTGGCTCCAAAATTAATACAAAGACAGTAATTGCTCTGGGAGGCATCAGTAGAAACATCTAATGCAAAGAAGTCTATTCCCTCTCAGTATAATACATTGAGAAATCTGCAGAGGAGAAAGAGTGTCAGTCCAAATTACCCCTAAACTACACCTCAGGTCACTAATTTTTTCCAGTCTGTTATATGTCTCCCCCTATAGGTCTGTCCAAATGAAGAGTGTGGAGCCAAACAAAAGAAATAGTTTTGTAGACAGGCAGTACAGGTTCATAAATTTGAGAATGCTGAAGCCTACAGCAAGATTTCAAAGTTCCCTATTTTAAAAATCAATAGTTTTTCAGCCCTCTTCTAAAGCCATATATTAAGCTTATATACACCTGTTGCATTAATTTGATTTAATGTTTTTATAAATACAACAGTAACACATTGCAGTGTGTTTCAGCCCACCAATTTGTTCTGTATTCAGCAATCCAGATGTTCACTTTTAAAAATGGAGGGTGTCATTTTGTACAGTCTCAGTGGTGATGCAGTTATAACACATATATCCCTGAAAATCCTATCCAGGGTAATCAAGCCTGCTGGTGACAAAGTTGTGAACATCAATTTCTTTTAAGTATCATCTCCCAGGCCACTGTTCTCACTCTGGAAATTAAAGAAGTTCTATGAAAGACCAAGAAAATGCAAAATCTTGGGCTTGGATGGAGATATTTATTTATTTACCAGTAACAAATCCTGCTCACCCTCAAACTTCTTAGCATTCGTGTGGACAAATGGTCAGCTCTTTGTTCCTCTCCATTTGAATAAGCACTGTAAGCAATAAAGGTTCAGTATATGTTCGTGCGAACCAGTGCTGTAAGTTAAGTACTTTAAGGTTACTTCTTCATAGAGCAGTGCATAAGTGAGTATAATAAAGATTGCATTTTTCATAATTTGTGCAACAAGCTGTTCTTTGGAAAATTATCTGTAGTTAGGAGTGTACAAATATTACTGAAAGGTAACTATAAAAAATAATTTTCATTGGTTTTTGTTTTACTTTGGATTAGAATCATAGAATAGTTAGGGTTGGAAAGGACCTTAAGATCATCTGATCATCTAGTTCCAACCCCCCTGCCATGCACAGGGACACCTCCCACTAAACCATGCCACCCAAGGCTATGTCCAACCTGGCATTGAACACTGCCAGTGATGGAGCATTCACAACTTCCCTGGGCAACCCATTCCAGTGCCTCACCACCCTTACAGGAAAGAATTTCTTCCTCATATCCAATCTAAACTTCCTCTGTTTCAGTTTGAACCCTTTACCCCTTGTCCTCTCACTGCAGTCCCTCATGAAGAGTCCCTCCACAGCCCCCTTCAGATACTAGAAGGCTGCTATGAGGTCTCCACGCAGCCTTCTCTTCTCCAGGCTGAGAAGCTCCAACTTTCTCATCCTATCTTCATACGGGAGGTGCTCCAGTCCCCTGATCATCCTCGTGGCCCTCCTCTGGACTTGTTCCAACAGTTCCATGTCCTTTTTATGTTGAGGATAGCAGAACTGCACACAATACTCCAAGTGAGGATTCCTAAATTACTCCTGATTTATATAAACAGCAACCTGTTAGATTAAATGATGATATGCTTAAAGTGGTCAGTCATTTATTGTGGAATTAACTCTGCATTGTATTTGCTTCTGTGACATCTATAGTAAGTTGCATTGCAGTTTCATTAGGTACTTATTTATTTTGAAGCCTGAATGCAGCTTATATTTTTATATTATTTTTTATATTATATTTTTGCTGTGGTGCAAAAGGTATCCTGTTATTGTTACTACCATCATCACTTATTAAGATAACCCTTCACCTGTTTTTCTTATTGTAATAGGCAATTTAAGCCTAAGCAAAAACACACTATCTGTAAAATGGAGAATATAAAGCATTTTTCTTGCCTTTCAACCCAAGAATTGTCAATTTCTATTAGCTGTAGAAGTGCCTGACACTTAGGATAGCTTCAACCTGCTTTGCATACTGTGAGTTCTTACAACAGCAGCATGAATTGTGACAAGGGCTAATTAGCATTTCCACCCCTTCTATTTGATTCTTTAATTTTTGACAAACACCAGCACCAGTGCAGGATGTTTAACTAAACCCAGATTAAGAAATTAGGCTCCAGTTTTGGAAGTTAAGGAAGAAAAAGGTAGCTCAACAACTGTGGTAGGCAATTCTAAGCATGTGTGTATGTGAATGTGATATGTATATATTTACACCTTTATTCCTTTATGTTGGATACTCAGCTGCTTGTTACTCTGTGACATTTGAGAACACATGCAGTGAACTTTCAGCTGCCCCTTGAAGGTGTCCATCCACATTGCTGTGAAGCTAATGTCAGTCTTTCTGGTGTCTTCACTTGATATTAATTTCTAGTTTTAAGTACATAGGGTGTAAACTGGTATTTCTGCAATATGGAAATAGGATATGACACTTAATTAACCTTCACCCAGTGTAACAAGCTCCTTTTGATCTTCCTCACATGATATGTAAACCTTTCTGATATCAGGTGAAATCCTATGCGTCAAAGGTGCATACATCTACTGGGTAGACTGTGATTAAAGAGTCTCAAGTATGCAGACATGAACATATAACATTCGTTTTATTATCCCCACTAAATATATATGTTGCTGTAGTCGTACACAGGTACACATGCCTCTGCCAGCTACATACCACTCTACTTCCAAATAAGTATGTCTGTTGCAGCTTGTAGTGTCACACAAAGTTACAGTTACATTTGGGTGAACTAAGAAGTGAACTGGTATTTTCACCCCTAGTTTGCTGCCTTTCTCACTGGATATGCTGCCTGACATATCTACATGTTGTATTTCTAAATACAGTGGAATCCAGGCATCAGGTAAGAAGAACATAACTTTGCAGTCTAATATGACAAACAACCCTGTCATGTACCATGGGTTCCTGACTGAAACATGGTATTGCTCTCAAGACAGTTATTGTGCATTTTCTCATTGTTGCCTTACACTCATAATCTGGCTATAACCATGTGTTGCATTTAGATAGAACCTCTCTTCGACATGGACTTTTTTGTTCTGTGTTTATACAGCATCTGTCACTGGATGAGGCCCTATTCTCTCTTATTAGGGGCCCTTGCACTAGGGCGTACAAATGTATAAAAGAAAGTAAAGTATAAAAGAAAGAGCCAGTCCTCCCATTCATTACAGCACTTAAGTGTGTGCTTAACATTATGTGTATGAAAAGCCCCAAGATTTCAAGGATACTAGTCATAAACTTAAAAGTTAAGCTTCAGGTTAGTGAAATACAACCTTAATGAAGATAATTTGGATAGTTTAATATGCACAATGAATTAATCACCTGGCAAACTACGTATGCCTCATTGAAATCTTGATCCCGACTGTAATCGTACTAAACTTGCCAAGCTGTTCCGAACTGGGGGGACTTGTAGGATTGTCTGTGAAGTATGCATGCAACAATTCAGCTGGAAATCAGTCTGCCTCAAAGTTAGCAAAATTCCATTAATCTTTTGTGTCCACTGACTTGGGGAGAATTTTTTCATCTAGTAGGCTCAAAAGATGAAGGCTTCTATTGTAGGAGCAAGGAGATAATAAAGTCCAAGAGAATCAAGTCAAATTGAGGGTGGGAAACAGTAGACTGTGATAAATTCTGTCACTAGCTGAACTTGTGAGGGACCCACCAAAAAAGACAGTTCCTGCATTATTAGTCTCATATTAATATATCAGGACAATGGATGCTCTCTCTGGTATGCTCCTCTGAGCAGGGTGATTATTTTAAGAGAGGTAAGAAGATGATTTGATGGCAGGATCTTCCAGGGCTTATAGGTGGTGAAGGCGGTCACTTAAGGACTTTCAAAACTACTCTTTATATCTCACTTTTGCATGCCTAATTTATTGCTTCTGTCAGCACATTCTAACTATGAATGAGGGAGCCATTTGATTAAGGTTATTCTGCGGAAAATCCAAGCATTCGACATAAACCTGAAACTCTAAACTTGTAACCTGAAGTCCTGTAAATCACTGCACATGGACAGAGTATGATATATGTTTTGCTGTCTTCATCTAGACTGTTTCCTTCATCTGGAATAACACAGGGGAGTTCTCAGTCTTTTGTTCTCTTTCCTTCCTGCTTTCTGATGGTTTTTTTTATACTCAATATAAGAGTTGTGGAAGGCAGGCTGCCTGCTTTTAGCAAGTGAAATCACACATACTGCTTTAGTTTCTACCTGACTTGTTCTTTAATTACAGAAAATTAAATAAAAGGACTTCCCCCCCCCCCCCCCCCTTCTAAGTGCGGGAAATGTTCAGACACTCTTTTAAAAAGTGCAGAACTTTAGTGCCTTTAGGACATAACAATGCTTTATTTGGATTCAAGTGATTAAAGAGCTAATTTTCTTAGTGGGAGGTTAGTACATTTATACAGAGCAACTGCATTGCAGGAATATGGATACATTTGAGTTCCATGGGGGCCCAGGGAATTCCAAATTCCCATCTCCTGCTTGTAGTAACAAAGACCATTAAAAAAAAAAAAAAAAAGAAGAAAAAGAACCCCTTACTGTTTTGTATCTTCTGAATCTGGTAGCTTCTATATAGCTAGAGACAGTTACATTCATTTTTCCCTGGGGAACTAACTTTTTCTGAAGTTGTAGGTTTGGTCCTTTTAATTGTAAAGGCATATAGCTAATTTCCTCTGCATTGATTTTTAAGTGATGGTGTAAATGTGAGGTTCAGATTCTGTCTCTGTTTAACTGATTAGGTTGCTTAGTTCTTTCAAACAAGTTTGATTCCATCCATATTAAAAATCTGAATGTAGGAAAGCAAAGACCAGAGCATAAAATTTGGGCAATATTGCATAGTTTTTTGCTGTGCCATAGAATTTTTTTCAGTGAAAAAAGGGGCTTTGTTACTAATATTTTCCATTCTATTTAAAGAGAAGGATAGCAGGAAATAGTTGGAAGAAGTATTTGTTAATTTTTAATTGGGCTTACCACTGACAGCAATGTCATCTTCAATGAATATGTGTCACTGGCTTTAGTCCATCTGACTGAGGACATCTCCAACAGAACTGATGGTTGATTTTGGGTTACTACAATACTGAATTAGAGTGAAATAAGTTGTTTGCCGAACAAAAGGTGTGAACACTTTTAAGCACATGTGGTTTACTCCTATTTTGTCATCCAAGCACTAACCAAACCCAATATATTTATTGTGTGCACGTGGACACTGTGATTCTCCAAGCTGAAGTGAAGCATCTCCTGTCAGCCGCTGGGAAGTCTCATGCTGCTCCTCTGACAGTGGAGCCACAATTGCATGCTCTGCATACTCCTTCAGCTCAATGTTTCGAGACTCCTGTGGGTTATCCATAATAGTAGAACTTCATGATGGGGAGGAATTTATTTCCCTGCCATGCAGATGGATGACTGCACAGAAGGCCAAAAAAAGAAAGAACTGGAAGAAGATTCCCTTAACGGCTTCTGTTTACTTCTCCACCTACTGCTGAAAAACATTTTTTTCTGATAGCAGTTCCAGTCATTCATTTTTAGGTGTTTGTTACTTTTATTAAAGCACTGGCATTGGAACTGACTTATGATGAGTAGGTTTTACAATGCATTTCTCAAGCAATATACATCCAGTCTTTAATTGTCCGTCTTCCTGAGTGCTGCACAGGCAAAGCTTGGTTAATTACTGACTAGGGTTTAAAGAGCTAACTGATGGTGGGTAGATAAAAATATTCAGGCAAATCAATTGTTTCAATCTCAGTCTGAGCTGTTCTCTGGTTTTACAAAGATTGATGTATGAAATAAACTCCATTACCTGGGGAAGACACTAGCAAATACTGTAGATATTTTATATTGTTTTTAAAAGCTGAGAAGATTAATGCTAGATCCTTTATTTTGGAGGCACAGCACAGTAATCTGGGTTCAGACAGTTGGTTTATTAAAGGGAAACCCTTTTTTGTCTACATTCCAGGATTTGAAAAAAAAAATAGAAGCTGGGATTAGAGCCAGACTGAGGAGAACTGATGCAGTCTGTCAGCAAGCCCTCAGGTAACAATATCATAATTTATAAATTCTACCAACAATAAGATAGTAATTAAAGATGCAATTTTCCCTTTTCCTGTCCCTATTTTGAGCAAAACAGATTTCAGAATGCTAAACTGTTTGTGTGTGTGTGTCCCAAAGCAAGGATATAAACCCAAACCAAAAAAACAATCCCTCCCCAAAAACTGAAGAATCAAACCATACACAAGATAAGGGCTTCATTTTTGCTTCTGTTATAACTTGTTCTTATTGCTTTTGCTATAATAGGCTGGTAGCATGTTGGACTTTCTGACATGCATCACTACATGATCCAGAATTACTTTCTTACAGAGTCAGGTTGCAGCTTTTTGTGATTTGTTTTGATTTAAAATGAGAAGAAGTTATGATGGCCTGTATCTTCTGCTTGGGGAAATCTGGAGTCCCTTGGAGCTTGTGGATTTGCCCCTGTGAAGTCTGTCCTCGCTGAGTTTGGCCCATTAATTCAAATAGCTTGGGCTGACTAAACTGAGGATGGGGCTATATGTGGGAACAGAAATAGTTGGCTGGTATAACAGGCCCTACTTCCCCAGATTACAGCAATTCTAATAATTTCATATTCTAAGATCATTGTAGGATTGTGTTGAATAATACAGTAAGATTATTGTTGGCAAATGCTGAAATTTTAATGACAAACAAGGATGCAGATAACAGTTATGGTATCACTTCATATTTTTGGCATTAATTAGAGTATTTTCAATGCCTACCTAATTTCTGTTTATTTCATTTGTGATGCCCTTGAGTTATGGACATTATTTTATGCAACGTTTCTACAGTGCCCAGCACAATGGGGATCTATTTGTGATTGGGAATGTAGGGTAGTGGGATAATATAACAATATTAATAATAATAAATAAATGATATCAGTTTATACTGCGATCTTGTCAACACTCATGAGTTAAGCAGTGTTGGACTAGTCCAATAGTTAAATGGCAGGCTGTCAGGGAACACTTCTGTTTAGCAGATAGTACTGAATAAGTGCTCAGGCATGGTATTAAGGACATTGTGTTGTACCAGGTTCCACCAGACATAAAACTGAGGTCTTGACCACTTACAGCCATAAAAACTAAATGCCATAAAAATAAATTTACTAGCCACAAGGCCTGACTGCAGTGCTGACTGTAATCTGCAAAAAGAATACTTCTGGCTGGCGGTCACAGAATCTGATGGATATCAGCCAAGTCAATCTCTGAGATTCTCTTTGCCAGGTCTGCTTCTCTAGTGTCCCTGGATAAGGTTCCTTTTCACCTTGTGTGTTACACCATTAAACAACATTTCCTTGTGTTGTCCCTAAGCAGATCCTGCATGTCACTGTTTTGTTGTTTGTTTTTTTTTAATAGCGAGTGGTGGTGTCTTCCTATGTACAGATCTGACAGTGAAGTTAAACAGCACAATGTTCTTCTGGCCTCTATATCTAGGAGTTGGTTGCCTGGTTTTCCTAGGGGAAATGCTGAATTGCAGATATCAAGGTATTTGAAATGGATCTGTGACTTAAAAACGTGTATCCTGCCAGAAGGAGAGTGACGTATTTGATTTTTACTTTTCATTTTGATTCTTGACTTGTGTAACTGCCAATAGTAATTTAAAAGACTTCGTCTACTTTATTCCTCTTTTACAGAGTTTCTCATGAAGAAACGATGATGAGGATAAAAAGTAGGACAGTCTTTCCAAACATTTCCTTCTTTAGGAAATCCTTCTTTGCTTTCTCTTTCACACCAAAGGCAGAAAATCTGATTTTAAGTTCAGTGTCGTTTTCTTTACGCCTTGAGAATGAGTTCAGGAAAGAATTCAGACCTAAATTTATATCCTGGTCAACTAGCCCAAGTTGAGCCTGAGCAGATGAGTAAGGGCTGTTTGGATTTTCTGTCCTGTTTCTTTGGTGGTTTTCCACTTGATGACCTGAAGTGTGACTGGTAAGTCCCCAGTTTAGGAGAATGTGGGAGTACCCATTGGTGCACACAGCCACTAGGAATGCCTCTGTGCTGCACAACCTGGAAAAATTTTGTTCCATGCAAATCACCCACACAATAAACAGCTAGGCATTAAAATGTTAATGTTCAAACTTAAACAGGGGAAGTTTAGATTGGATATGAGGAAGAAATTCTTTACTGTAAGAGTGATGAGGAACTGCAATGGGCTGCCCAGGGAAGTTGTGAATGCTCCATCGCTGGCGGTGTTCAAGACTGGGTTGGACAGAGCCTTGGGTGGCATGGTTTAGTGGGAGGTGTCCCTGTGCATGGCAGGGGGGTTGGAACTAGATGATCTTAAGGTCCTTTCCAACCCTAACTATTCTATGATTCTATGATTTACTTGTCCATGTGATTGTCTTTTCTACTTTCATAGCTTCCAGGCAATATCCTTCAGAAATCATAGATACACCTTTTCCTGAGCTAAAGAAGAAAATACTAATGATCATACTGGGCAGTCCTTGCAGTCATTACTGTATTGATGGCACAAAAATATTTGCAAAAACTGTGACATTCTTTCAGATCCACTTGTTTTCCGAGTCTAGCTTAGCCCAGCTTCTTAGCCTGTATGTAATACCAAATATTTGAATTTATGAAAAATTAAGAATTAGTAGGAATATGTGCTGGTTAACAAAACAAAATCCTAAGCAAATAATGTCACAAGTTGCAATTATTTAAAGCTTAGAAAAATTTCTAGGAAGGCAATGAAATAAAAAATAATAGGTGAATTCATGAGGGCTGCCATCACCATGAATACCACCATGACCTCATCGACCTTATCTCCAAACAGTGTTACTTACTCACTTTGGGATTCAGTTCACAGTTGCTCTCCTGACCTTTAATAGAAGTGAGTGACTTTGGGTATAAGCAGTGCATGATTATAATACCATAATGAACTACCTCCTGCGTGCGTATCCCATACTTTTTACTAGAGGGAATTAGAACGACCTCAGCTGTATGTCATAAGCTGTTAGCAGTGAGCCCAGGTATGTGAGGATGAACTCAGTCTTAAGATAGGATATGTAGTGAACTGGTGGCTGGATCCATAAAAGGACCTGGGTCTCACTACATGTAATTTTTAGGTGGGTAACAGTTCAGTGAAACTCACAGCCACCATGCAAAATGTCACAGGTGACACATAAAATGACAGAGGAGCATACAGGCTGGAGGCTCAAAAACCAGGAAGTTTTCGACATGTCATAAAGCTCATACCGCACAAAAAGCAGTTAATTTCCTTCCTCAGAGACTGGGTCTCTTGAGATCCTTAATCACAGTGGAGCTGGGCACCTAGCTCTGGTTTAGGCTCTCCTCATGAGTTGTGCCTATAGGAGCAAATATACCTGCAACCTAAGCACTTTCATTCAGACTGCTCTCCAGAAAGCAAGGGAGCAGTTTTTAAATTTCAATCTTCTTTGTTCTGAAGCAGGGACTGAAGTATTTTTCTTTTTTTGTCCACCCCCATCCTACCTCACCCTCCCATCCAGGAAGAGTGGCCAAACCAGTTGGTTATCTGGCATTCTGGATGGATTTTTCAGTTGCTCCTGGTGAAGTTAAACACTCTATCTATATAATTAAAGATTCAGAATTTGGCAGCAGAAGAGTGGGAGGTTAAGAATCTCTGCAATGCTTAAAAATTGGATTGATTTACCCCAAATCTCTCTGCGGACCTAACCCTGAGAAAGCACAATATTTGGAGCCTGTAATTAGCTAGATTTATGTTCTGGAGTGGCTGTAACAATGAAGGTCTCTGAGCTGTGCAGTGTAACAATGAAATCTTACATGACCACTGAATTTAGCATACCTATCTAATTAGCAAAGCATCACTCTTGCTATAATACTGTAGATATTAGTAATGTAAACATTATAGCTGGGTAAACTAAGGTATGAGAAAAGTATGACTTGTACAAAATCGCATGGAACTTACAAAAAACTGTACACATACCTGTCCCCTTTTATTTGCATCTCTCTGATCTTCATTTATATTATCTTACTTTCTTTGCAATGTGCATGCATCTAGAAAGGAGAAACATCACTGAGACAATGGTTATTGGGTGTCACATAAATTTACACGAGCTTCTCTCTCCAAAAGTCAGAATCTCATGGAAATAAAGTCAAATTATTTAGTCTTTTAAATGGAGGTCAGTTAGCTTATGAAAACAGGATACCCAGTCCTGTCTAGTTTCTTGCTTTCAGGCACACACCCATTAGAAATGTGTTCTCTCATGTTAGGAGCTCTGGTCTAACTATCCCAATATATAAGCTTATGAAAGGATTTGCTTAAGGCATTTTTATTTTTATCCAGGCAAGCAGTCAGGAGAAGAGGGAGGTGGTAAGGGGGAACAAAATGATCTTGGATTTAACATGGATGAGAAATGTGAAAAAGCATAACTCTCAAATGCTTGTGCTTTGAGAGACAGTACTGCTTTAATTTAAGAATGAATGAAAAAGACAAGTGATGTGTAGTTTCTTGTTCAGAAGGAATTAGTACAAGAAGAAAGGTTTGGGTAAGGATTTGACAAACAAATTTGAGAATAATCTAATGACAGTGGACTGGGCAGACTATAAAGCAAGATGGCACATGCCCATCTTTTCTAATAACAGATAGGGGAGGAACAGAGTGAAGATAAGATTAAACAAATGTATCTGTTGAAGGAAGGTTTCTGTCCAAAACATTGGGCCAACAGAATTTGAATATGAATATCACAAAGTCAGCGCAACAGAGAAACATCAAGGTCAACTCATTTTTCCTGCTTTCATTTCAGCTATCTGCACAGGCAGTGTGAGATGTTAAAACCTTAATTTTTAGTCAATGCTAAGTGAATATTCAGCTAGAGATGCACAAAAAATTATGATATTAAAGTAAAAAAAATCCCCTGAGAGCATGCCTCTCTACCTCATCATCCTCCCAACATAGTTAAAACTTCTTCTGGCCAACAAAGACAATCTCTTGTTATTTTATTTCTTTGTCTCTTTTCGTATCTCCCAATAGAAGCACTGTTGTAGCTGCTGGCTAGAAAATTAGCCAAGTGAACTCTTTCTGTCTTTCTCTCTTCTCATCAGATTACTGGGAAAATTTAACAGTCTCTCACCCTATCCTTTTTCTTTGTAGGCTGGTAGCACACTGGAGGGGCTTAGAGTGAACCAGTTTAAGTTTCATATATCTCATGTAGCCTTCGCTATACTTGGCGGACACATCTTTATTCTCAGCCTTGAGGGGGAAAGATGGGTAGAGTGCGTAGTTACTTCCAGATGGTGATTCAGCAATGTGGTTCATTACGGAAAACGTAAAATCTAAAGCCGCAAAACTGAGAGGAAGCCAGGAGTCAAAGCAGTGATCTACTGGCATTTTAATGAGGAGCCTTTCACTTTGGAGGGGGTTTAGCTGCAGCATTCCCATGTAGGTTTATGGGCAAGTACACAAGCATCCCAGTTAGAATGGATGCAGCTGAGATTTCAGCCTCCTGTATAACCTATTCTTGCAAAACTTGAACCAGTATCTCTTAATGTTTTGGATGGCTATTCATTCTGTTGGCATCCAAATCATTGCAAAAAGTAGGAAGAGTCCTTCATCTAATTTGGAGAAAAATAAGGACCACAAAATGTAAACCACTTCACTTTTTAAGATACTTTATAAAAGTACTTCTGTCCTTTCCTATAGAAAAGATGCTTGGTGCAAGTGTGAGACTTACAGAGCTACTTTCCTGTGTCTTCTCAAAAGCTCATTTATCTTAAATTTTTGATTGAAAGGAAGAACAGTGAAATAGGCTCAGGAAGTAGGCAGATTTTGTAGGAACAGAAAAAGATAAAAGTATCTTTTGGGGAATGAGAGGTTTATATGGCAGTCGAAAGATACTATGACTTAATGGCAGGAAAAAAACCTGAAAAGTGTTATTTATTTCAGAAATTAGACCAAGCCTTGCATTCATTTCTGTGATGAACACTGGTCTAAACCAATTTCTTTTTTAATTTCATATGGCGTCTTAATAGAAAAAAATTATATATTGAATATATAATGCCAGCAGAAACTCACAAATTCTACCCTTAGATGTGTATATACCAGATAACAAGGGGGAGACCTGTACTCCTGATGACCCAAGAAGAGAAAGAGCAATAAAATTCCATTTCTGTGAAATTGCTGGCCTTATTCTACAATTGCTACATATATCTAGGCATCAAAGTTTTCAAGCAGCTAATTAAACAAGCACCTTGCTACAGCTAAGGAACTCACAGACCTTTTTCATCTACTCCACTGATTTTCAGGGGTTTCACACAGGCTGGAGGGAGAAAAAGTACACGTAACCTGCAGTTTCTGAAAACCAACAGCTTTTGAAGAATTGCTGGGACATCCCTGTGTACTGAGGAAAGTAGACATCCACTCATCTGAGAGGCGAGGATTGCTGTTGTTTGTGACTGGTGAAGACTGTCCATTGCATCTAGAGATGTCCCCACATGTTTCTGGCCCAAACCATTAAGGAAAAGTATGGGAGCAGGTGGTTTCTCAAGAACTCTTGTCCCTCACTGAAGTAGAACTAGATGGACATTTTATTTGTAAGTTCTAATTTTATTGAAAGTACTCATATGTTAGCCTCAGAACATTAATGTCCAAATTGCAGTGCTTGTTTTTTTTTTTTTTTAAACTTCCAATATATTAAAGGTAAAGTTCCCCTCAGGCCCCATTAGCCTGAGGAATGTTGTATGGCACAGGGAGAAAAAAAGGTTGAAAATAAGTACGTTGAGGTGTTGAAAAGCATGAAGAAGTTTAGCATTATTCTTTGCTCACTGCATTCATTGGCTTGATATCTGAGGTTGGACAAGACAGACCCAGTTTACTCATCTAAAAGGTGGGACTGATAATAGTACCTCAGGCGAGGTGTTGAGAGAATTATTTAATTAGCATTACCAAAAGACCTCAAAATCTTTAGCTAGATAAAATTCTAAATGTATCACATTTCCTTCAATAAAGATTGCTTGCCAGCTGGGAGTATCCTTTTGGGATTCAGCATTTCCAGTGTTACACAATGCAGAAATTATATAAGAAGGAAAAAGAAGAAAAATCTTTTTTAAGAACATAGTTGTTTTTTAAATATTACATTATGCTAGTGACTGTGTAGATCTACTGCACCTCTAAGAAATCATTTTAATGACTGCAATGCTTTAAAGCAAGGAGCAAACACAGCGTTTACTCTTAAATAGGAAGAGTGAAAGCAATATTTGTTCCTCCTATGCTTTAGAAACCGTACTCCAAAATATCTTCCTAATACAAAACAAATTCTTTTCCTTCTGTCCTTTTATTCCCTGGTATAAATTACAGTTGAGCTACATAATGGAGTGGAGCTGATGTCTTCAGTAGCAAAAGGAAGTAGGTGAGGTGATAATTGCTTTTGCTTTTGAAGCTCTGTTTTGAAGCCCATCGTCACGGGTTGAACGAGTTATACTGAACTGAGAATATAGGTAAAGGCTGGAGAAACACAAACCAGACAGCTATGTGACCGAAGAGAAAGAATTACTTAGGAAAATCAACTTCATCACTGGCCACTACAAAGTTTTGGTTTTCAATTGGTGTGAGGAAGAGGGGGGATGTGAGGAATAGTGGCTTAACCTGGACTTTGGACTGTGCTGTAACTTTCAGCTCTATCTTTAAACCGTTTGCCTTTTCATTATCACTCAAGTCTCACTCATCTGCTTTATTACTGTCTGGGGGCTAATCTCCCTTTTCAGGTCTTTCTGTTCCAACTTGTTTTTCCACTCTTGAGGTCATTTGGTCAACTCCTCTCTCTATGGTGTAAAGAGGGCTGAAGCATTCTTTAGCTATAATTGAATCTTCCAGTCATCCACAAGAAATATTCTACAATATCAAGTCAAAAAGTTTCATTGGCATTAACAACCTAAATCCTACATATTTTCACCGTCAGCCACCTACCTGGCAGCTGGTATTGGTACTTCAGAGATAAACATGTAACTGCCATATGAAATGACTTCCTAAGGGTCAAATCCTACTTGCATTAGTAACGCAAAAAGTGCATTAACTTCATTCTGAATTGATGCTGTTAATTAACAGTGTTATTTTTCTGTTATTAGTCGTTCTTTTCAAAAGTCACTAAAAATCAGAACACAAACCCAATGTAATAATATTGAATACATGCTACAAATTAATTATGGAGTAGCATTAAAAGGTGGCTAAAAAAACACTAAATATTTTTGTCATGTTATTTTTACAGGTATGCAATGCTGTGGTTACTAGAGGGTAGTTATTGCAATAGAAGGACAAGGGCTCATAAGACTGTCATACTCTTACATTGTTCTCCACACTACATAAACTTTAAAAACCAAAATAAAAATCAAACAAAAAAACAACCCAAACCAACCCCAAAAACCCAAAATCTCCAAATCCCAGACAAATATTTAACTGAATTTTTAAAATGTTCACAAGGCACTAAATTCTAGTTTTAACCATGTGGTTAATTTTTCATTTCAGTTTTAGAGTTTTTATTATTATCATTTGCTGATCTTAAACTCTGAAGAGGAGTAGGACATTGTTTTGCTGGATAAATGATGTTTGCTTGTTCCTGCCACAACTATCTGGTAACATTTGTATCCTAATTTAATCTTATGAAGTTTAACCATGCGAAGTGCAAGGTCCAATACCTACGCATAGGCACAGCTGCAGGCTGGACAGAGAAGAGATTCAGAGCAGCCCTGCAGAGAAGGACATGGGGGCATTGGTCAGTAAGAAACTTAACATGAGCCGGCACTGTGCACTCACAGCCCAGAAAGTCGACCGTATCCTGGGCAGCATCAGAAGGAGCATGTCCAGCAGGTCGAGGGAGGTGATCCTGCCCTTCTACTCTGCTCTCATGAGACCTCACTTGGAGTATTGTGTGCAGTTCAGATGTCCTCAACATAAAAAGGACATGGAACTGCTGGAACAAGTCCAGAGGAGGGCCACAAGGATGATCAGGGGACTGGAGCACCTCCCGTATGAGGACAGGCTGAGAAAGTTGGGGCTGTTCAGCCTCAAGAAGAGAAGGCTGCGTAGAGACCTCATAGCAGCCTTCCAGAATCTGAAGGGAGCCTATGGGGATGCTGGGAAGGGACTCTTCATTAGGGACTATAGTGATAGGACAAGGGGTAACGGGTTCAAACTTAAACAGGGGAAGTTTAGATTAGATATAAGGAAGTTCTTTACTGTAAGGGTGGTGAGGAACTGCAATGGGCTGCCATTCAAACAAATGAGTTGTGGATGCTCCATCCCTGGCAATGTTCAAGGCTGGGTTGGACAGAGCCTTGGGTGACACGGTTTAGTGTGAGTTGTCCCTGCCCACTGCAGGGGGGTGGAATTTGACGATCTTAAGGTCCTTTACAACTCTAACCATTCTATGATTTTATAATTCTATGATTCTATATTATACATTAACCTAGCTATAAAAAATCACTGTATCTTTAAGGGTTTCAAAGATATTTGAAAGTCCTAATGAAGCCTTTAGACTTGCCTTTGTGAACAGACAATTGTATTGATGTTACATAGAAAGCATTGAAATATTCATGCAGATGGTTAGTGACTTGCTTAAAATCCTGTGACAGAAAAAAACAGCTCACTTATCAAGGTATATCCATTTGCTATTTTACCTTCTTCTTTCACTAATGTCTGTTGTTATCTTGAATATATCAATCTTATGATGATCTCCACACACAAAACACTTCAAAGAAATAATGATATTCATCTGTCCATCAGGAACACCTAAGTGGGGTTAGCATCTGATGTCAAGTACATACATGTCTGTGTGTCTCAGTATTGTACCCAAGCCACAAAACAGTCATAAACTGAATGAGAAAGAACAGAGTAAGATATCAAGCTTCTTCTGTCTAGAGATGATCAATGAAAGGAAAAACTAAAAGCTAAATCAATTGAAAGGAAAATATCTAGTATTGTCTTAAAATGACACTTAGGAAATAAATATCAGAAATCCATACGCCAATGCAGCATAAATGACAAAGGCCATCAAAAGACAGAAATCACTCAGAACAGAAAAGTTCTAAACCAAGATAATGTCTTTTCCCTCTCTCTCAAATTATACAAAAATCTTCCAAATTAGATTAGAAGGTCTAATATGGTCACCTGTTGAGAAGCATTCTATTTCAGGATGACCTGAAATGTACATGTATATGAACATTTTTTAGTCTTTCATCATGTTGTCCTTGGATCCTATATAAAAATTAAGTTACCTGATGACACCTAAAACTATCACTGGGGAAGAAACCTGATTTTTGTCTAGTTAGGAGCTTCTGCAAATAGGCAAGAACCATGCACAATGAGGAAATTTTGGAAATCTGTTGCAGAACAGAAGTCTGGAACCCTCCAGACTTCTGAACAAGCCATGACATACGCAGGATAAGTAAGTAGTCAAACAACAGAATCAGATTCATTAACTGACTTCTATGGTGCTGAGCTCAGAGCAGGTTTTGAGAGAGATCTCAGGAGCTGAGCTGCAGGACTTCCATGCTTTCTATTTCTATCTTTAATGTAATCTGTAGTTCAGGTCCAGCTCCCTGAAATCTTTTCCCCAGAAGATCCTATGTCTGCTCTATCTAATATGCTGAAGGATGGGTATCAGCTCCTGACAAAAGCCCCACCTGTGGTCTTCCAAATTTGATGACCATGGTGCGGTGCAGACAATAACGCAATTGTAGAGGAGAATACCTGTGTCCTTGGTCTAAAGCCTCATCTCTAAGATGTGGACCCTGATCTGGACCACAGTGTAAAATTGTAGAGGACCTAGACAGATCAGTCTGTGGGGATAGATGTACTGTTCAAAGCCCTTTCACTCATGACAAAGTCACAGACACCGATGTTGCAGACAATGAACATATGCTTATTTTTCAACATATCATTTTTATTCTTAATTCTGTTTGAATGTAAATTTTCAAATCAAGACTTTAAAAGTTGTACATGAAAGGGGAAGAAGCAAAAAGGATGTGAGAAAACGAAACCAAATTTCCACTGGAAATTGTTTTACAACCTGAACTAGAGCTGTCAGTGCTACGAACCTACTGACATAAGATCATGCAGCTCTCTTGTCACATCCTGGAGTATTTGCATGCTTTGCTCTCTGCCACATTTAAAATCATTATTCTTGGTCTGGCTTTATTTCACTTCTCTTCTGTAAGAATCACATTTTCTTTTAGCAAAGTAGAAGATATTTGTTAGAACATTTTTTAATTCTTTATTTAAAATGGTAAGATATTCAATTCCTCATAGGATATTAAACATTATCCTCATGGTTACAGATGAGACATGCATATATCTCAAATTTAAGATTAAACCTTTCCTCAGGTGATATATAAAAGGAAATTTCCAAGGTTAAGTGTACATCTTTTGCATTTTTATCTGATTATAGCTTTATGAAAACGATTTTAAGAGGTGCTTAATTCCCACTGAAACCATCAAAAATTTCCATCAACTGTGCACACCTCACTGTAGATACTGTTTTCCAATTGGAACTTTATTTTCAGCAAAAAGAAACATCAGTTCTCCCACAGCAAATCTATGGGAACACTTCAGCTTTATAAATTTCTTCCCTTCTTTTACTCCTGAATCCAGGTAAAAAGGGGGGGTGGTTCTATAAATAAGCAAGCAGATGTTAGAAAACAGCAATGAGAGACATGGCAGACGGTGCTTTTCATAAAGCTATACTGACAATAATAGATAAGACCTATATAACTATTATCAGTCTTTCTGTCCTTCCAGCTTCATTTCCTACAGTATGTCCCCTCTCAGTTACATCAGGCAGGAGTCTTTAGGCATTACAGAGACATTTCCAGGATAGGAGGGACTTGTGGAAAATGACACCTTACTCAGAGTGGACAGTCACTGTCTGGCAGCATCCTTTCAGTCTGAGTTGGGGTAGGTGTCTAAATCCTTAACAAAGAATACGTTTAGGCAGTTTAGGATTTTGTCTACCCAAATATGCTCAATAAAACCAGCCAGAGGAGGAGTCAAGGGGATTTCAAGCTACATCTTTATCACAGGTTAGTAAAGTGCTAAAGGCAAGTACAATCTACCTCATGATTCAAAAGACAAATGACTCAGATGAAACAGATTGTAAAGAGGATTTTTAATTTGAGGACTCCCACACAGGACACTATGGTTCTCCCAGACTCCACTGTGTCCTCTCTACAATAAAGTGAATAGTGCTTCCAACAGCTAGGCTCTTTCCCACAAAAGTTGTGTGTTATTTCTGTTTTCTTTAAGCCCCAGTTCTGTGTGCTTGTATGAATCTGCAACCTGTTTCTGGCTGGAATGGCAGTACAGAAGGCTATTTTGGGTAAGACTGCTGACAGCAGAAACTCTCAGTGGTGCTCTCTCCCCCACAAGTAATTTCCTTTTTCCCATTTAAGCATCCTTGCCTGCTTGCTCCAATTTTTCCTCCAGCCCTTCCATTACCTATGCTGATGCCTGCCAAGAGATCTGTGAATAAAGCTCCTGAACTGTACGCAAAGTTCTGACACTACAATGTAAGAACTTTTGACATTCACAGAACTCATTTACATTTACAAGCATGAATGAGAGAACCCCACAAATCCCAAGGAGCTGCCCTGGAGAAATATTTATCAGTCTAGCCTGTTTTACAGGTGTGGAAGCTGGGACAGAAGCTTTCCCAAACATGAAGCAAAGCTTTGCCTGAGACCAATCAGTGAGACAGAGATGGAAAGCAGGTGATACCCCAGCAGTTACTGACTCCAGCCATGTGGTTATTGCACCAGTCTACTTTGTTTCAAAATTAATAAGCTTTTTATGTGGAATTTGAATGTCTCAAAATCTGATACAATTTCTACAGCCATGTTCTCAAGACCTTTCAAGAAGCAGAGATTTATGATGTTTTTCAGCCTTCAGTAAATGAAAACATCTCAGAGCTCCCATGTACCTGTACAGTGATGTTTTTTCCCTCCCTCCTAGCAGGTAGAAGTAGTAACAGAGCAAAGAAAGAGCTATTCCTTGTTGAAGTAATTGAGGGCAGCAGGTACCAGAGCCCAGGAATGTTCAAATGTTAACAAGAATGTATCAGGGATATATAGAACATCTAGTAATTCACAAAAACGGGAGGGTGTTGAATTCTTGTGAGTATTGACATATATTATAGGTAACCTGATGACCTAAATTAAACAATTCTTTCTCTGCATTTAGTTCTGATGCATCATCTTCTTCCAAATTCCAAGAACAGAATGGCTTGCAATTGAGATTTGTAAGTGGTGCGTGCCACAGGCTGTGGGTGACTAGAATTCAGTTCCTATATAACTTCTCTTTTCAATAATGATGTATTGAGAAGGTGGTACAAAGAATCAGTGTAGGTCTAGTTTCCCTTACAGCTTTGAGGCTATCTCATTTGCAAAGTCAGCAGTACCAGAATCTAGTGTTTCTCAGGTTATTCAAGGCTTGAAAATTGTTGAGATCTGCTGGGATCCAGTTTCCTTGCACAACCTCTGCCACTTGAAATGGTAGAGTCCCAAGCTTTATTTTTGCATTTTATTTATCACCAGTATAGAATATAATTTCCATTATATGGCAGTTCCATAATTTTATTTTTTTATTTTTTTTTTTTGATGGTGCACAGGGAAAGAATTTTCAGGTGCTACTCTGAACTCTACCAACAGTTTATTGCATTGCCTAGAGAAAGTTTTACATTGTTTCATTTCTTGTAAAATGGGATGGGCATATTACTACTTATTGACTGCAAAGGAAAATCTCATGAAATGTAATCAACTGATTACAGATCATGAATCCTCAATTATATTTCCTTCCAAGATGCACAGTAATAATAATAATGTTATATAATTTATCAAGGATCTCAAGAAAACTCCTAACCCTTTTACATTTGGTGCCTCTAAGCCAGCACATCCTTGTCTCTGTCATCACCACCTCACTTCCTTATTCTCCTCTTCCAGTTTGCAGTGCATTATATATACTAAAACCCATATGCTGGCATTAAAGACCTGAAAAACTCTAACCTGATCCTTCCGATGTGGAAGGTTATAACTGAAAGAAAGGATTGAGGAAGAGGAGAAAAATGAACAAACAAACAAACTGTCCAAGAACACTGCTCTGAATGATTGTGGAGAACAGTGAAACTGGCTTTGGGGTGACTGCTTTTCCACTGCCCCTGTGTAGAGCCATACAGCTGCTGCTGAGCCATGGGACTTCACAGTTTTCCTGCTAAAGGCATTTTTCTCTAGATGGAGGCAAAGAAGTCAGCCTGATGCCCACGGCAACCATTAGCTCCTGCTGGCCACTAGACAGGCACTAAGAAGATGAGGAAGCTGACAGATGCAGAAGATACATGATTCTCATAAAAAATACTAGGCCATATTCTACCTTGTGTTTCTCTTCATCAGGCCTGCCTGAAATAAGTCCAACTTACATCTTAGAAAGATAATTTCCTCTTGAGGATTGTTATTACCTGTAATAATAGGAGACAAAAAATGCTCATCGCACTTCCCAAAACCCCACGTCTGGTTCATTTTCAGTGAACTACATCTCACCTAGTTTTCCCATCAACACTATAACACTACATGCAAAAAACCCACTGGGTAGAGCAGGGGCTAGCAAATCCAAGGGTGTCCTGCATATAGCCCTACAAGAAGAGACATCTCACCACTGCTGCTCCTGACAACTAAGGGAAGGAAAAACACAGGAAGAAGCAGAAGTAACAGCCAGATCTTTTTTTTCTGTTGGTTTGATTTATAAGGTTATATTAAAATTCTGAAATACACTATTGGCTCATTGAGGCTGAACAAAATTCAACAGAGCTATGTTATTTTGAAATCTAAGATTCTCTCAAAAGTTAAAAGCTTTGAGAAATTGGGCAGGTTTTGCAGTAATTTCATTTAGGGGAAGAAGCAGGAAACTGTTGGATGATGTCAAAACATCCCATTCCTACAGTTTTGGAATGAAGCACTCAGACTATTCACTTGAAAAAATAATATCTTTTATTAAATTCAGATATTAAATGTATCAACATTAAAGATTAATATTAAGGAAATCCAATATTTTGAGTGTCCTGAATTTATTACTTTTTAATTATTCTACTTTATAGAGAACTTGAAAACAACTTAATTTTTACTAAAAGACAAAACTCAGTGTTGGATTCTTAAAGTTCTTTGTGAAGTAGAATGTCATTTTTCTACATAGTATTGATGTTACGAAAGGGGAATTGTCAAAATCTGATGAATAGGAGAACGGAGCAATTGTGCTACTGAAGTTTTACCAGTGGAGAACCGTTCAAGTAGGAGATATCAAACCCTCTATAACTTGTTTTTCAGGATAATGAGATGCACAGATGGGAACTTAAATTTGTCTCAATGAAAAATATTATGAATATGGTCACTTTTTATGACAAACACTGTCCGAGTTTTGGATTCCTTTTGTAACCTTATGGGAAGTTTATGTGAAAGCAAGTTTTGTATTGCATATCACATCCATTCAAATGCTTTGGTTTCTAACCCCAGAGGTAAAAATTTGTTTCCACTGTGTGGAATTTAATCAGGTCTGATTTTCCTGTCCCTGGTTTTCCACTTGTCTCTTTGTCTTCCGCTAGGTCTCCTTTCTGGTAGCGGTATCTGATACTGGTGCATTTCCCACAGCTGGGTGAAAGAACCTTCTCCTCCTACCTTCTTCCATCTGGAGCAGACTTCCCTATTTCTTTACCCACCTGAATCTCCACCTTTTTCCTGAAAAAGGAAACCTGAAAATAAAAAACTGAAAAAGCTTTGTCTTCTAACTTTATCAATTTTCTCTCCAACCTGTTCTTAATTTTTTTTCCTATGTGTATATGTTATTTAACACAGTAAAGCCTTTTAGGATAGCCTTTATATGATAGGTATTATAAAAATGAAGTTACATTGTGTAGTGAATGATGACACTTGAAAGACTTATTTGCCTGCATTCTTCCTCTCAACCTCTGTTTCTTTATGAGCAGAGGATGGAACATGCTTAAGGAAAACAAGATTAATTTCCTTAAAAACCTCTAAGCTAATGCATTGTTATGTTTGTTACTGCAGTTTCTGTGAGAGAACAGGCAGATGGATAGCAGTGTGAGCACTCCTAAAGCAAAGCGTTTCCAAAGCAATACGGAGATTGGTAGCTGTTTTCTCCACCAACTCTTCGTCTTTCCTCTTCCTCTTTCCTCTTGATTCATGACAAAACATGAGACCCTCCACAGCAGGAGAAAAAGTAATTTTCCCACGTTGTAAAATTTTATTGGTCTCAGAGTGTGATTAGATATGGCTACACTAAGTATTAAACATGCCTCAAAGCCCATGGTGAAATCCAGACTTAACAGCCATCTGCATGGTGTGAACACAAAGCGATACTGAGTACTGAGACTGTTTGCCACAAGAAAAACTGAGAGCTGTATACAGCACGCACTGGGCTTTCACAACACAGCAAGAACCCCATCTTTCAGGCAACAATACAGATATGCAAAGCCAAGCAATGGTTCAAGTATACTATATAAAGTCCTCTGCCTGTCCCACGCCCTCAAAGTCATTCTCCATACAGCCATTAAACTAATGTGAGAGTTGCATATGGGACCATGTTTATCTACCCCATCTCCTCCAGAACAAAAAATGGTGAAGCAGTACAACAGCAACAGTTTTGACTATCCCTTCATCAGCTCACACAAATAGTGGGAGTATCTCTGGGCCAGGGCTACCTTGGTATGGGGTCACAGCCTATGCGTATATGAACAGAGAAAGCAGCTGTAAATATGGTACTCTTTATACCTGTATATTGCATCTGACAGCAGGTCCTTCAGAAACCAGATAATTATTCTGAAACAGATGTAAATTCTGATACTAAAAATCTACCATCCAAAAATCTGAATCTTTTAATAACTTAAAAAATTATAGAGTCTTCCTTTTTTAAAAGCATGATCACCAACACGCATTAACTAAATCAGTCTCCAAGATCTTCTCACTAGCCAGACTAATAACCCAATATTCTTTCAACAGTCTTCACAATAATGGACATATTTTCAGCTTTCTCAGGTCGAGCAACTTATCAAAGAGAACTATGTGGCTCCATGCAGAGCTGCAAGTGATTTTTAGCAGCTTACCCTACAGTACCTCATGCAGGGACTTGTGCTACATTCCCCTGGATTATGGACTTCATCAGAGTCTTTGAAATGAAGTAGCTATCCAATATACACAGGGATCTCACAGGCAGCTAAAACTTCATTGACATTGGAAAAGTGCAAGCATTTATTTATTAAATAAGAAAGTGTCTTATACACATGACATGGACACATGCAAATACACATGCCATCAGAGTACATGGGGATAAAGAAATCAATGACATTATCACCTGAGCGAGAAGAGGCGAGGGAAAGAGTCTTCTATACAGCACACTTATTTTACCCCTGTTTTTCATTATGTGGATAACCTTAGAGCAGTTCTTGTTAGCATTTAGAAAAAGGGAAAAAATGTAGCCTCCTGCAGGGGAGCTATTATTGCTAGAATGTACTAGCATTATCTTGCTTATGGGGGGGCATATTGTTTATGCAGTCTATTTATCAGTGTAGGAATATATCTACCAATATAGCAATATCTCTGCAGTAACGGCATACAAGAATAAAAGAGTTTTCATGAACAGAGTTCCTGCTGTAGCATGTATATATCTGAGACACTAAAGGATTATTTACCTATCATTAAGATATGGATTTTTTTATCTAGTCCAGTTTTTCTTGCCACAGAAATCATATTAAACTCTCTAGCTATTATATCTAACATCCATTGGGCAGCTTTTCATTCTGGGTAACCTAATATAAATGAAGAAAATAAATCCATGACAATTTGTTGAGCCATCTTTTTCCCCCTCCTACCCCCTCCTTTTCCTGAAATAAATTCACATAATAAAATCCAAAGGTTGCATTTCACTCACATCCACTTCAATTAACGTGCATGACATTGTATGAAATTTTTAATGTAAGAAAAAAGCTCAAACACAGTATTTTTAAATCACTGTGTAAGGTAAAAGTGCTGCATACAACACAATGTGCTTATATGTCTCACAATAGTCAGATGGGCTTTAAAATTCAGTGTGAGCCTTCCCAGTGTTCCTGTTCTCTCATAATTGCCAATTATAGGATTTTTAACAGAGATTTTAGTGATTGCAATTTAATAAATTATTTTCTATGATATTGTTTTAGGAAGTTTTTGTTTGTTTGAAACAACCAGGACTAATAATAACTGAAGCATTAATAATAATAGTCATATAATGGCTGAAGCCAGTCAAGAGTGCTAAAGCTTTTCTTTTTTTTTCTCTCAGATGATAGATTTCCATTGAATTGGGTCTTTACTTTGTTTTGTTTTGTAAGATTGCTTTTTGTTTAAAATTACCAAATTCTGCTAAAAGACTAAGGATAGTTTCAATACTGATGGAGAAATTTCAAGTGAAAACAGTAAACAATAAAAAAGGACAATTTATTAATAATTTTCAGTTGGTACAAAAATATTTTCTGAGAGTATTAATGTGACGAGTAGATGTAAAAATTGATTGCACAAATCCATTAACTGTGCAAATAATTTCATTTACACAGCTTTCTGGTACCACAGTTTAGTGTATCTCCCACCTATCCAAGGTTGCATACATTCCTTTTTTACTCTGGTAGGTCAAAAAAGCCATGATGACACAGAGCCACATACCTGATTATATATCACATTCTGCCTCCCTTCTGAAACTCATGGCATTTGATCATCTCAGGGTAGTGATGGGGGGCAGAGGGAGAATGAATACTGCTCCCATCCTTGCTGCACCCAAGACGTTTGTAGCAGGAAAAAATCTAAACTGGCCCTTCTGGTATCCCAGATTAGGTTACCTGAAAAATTGGTTTGTGCCATATAAAAGAATTAGCCTCTATGCTTTTATGCCACTGAAAGAGAATAGTAGTCAGAGCTGCAGTCAGAGGCACCTGCTCTTTCAGGTGAAGAAGATGGAAGTAGATGTCTTTTTTGTTGCATGGATTAAACTGGGTTTTCCCAGCTACCTCACATGCTGGCTACACTGCACCTGAAGTAATTCAACACAGTATAAGTTTGCATGTAATTTTGTCTGCGTCCTGTTGGATGTTTCCCCCTTTAATTCAGCCATATAAAAGTTTCAGGCCCAGGTCCTTCTCGGACTGCCCTTTTGGCTTCTTCTGGAGAAACAGTGCCAATGTCCTAGGTAGTCAGGGAAGAAGCGTGGACCAAACACCTCCTGAGAGACAGCAAATGATCTCTGTACAGGTCACAGGAGAAAAAAGGGGACCAAACAATACAGGGTCGAACCACTGTGGTACCCAGGAGCTCAAATGAGTTTTTCCTTCAATTACTGGAGAGGTCTATCTGTTCTTTATTGACCTTTCTTCATCCTAATCTCTTTTTCTTTTGTAATATATTTAAGAGGATGAAGTGCTCCTAATAAGGCTGAATTGAGAACTTTAGAGACTCTACTGACTTATTTAAGGTTGTGTGACAACTTAAAGGTTATCTTATCCCAAAGCTTTCCTGCAATAGTCATATCTCTTCCAATAACTACACACTGCTGAAATACTATGGTTGAGTCTTGTGTTCTACTTTTATAGATACATAATACACATACAATGATACTATGCTTATTCATTCTGTTTATTGTTTCAAACATGATCTTTAATGTGTAACATAAAAAGAGGTTTTCAAGTTTAATTGGAGTGTCAATGCCATCATGCTCATCTTTATCTCCAGCCACTTTTACTTCCAGACTAGAATTTTTTATAGGATATCCACACATAATAAAGCATCCAAACAACTTTTTCACGTCATTGTCAATGAATTCAGAGGATGCAACAGTTTGCACACTCCTCTGCACACATTTTATTACTCCCACTTTCATTCTACAAGGCTGAAATGAACCATGTCATAAATAACTGTCTTGCACTCACAAGCTTGGTACACTTTTCTTCTAAGATCCTCTATCTACTCATAAGTTAAAAATATGGTGAAAATTATTCCATGTTCTATTTTCTTACTTTAGTAAAATCTCAAAATTTTACAGAAAATCCTGTTCCAAAACATAAGGTGATAATCAGGGAATATGATTGTGTATAATAAATATATAAAACCAGGCTCAAAGCTGGTATAAAATTGACACTAAAACAAATGGATATGTGCCAGTTTATACCTACTGAAGTTCTGGTTTTGAGGACATGGTACTGAAAGCCTTTCGTAGCATTTTATAATTTTCAGACCCACCTGTGATAGTGTTTATTGTCAACTACATGACAACTACCATACTTATGAATACAGACATGTAAATAAATAGTTTAAACTAAATCCACATGTAACTGTGTGTATGATATTGTGGGTATGTAAATTAAGTGCCATTTATTAATTCTTTTAACCTTTGCTGATCACAGAACTCAAGATAGTAGTATTCTGAGCTAGCTAAAGCTGCTGTTAAAAATCAGCTCCACCACACTGTATCTCTACAATCAAAATGCCTCTGCCATCTTCCTTCCACAGACATCTTGTCACAATAAAATTCTGGGTACTTCCTGTCATCATTTGTAATTTGATGATGAAATCTATTAGGACATGAAAATATACTAGTTGCTTGTAATAAGATGCTCCTTTCGACATATTCTTTCTTTGATTGCTTGTATTAGATCATTGACAATAGATGTGGGAGCTGGTCATCAGCAACAGATGTGAGAGTTATTCTGAAAGGACCATATCCATCTTGTGGTGAGATTTGGGTTTAAACATTAAGCCTGAGACTAAAAGAGCTCTGGAATTTTTATTTTTGGTTCAATAAACCAACATTTCTGTAGACTGTTCTTAGCATATTTTTGGCCTTAAGTAGTGGCATGTGGCACAAACTGACTTGTGAGATTTTTTTGTACTTTGGATGTCAGAGGTCTTGTGAGATCATCTGTTTTTTCTCTGATTCCTGCTATCTTAGGCCAAAACCTCATGAGAATAGTTATTCTTGAAACATTTTTTCAGTATGAAAACCAGGATAAGGAAAATAGGCCTCTTTTGGTTTTGCATCTACCACACACCAAAACCTAATACTTTATTTAAATATACATATTCTGATCTGAATTATCCTTGCTATGCCCCCTCTCTTACCATTCCAAAAGGGGTTCTCATTTCAAGATAAATTCTAAGATTCTTCTTGCAACAGATTCTCAATGACATCATATTCCATGGTTTTTTTTGGTTAATAAGAATTAATGCAACACCTGTGACTGCTTGTGTAACATAGTATATGACACTCCCTGCCGCCAAAAGCAAATAAAATGTCTTAGTGCTAGCTATTATTTGTTAGTTATTTCAAAGCTATTGAGGAGAGACAACAGAAAATTGACAGTAGATCATTCTCAATCACACAGCAAAATCTAATGCCACTAGAGATATAATTGGCCATGAATACAATTTTTTTAAAAGGATTATGCAATGTATATAGCTAACAAGACTATTCCAGTGTAATCTTATTCTAAAAAACTCTAATATCCTGGGGGCTTATTTTATCCTGATAAAATAACCAGCTGAGAATGACAACTGATTTTCTAGCTGAATTGCCTAAGACTTCTGTACTGAAAATGGGCAACTTGCCTTTTGAGCTTCACTCGGCTTCCAGGCAACTCAGGTGTGTCTTCAGTGTTGGGTTCAACTCCTCTGACCACAGGCAGGTGCCTGATGATATGGAGGATCTTCTATAAGTTAAATCCCTAGCTACAGAAGACAGCATCCTGAGTGATCAGACCCTGGTCAGTGGAGAACCAGAACTGGTGTCAGTTCTGCCCTCTAATCAGTTCCCAGAACTTCCCCACCATTTGGCTCCACAAAAATTGCATTTTGCCCATGAAAAAAACATGAGAGCTTTCTGTGTCAGGAAAGTTAAAATGTTTCTTCTAAGCCATAATTACCAGCAATCGCAGCCATTGTTCTGTAATGAGTTTTGATGTTTTAAACTACAAAGAAGCATATTTAAGACATAGAACAGTGTTACTGGATTTTGTGCATTTTCTTTTAATTCTAGAATTTGTTTTTCTTTAGTTGATATAAATCTGAAGGCAAGAACTCTTTCTAGATACACAAGTGCATGCAGTATGGACATATCAAAAGGAATTAATCTATACAGGTGTAGATAAAAGAAGCAGGAATAATTGTATGTAGGCAATGGATAAGAAAGAGAAGACAAAAGGCAAGGTAGAAGTCAAATACGAATAAAAGAGAATGTGAAAAGACTATTGTATTAATACTACGTGAAATTAAAGTACTTTAAGACCTTCAGATGTAAGATACTATGTAACTATAAAGCATTTCTTTTTTTTCCCCTCAAATTTGAATTGAGTCAATGCAGACTGAAAACAGTTTCTAAGTATGACTATATGAGACTATGGACATAATTTCTGCCAGGTGGCATGAATTTCAGTGTATTGCTGTGTTATTAAAAGCAACCAGCAGTGTGAACCTGCTGTATTATTAGCACATAACATTAGCCTTAATAGTTAATCCAGTATTCATATTCATATTGTGGGCTCTTCTAAGAGAGAGTAACAGCTTTCTAAATGCTTTTAAGATTTCCAGGAATAAAATTAAAGCATGTTTAAGTACTTGTCGGAAATTGTGTGCAGAATTCTGAATAAGGGAGTTATTGCATTGTATCAGGACCCTTAAGAGATTCAGCTGAGAAATAAATTATGTAAACAATGCAATATGTGTGTGTGTGTACAGCTGTATATCAATATCACCTATATCTATGTATACAAATATCCTTATCCTTTTCTGTCAGTCTGGAATGTGTTATAGTGGAGACACTGAACCTTTCAAAAGATGCAAGACATGTTTTTAATGTTGCTTCAGAATTCAGATGCAAAACAAAAACTGGATAAATACTTCATTACATTTTATAAACAATCTGCTTTCTGATAAATTATTATGGAACAACTTTTCATTCTTTTTTATGAAGTTTGAGTCTGAATGCATATGTTGGAAATGAATTCTGGTAAAAAAAGTCAGTTCAGAGTAACACATCCTACATGAGATTTCTTGAAACCAGTGCAGTGTCTGCAGCTACAGGGAAAGGGTATAGCACTGATGGAGGAGAGGAAGACATGCCAGCTGGAGCCTGTGAGGACAGCCTACTTTTGCCCCTCACTTTTGAAAGGAGAAGTACTGGAGCTCCATGAAGGCCCCACATTCAGCTTGGCTGAAGGTTCAGACTGGATTTCCTCTCTGCAGCTGCTCCACACTCCACTTGCACAAAGTCCAAACATATGGGTTTAATGTGAGTGGAGTGGATTTCAGGCTTAATTCTTCTCTTTATCTCTTTGTGTGTTAGTATTTGTGTGTGTGAAATGATCTTTCTATAATACTTCATTATTTTCCTAGATCTTAAATTTCCTAAATCTTAATTTTGCACCCTTACAATTTATTGTCATATGAGGTATATAATCAGTAAAGATCCTTCTGTCCTGTTCTATCTCCTGCTCTGCCTTCAGAATATGCTGTTATTTGTATTGTCCACAAAACAGATTGAAAACTTAACTGAAATACTACTAGCCATCAACATTTTTTTACAACTTATTCTAATGTAGGTGTTCAAGGTGCAGAAATCCCTGCTGATAACATCTCCCCCCCCTCTTACCTCCCTCCAAAGGAAAAAAAAAAAAGGAGTAAGTTGGAAAAAAAATCATTTGTGGCACCATAAAGATTGATTTTTTAACTCCATCACTTTGGAGTGCTGTATCTTCTCCATTTACAATGTCCCATGTTTTATATGGATTGGGCATAATAATAAATTTCTTGTGGTGAATGGAAGAAAAAAAATCAGAGGGTAAATAGCTGGTTTGCTTACTGTGCCTCCCAGTTTGATTATGGTAGGTTCTGGAGACCGCAGGAGGAGGATACTGAATTATAGCAAATAAAAGACTAAAACATAACAAAGCTACCTGAGGGGTTGGCTGAAGTCCCTGCGCAAATTGTGATTAACTGAATACCTGCCCTGGAATGCTGGTTTGGCAGGAGGTTATACATACATGAATGAATCTGTCTGCATACTTAGACACTGCAGTTAAACTTCTTTCTCATTAAAAAAAAAAAAAAAAGGTGCTATTTTCAAAGCTGTTGAATACAATTTGACCCTGTTTTGATTTAAGTTCCCCATCCTCAAAAGAAGTGTGAGGCAACAAGTGTCCTACACATATAAGAGAGACTGGGAGAAGAGGAGAAGCAGCAGCCAAGGAGATGTTTGGCTGCATGGCAGCTAGCAAACTTTCACCCTAAAAATCAGTGGTCATCCTGGAAATAGAGGCAGATCTTCTTGATGTAAAGTGATGAAGGTCTATTAAATTCACCTGAGTTTATATTCCAAACCCAAAAACATCAGCAGTGAAGAACTGGCTATACATTAATGGCACTTAATACACATAAACTGAATATAACACATACAGTGGTTTAAACATAAATCCAAAATATTCAAGAGCCTGAGGGAGCTGAAAGTGAGTGGTTTCTGAGCACCTGACAATTTGTCTAAGTGGAAAAACAGACCAGCACACTGATAAAAGACAGTTTCTGCTGCAGTTAAGTGATCAGTGTAGACACACCCTCACACTCACAAGACCTTTTTAAAATCCTAGCTATAAATTACATTTCATGCTAATGTAAATTAATCCTGGGAGGTAGTTGATGGGCTTACGAAGGCTAGACAATGATTATGTGTTAGTGTCTATTAGCCTCATCTAAAGCTGCATATGATTGTGTGGGGCACAGTATAGTCAGGGGGGGAAAGTTATTACTTGTTATGAAAGAGCTTATGCTCTGAATGTATTTCCTGGCTTTTTACTTAATATTTTGGTACTTTTCATGTATATTCCATATCTTACTAACAATTTGGAACCTGAACATTAACCCTACATCTTCAAGGTAAGCCTAAAGCCATTTTACTCCCATTTTTGCTCAAAGCAGAGAGGGACAGAGTGTATCTGAATATTTTTGTTTGGGTACATTTCCAGCTGGGAGCACAATAGCAAGTGTGTCCTGCACAGTGAAGCACACTATGGTCCTAGCTACCTGTGGCTTACACGACATGAGATGGTAAGACATTTCCTTTATTTATGTAGACATGCCATGCATGAACTTGCAGTGGAGAGGGACCTCACCCTTGATTTATAATCAAGTCATGAGCTCATCTAAGCTCTGAAAGAGTCTATTGTCCAAATCTTGTGGGTTTTTCTCCAGGAAATTTTTTCCAGTGTGTGGAGAACTGGTCCCAAACAGTTTTCTTTTCCTGCATTTACTTCATTTCTAACCCTTTCCTGATTTAAATCTTTTTATTTTCGCACCTTTATCTCTTAATTTCCCTAGAAATTCAAGGCTTCTCAGCAGCAATTATTTCTGCCATGCCAGCATGATGGGAGGTCTGGTACCTGCTGCTATCAGGGGGATGAGAGGGAACATTTCCCCAAACATGCTGCATCAGATAGCCTGGTTGTTTTGGGTTTTTTTTTTTGTTTGTTTGTTTGTTTGTTTTGTTTATGTGTGGTGGAAGCAGCATCAAGTACGCTTCTTTTTGGTCTATGAGGGGAACAGTGGTTGTGTGACAGTTTAGTGACTCCAGCAGTCTGCTCTCTTTGGCAGTTACGCTTAAAATTATCTGCACTTGGAGGTCACTGAGTTCATGCAACAGTTACTGGAGAATCATTTCCTTCTGCATATCCCACCCAGTAACATCCCATGCCCTGTGCACTACTGTGATTATGTTTTTCAATTCCAAGACATTCCTAAAGATTTCTGGACATCATGCATTTATTATTACAATGGGCAATGAAATCTCCCCATAGAGGTGCATGCCATCCACAATTTCCATATCCAGTTGTATACCTTACACGATAAATTCCCATATAGCAATTAAATTCAGACACTTGGTGGAAAATGGCAACTTCCTTTTACTTCTACTTGTTTTGAGTAAAAGAATCCCCCCTCATTCATCTGAATAGGCATGACTGACATAAAAAAATACTTCAAGAGCTGAACTTGTCTACTGAACACAAATACAGTGAAATTCTGTATATCTTTAAATGTTTTATATGTCCTAGTCATACATAATTTATTGTGTTGTGAAGCTGAGCCCTTCTTTGAATGAAAATTTTACTGTCAGAGCCTGGGGTACTTTAGTTTGATGATTTAAAACTCCCAATGCACTCGTAGCAAATAGCACTTTTTATTACAGTGTGTTTGTCCAAGAGGTCAACTTTCAGTACGGCAGGATTTCTTCCCACTGTTGAATTATTTCTGATGGCAAGACATCTCCTGTCTTAATTCATCTAGTACTGAATACAGTAGCCAACACTGTCTTAGGGGCTCATTAGAATGGACCTGGCAAGCACAAGGGTAGAAGCTTCACCTTTTTTATGCGAGCATCCTTGCTAGCAGATAATACAGCAGATTAAATGCTGCATGCCTGCTTATACCCCTTTGGTTTTAAGATTCCCATTTATAATTTTGCTCCAGTATTTCATTTCCTCAGAGATGATGCTGAATTTAAGCTGCCTTGTGACGATGCTAAATTCATTTCTGAGATGAGTAAAAGTGACTAAAATTATGTGCATGTTTCCTGTGAATTACTGTATACTGAGCAGGTCCTAGATTAAAAGACAAGCTTGACTTTAAAGGTAATGTGATTAATTTCCTCATCCAAAACCAGCTAGATAGTTTTCATGCTCAGGTTGATACAGTATAGATTCCCTATTACACCCATTTACAGTCCCCATCCCTTTGCTGTTAGCCCCTGCTGAGCCTATTAAGTTGGTATCAAGTCAACTTGTCTCTTAGTGATAGTACACAAACTCTCAGAGTGCTGCAGAATTCTGCATCTGTCCTCTTACCTGTCACTTCAGCCTCCTTTTACTGATGTTAAAAGAAATCTTTACTGTCAGTCATATAACCAATTCACTTTGTTCGCAGGCTGTGACAACCTTGTTGTGTTTCTCCCACCACAGAACCGACTTCTGTGAATTAGTATTCTCAAAATTTAGACTAGCTCATTAGTCTGAATAAATTTGAAAGGCTGCTGTTCACATTTTTTTAAATGAGGCTTGGCTTTTCTTGGATATAATTTAGACATCTTTAGGAAAAAAAAAAAAAAAAAAACAACAAAAAAAACCCACAACAAACCCAAACCCAAACCAACACAAAAAACACCCAAACCTCCTCCCCTTCCCTCTCCCCAGCCAACCACACAAATAAAAAAACCCACCAAACCATCCCAGCTCCCAAGTGTTCATTTTATGATTTCAAAGCTAAAGGGTTTTTCAGGGGCTTCATTTGAGATAAAATAGATTAAATAAAATCTTCCAAGTTTTTCCCAGCCCCCCTCCTTTTTTTTTTTTTTTTGTATAATAGAAAAATTGGCAACTCTTCCAGAAAAGAAAACAGAAGTTCAAATGCCAATCTTAAACATCTTTATGGCCAACTATGTCCACCAGAGCAGATTGTTTCCACATTATCACTGAAAATATACAGTAACCTCCTTTCTCCCTTAACTAATCAAATCTAACTCCACCTTCTAGTTCTGTATATGTGACTGCCAGTGAACCAGTCCAACACAATGGAGGAAAACTTTTCACCTAAAAAATTGGTTAAGCTTAAGGAAAGAAACCAGATTTTTCATTCTTAGTCTCAGAGTCCTACCAGCTAGAGTACTTAATTTTCTTCTTCTGTGAAATCATGAAGTTATTTCCATTCCATCATGCTACCATTAATGAATGCAAGGCAACGTTATTCATCTTTTATTTCTTTGTTAGGGTTGAAGACTGTCTACTAGTGGTCAAGAGGGTATGACAGAAGAGGAATCTTGTCTGCCTCAGCATGGATCTCATATGATGCAGTAATATACAATCACAGGGTACCAAAATGTTCAATATATTGAGTGCACTGCTGTCATTCTGCCCTCTGTCTAAGCATTGTCCTTAAGGAAACTCTCAGGCACTGGCGGTAAGATGGTATCATGACACGTTTTGAATTGTGCTGGGTTTCCAGGACATTATTATCAGGAAACTGTAAGGGGTACAGAAATGGCTTTCCAAAAACAATGAGCTACAAAGTAATTTGTATCAGTAGAGTACTATTCACTAGAGGATTTCAATGTTTTATAAACAAATTAAACATGGAAGGAAACAATGACACCTACTTAAGGCATGAAAAATTAAGTACAGAGGAGCAAGTCTCCCCCATTCAAATTTCTTGCTGCTGAAATTCCATAGATTTCACTGGATCTCCTTCTGAGTTACCCTGGCAATATAAAAATCCAGTCTAGAATCCAGAGATGTTAAATAATTTACTCAAGGTCACATCACTAGCACCTGAACCTCAGAGTGGAGAACAGAGGTCCTTGGAGTTTTACCTAAAAAGGGCTATTAATCACTTCACTATTAGCTGTAAAATAAAAATATAAAATCATCTCTACATTAACATCAGCATTTTAAAACTTAAAATGAGAGATCTTGGCGAAAGAGGTCTGATATAACTGACTACAGAGTCAGGGTGGGAAAATATAAATCAATTGGATGAAATGATCCTTTGCTACAGACTGAAGAAGAAGTTTGGCTATGTCTCAAGGAAATGGAGAATTACACTAGACATTAAGGGAACCAGAGATACCCTCAAGAGTTCAGGATGGATATAACTGCAATGGAGCAGAACAGATTAAAAATCCCAACCTAAGTAAGCATTAATATATAAAACTGCAGGAGAGAGGCATGATGTGATAGAAATAATGTGATGGTGCTCTAAGTATGTATTTACTATGTTCAGAATCTTCCTCTCTTGCTTTTTCAGTTGTTTTGTCAATTCTTCCTCCAGCAAGTGACAACATTGCTGCTGCTTCTTTCAATATCAGTGGCTTCTTCTGACACCACCAACTCACTGTGCAGCAGCCACAGATACCCAGGTGTTCCTCACTTGGCTTCGTAGTGAGGAAGAGGTCAGTCATGTGGAATACAAATGTTTTCATATTTGTAACTTGGTTTGTTTATACAGACCTATAGTATGTCCTGCCCTGGAAAAGAGACAGCAGAAACAACACAAGGTGATACTTTTGAGTATTGCAGTGCAACAACTCTGCCCTTTTAGGGGTTTTCTTTTGAAGATTAAGGCATTATTTGCTTTCTTCAGAATACTTCATAGAAAAGTAGCTGAAATTCACTGTTCAATACTGTGAATGATGGTCTTCCTTAAAAAAAAAAAAAAAAAGAGCACACATCCTCTTTCCACCTATTCTTGACATCACACCTACCATTGTTTTCCTCTTTTGTCTTTTTTTTTTTTCTCCTACATGCTCCAGATCTCAAGTGTACTGTCCTCTTCTTCACATGCTAGGTACCCAATCCTTTGATCTAGTCAGCGTGGTTGGCGTGAAATCTAAAAAGGATATTGCTTGAAATCACTGGAAAACAGCTATTTAACCCTAATTTTCCTGTCTTCTGTCATCTTAGAGTACCATTAGAGAGCCATGCAGAAAAGTACGCACACACATACTCAGAGATGCTTTATGTTAGAAAGCTGTAAGATTTTATGTATGGATTTGACCAAGATGATGATAATGAATTGGCTATAACATAAAACAACTGCATTATCTCTTTTTGTTTGTTTCAGTTGCCATTTTCCCTTCATCATAGCACCTAAGTTCTCTTTCCCTTCTTTCTCTGTTTTCTATCCCATCTTTCCTTTCTGGCTAACATTCTCTTCATCCCAGGCTACAATCCCCCAGTAAATTCTGAACATCATTAAAACAGCTGCTTGGAGTGGCTGGGGTTTGTCTTTGCATATTGAGCCAAAAGAATCTACAGATTTCTTTGTTGTGGCTGCAGTCATAACAAGGCCAAAGATTCTGGGAAACACATCTTCTTTAGGATTTGTCTTATACAGTCTTCTCTGGTTAATCTATTTTCTTTTGTTTTGTTTTTTTTTTGTCTAAGTTTTTATTTTTCCTTCTTTCTTTCTCTTCCCAATTTCTCTATTTGTATTTCACGTCCAATTATTTTGTTTCTGTGCAACACACAGACTTTTATAGGAAGGTTCATGCAAAGAACTTTCAGAAGAAAACTGAGCCAATTTCCCCAGTAACCATCAAAAGCAAGTGAAAATGACAAACAGGTTGACTACAGTGGATTGATTGATAGTGATTTATAGCTGAAAATTGGATCAAGTGTGTCCACATACACTTTCTCTAGGGACTAAAACAGAGGCAACTGCCTCTGTCAGCATTCCTATACAATGAAGCAAACTCTCTTCATGTCACCTCATCTCTCCCTTTCTAGCCCTGTCTTCTGCTTAAATAAAGATAGCTGTTAAAATACAGGTGCTTGCTGCCTTATTTCAGGCTTTTGATTTTGAGAACACAAATGGTTTATGCTTTATCATGCAATAGTGGTCAATACATTCTGGGGTCACTGCTTAACTGTGCACATCTGCTCCTTCCTATTCACATTCCTGCTTCTGCCAGGTAGCCTCAGGTGTCTTTGCAAATCAGATTCTTCCTACTTATACCTTATATCTTACTGTTAATTACTGTCGACTGGTAAAGGAGAACTAGCAGGATCTATTTATCTTAAACGTGATCTGGAATTCTTTATTTATTGTGGTGACTTCTATTCACAAATGTGTACATGCTGCTATTGCCCTGAATGAGTGGCATTTGTAGGGCAGTGCTGCTGCTTAAATTTACTGTCCTGGAGAATTCATTCCTCAGCTGGGCAGAGTAATAACTAGAAGCATCAGCATGTCCTAACCAAACTAGTCTACCAGAAGGAAAAAGAAGGACCACAAGATATCCACAGAGATTAGGAAGAAAGTTAAAAAGCCTGCTCCTACAAGTTTCAAAACTTGGAGACAATAAGAAAGGGAGGGGTTAATTACCGTTGTATTTAGTTGCTTATAGCACATTACATGATTTAGTGAATAAATATATTTGTACCATGAAAACAATAAAAAAATCAGAAAGCAGTTTACATGACTGCAACAGATGAGGAGACCCCTGCATTTAGTAGGACTTTTATGATTTCTGTTTCCAGAGAGAATTCTCACTTCCTGGAGAGTCAGGGTGCTGCCTGTGTCCTTTTGCTCTAATATGTTCGCTGGGGCTGCTCCTGTGCTGTTCTGCAGCAAGTAGCCACTTCACTTCCGCAATTCTCAGAGAGTGTTCTGGGCTAAACCAAATTGGTCTCCTAAGGGAAAAGGGCAGGAAAACCCTGTACTTGAATACACACTTTATGCCACTTTATTTTGGGTCTGATTCAACAACCTCAAGTAGTGGCCTTCGTTCTTGCCATATGGTTATGCGGCTGAAGACCAGCAGATAAATCTTTCTTACAGTGCTTCCCACGGTCCTTCACAGTCAGGTCTAGATGTTGCTTACTCACAGAGCAGTTGAATTTTGTAGACAAAATGAGCTGGAGTAAGCTAAGTCTACTTTCAGCAAACACATGACGATGAGGAGCGAAGTCCAGGAGCACATTAGGGTTCGCTCCAGGAGTCACTTCAGGTAAGTGGTGTTATGTTCATATACAACTACAAAGTTATTGCTTGCTCAGTCACCCAGAAAGCTCCATCAGGATAAAAAGCTGAGCTTTAAACTCTTGAGTTCTGGGTTAAACGTAAACATTAGACAGTTTTTTTCTTTTTTTGTCTAATCACATTATTGAGATACTGGGGTTGATGGAAAGGCAAAAGCTGGTTACTGTTCGCAAGTGGGCACCTTCTGTGACCTCTTGGATGGTCACAAAGTGCATCGAAACTTAGATGAAGTCTACATCAAACTGGATTGAGTTCTAAATATGGGATTAATTATTTAAGTATCTCAAGTTCAATACCTTTCTAGTTCTACAAAATTGAGCTCCACTGGGTAACAGCAATCATCGGACAATTAGCTTTTGTTTCATAATAGAAGGCAACTTGTGGTGCGTTGACCCTGACTGGACACAAGGTGCCCACCAAAGCCACTCTATCCTCAGCTGGACATGGAAGAGAAAATATAATGAAAGGGTTATGTGTCAAGATAAGGACAGATAGAGATCACTCACCAATTACTGTCATGAGCAAAAGAGACTCAACTTGGGAAAATTAATTTATTACCAATCAAATTGGAGTAGGATAATAAAAAAAAAAATCTTAAACCACTTTCCCCTATCCCTCCCTTCTTCCTGGGCTTAACTTTACTCCTTATTTCCTTACCTCCTCTCCTGCAGCAGTGCAGGAGAGCAGCGAATGAGGGTGGTGGTCAATTCATCACCATGTTGTCTCTGCCATACCTCCCTCCTCAGGTGAGGACTCCTCGCACTCTTCTCCTGCTCCAGCATGAGTCCCTTCAGTGGGGTGCAGTCCTTCAGGAACAGACTGCTCCAACGTGTGACCCCCATGGAGTCACAAGTCCTGCAGCAAACCTGCTTCAGTGTGAGCTCCTCTCTTCATGGAGCCACAGGTCCTGCCAGCAGCCTGCCTCAGCACAGCCTTCCCACAGGGTCACAGCCTCCTTCTGGCACATTCCCCTGCTACAGTGTGGGCTCCACCGCAGACCTCCATGTGCTGCAGGACACAGCTGCCTCACCATGGTCAGTCCCACAGGCTGCAGGAGAATCTCTGCTCCAGTGCCTGGAGCACCTCCTCTCCTCCCCCCTCACGGACCTTGATGTCTGCAAATTTGTCTTTCTTACATATTCTCACTGCCCTCTTCAGCTGTAATTCCAGCGGCACAGGAACTTTTCCTGCTTCTTAAACATATTATCTCAGAGGCACTACCACTGTCACTGCTGTGTTTGGCCTTGGCCAGTGGCAGGTTCATCTTGAAGCTGGCTGGCATTGCCTCTATGACACAGAGGGGAAGCTTCTAGCAGCTTCTCATGGAAGCCACACCTGTAATCTCCCTGCTAACAAAAGCTTGTCATGCAAACACAATACACAGTTCCCCCCATGAGTAACAAAGCGAAAAACTTTAAAAGGGCAGATTTTAAAACTATGAGGAAAATGGTTAACAGCAGGCTGAAGGGCAAAGTAAAAAAACTTTAAAACCACAGAAACAGCCTGGAGGCTATTCAAGAACATTGTGTTAGAGGCACAGATGGTTTGTGTATCATTGACAACAAAAACAAAGTAAAATGCTGAGAATAAAACTAGGGTTAAGCAGAGAAGTACAGGGCTTTATTGAGCTAAAAAGGCATCCTTTAAAAGCAAAATGACTTCCTGAACAACCTAACCAGGTCAGTCTATCACTTATGTTGGTGGGTCACTAACAATGAGAGTAGTAAGAAAGTGGAGAGTTAAAGGTAAGCAGAGACACAGAGGCATATGTACTTGTACCGTGTGGTTCTGGCACACTGAAATTTGCAACAGAAATGTCTCATTGTCCTCTTGAGATTCCCTTGAATTCTTTTTTTTTTTTTTTTTTTTTTTTTTTTTTTTTTTTTTTTTTTTTAGGAAAAGTGTCTATCATCCAATCAGAGAGATGAAACCAGGCAGAAAGCACAACAAAATGATTCTGTAAAGATGCTAGTGTAAACTCAATTTTTTGCCCTGGCTATCTCTATCTCCTAACTCCATCTTCCTCTCAGGGCAGGTTCTCCTTGGGTGCTTACATCTCACCTGTTCAGTCCTGGCCACAGGACAGGTGCTTTTGCTCTAATATGTTCTTGGTTTGATTATCTACTGTGAGGTCCAAATTCTTCCAGTAACAAACATTTTGGAGCAATCTCTACTTCAATATGCTAAATTAATTATTTGCTAAGAACATTCCCAATCAAAACAAGTGTGTTATCTGAATATGTCTTTCTGCAAGAACTAAATAGCTGGGTACCATAAAGACCTTCAAGGATGGAGAGGAACAATAAAATATAATTTTTGGCAGCATTTTTTTTACGTAGAAGACAATAAATGGAAGCTACCAAAGCAGACACTATGTATTAAATTGAGAAATTCAACTTTAGCAGTTATTTGTGGTTTCTTAATGTAACAGCATAGGCAGTATGAGTTATAATGACAATTCACTAAAACCATTGGTTGACAGCCGGCTGAATATAATAAGGTAGTAGTATGCCCAGGTGGCCAAGAAGGCAGGCAGGGTCCTAGCTTGTATAAGACTTAGTGTGGCCAGCAGGGCTAGGGAAGTGATCATCCCCCTGTACTCAGCATTGGTGGGCCACACCTCGAACACTGTTCAGTTTTGGGCCCCTCACTACAAGAAAGACATTGAGGTGCTGAAGCATGTCCAAAGAAGGACAACAAAGGTGGTCAAGGGTCTAGAGCACAAGTCCTGTGCGGAGCAGCTGAGGGAACTGGGGCTGTTCAGCCTGGAGAAAAGGATGCTCAGGGGAGATCCTGTTCCCTGCAGCTACCTGAAAGGAGGATGGATGTAGCGAGGTTGGTCTCTTCCCCTGAGTGACAAGTGGTAGGATAAGAGGAAATGGCGTTACCCAGGGGAGGTTTAGATTTGATATTAGGAAATATTTCTTCACTGAAGGGATTGTTAAGCATTGGAACAGGCTGCCCTCAAGGAAGTGGCTGAGTCAACATCGCTCAAGGTATTTAAAGGATGTATGAATGTGGCACTTAAGGACATGATATAGTGGTGGACTTGTCAGTGCTAGGTTAATGGTTGGACTTGATTATCTTAAAGTTCTTTTCCAACCTAAATGATTCTATAATTCTATGAAATGTGTGGGTAGCAGTGCTTGCTCAGAACCAAATCTGAGAAAAGTAAGTTTAATTTGTAGGAATTTTGATAATCTGGTCTACTGATTTCTGAAGAATTGGTTTGTTTGAAATTGGCTGGAGATTGGAGAAAAATAAGAAAAAAGTGCAAGAAACATCACCTGAACAAAGAGGAGCTGAATCAACTTTTTGTCTTCTATGTCTCTGCCAGGAGATGACAAGAAAAGGTGGAAAAAAGATTATTCTGTAAGCATCTCACAGAACATCCTCTAAGATTGTGTTTGTCCTTTCCCAGCACAGTTTTTTAGAGGATATGCTGAGTACTCCCTACTGCTTCAGTCAACAGGGTGTCTTCCAGGGTGGTGAGAACAGTATCTAGAAGGACAGAGCATAGACTGTGGGTAGGGAAATAAGAAACTAGGAAATGAGGCAGTTGGAGGAAAAGATCAGCTAATCAAACCTGTGAGAAAGGTTTGTTTTATATGGACAGACTTTGGATAAACTTTTAACACTGTTGACCTCCAAAACCCCTGTGTACTTCATTAATCATCCTGTACACAGATGAGAACTTTCAGAACATCTGCTGCCTTCCTGAAGATCTCTGGTGTACAGGAACTTCAGCCTTTAATTTCAAATCACTGTGAACTTTAGAACAAAAGTTGAAACTGAGATTCTGCGTCATTTGCAAAAAGAGAAATTTTACATCTCCAGTCCCTAACAAAGGATCTTTTTGGGTTTTGGTTTTTGGTTTCCTACTTTAGAATCACAGAATCATAGTTTAAACGAGAAACTATGCCACTAATCAGCCATGGCACATGCACACACATACACTATTATATGTGAATACTTCTCCAATGCTACTTTATAAGAACCTTGGACACTTCAGTTTGATTAACACCTTGATAAGACATACATTTTCCTTGAAGAATGTGAAGCCATGGGGATTTGTCAAAAATTCAGAAAAGGAAGATACTGTGAAAAGATTTAATTCAGTTACAGTAAGTAATACATTCTACTAATGTAATGTGGACACAAGAAAATGTTAGACCCCTTGAGAAATTAGGATAATTTTATTTGATCCTTTATGAATGTATGTAATTATATTTATTTATGTGTCTGTATGTATATCTGTATTTATGAATATATTGTTATGCATGTCGCTGTGTATGAATACATTTATAAAGCAAACCCATGACCATAAATCAGCTCAACAGAAACAGTATAAAGTAGACTACTGTACATCTTTATTTAAAATACGTAAGATGCCAAGACAGAAAAATACTAAAAAAGAAATACATATTGGGTTTGAAGCTGAAGCATCAATATGGTTGTAATTTTAATGTTTCTTGCTGGAAAAAGGTCATCTTTGGCGAGGTCGGGTTTTTCTTAAGGTCATTTCACATTGAGATATCTGCCTGCTTTTGACATTTCATCTAGAAGAGGCACAACTATTCTGACACATGAAATGGGTTCTTTACAAACCCAATGGCTATTTCTATCAACATCTGTTATTCTTACACAAAAGGGGAATATGCATTGATTGCAAACAAGGCTTAGCATTTTTTGGAGAATATTTATATACATATTTTGTACTTAAAGGTACAGCAATGTCCATCTGAAATAGATGAAATAGAAGAAAACACTGATCTATAAAAGACTGAAAAAAATAACCCCATGGACAGCATCTTTTACTCTTAAATAGAATTAAATAAATTCAAATATGTTAATTGATGTTGATAAATTGTCACACTGCTTTCTATAAAGCAGCAGGGCAGTGAAATTTACTAAGAATTTGTGTAATTACTTTGTGATATTGGCACAGAAAAAGCACAATAAAATGTTTTTTCTTCACATTTTGTGTAGGATTTTTAATTGCATATTCATTTTCTAAATTTCAGTCCTCCCTAGCGCTGCGTAAGATAGGAAAAATGTATTGCCACAGAAATCCTCCACCTTGTAGCTCCATATTTTGAAACCCCAGAATTGTTATGTGTTTGTAGCATCACATCTATGTAGTTAAAATAAACGTTGTCAAAATAATTCAGACTTACTGGGATTATTTAATTTTTCTCTAAGACAACCCAGCATTCCACAGGCTGAATCCTGTTCTAGTTCAAGAGTGTGTCACAGAATTCCTTTCCTGAGGAACAGCACAGCGAAGACCAAAGCTTCTTTCTCACTCCTCATTTGCAGACAGCTCAATTAAGGCTTGGACAATCCAAAGCAGAAGAGTTTAGTTGATCAGTCGGTAGTTAAGATTCAGTAGCTGAAGTGTTGTGGCCTGTCACGTGGTGTTATATCTGTTCCCATATTGATGGTCAGTTCTTTATGAGCTACTGCTTTCTCCCAAAATGAATGCCATTTTATCAGAAAACAGGTTTTGTTTTCTGATTATATTCATCTGGCAAGTGCTCAAATCTGCTGTTTGTGGATGTTTGTGGGAACATAGCTTTGCTCACATAAGTATTTGAGAACAGTGAATAATAAAAGACATGAACATGCTGAATCCAAACCCTGTTTTCTAATCTAGCAAGCTGAGAGTGAACAATTTTTATACTATCTCCACTGGCAGCACGAGTAAACTGCATGTTTGGAGTCAATGTGCTTCCTTCCTTTTTAAATGTGTCATATTTGTCTTGTCTGCAATATGAGGACGTATGGCAGACATTCACGGAGAACTACAGGTGCTGCTTTTCTGGACTGAAGCCATATGTCCATAGGGCATCGAAGAGGTTAACATCCAGGTGTAGGAGCTTTACTGTTGGAACATGTTCTGTATTGCTTCCAGACTTTGGCCTCAAATAAATGCCTTTCACATATTTTATTAAAGTGTCATAATTAGATTTATTTAATGCACTAGGATCCAAAGCATGTCAGCTCTGTGGATGACTGAAAAATAATTCATCAGCTTTTGATGGCTTCACAGGACAACAAGGCAATCAGGTCATATTTCCTACTAATGCATTTGTGTTTGAAAACAGGACTTGAACGTTCTCAGTTTGCACACTGACTGATAGAAGGGAAGTGCAAATATTCTCATGTTCTGTGTGTTGCATTTGATTAGAAAATAATGCTTGGGGTCTGAATATGCTGAAGTAATGTTAAGGAAACATTAAAGCACCCTTAACTCTGCCGTTTTGTGCCTAGGGCATTGCAGTTATATGAATTGTGTGTTTTTTTCTTAAACAGTTCCACAAAAGTAGCAACTGCTGCATAATGATACAAATAAAAATAATACTGCTGTAAAAGTAGTGGCTCTGATAGTTGTACTTGTCCCCATATAAAGCCTGAAAAGGCAAAATAAATAGCTTTCCAACTTCCAATACCATCATCAGTACAATGTGATTGATTAGACCATGGGCCAGAGTAATAAAGCAGCACAAAGATTAGCAGCTTGTATGGTGCTAATGTGTATGCAAGTATGAATTTCAAGTATCTCTATTTAAGTAAGGGGTGCCTGTAGAATTTACAGTATGTAGGAGCAAGCTGACAGTGTGGTCTATAATGGAAAAGCATAGCCAAATTCATGCCCTGCAGTGGTTTATCATATAGGACAGCCTGAAGCTACTTTCAGCCACCAGACTGTGGCTACACATAGATAAAGGGCGATTTTGGAGAGTTGTCATTTGATAGCTAATGAGAATTTAATCTCCAGGCTTACAAATATGGCGAATCTTTATTATGCTGATAGGCAACCTAGATAGCATTAAAGGAAAATTGTGCGACAGGGGCCTACACATATCTTGCTTAATGTGAATTAGAACTACTTCACACCAGAATGGACCAAGATTTCTGCAGGGCCAGCCTAACATCTCCATACGGGTTTACACAATTGCCTTCTCTGGCAATAATCCTCACAGCCTCTGTACTGAAAGCAACTTAAGGGATCTTAGCCTTCTTTTCATTCAAGATGAGATTGAATAATGAAAGCCTGACCCATCTGAGAAACCCAGCTTTATTTTTGTAAGGATGAGACCAATCATACTTTTTCAAGCAGAAATAAAATAATTCAGCATATATGGATGTCATTGGCTTCCAAAAAAGAGATGATCAGATGCCTCACTGGGCAGAACATACATGTACAAGTTCATTACTGAGGCAGCTGAGCTCAATTCAAAGGGAATAGACCCAGTGCTACTGGCTTGTCTGTGTTCTACTGTACCAACCAGTTAAGACCAAAATCTGAGAAAACAAGGGAAAAAGGGTATGTATCTACTTGCATTGATTTGAATAGCAGGATGATAGTTATCTTCAGTCACTGAGGTGGGTGGGAGCCTGCCACTAAAAGAATTTGAGGAGGAAGTGCTGAGTGAGAAAATCACTGCCTAAAAGAAGGGTTGCTTACTCGGCACATGGAAAATATGCACTCTGTAGGTGGGTATTCAGGAGACTAAGGTAGAGGAAGGAATATGCAGTAGGAGGAGAATCACTGTAGAATGGTTACATGGAGAAAAGGAATGAGAAGTGTCCGAAGTGTACTGATTTCTCCTGGGAAGAAAGCATGGGGTCATTGCTGCCCTTTCTAGTGCCAGTGCATATTGATCTGTGTCTTGCTAGGGCACCACATTGGGGTTTTAAGCTTTTTTTAATCCTTTTTCTACAGACTCATGTTGAAAAGAAGGCCTAAGAATCATTCTGAGTATCTTTCTCATCAGAAGACAGTGATTCAGAATAATTCTTCCGTTTTCAACCTTTGTTGATTGAGTTGTCAAGCACTCAACCTTGGCAATAAAAGCTGAAATGAGCAACGTCTGCATAGCTTTACCATGCTGTGTCAGTACTGAATAACTGAGGCTTATCGACTACATGCTGGGTTCGACATTCAGCTGAGTTCCTTTGGAATTTTTATCACTAGTTCTTGTATGACACTCATAAAGGCCTTACCCAAGAAGAATTGTTAACTATTGAATAATTCTTTTTCTAGAGACTCCGGGAAAGCACCCACATCTGGAAGAGTTCTGCCTAGAGCAACAAGTGTAATTGATAAGGTAAAGCCATTCTCTAGGACTATGGTCTACAAGTTGCACTATAGTATGTCATAATTCCTTGGAGTCTCACTGATGATTTACTGGACATGAATTCTTACAGCACAATCTAGCACTTATTGATACTCCTGCTGATGGCAGTAGAAATAGTAGCAAAAATATTATGGTATCCAAGAGCCTATGTCAGTAGTAGTGATATGAGATCATTCATGCTGCAAAGGCAGTGTATACATAGAGAATTCTAGTTCTAGCAGTGGATAGAACAAAGACATTACTGCTGTCTCCAACTTACTTGCATGCGGGATATTAAGACACAAAAACTGAATACTAGATCCAATGCATTCACTAGTATAGTGCTGTTTTATCCTTTTTCAGCTCCTGATAAACTGATAAAGTTAATAAGCTCAGAGTTTTAGTCTTTCTGGCCTGATTGGAATTCAATTCTACGATTCCTCAGTTGCTAATGACTCAATTCACTAGGACAATATTATATAACAGGAAAATCTCAACAAGTCATTCCTTGATGTTTTCGCATGGCAGGGAAGAAAGCCTAGGAAGAGAGAGGGGAAGAAATCCCATTTCACTGGGCTGTCATCCATTTTAGATGCTTCTGGATCTTGATGCCTCAAGTATGTTTCCTATCACAGCTGTTTGATATTGCTTATAAAAGTATATTTCCACTACGGCTCAAAAACTCCCCAAGGCTGTTTTTGGAACAACATAAAATGTCTTTACATGAAACATTCAAATGATCTTATAGTTTTGAAGTCATTCTAGTATGGAGACACAATGTAGGGTCATAGATGCCTAATTTTTGCCATCCTTCTTTCCCATATATTTTTACAGTCCGTATGAATTTATTAATCACATACTGTAGGCACACAGGTTTGCATATAATTTTACCTTGACAATATTTTACTCAGTTATCAAAATTTAGCCTTTTTTAGGGAAAACAGAGACTATCTATTATACCTCTTAGGTCAATCACCTCTCCTTCATTAAGGTATTCCGGTCATTGCTCCTACTAATGTATATATATATTTATCTCTCTCTTTCATTACGGCTATGAGAATGAACCATAACAAACCACCTCTGGCACCTCATCTTCAATCAGAAGAGAAATCACTATTCTCAAGAGTCCACATCTCCAGATTATTAATATTCTGTCCCTGCCTATCTACACCTAACCTTACCTTACTTCTTCTTTATGTGAAGTCTTTCAATTTTCCACATTTTTTAAAAGGGAAAATATCCTCAACCATATTGCTGAATTTACCTCAGAAGTAGAAAGAATAACTATAATTTTTTTGCTCATTTTAGAGGCCACTTTTAAAGTTATTAAGATATTCTGTATGGATTGGGTCAAACTATCCTCTGGAGTAAACTATATTCAGCAGAGCTGCATGACTTTACAATAGAAAAGATCATGACCATTTAAAGTTATTTTCTATGTTATCTATGTTTTTTCTGAATCTATCCTTCAATATTCTTATACTAAATTCTGGATATGAGGAAGAACAATGAATAATGTACATGACTTTTTAGTGTTCTTTATTACTACCAGCACTACTTATTTTTATCCAGCTACATGCACAGGTGAAAGGAAAAGTACAAACAACTTCTGAAATTGCAGTTACTCTTTATTCTCAATGTTTTCCACAGGTCATTGATAGTATGAAAATTTAACATGAAAACAGAACTAATACCCAAAATCTTAATGAAGACAAAATTATCTTTAATCTTATCACAAAATTATATCATGTCTATTAAAGAATTTGCATTTGTCTTTAATATATCCTTTTCAGCAGTGCTTTAGACTAGAGACCTCTGAAAGCTGCTCTCAGAAATGAAGAGTTTCCATATGTCATGTTGTTGAAAGAGATACTCATTAGACTCAATTTTTAAGGAAAATCGCTAATGTCCAATTGTTACAAAAACATTTTTCTGGATAGTCTGCCATCATCCCTAATGGCCATTAATTTCCTCAAGCTTTCTTTAGCTTTAAAATTCATAGAGATAAACGTATTAAAATACAGGGTGGAGGTGAACTCAAAGCTTTTTCCAGATGTTATTTTGCCTGCAATGAATATATAATAAAATCATTTATAAATGTTTTCAATAGCTTTACAACTATTCACAGAAACAATGTAAATGACTACGCTTTCATGTTAAGGTTTTCTTCAGAGAAGTTTTAAAGTTGAGGCTATTGGATCATCAGAAGACAGGTCCCACAGCAAGAGGTCCAGACACTTTTCTTTCATATTGTGTATGTTTTCATTATGGGTGAAAACCAGGCACTTTATGTTAGGTAGGGTGGTTTTTACCTGCTGATACGTCCCTTGAAGTTTGTCACAGGAAGCTGTTTGATTCATTTTGCCAGTAATGATGGCTTCTGTGTGGTTACTGAATCATGACAAAACAAAAAAATAAAATTCTTCCTATTTTTAGCATATTGTTTTGAATGCATGGTATTACCACTGAATTGCATAAGCCATGCTGGTGAATCTATATATACAAGAAGTCTGCCTTGTTTCAGCTGTAAAATAAAATATTGTTATGCTATAGCTGAGTTTGTGCTTGGTTTTGGGCTTTCTACCAAGGAGAATTTGGCCTGTGTGCATTCCATAAATAATCCATACTATTATTTTCATTATACTAATTTTTTTTTTACATACAAAACACAGACATTTAGAGACAAGTTAAGTGAGAGATATTACTCTAATTCTTATCATATCACAAAATCTCTGATAAAGGAAACTTGCTTTCTTGCATGCTTCCATACTTAGAAAATTAGTAGCTCTTATTTTTTTTTTATAAGATGTGTACTTGATCTCAGTTCCAGAAAATAGTTGAAATATACACATAATCCTTCCTTTCTTGTTTTCCTCATTTGATGCACCAGTATATGGCAGAATCACAAGAAGAGAAGTATTTTCCCAAACTTTTTATTAACCAAGATTGTTCTTTTTCAGAACAAAGGTATGATGTACAGAAAGACCTTTTTCGGCAGGGAAAATAACATAGTATCTTGTCATTAGTTATAGGATATATTTAGACAGTTTCAGGACAAAATGTCTAATAGGAATTAGCATTATTCTTCTTGGATAAATGGATTTGTAGGGATATTAGATGTGAACCATGAAGTGCAGGGGGTTTGTTTGTCACATTTGTTTCTTTCCTGAATAAGGGCAATTTTCCTGCTTTTTTTTTCTTGTGGGTGAGCAATTAATGTTCAGCCACTCAGTGCTGCACCTATTTCCAAAGAAATGGGGCATGTTAAGTTAAATATTCTGGAAGCGGCTGGAGACCTTCAGATCTAGTTGTCCTTCTTGGTTTCATAATATATCACATAACCCTGGGAAAATCAGTTTCAAGAAAAGGATTATGGTAGAATTAAGATAAAATATTATGGCTTCAATTGCAAATTCAGTAGAATCTCCAAAAGTAACTGAAAATCTTGGTTTTGTTAAAAATATTTTTCTTTCTAACTGAAAAATTTATTATTTTATTCTTCCTTCTAAAGTCTCTATTTACTTAGGCTTATTTTAAAGCAGCAAAACAGTAAGAAAACTGGGTGAAAATGAAAAGAAAATCCAAGTGTCACATTTTTCTTTTCTTTTGAAATGAAATGAGGAAGGAAAAAAAATAGAGCAGTTTTTGAAAGACCAAACAATTCAGCTCGGAAGAATTTTTTTTTTTTTATAATCTTTCCATCTATAGATGAAAAATAGATTATGTGGAAAGTTTTGCAAGATCATACTTTTATTCTCATTATTAGTTTTAACATATGTACACAGTAGAATATTGTTGATTTACAACTACTGCCTTTTATTCATTAAGTTGTTCAGTTCTGCTCTGCTATTTATAAAGTTCAGTACAGTAAGCAGCAGTGACATTAATATTCATCTTCTGTTCCTTTAGTTCTCAACAGAGGTATTTTAACCTCATTTGCCAGAGCTCAGCAATGCTGGGTAGTTCGTGAAACAACGTAAAATAAATGACAAGAATCCGATCCTCTTAGTTGTCATTTGTCTACTTTTGTAGGAGATACATATTCGGATGCTCCTTAATGTCTAAACAGCAGCACTGACCACCACTTCTTAATCTGTTTATTGCCAGGACTTTGCAGTTGTTTCTTCCTAGATGTAGACTGTGCCATCATCAGCCATACGTGTCACTTGCACACAGGATCATTCCAGCCCATGCTTTAGGAAATTATATATGTATGCATTTCTCAGGAAGCAAACTACTGCAGAATGTTCTTGTCAACTTCATTTTGAAGTAATTTTCCTTTGGACAAATTCCATTCCAGGAACTTTTTGACATTGGTTATGGACAATAAAAAAAATTACTTTGATCAAGCTAGTAACTTAGCATAGTTTTTTAGTTTATCTCTATTATTTCTAATTTTTTTTTCTTTTTTATATCTGTGTCATGATTCTTATTTCCAAGTACTCACAGAATAGTTTGAGCAAACAAATTTCAGTCTGTCAATTGCTTATGAACTCTTCACACTGGCTATTGGCTAATTATTGCTACTAAATTGTGATTGCTACTTTAATCATAGAAAACGGCTTTTTCTCCTTCAAGTCAGTGGAAAGACCACTTCTGAAATGGAGGCACTCATTAAAGTGCTTAACATGAATGAAGATAACTTAAGGCGTCATTTTGGAAAATGTAGTGTATGGATTTTCTTAAAAGCTCAGAAGCAGAGTTCACTAAAGACACAGCTGGGATAGAACAATGTAATAAAATGTGATGTACTTAACTTATATTGAATAAATTATTAAACATTAATAAAAGTACTAAACTTTGGTTCCTCTATTACTGCCTTGCTTTGAAAGTACTTACTTTTCCATTTCCTTTAGTCAACCTATAATCACTAGTATGGCTGCATGTGTGACAGGCAGTGGTTATAAGTAAGCCACTATAGTTGTCATCAGCTCCAACTTGTTTTTCCTTCTATTAGGGTTTCCTGATTATGCACTGAAAAGGGATTTGATTGATAGTAGAATAGAAGACATTTGAAGAAAAAAAATTAAACTGAATTCATGCCAATGGGGAGGGGAGCTACCTCATTAACAAAATAATTGAGTTGTTAGCTAATTTTAGTTGTTATTTGTAGAAAAGGGCAGAAATCTTCCAAGGAATGAATATTCTTCCCTCAAATGATTAGAAGAACAACAAAGGGCTTGTATCTTAGATGTATTTAGTAATTATGTTCCTGACACCTTTTTTCATATCCAAGTTAGATGTAAAAAAAAAAAAAAACTGTAATTTACAGAATATTGTAAGTGTCAGCTTTTCCCAATCAGTTTTTCTCTGCCCCTCCCCCGATCTTATTAGAAGCAATTTCTGCTAATTGATAATTAATACCTTTACCTTTGTTAAAAGCAACTACTTATATATCAACACTTCCAGTTTGATACAATCAGTACATTTTACTATGAGTGTAAATAACGCATAAAATTAATAGTAAAAATATTCTTGCAATGTAAATTTTCCATTTCATTTATTATTTTTTTTATGGCTCTCTACACAGTCTCTCTCCCTTTAAATCCAGAAAGATTTGTAATAAATACCTGTTAAATCAATATGGTAAATATATTAACATTTAAACATCTTTAGGAATTGAACACGAGTGTAGAAGGATGACACAAACAATATCAACTCAAGTAGAGCAGTGAACTTTGCTTCCTTTTTTCTAGTTAACTTCAGTAAAACTTACATTTGCTAACAACTGACTCACTCATAATTTCAGGATTTGTTCTTATCTACTCATTTTGATATCCTTTTAGCTAAAAGAAACCGCTCATGTAGGGATAGGAAATGAATTAATATCTTGTTGTAAGAAAGCAGAGGTGTTTACATATCCGTTGCTATGCATATGCAACAAAGATGTAAGGAAGGGGTGTGCTGGAATAACCACAGCCCTGGTGCAGCCCATCCTGTCTCATGGGACTGAGGGGTAGCTCAAGCCACACAGCACCTGCATGCCTCCCTGACAGCCCATGTTCTAGGCACAGTTTGGTCCATGACAGAAGCACCTCTGTCCTTGTTATGACACTTTTAGCTGCCTCCTAGGTAAGAACTGCCATAAGCAGGAATCCCACTGAAATGCTGATAATTGAACCTGTGCCACACAAAAAGTGTCTGAAGAAGCTCTTGGCATGAAACTTCATTTGAAAAACTAACTGCATCCTGTTTCCACATGGTCTTAAGCTGCAACTGTAGAGAGAGCAATTCAGTTTCCAAGAATCAAATCAAGAGCAACCATACCAAGGTCTCCTTTGGAGAAAAATTTTTCAAGTGCTGACAGAGAAAGAAAAAAAAAAATTGCTTATCTAGGTCACTGCCTCAGTATTCTGGAGAGTTTGAGAACTAAAATAATTTCTGAGTTCCATGTACAAATGGACACATGAACTAAGCATGTCAGCCCAAACTTAAAAAATCATTCTGGTTGCTTGTCCCTCTACTCTGTTTCCATCACTTCAGTCTTGTAAAAAATGAACATCACTCTATTCACCACACTCTGAACATCAGTGTCACATAGACACAGTGTCATCCACTCTGCAGCTATAACAAAATAGACTTGATAAGGTCAGACAACATCAATATACAGAAGATATACAAGCCTATATCTTCTTTCTCACCCAAAGAATTCCATTCATCTGAATCTCGCTGAAGACTTCAGTGTGATCACGTGGGTTTCTTGGCAGATAAAATGATCTACACTTTGCTTCCATTTACCCATACTTGTAATGCAGAAATGGGAAGAAATGGGATGGTTTTGTTTCTCCTAACATCAGAACAAATACTACAGCTTGATTTCAAAAGAACAATATACCTCACCACAGCATGCAAACAGTTTTAATATTAAGTTATAATGCAGTCTTCAACCTTCTATTTTTGCCAGTTCTTAACATATGTCTGTCTGGGATAGCTACTGTCTTCAAACTCAACTTGGCTAATATTGTTTGGGATCCACTCAACAATTATCAATGATTCATCAGAGCCATTCTGTTTCCTGATGTATAGAAGCTAATAGGTACAAACAGTTACTAAAGGACTGTAACTGGTTAATTTGGGTGGGTATTTTCCACACAAGACCTCATACTGCTCTTCAACCTGCTGAAATATGAAGTGCCAACTGGCATAACACTGTAAAACTCTGTTGCTAATATGAGATACTAAAGCCAAAAACACAAGCAAGTCCTAGAAGGAAAAAAAAAAAAAAAAAAAAAGCAAACAGAAGGCAAATATCCATTTCAGAATAAAAGAATATGATCGAATTAGCAAAGCACTGGCAAGACACTAGACAAAAATGAGAAAAATAAAGCTAAAGCAACAAAGAAATATAAAAAAGTCCCAATTACATGTTTTTGAAACCTTAGTTGTATTCTTCTTTGGTAAGCCCACACAATGAAATATGAATACACGTGGCTTGTTCAATGTATTTGTACATTGTAGTTCTGTGAAGTCATCATATTCAAGTGCATTTAGAAAAATTCACAACTAGAGCTGGTCAGGGTGTAATTTCTACTTCTGCAGACATTTTCTAACGGATTATGAACATATTTTGTAAATAAAAATCCAAACTTCTGGGAGGGAGCTAAGTAAGTTGATGCACATTTCAGTATCTTCAAAATTTTCTATCTCTATCATTTTCCCTTATCTCACTGAAGTCTACTTACTTTATTAAATAAAAACTAGCTGTAAATTAAAAGGGAATTTTGAATTTTAAAACATTGAAGCAGGTTACTTCAAGCATTTTGGTTCCATTTTTCCCTAATTTTTTGGGAAACAGGAAATTAATCAAAATCAACATTTTAGTGTTGAGGGTTTTGTCATAGTGAAATGTCATTTTATGATGAAGGTATATTTCATAAAAAACCTCCCAGCCAGGTTTCAAGACAAAAAAAAAAAAAATATCATTTTGCCCAGAACTGCAAACTGAGCAATGACTCTTCTACCTTCTTGAATGTTTTTTAGTTTTTTACAAAGCCAAATACTCTACAAATCAATACTGCATTGTCTATGGAGCTTTTTTTTTCAGTTCAACACCTTGATTTTGTATTGGTTTTTAAAGACACAACTATTTCTGGCAGAGCTCTTCTTCCCTAGCTGGCCCTTCTGTCAACCATATGCACATTCAGAGAGGGCTTTTTTTTTTTTCCTGTAACACTTTATTTTTAATCAGCTATCAAAATTTCAAAGAAGGAAGTGGACATCGATATTCTCCTCAGACTTGTGTCCACTGGACCCTTGAATAGCATAATACATCTGAAAACTATCAAGACAATGAATGGTATGGAAAATAAACCTTTAAAGAGATGTGCCAGAACTGTTATCAAATAACTTGTTTAGAAAATAAGAGCATTCAGCATGCATACAATTACACACCATATTGTTCTGTAGTAATACTTTATCCACGTGTCTCTGCATGATAATGTTTTGGCTATGAAATGTCAGGAATGGTGTACTGTTTCTTTTTTAAGTTTCTCAGGGAGCTACAAGGATGCTGGAGAGGGACGCTTCATCAGGGACTGTAGTGACAGGACAAGGGGTGATGGGTTCAAACTTAAAGAGGGGAAGTTCAGGTTAGATATAAGGAAGTTCTCTACTGTAAGGGTGGTGAGACACTGGCACAGGTTGCCCAAAGAAGTGATGAATGCTCCATCCCTGACAGTGTTCAAGGCCAGGTTGGACAGAGCCTTGAGCGACATGGTCTAGTGGGAGGTGTCCCTGCCCATGGCAGGGGGGTTGGAACTAGATGATCATATTAAGGTCCTTTCCAATCTTAATGGTTCTATGATTCTATGATTAGTGATTTGGGTGGTATCCTCAGGACACCAATACAAGCAATTTCTTCTAGAAGAGCTACACTATGAGGATGCTTTGCTCTCTTCTCCACATCCACAGCTCCTGGTGCAGGAGGTATGTCACCAAACATCAGTTTTGACTGAATAAATATTCCTTCATGTGCTTTCTCTGATCTGCTGTTTGCTAATGCTGCTCACACCTCCACTACATCTACCCAGGGCACACAAGATGGCAATTGTTTTCCTACCCCAGGACTAGACAGAACTGATATCCAGCATCAGATGGGATGGGTTATTGTTTCAGTTATCATTGCCAGGGATTGAGCACAAACATAAGTAGCAGAGCTAGACACTATTTTTATTGTTTCTTATCAATGCCTTAAATGTCTGACTCAGACTCTCGTTCCCATTGGCAACTGGTTCTGTTCCTGAACATTTTGCATGGGTTTCTAGGTCTTTAGTAAGCACTGAAGATACAACCAAAAGATATGGACAGTGAAAGAGTCCTCTGGGCCTGATCAGTTAAACCTCTCCTAGATCTATTGGATCCTGGATCATATGAGTAAATATGTATATACAGGAGTTATTTAAATTAGACCAAACCAATGGGGCATCTACAAAAATAGCAGTATAAATGAATAAACAAAAGTATGTTTCATTCTTCAGTTTTTCAGAACAACACTCTAGGTCTGCTTTACATTTCCAATGGGACCTGACTCTATGGAAAGTACAAATACAGTAGAATTAACTTTTTTTTTTATTCAGCCATTTTTTGCTGCTCTATATACAGGTCATGACCTCTCACCTCCTGTTTATTTCTTCCCATGTTGACCTTTCACTGAAACACAGGGCTAATTTTGTGCTCCAGTGATCAAGAATAGAAATTTGTCACTTTATTCAAAATTGAATTAATACAGGTATGTCTGGCATTCTCAGCTGGACTTAACCCTCTGCATGCTGGAAACAGTAAAATAGCCAAGTGATCTCTATTAGCGAATATCTTTTCTGAAGTTATGCTATTTTATATAACAAAAGAGTTTTGCTTCTTTTGTCTGAAAAAGGTTTTTCTTTTTCTGTGCACAGCCAGGTACAGTTCTCTTTGTTGCAAAATACAATGAACTAAACAGAAGAAAATGACAGGTTAGAGATCCATAGAAATTTGTAATGGTTATAAGGGAGAACTTTCATTAGTGTTAGGAAATAACCTCCATCTTAATTGTCTGCTGTACAAACAAAGTTTTATATGTTATCTTTGACTGAGAAAGAAATAACTAATTTCTCCAGTAAGATGCCAGTAATGAATTCTTATGGACTAATCTTAATAAGTATGTACAAAGTAATCTATGCTTCTCATGTTGAGTTATAAAATAAAATTCTTTTCCTTATGCAAATACTTTCACTGGTACTTCTCCATCTATTCAAACCTTCTGTGCAGTAGGGCTCCTTTCTCCAACTGTAAGTTCTGTAAAGGGAAAAGACCTCAGTGGATCTGTGCAGGATTTGAAGTTAGCACTTAAGTTCCATGTTAGAATTAAAAAGGATAAGGGTAAATGCCCAATAATTCTCAACTCAGACAGTCAGTGGATTCAAGCACTGCCTGCAAAAAATGACATAAGTTGTTCTGTGAGCAAAGGACTTCCAGAGTGTGATTTCCTGCAAATATATCCTTTGTATTTCTATGGTCTTGGTTCAGCAATAATTGTCTCCCTTTTCCTCCTGGTGGCTATATTACTATATTTTCAGGTCTTCATCCCATGCCCTGATCTTTTATCCCAAATACACATATCATTGTTGCCTTTCCAGAACCTGTCATTACTTGACAAATAAACACGTGAACTATTCATTTGCCTTTTGGCCAGCCAAACAACACTGCTAGGCTCATGGCACTGCACTTCCTGCAGCGGAAACATTTGTTTGTGTCACTAATCTCACAGAACTTGTGGATAACTAACATATCTGAGCACTTTAGCACCTTAATTTAATTTACTGAAGTTAAGTTCAAAGATTACTTGAGGGAAGAGCAAGAGACACAAACAGCATGCTCTTGTAACCTCAGGAAAACTTCAGTGGCTTTGGGCCCTGTTAGAGGTCATCAGTAACCACAACCAGTCCTATGCCTTTATCTAGGACAGAGACCTCCCCAGCATGTTTCCAGCTAGGCCAGTGGTTCTGATCTCATGAACCTGAAATAAGCATTATTTAAGATAATTTTTGAAGAAATTTGTGTAGAAATTTTATCCCTCTAAGTTAAAATCAGTAAAATACTATCAAAATATAAACTTGCACATTTTTTAACAAACTTGAAAATACTTCTAAAAACCTGTCTTCGGTTCAAGCCTTCAGTATCTTCCAACAATGTCAAAACTAGTATAGGAAAGGACCAGAAAGGTAACTGTAAGGTCTGCTATGTGGAAAATCTTGTCCTCAGAAGAGTGCACTTTTAGTTCACTACAAATGGGTGCCAAATTTTGTGTTGTATTTAAAATTAAAATCTCAGACCCTGAAGCAGGTCCTGCACATAATTTCACTGAATAGGGAGCATCCTCAGTGTTGCACTCATGGCTGTCAGCCTTGGCACAGTTTAGCTTCACAACAGCCACGTGAAGAAGAGTTGCTCCAAAGTGCTCAATGCTGTGTCTAACCACTTATGGGTGCATGTCCATAGGGCTGCAAGCAGATCATGGGATTCAGAAGCAATGCTGTTTGTTCACTTCCCAGTTCAAATCTCTAAGTGATTGCAGTTATTTCCTATTCTGAGAACAAGGAAATACAGGTGTGTGTAGAGTGTGGTGCATTTGTAATGGCAATTGCAGTTACTGTAACATTAATGTTATAGAGAGGCATGACATATTTTTGCCTTTCAGTTAGCTGAAAAGTCCCTACCTTATACTTCCCAGGGCGAAAAACTAGATCCTACATTGGCTAAAGCGCAATTTCCAGATTCACATGAAGTATGCCAAATTATATACATCAAATACTCATGTAACTTAAGAACAAGAAGAATCTTAAAATCATGATGAACTAGCTTCAACTATTCTCCAGCAAATATAGACTCCTGCCAAACACAGATAACTATTTAGTAGAATAATTTTGTGAAAACACTGAGGTGCAACAGAATCTAGTTACTATGTCTAGTAGCAGTTAGTGATGGTTAATACTACCTTACCTCTGGAAAGTCTTCCTGCTCATCCTATGTGGGGCATTTTAGCCACAACTAGGAGCATGTTCTTCCTCTTCTAGACATAAAACATTGTGCCATTCACTATTTTCAGTCCTCACCTCTCAAAGTGCAGAGTGTGATGCCAAGGGAGTGGGAGTCAGTGAAGAACATGTGCTTCTAGACCAACAGACCTTTGATAGCTCACAGTATCATTATCAGGGCTGCAATTCATCTAATTTGCTGACAAGTTAAGGATCCAGCTTTCATAAGCTAGTGGAAGCTACACTCACCAGTGCCAACAGAGAACCTGTCTTTTTATCTGTTCATCAATATCTTTTTCTTCCTTTTTTTTTAATAAATGATTCCTTCCTATTAGAATATGTTAGTATTTATGTACACAAATTATTGTTTCTTACTAACCTACAGTCTCCATGGGGCTTTCTACTACTAGAACCAGATCATCATCAACATTCAGGTTTGGTCAGGGACTCTGGCTCCTTCCCTGAGGTGCAAGACTTTGCACAAGTGGCAAAGCAGCGCGGCATCAGCACTAAAACCATCCCTGACAGTCCTGGCATTTGCGTATTAACTGCTTCTATGGTGACCACTTAACTCCAACATACTGAATTCTGAGGGTGAAAAAAAAAATCCCACAACCCAAACAGAACAGCATCCCTAAACAGCCTTATATCTCACTTCTCATGGATTTTTTTTTTCCTCTCTGAGCATTACCATGCTCTGATTTTGATCGATTAATATTTCTGCATCCCTTAGGTTGTATTCTCTCACTACAGAATAACTCCTATGATAGACGAACTGGAAACAAGTGTGGGCTTCCTCACAGCCACTTGCTATCAAAGTGTCCTGTGCTAAGCAGCAAGCTGTGCAGTCAAATGGAAGGAAGCACTGAAGTCCACTTTTCCCTTATCTCTTCCCCATGGCAACCTGACCAAGAACAGTGACCCCTAGCAGCACAGCTGAGGCCTGATACTATGCTGAATTACTCATAAAGAGCATCTCCTGACCCCAGCCAGCAGGACCCAGTGGAAATACATGACCTGTAACTGCAGAACCCCTTGTCTGACTTTTTGTTTGTACTGTACACAGCCAACATGGGTCAGACCTTCTCAGGAAGCTGGCTTAATGATTTTCAAATCTAATTTAAAGAGAATCAGTGAACCTAGAACTATTCAGTAGACAGGTTCTGCAATTAGAGGGAGTTACATTAAACATTCAAAAAAAAAAAAAAACCCTGTAGAAATATCACACCTCCTTGAATTAGGTATTGAAATAAAATACTTTCTCTCATGGCTGACCTTTGTCAGTTACATGATGATGAGTCATTAAGCTAGCAAATTAGCTACTCAAAGCTGTTGACAGGGTCAGCAAGAAATCTACCACATTTTTAAACAAAAATAAAATCATCGTGTAGGTATTGTCATATGTACTTCTTGTCCTTAGTGACATTCAGAAACCATTGGCAGCAAGTAGAGGAAAATGAGGAGATTTTCAGGTTTTCACACTCTCTACCAAGTGTAGTCAGAAATTTAGCACCATAAGCTTTGGTTAAAGAGCAGTAACAGCTATCTGTTTACTGTGCTTTCAACCACGTAAGTAATAGATTGACCTCAGCAGTGGGTAAAAAAAAGGACCAAACTGTCTTAAACTCCCCACCTTAGTTAATATTGGTTCAGTGAAACTGCAGCCTATTTTAGAATACTTCTGCACAACCAGCTCTTTGGCTTGTGGTACAAGGTAGGCCAATAGTTCATTACCAGAACACTGGTTCTGTGATTAACTCTTACAACTACATTAGTAATTTGGAGCACAGCTGATCAGGGCTCTGAATGCATTTTTGAGTGAGAGCACTTTACAGTTAACAACTCTAATAAAACAGGATTTTAGGATCAGAATGAAGCTTGAAAGTTCCTGTTTAGCAAACTTGGCTTGTCTTAACATCTGCCGTTTAGCCTATGGGCTGCTCCGGAGGCAACATCCATTGGATCACAGCGATCTACACAGTTAAACATTACTATGGTCATTGCAGGCACTCAAGTGAGCAACATGATTAAAACTGGTTTGGGCCATCCCAATTTAATCCTTTCGTGTCGTCAACATGTCCACATATGGCTCCAGTGTGCAGAGCACTGTGCCCTAAATGCACAACATGCTATGGAAATATTTCAGATAAGAAAAAAAATAACAAATATTTTTTGCTACAAAGACTAAAATTTTAAAGAAGTTTCTCTTTTGCTTATCTAGTTTCACCTTTTCCCTTCTGTTGAAGGCCTTTTGGCATTTGTGCTGGTCCTCTGAATCTAACTATTTTGCCTCTCTTCCAGTATGTTACCCAACTCTGTTGTTCCTTCCACTATTTGGCATTTGCTTTGGAATTATGTTTGTCCATCTGTTATTTGTCCTTTTGGTGATGCGTTCTGCTGATTCCCATTTGTTCCTCTCAGCTTTCTCAACAATTTGAGCTTCTGAAGTGTTGTGGCATCAGTCAGCTCTATCTCGGCCCAGGAGAGTGTTTGTACAGAATGACAGAAGGAGTAAAAGATGGCCTAGGCTGGTGTTTCTGGTCATTCCCACTAGCCGATTTCACTGGTTCTAGGAATGCGTAGTGCAAGGGGCTTTCTTCTATTTTGGTTTCCGTTTTGATCCTTCCATCTTTCTGGATGTTAGTAAGCAGTGTGAAATCATGAAAAGGCTGTAATGCCAGCAGATATTCTTCCAGTATTGACTGAGCTTGCACTTTTCTGGTAGTGTTCCTTTCCCTTTGTGAACACAACTGCCCTCTTCATTAACCCTCCACAAAACTTACTGGCATCATCTGGCCTAAGGAGAACCACAACTCTACCCCCTGTCCACAGTCCCCTGTTATATCTTTTTTATCCCTTTAAAACAAACAAACAAAACAAAACCCAAATCCGAAACCCCCAACTCCCTGCTTGCATTTGCTAAACATGACCTTTACTTGGCATAACTTCATTTTTTCAGGCTTAGAACATTTTGTAGGCATAATTCTAAATTTGTCAGCTTACAAGTTTCCTATGCACAGCACTGTGGCATGACTAAAGGGATGCTCAGCTATTGATCAAAAACAGATTCTGTTTTCTTCCCCACCTCAGCTCTGAAAGCTCATTTTAAGGTCACACTATGACCAGTCCTAATACACTAGTTTTAGCAACCATACTGGGTTAGCAGAGCTTTATTTGTCAGACAGACTGGAGGTAGGACCTCATCTCTATATATACATTTTCTTTGGATTTAGACTCATTGTTCCATGCAGTCTTATTGGACAATCAATTTTCTCAGGAAAACAGAGCCTAATTATTTTAAAGTGAGGATTTAGTTTGTAGCAGTGGTCTTTAGAGAGATCTGAGTGGTGTAGATAAATGAAGGATATTTACATCACTTTATTTTCACCTTTTAAATTAGGCATTAGTTAAACTAAATGCACTGAACTTGTGTAATTTCTGGCCTTACCCCTCGAAAAGCCACATGAATTTTGTCAATAAGAAACAGGTATTCAACAGCACTTTTCAGAGCAGGCATGTCTTTCAAAGGAAGGAACTTCCTCTTCTTCCCTCTTTCTCCCTTAACACCCCCAACCAAAAAGCTCCCAGCTTACATAAAAGGTGGGTATTAAGAATGATTTATTAAATGTTTACGATGTGGGTAGGATGCTGGTTTTGATCAAAACCCTGAACAAAACATCTATGGTATGTGCAAGTTCATTGGGGTTTGTACACAAGTACTTCACACATACAAACTGGCTGGAGTAAGAAGCCCATTCTGCTCCTGAACGTGCAAACCAAACCTGGGTCACACAGAAAAGAAAGACCACTGTGCCTACAAAGAAACTATCCCTGCACCTTTGGACACTCAAGACTTCCATGTCTTGAGGGAAATGAGGGAAAACATCAGTGCTAGGTAACACATTTAAAATTGCAAGAAAGAGGTGTGAATAGTGCAGTAATGACAAATGTATGCAGTTAATTACAGCTTCAGTGTTGATCATAAAAGGCCTTTGGAAACTAAATTATTGCAGCAGCTTTCAAAAGAAAGGCCAGGTATAACCAATAACTATTGATTATTTGGTCTAACATGGTCAGCAACCATTGAAACACATCTCATTCCTATTCTTGGAATACATCAATCCAGGAGCTGCCATCACAGTGAGAGATGTTTGCTATTGAAAGTACTAATCACTTGATACATGCAAATGTCATTATTCACACACTGCCATGTACAAGGAGAGCCAGATTATCTTTTTAGATGCTACTCTACTGAGATGTACAATCTAATAATTTTCCTCCGCAGGAGGCTGCTTACCTTATATCATCATGTTACAAGACTTTGCACTTTTAAAATAATTAAAACATTTTGGTTGCAGCCGTGTCACATTAAAACAGCAGCAGCTATAGAAGGATTACAGTCACAGCCTCCTATACAACATGCAGGTTAAATTCAAAGGCTTCCTGGCTGCAACCTAGTTAGAAGCAGTACAAAAGTGAAATTTAACTTTGCTGTTTAATAAAGGGGAAAATAGAGGAATCTCCACAGACTACTAGCCCTGTACAGTACATAGTTAGTCAAAAGAGGGAATAGTAATTTTGCATTATAAACAAGAGCACATTCCTCTCTTTTTATTCCTGAGAGCTACAATTAAGGGATGCAAGTCATAAACCAGTGTGTTATGTGATGCATTGTTTTCAATCTTGCTGTCTTGTGTTACATATCAAGTTCATATAATTCTTCAGACAGGAAAAGGCTTGTTCCATAAAAATACAGAGTCCTGCTTCTGAAATACAAGTTCATGCACAAGCAATGTATATATCACCAAACCAGCAAACTCACTTACTTAATACACTAAACTTCAGGTTCTTCCTATATTATGTGAAATGGCTTCAAACAGGAGGCAGCTGCCAGGAAACATCACTGCTTCTTTGCTCAAGAGAGACAGGGGAAGGAAGAATGAAGAAAAAAATTCCCTCGATGAATGCCACAATAGCATGTCTTTCATTATCACCCTATGTCAAGGCACTGTGTAATGTTCATTGTGCATGCATAGTAAATTACTATTTACCTGCCAGTGCCTTTGATAAGTCAGTCTTTTCTCCCTCTTTTCGTCCACACAGCGTGGAACAGTGAAACCTCTTTGCCTATAATTCTTATTAAGGTGATACCTTTTCTGAATAAGAAAGTACACACTTCCAAAGGAGGCATTCTCTTGGGTTTTTAAGGGCCATTGTTTTTATTGTTTTCCTTTTATTTCTCCCACCCTGCTGTGTTTTAATGCTATAGTGACTTCTGTGTATACAACTCTCATATTGAAATGTCTGCCACAGATATATGCAATATTAAAGAGTGCTTATGAATTTTTGACATCTAATTAGTCGCTACCCAGTTAACATGTCAAGACTCAGAGGGATTAGGGAGTCAGCCCTTTCTGAATAAGTTAAAGCTATGCCCTGTCCTTTTCATGTATTATTCTTTAATGTAGGTGGTGATTATTTTGCTGTGATTAATTGATGAAGCTCATTGGTCTGGCAAGTGTTGCAGAATTCACCATTCCTCACTTTTATTTCTCTCTGTAGGGCTTTCCCACTTACTTGAAAAGAATTGGTTCTATTCGGTCTGTGAAGCCTCATTGTCTTTCCTCAATACATGCACATTGGTTTCTCTTAAGATTTTATCTATTTAATTTTATATCTTTCCTACTATAAAGGAAGAAGATAATTAATAATGCTTGTTTTCTTTTAAGTCAGACACTGCAAACAGGTTTTCTGTAAGGTGGTGTTTATTTTTAATTCTGATATAGACCTTTAGACAAAATTACAGATGTTTATTTATCTGGATGAACATAGATTTGAATGTTTCTAGGTTGGCTTTTTGGGGATTTTCTTTTTCTTTTTTTTCTTTTTTTTTTTTTTTCTGTTGGGCTTTTTTTTTGTTTTGTTTTGTATTTTTTTTTTAATGCTACCACCAAGTAATTATGTCCCCCACATTCAACAAGGTTTGGAGGATTTTAGGGTATTCTGATCCCTGACTATAAGCAATATTTCACCCAGGAAAATGTATTTTTTTAATTTTTAGCCTTTTGAGTGTTTTTTTCTAAGAGATGATAATAACATTCTCTCTTGTCAGCTATGGTGAATTATATCAATTTTAACATCCAAATAGAAACCTTAATTATACAATTTCTGTTTTCCATGTGCATGTTCTTTTATAAAGGGAACAAAAAAAAGAGAAAAAAAGGAATGTTGGGGCAAATCTTTAAACACCTGTAGAAATCTAAGTGATGCATATTTAAAACAATGTGATCACTCATAAATTCAGCTGTGTGTCAAGGTTCCTGGTGACCTGTGGTGCACTCCAAAGGAATGTTCATTGATTATATACAGCTGTGGATGCTCAGAAAGAAACAGCACATATGTGTGCTTCATGGTCTGATATATTTGTTATATCCCCCTCTGTGTAAGTGATATTGGGTTCTATATAAAGAAACAATAAAAACGTATGCTGAGCACATAATGGCTGTGCTGTTTGCCTACACAGGCACTGCGCCACCAGTATTTAACTCACTGCTTTGTAAAGCACTGGAGGATATACCTTAGCTAAGAAAGACACAGTAAATACATACCCACACACGTGGACATGCACAAGTTCTTTTTTCTTTTTTTTTTTTTTTTTTTTTTTTTTTTTTTTCCCCTCCCTTCTTTCTAAAATACTGGAAATTTTCATCCTGCTGTATTGCACTGCTTTTTGTTCATGATTTCAGTGTAGTCGAATCAAGAGTTTTAGGCCTTGTAAAAGTGCAACCCAGTCAGGCAGTTTCCCTGAAAGGATAAAACCAGAAAAGGAATTTGTGGAGCACAATGCAGGAGGTAAACATACAGAGATGGTTATGGAAATATTTAATCATGCACTGTGGCTACTGAGAACTTTCTTCAATTTTCCTACCTCTCCATTGCAAAGGAGCTGAACAAAAGGCTGTTGCCATCCGACTTCATTTCTCCAGCCTCCTGGTTTTATGGACAAATAATTACTTTTCACAGAGCAAAATCAATCCCATTATGAAACTCCACTATTCAAATCTGTAATTGGGACAATAAGACAGCTCCAGCCGGTGTACCTTCTTTTGAAATGAACAAACTCATACACACACTCCTAAAAATTGTATCACTATAAATAAGCCTTCCCCTGGATAGACAGAGTTTTTAATAACAATCCTGTATGCCACTCAGGGTTTCTGCTTTTTAATGTACATTTGGGGAACTGTTTCTAAGGTATTTAGTTGGTGCAAATACGTAAAAAATTCTCTGTTATCAGGGTTTAAAGGTAATTGCTGTGTGAGATGGAAAGAGGAGAGTGAGGGGTGCCAGTAGCTTTTAGCAAGATGCCTTCCTTAACCCCCACCTAGGTTTGGTTGAGAAAATGTTGGGTTGGAGGTTATTGTGAAGAAGCTGAAAAGAGGAGTCACAGCAGCCTCACACACCACCGAACCACAACCCCTTAGGAACAAAAACTGACATCGACCCTGCCACAGAAAGAAGAGCCAGGAGGCAACAAGGAAGGGAAATAAAACTGAGCGGGGTGGGTGGGTCGGTTGAAGGGAATGAGAGTATGAAGAAGAAACGGGGGGCAGCATTAAAAGAAATATCAATCAGTTGGAGCATATTCACTTTCTCCTGCACAGTAGATTCTATCCGAAGAAAACACTGAACTTTGTAGTGTTAGCAGCAGCTGAAATTTAGAATTATTGTTTCCTCCTAACAGAAGACTCATTTTCCACGGCCGCATTTGCAGCATAATAAGCTTTTTGTTATTTTTTCAATTAGAGTCAATTGACCTAACAAAATGGTTGGCAATTAAGTGATTTTTGTAATGGTCCGGGGGTAATTTAGTCGAGCTTGTCAGCTGTGTTTCATGAAGCCGAGATGTCTTTTTTTCCCACTGCCTCTCTCTCCCTCTCTCACTTACTCTCTCTCTCTCTCTCTCTCAAGCATAATGGCTCATAATTTCAAAATCTTTTCCTTCTGTTTCCCTCACAATAATTCGCAATTACAGGAAGTTGTTGGAGGTGATTTTTTTTCCTACCTTGCTTTTTGAGTCAGTAATTTTAAATAAAATGTACATACTTGTAAAAAAGGGGTTATTACAGAAATCACTTTTTGTGTAAACTCAATTATTTTATGAATAGTGACACCAGTTTCTGCTGGGTTCAACTCCTGAAGGCTGATGTATTATTATTTTCAGGGTAAAAGGTATTGAACATTTAGAACACTTTTTCAAATCAAACCGGTATTCAGGAAGGTAAGTAACAACTTAAATGATGAGGAACCTTGTAGTAAAGTTCACAGGTATACGAGAAGAATGTATACCATTAGGACGTTTAAACAACAGTCTGCAGCTACTGGACTTTGCCTTCTCCTGCTATGATTTATGAAGGGATTCCTCACTTGTCTAATTGATTAATTTTCTTAAGGCAACATCTGGAGTTGCAATTCCTAATAAAGTGCTGTAGTTAGATCCAATGACTAGATCAGATGTTCTTTCATCTGTATTCTTTTTATTATCTGTTTTTGTAGTGCACACACACTGGAAACCAAAGCCACGCACCCGTCCACCAGTGAATCCGGAAAGTTTCCAGCATCTGCCTGCAAACGGCTGTCCACTTTTTGATTTTTAAATCCTTTTTTTCTAATTCCCAGCCATGCTCAACATTTTCCCTGCTTCAAGAGCCTCCCTCCGAGCAGGCGGGATGCGAAGGATGCGCAGCTGCCGGGAGCCGCGCTTGCGGCTGCTTTCCTTGGCGGCGGGCAGAAGGGGGCACTGCTGGAGCAGAGCAGCCTGCGCCGCGCCCACTTGCCTGCCCCCTGCTTGCCTGCCCCCTGCTTGCATCCTGCCTGCTCCCTGCCTGCACCGTGGGCCCTGTCTGCTGCCCTGACTGCCTCTGCCATCTGTCTGAGAGGACTGTGCCCCCTTGCAATCCCTCTGTCTCCTGCCTGCCTTCCTGCCCTGTGCCTATTGCCTCTACCTGCTCCTGCCTCCTGCCTGCCCATGTACCCTGCCCCTGCCTGCTACCCTTGCCTGCCCTCAACCCACAGCTCCCGGCCCTTGACACCCTTCCTGTCTTCAGCCCACCTGCCTGTTCCCATCACGAGATTACACTGGAAAAACTTCTCAGGCAAGGCGCAGAAGTCATCAGTGCAGTTGCTTTAGCCCTTTACTGTTCTCAGAAGTAGGGTAGCTGCACTGGGCTGAGGGCTGTATCACTGGTGGAAAATCCTCTGCACTTAACGATCCTGGCGTCGTTCTGTAAATAACCGGGGTGGCTACTGCATTTTGGTTTTAGTTTGTTTGTTTGTTTGTGTGTGTGTGTTTTGGTTTTAGTTTTGGTTTTGTGTTTGTTTTGTTGTTTGTTTTTTTTTTCCTTTTCCCACAGTGTCATAATTACTTGGTGGTAGCTGAATTTTACTTATTTATTGTTCTAATTTGCCTCATGTTACATTCTGAAAGCTTCTTGTTCTGCAGTTTTGTGTCACATTTTCAACAAAAATCTGTGGACTAAATCCTGAGAAGGATTTTTACCTTCCTTTTTCTTTCTTCCTCTCCTGCATCCAGCATCTCTTGCAATTAGGCTGTGAGAGGCTGGCCTTCTCGCCTATTGGGACAGCAAGATATGTGTGCATTATCCTCAGTAAATATTACTTTTACATTTGTATCTCCACTCATTTCCCACGTGACCCTGACAGTCTTCTCCTTAGGTTTGATTATAAGTGACTATAGTCTGGACCAGGCTGTAGCCTCCTAAGGCTTCGATTAATCCAGCACACCTAGCATTTCTGTGACTATAAAAGGAAAAGTTATGATTCTGAATAAGCATCACGCGGAAGAAAGAAGCAAAAGCATAAAGTATTAAACTTTCATCCAGCACCATAGGAGAGATGTAGTTATTAAATTTCAGCTGCTTATCAAAGTGATATGAAAGTCATTTTGCATGATTGCTTTGCATCCTCAAATCTTCTGCTTTTATTTGCAGTGCATCTCTGTGCTTTCTTATTAGAAAAATACTCAAAGGATAAAAAAGCTGATAATATTATTCAGTTTTGACAATTAGGTAGAAAAAACATTTTAAGAAGTGCTTTTTTTATTGCAGCTAGTAGCAATAGTCGTGGTCCTCCTGGTAGCAGTCTCTTCTGATGCTACCCAGGGTGGTGCTAGCTTTACCCTGTAATGGCTAAAGCCCTGATGGTTATACTGGTATAGCTGTTAAGGGGTCTGAGCCAGGATGTCATTCTTAGTATCACAAACAGTTTACGTAGCCACAGCCTATTTTGCCTTCAGAGGTCTGCATTTTATGGCTTTTTCACTCCCCCTTACTACCTATCTCAAAGGTTCACAGATAGACTGTGGCTAGCATCTGTGCTGAGAGGGGCAGGAGGAATAACACCTGCCCTTTTACGTGCCCTGGCCTGGGTTTGCCTGCAGCTGCTGTCCATCCCCTCAGGATCACTATTGCGTTAGCTACTTCAGCAAACCTATCTTTGTCTATTTATAATCAATCTCCCATATGCTTTAGCTGCCCAGCAACTGGCTTTAATTGTTACCTCCCTACACCGTGGTTGCCTTCCAGTTCAGCTTAATCTGCTCCTTATGCTTTGTGTGTGAATTTATGCAAAGCTGTGAGCATTCATGGGAATGCAGAGCCCTTAGAAGATGAGAGCAAATGATCCCATCTCCCACAACTCTCCCTTTCCCCACCATGGGTTTCCACAACTTGATCCTTGGTTGTTTTTTTTTTTCCAACAAATGTTCCAACCATTTCTTCAGTACTCTCCCTGCCTTCCCATTTTCTGTCAATGCTTCCACATGTCCTGCTGGGTTTTACTCCTCTATGATTTAATTCACTCTCAGCAACTATTGCAAAGCTGATGGGCTCCCCAGCATTTATTTCTTTATCTTTGGTTGCTATCTTCTGGCTAGTCCTTTCATCTTACACTATCCATCTGACATCACTGGCCAGATGTCCTGTCACAAATTCAGCATAACAAAAATTCAACCTCTTTGAGTCATTGTTTCTCCATTATTGTACAGCATTATTTCTCTGTTGCGTGATGCTGGAGATTAGCCGCATACCTGCTCCTCACACTTTCTCTTCCAAACTTAATTTCTACAAATCAAATCACTGCTTTTCCAATCTTTACAAAGCATATCTCCATCAGATTAGAAGACCTCCTTAGATCTTGCTGTCTAGATTTGGTATCTCTTCCTCAGGCTATGTGAACTTTCTCCTCTCTGAATTTTTTCACCTCTATGCTGCTGTCCTCTCAAACAGTATGCCTGCAGCTTGGGAGAGCAGCCTCATATACTTCTTGGCACTGAGAAGATTGGAAAGGACAAATTCTCCTCCTTTTTGTTGCTGACTAAAAGAATTCTAGTGACCCTCCTCATGTAGCACATGTCTTTGAATTAGCTTTTGGGCTGTCCTGAATTCAAAGTGGGATAGTTCAGACTGTAGCTGAGGGACTGATTTTCTTTGGCTGCTAAATGATCTCAAGTACTTTCCCCAGAGCTCAGACACCCATTATAGTCTTGGTCCTGCGTACAGCAGTGGCTCTCACTTGGCATTAGAGACCATGCAGCTGTCACAGGAAGGTGCAGAAAATGGAGAAAGGGATGAATTGTAAAGGAAATACTTCACGAGGAGAGAGGAGAGGAATAGTTATAGTATTAGGAAAAAATTCTGCACTGAGATATGCTAAGCTGGGGTGGAAGGGGGAAACATCATCTCCTTTGCAGGATTCATCATCAGAATATATTTATCACTGTGTTGTCCAAAATACTTTACAAATTCTAAGATATGATTGTATCTTACACCTTGGCAAGGAACAGAACAGATGTCCTTATAAAGGACAATTTAATCAAGGAAAGATAACAATTAGGTAGTGTCATGGTTTAAGCCCAGCTGTAACTCAAACCAGCTTGCAGGCTGTGTGCTGCTGACTCTGCTGCCTTCCCTCTGCCCCGAGTGTGTAGCAGCGACGTGGCTCCCAGTTAAACCCTGCAGTTTCTCTCTCACTCCCCTCCCCCTTTACTTCACCCCCGCTCCTGGGAGAATGGGGGGGAGAATAGAAAGAATGTAACTTCCACGGGTTGAAATAAGAACAGTCCAGTAACTAAGGTATAACACAAACCACTGCTGCTACCACCAATAATAATAATGACAAGGAAAATAACAAGGGAAGAGATACAACTGCTCGCCACCCACCAACCGATACCCAGCCCGGCCGAGCAGTGATCTCACCCTTCCAGGTAACTGCCCCCAGTTTGTATACTGGGCATGATGTGCTGTGGTATGGAATACCTCCTTGGTCAGTTTGGATCAGGTGTCCTATCTCTGTTTCCTCCTGGCTTCCCCTCCTCCCTGGCAGAGCACGAGACTCAGAAAGTCCTTGGTCAGACTAAACATTACTGAGCAGCAGCTAAAAACATCAGTGTTATCAGTGCTGTTCTCAGGCTGAAAGTCAAAAACACAATGCTGCACCAGCTACTAAGAAGGAGAAAAATGACTGCTACAGCTGAACCCAAGACAGGTAGGAGTTTGCTAAAGGAATAAGTAACTGCAACTCATGGTCAGACCAAAAATGTAAAAGCAAACTGGCTGAGTTTTGCTGTGCTGACCTCTGACTTCCCAAAGTCTACATTTCAGTCTGGTATAGGTTTTGCACCAAATTTTACTTCACAGAAAGAAAGTAAAAAATATTTTCTTATTTCATTGGATATGGGCTAATATTTTCTCTCTGAAGGTTGCTAACTTTCCATTTTCAACACAAACAACAAAGGCTGGTAACATGTTGAAAATATGTATAATGTCCTTTGTGGAGTGCTTTAACATGCCCATCAGTATATTCCCACTTTATTCCTAGAAGAGTAAAATTACAGCGTGTAGCAGGGCGGGTACCATGCTTCCATGCTGTGCAGACATTAGAGCAGAGGGAATAATTTACAACAAATAGTTTAGTAAGTAAGTTTAGTCCTCTTTCTGCTTATGGGATCTCCATGGTCAGACTGGGGTTCCTTGAGTTTATTATGCAAAAGAATTCAACAAGATCCTTTTTCCTCTTTAAGTATTTTTAATTGCTCAGGAACGCTTCTTTGTGAACATTTCCCAATCACTTCTTGAGCTGTGTTAGTTATGAGTCCTTTGATGAGTCACATGGTGTTGATTTATTTTTCCAATGTGTTGAGCATGTAAAAACTTCTGGGGCACATATTCATGTATGTGAATCTAAGATCCAGTTTCCACCAATACTTATGCATGTTGTTCTGAAATTCTCTGTAAATAGCCACAATATTAATTGAATTATACAAATGTCCCTAGAAAGCAAACACCACTAGAAGACAGTATGGTTGATGTGAACCCATTTCCAAATTCCAGTGAATGAACAATCATTGATATTAATCTATTTCCAAATTCCAGGAAAAAATGTAAAAGTGGTTGGTTTTGTTTTGGGTTTGTTTTTTGATTTATTTTTTTAAAATAGCATTTACTCAGCTATAACAGATTATAGGAAAAATATTGTCTCACTGCTCTCTTGTTCATTCCATCCTGTGTTTCTTTCTTCTTATGAAGTAACCATGGGAAGGAAATAATAGCAAATCTTCCCTCCCAAAAAAAATATTAGAGTAAATGTCTTTGAATACCAAATAGCTAGCTCCCATTTTTCAAACCCAGACTTAATATATTGCAATTGTACCTGGGAGGTCTAGTTCATTCAGCACCTACCTGCCTCCAGGATGAAGATTCAATTAAGAAATATAAAAGATAATATGGTGCTATAGGGACGAAAGTAGTTCTGAAACTCTACCCAGGATTTCTGTAAATAGAGGTACATTTCTTTGAAAGAAAACATTTGCTTTCAGAATGCAGCAGTTTTCTATTCTGTGATCCTCCACTCCAAATTATAATAGAAAATACATAATGGAGTGTAAGAACCAACAAATGAGAAAAATACACCTTCAGTGGGAATATCCCCTCCTAGCTACAAGATGCTATTCTCAAGAACCTCACTGTAGTTACAGACTGTTACTGAGTCATAAATTAAGTAACCCTCACCACAATTCTTCATGGTTTTCTAGGGAAAACATGTGTTATGTCTCTGTGTTGCTCTGCCTTGAATGTGTGCCTGATTTAAACTATTCCAGCCCCTTCAGTGGGTGATGGAAAAATATTCTTCACTCTAAATCCAATTATGTGATGCAAGAATCTGCAAACATCCAATATCTTTGATTCAAGACCCCTAGCAGAGTGAACTGTCCTATTAGGACTTCCAAGGCTGATACTGATTCACCTGTGCTTACACTGACCATGCCTAGAACCAAATCTGTCTCTCTTTGTTCTTACCTCATGAGCTTTTTGCTTTTAAGACTTAGTGATGCTACCTTTACTGCTATCTACCAAGGAATGTACTTCATGGCAGAGTAAGAAACACAAGACCAGGTTCTTAACTTTGGTTTGAAACCTCTAGCTGGCAGCAGTCTAAGAAGTCATACTGTGCAACAAGTATCTTGGATCAGAAACTGTGCATCACCCATTTGCTATGCTCAGTCACCCACCATTATTACTGAATTTCTGTGGTGGTGACATCACTTTTGTGTCTTTCTGTTTTGCAGACTTGATTAAAATGGTCTTCACTATGTAAAGTGAGGTAGTACCCCTTCATCTGGGAAACTGAAACAAAGATTTGAAAAATCATCAAATTTTGTCTACCCAGTTTGTGAGATGAAAGACATGATTTTCCAAATAATTTATAACTGTAATACATGAGCAGGGCAGGTTGGTTTACGTTGCTTGTTGGTTGAGGGAGCTGTATCCTTCTGCAAAGTCTGTTTTCATTTGGGAGATCAATAAAATGAGGCAAGAAAGGTGGGTAACTGTGAACACTTCAGCATGAATTATTGTTTCTTCATTACAAAGGATATAAAGTGAAATCCAGTCCATCAAATGTAGTCCTAGCACTTGGTATACGCCTAAAGTTTTGGTAGTTTCTGAAGCAGGGCTGCTAAAATAAGTGGATAAATTCTCTATCTAATCAATAGAAAACCTCCAAAATAATTCTGCCTGTTTTAGTTTTTGCCCATAATAATTATGCTTCATTTGCCTTCATTAGGCAAATTGGACCTCCACTCTCAGAAACAGGATACTGTTGCAAGCAATATGGTTAGATCACATTTTCCATGCTCTCAGTGCATGAGCTAGGAGAACCTACTTTGCCCACTGTTAAGTCTGTTGCAGCTAGCAGAGACTTACCCCATTCCTTCCTCTTCCACTTTCCCCTGCTCCATCCCTGACGTGACCAGTGCATATGTGAGGGACAGGGAGAAAATATGGCATCCAGTTGTTATTGGCAGTCACAGAGCATGACCCCAAGTGGGCCAAACTGACAGTGACAGGGCAACTTTAACCAAGACATTTCCTGGTTTTTGAGTGCTGAACATCAGAAAGTCATTGTTTAATTTAAATTGCATGGATGCAGTTCCCTTGTGTTTTGGAAACACAGGAATCGAACAAGCAAAAATGTCATTGTTACTGTTCTGATCTCCACGCAAAAGTGGTAGAGAGCTGTTGTCTTCTGCATAACCAGTTATTAGGCATGGGGTGGAAACAAATGTAACAGAATTTACTGTTATTTTGCTAAACAGTGAAGTGAAATCAGAACTCAGGACTAGTTAATTTATGTTTAGGTTCAACAAAGGTGGGTGGATTAGATTTCCTCTTGTTCCTTCAAAGCTGAAAATGCTTCTGCTCCCCTTCTTTCTTGTAGCATTTGTGAATACATTTCTTCCTATTTTTCACTCTCCCATGAGCTTATATCCACCTCCTACTTATTTGTCACTCTCCTTACAGCTGTGGTCAGTGCTTCTCTCTTCTCTTCTTTTCTGATCCCAAGCCCCACGTTACCCAAGAAGGAGCAACGTGTGGGGCCATATTTCTAAATGTTCCGTCAAGTTCATTACAGCATGTTCTGGATCCTTCTAATTATTTTTTTCCCATTTTCCCCTGATTGTTACAGCTAGAACATGCGCACATACCCATCTGTGCATGCACATGAGCTCGATGTCCAAAGTGGACATTCTTTGTTGTTAAACAGAAGCTCTGCCAAAGCCCCCTTACTTAGAGCTCTTAATTCTTCCTTTTTCTCACCCTTTTTTTGTGGACTTTCTATGTGAAACTAAGCTTTTTCTTCCCTCTGCATATCGCTTGGGCTACATGAGAAGTAGGGGAGAGTAAAGCTCTTTGCTGTTAGTCTTGGATCCAAAGACCCAGCAAGCAGGAACAAAGTCCTGCTCAGGTGGCAGGCAGGTGTGTCTTACAGGACCTGATGTATCCATACAACCTGATTGACACATAGAAACTCTGACAACCATAAGAAGCCTCAAGTGAGCATAAATAAACTTTTTCTTTTCTTTATTTTTTTTTCCAGGAGCCTTAATGTTGACCAGTTTTCAAGACCCAGTGTTAAACTGAGAGGTATAGTTACTTTTAACCATCACCAAACAACACATTTTCCCTTAATCTTATTCTCAGAAGTGAATATTCACCTGGAACAGAGGCACACAGTAGAAAACTTCTGGACTTAATGTTACATACTGGAAAAGCACTACCTGCTGGAAGCAGATTTTGCAAAACGAAATCTTGAGTCACCTTCACTTTAAATGTGACTGTTTCCAGTGTTGGAGGAAAGCTAAATTTCATGCTAAAGAAAGATGCTGTATTAACAACCTTTGAAAATTATCTAACTAATTATCAAATATAAGCTGGATAATTTACTTTCCCTGGGCTTGGCCTATCAATATGTGGCATTCCTAACATATAGGTGAGAGTGAATTTCTATCATCCTGAATTTTTACTATTTTAATTTCTCACCAGGAATTATCAGAAAGGTGAACAGTTTTCGCCTGTTCCACTAGTGGAATTAAATTGTCTCCCTATAAGGAAGAAATATTAAATATACATACTGTAGATCATGCAACATCCTTCTGAGAATATCCTTCTGGGCATTGGTCACTGCCAGTAAATGTTGATTTCAGACAGGAGAAATATAATAATCTCCATTAAAAAGCTATACAATTAACAACACTTGCCACACAGTGGAGTCCAGGTTACCATGGTATTGCCTTATGCCTAGAATAGGAAATAACTGTGGTATATCATATTCCATCTCATGGTAATTGCTACTTTTCTACTGACCACCCATGTAGCATGAAAAGTCTCCTGCCCAACTAATTCACCTATTTTAAAGCATATTACGTCTATATTTATTCTCCTTTCCACCTCAAATAGCTAGTGCGCCAAGTACATAATGCTGGGTTTTCAGTTACCCCAGAACATATATTTATGTGATGAGTAAGAAAGAGCCATTCAAGGTGGAAGAGGAAAATGGAAAAGAAACATGTTGGTAGGATGGAGTTCAGGGGAATGTCTGGAGTGCCTGTGTGCAGTGGAAGAGAGATAGATGGGAAAGGACCAAATGCAAATGTGAAATGTGAGAGGATCAGTGATGATTTTCTGAGTGCACAGGCATATGCTAGTGGAGGAGACAGGGAGAATAAATCCCACAAAATGAGAGATTAAGAAGATGGTGAAATTGTGGCTGACATGATGATTGAGCAACAAAGAGGGGCTAATTCTGAGTGGGATAGAAAAGTTCTTTCCACTTCTTTTTCCTGCAAGCAGATAAAACATGTCTCCCCCTCCAGGGAAGGCTAGGGACTGGTGGAAAATGGGCGTGTGTATGATGGGAACACATTTGGGAACAGAAGGAAGCATGTGTGTGGAAAAGGTGAGTAGGGAAAAGACAGAAAAAGGAAAAATAAATCAGTGAGAGAGGTGAGAAAGACAGTACAGTGAAAAGCTCTTTGGGATGCTGGTAGGCAGAAAACAGAATTCAGCTCTTACATTACAACAGTTAGGGGAGGATCAGTGCTGCTATACGCTATCAGGGAGGGCCCTATATGCACTTGGTTGAATTTTGTGCCTGAGATGACCCTGCCTTATTTGTGAGTGGCTTCTCCTTAAACATGCTGACATTCCAGCAGCCAAAGAGCTGTGACATGCTTTCAAAAACAAATACAAGAATATACCAGCTAATTAGTTCCCATATTATATTTTTTGCTTTCAGAAGATCCATAAATATTTTCAAGCTTCGGGTTTGGGAATGGTCTCTACATTTCCTTTCCCTAAATAATTTTTTTAACCATGTCTATTTGCTCTTCAGCACCCTGGTTTGAAGGACAAATTTCTAGGATATCTCCCTTTTAGCATCCTAGTTTCTGGTATGTGTGATATTATACAAAGTTATGTTTGGGAATGTCCTTATCAAAGGAGGAACTGCCAGATTATTGTACAGGAGAAAAGAAAATTTTGAAAGCTACAGTAAAACTTGCTTAATAGTTGAGAGATTCAGGACATATTTCAGAACTTAACATAATTTTCACTTCAGCTTTACAGTTCACCTTTAACATATATCACCTTTTAAAAATATTTCCACAAGCATCGTGTGTTACCTTCATAGTGTCAGCTTTGACAGTGAATTCACTGGCTTCGTTATCTGTTTAAGTTTAACTGCTTATCACTGAAGCACTGCAATGGTGGCCATGTTCTAATATGCAGGTGGAGAGGCATGTTGATACACAGGGAGACTGATTTAGCAACAGATTTCTGTGAGTGCTTGGTTTTGTGTATACGATTATTACCGATGTACACAGAGCTAAGGCACAAGGTATACTGTGTATAGGGCGGGCTTTTGCAGGATTGGACCCACAGCCACCTAAAAGTGATTAAGACAGATAAATCTAAGTTGGACTCATGGCATTATTTAAATGTGGCTCTTTGTATTTATAAACAATAATACGCTGCTGTTACAAAAGCTATTTCATTTAATGCCATCCTACATTCAGCAATTTAATTATTCTCTTAATTATTGAAATATTCATCATAGTTTTCCAATTGATTCATGAAAGGCTGTCTGCATTTCTTTAACTCATTAATATAGTGACAAGGAAATTGACAGCCCTCTTGCTAGCATCCTATCTCTGAACAGTAACACTGGGGATACAGGACCTTGAGTCTTTTTTTTTTTTTTTTTTTAATTTTTTAAATTTGTATTATTATCACCAGCAATAACTATAGTCATAAAAACCTCATTTAGTAGCGAAGGGAGAGAACGATATATGAGGAAACACTAATTATCAATGGTTTCGATAGTAAAATCTTCAAACTACTATCTTCCTGAGACCACAATTTTTGTTATAAAATGGGTGATAAAGCAGAGATAATTCTAAATCCAAACACATATTATATGAAATAGATAAACTCAAGAGAAAAAATAATAGTGACCATGCATGCTTGATATAAGAAATATAATCACACATATATATCAGTAATGGCTGGAAAAGGAAAAGGAGATGCTCACAAGTGAAAGATTAATTTACAGAGTTTTAAAATGTGTTCAAAACAGAATCTGTGGCATCTCTCTTCAATACTTTGGCTTGATTTTGAGTGTTTTCATTACTGTCTGTGTGCAAAACTGCTACCTTAAACATATTCATAAGTTGCTTTAAAAAGAAAGATTTATTTTTTTTCTTCTATCTCTTATATTTACAGACTATTTAAGTAAAGGTGCAACTTTCTGTCTCTGTTTTGTTGGGGTTTTCTTTGCAACTATCTCTGCTATTTATGTCCTTTTTATAGCTTCTGAAATGTCAGGTGTTACCCTCAAAGACCTCTCTTGTATTCGTCAGTTTTCTCTCAGGAGAGGTTGTCCAGAGTTTGAAGCATACGAGGTCTTGCCTTAATACTTATATGAGTACTTCTGCCCTTGGATATTGTTCTCATCTCCATGATACTATGCAAATTGACAGTTACTTCCCTGTGCTTCCAGCTAGGACTTCTGAATATATTGTGAGTAGCTGGAAAATAGCTAGAAAGGCAGTATGAGCAACAGAAATATAAAAGTTCAGCCCTGAGCATGTGTCTCTGTGTGTATATAGGTATGTATATGTTTGTAGACGTGTGTACTAGACATATACTGTATTCTGAAAAGTGAATCTGTGTAAATCAATGCATTTATTTAGCTCTCACCAACTCTCTCTCTGAGTTAACACCCCAGCACACACAATGCTAGCGAAGGTGATTATCTCTGCTAGCATAATTCCTCCGTAACATCTGCTTTCGCCCATAACACTCCACTAATTTTTCCCTCATTTCATTACACATAATTTTCTTTCAACACAATCTACATGTATTAAGTGGTAATGACTTTCCAGTTAAGAGCAAATCGACGCCAAGGGACCCCCCCCTCGATTGCCTGCCGTGCCTGACTCCGGCTATTAAAGATAAATTTGGTGCCTCAGAAAGCTGCAGTAAGCTAATCAATCAATTAAGCGGTTAGGACATACATTATCAAAATTCCACAGTGCGGGGGTGCATGAGAGCGTGCTGGTATACTTGGTATGATTTTAGGAATAAAAAAAAGAGAGAGAGAGAAAAAGCAAGATACTAATGCATACAATTTGAGGTTGAAAGTCAGTATTCAGTGTCTTCTGAAATGAAAAGTCTAGCTACTACACAAGACTTATAGCAACTTTGGTATCTATTGCTTGTATAATTTCTTTTGCAGCTTTTATACCTGGTGCAATTTACTAGTGACATCAGAATGGATCTGATGACACAGTAAAATCTATTTTTAAATGATATGAGGAGACTGGTGGAGTATATGCCATTCATAGTTAAGCAGGGTGTTCTGTCCGTAACTTGTCATCGTGTCCCTTGGTACTGCCTCAGCCTTAGAACCCTGATTAATATTCTGTATTATGTGTGTTGCAAAAAGGTGGTTTAAGGATAGAATGGCAGTCATCACAGCCTGTTGTGTCAAATTTTATCTTCAGCAATGCTCTAATGTCCAGTCTAATTTTTGGGGGTATTTAAAACTAGTAAAATAAATTCTAAAATAAATTGTAAAATGGCTTTGACTTTTTTGTCTACTAAAAAGCAGTTCTTAGTGAAGTGACTTTTCAGGATTGACTTACAAAACAGTTTCAACCTAACCAGAAGAAGTTAAGTTCACTGATGACTGAGTTACATTTAAGTGCAAGGAAATAGGATAATTTCAGAACTATGCATAATATCACTAACAGCACCTTCATTGCCATGTTTTACTTTATTATCTTTGGCATGGTGTCATTCCTTGTATGGAAAAATTACTTAACCAGTTAGAGGTTATTTTATTTTTTTTTTTCATGTAAAATATTTTCTCTTGCATTGTGATGAACTGCCTGCATGCCAATATTTGGCTAAATGCTAAGGAAATTGAAGCAAAACCTCAAAGAACATAAGAATTGTATGAACAATCTTTATAGCTCTTCCAGGACTAATACAAAAGGAGAGTTAAACAGAACTTCATAGGAGGATTCTGAATAGTACAAAATATGGCAAAAATTGTAAAACTTACGTTTTTAAAACAATCAGTAAATCTATAAAATAGAAACTGTAAATGGATCATTACAAGGCTTTGCCAATTACTTTTCCTGTCAATATTAAGCATTTTGCCTAAAGCTTTGTTATTATAGTATAGTAGTTAGCAGGTAAAATGACATGGCAAAACTCCCTGCTTACTTTCCCAGAGCATTTTCCTCAATTTCTGCAAATTACATTGGAGCATAGTCAATGCATACACTTCTATTAGTGGAAAGAACATAACATCTTTTTACTGTCTAAATAAATATTCCTTAGCAAAAAAAAGAGGCAGGTTGTCAAAGATAAAAAGTGTGGTTTTGTTATGTTTTAAAGTATAATACAAATAAAAGAGGTAGCTCAGTGACTTCTTTCTGATGTGTTTGTGTAAGGAAAAATGCCATGAATAAACGCTAAAAAGAGCACTATAAATGTACACAATACGTGCAGAACACTTAATCCAAGCCCTGCATGTAAAATACAATTACAGAGAGTTAATGGCAAATATAGTGAAATAAAATATCTACCTACAGAGACTACACAAGTGCATCCTTCAAAAAAAACCAAGCACCAGCATGTTTCAATAATATGATGCTGTCCTTTCCTTTGTGGCATTCTTCATTGACTAGGCTGATAATGAAAAGATGTCAGGGAGATTCACAGTTTAGAGTTGTATTTTCTTCCTTTCTTTTGTGTGATTGTTTTGCATTTATGGCTGTTTTCCTGCCTTTGCTCTGTATGGAGAGTATGAAATTTTTCAGAGCTATGTTTTCTTGTGAGAAGTAGAGCTGAATTTGACTTTATTATCGTTACTAGGAGCATGCAAGTTTAAGTTTATTTGGTTGAAAAAGACACAATGATGTTGTTCTTCCTGATATAGGAACAGCTATATTGGCTTTTATAGGATTTTTAATGCAGGCTTCTTCATCTGTCCTGCATGTGATAGTTACTCTGTCAGCTGGATTTTTTTTTGTTTTTGTTTCTTACCCATTCTCATTTTGGAAAAAAATCATTCTGATTTATCTAAAGCACATCAAAACACCTTTATCTGTTCACACTGAGTGAGAAATTCCTTCAGATTGAGAAGGTGGGGGGAGAGAGGAGGGCAGTGAGGCAAACAATAAAAAAATCTCAGTCCAAACCAGTTTGCCTTCTCCTTTTCTGCAGTGTATGTAATGACTGAACTTTTGACTTTAAAGTTTTTCTCTGGTGCAGTACTGTGGAAAAAGAAACAAATAAACAAACAACAAAAAAGATCCCCTCTGTGCAAAGACGGGTCTAAGGCAATACCTGGTGAGGGGAATTTTTTTTGGGGATATTGTTGTTGTTTACTTGAAGCAAATAAAACACCCACCTTAAACCCGTCCTCTATTCAGTTCAGCAGCACCTCCATACTCCAATAAACCGTTTTCATTCCATCTGGCATGCGTTTGCTCTGAAGACATTTTCCTGTCAATCTCTCCTGCCACATTAAAAATCTGTCGTTACTATTGCATTGCCGCCTGGCTCCTGAGATTTGTCTGACTGCTTTATTGCTCCTCTCATTCTTTTTTTTCCTGCTACAGCCGAGAAGCAGAAATAAAGGTTTGTTGTTGAAACATGGCCGCAAGGAAAGTAGGAGGCACACATCTGTCAAGGTATTACCTTTCTTCAACCAGGGATTAAGGTGTTTTACTGCTCTCGCTACTGAGCAGTCACACTGAATAAATTTTCTCAGTAGAACATAAAAATGAACTCATACATTTTGAACTGGGTTTCATTCTTTCAAGCCAACCCATATAATTATGCAATGGCATCAGTGTTCAGGGGAAAAAGAAAAGTCAGAAAGGTTTGTGTGTGCCCTCTTTCTCTCTCCTGCACCACCCTTCACATTTACATTATCTAAATGCTTATTAGGAGGGCAAGGCTGAGGCAACTAGCATTGGGAAAAGAAATATTTTTTTTACTCTTCCTGGCTGCTGTTACTGGATCCCTTGCAAGGTCAGATGGGGTACAGGTCTTCACTCCCCATGTTTTATCTCTGTGCTCACAATATATGCCTGGCTGTGAATATTCACTGTTAATTCACATAGAAGCAAGTCAGTGGAATTGTGATTACTGAAACACTGTCTTTTGAAAGAAACTGGCAACATTAGCTGTTGTGTACCCTTCCCATTTCTGCTGCAGACCTCAACTTTACAGTCTCAATAGTACAAATGAAAACAACTTAAAAATTAAATATAACCAGTGGAGGTGGTTGTTACACCGAGACAGAGCATGCCAGACCATTCTTGACAGTACTCAGTCGGACACTCCTGCATCATCATCTCAGTCTAGTAATATGAAGTCAGATATCTAAAGCAGAAGGGGTTATCTCACAAAATAAACATTAGGTGCAGGGAAATGAAGGATCAAGTCAGATATATCCATGAAGGGGCACAATATAAGGTGCTTTATGGATTGGTTTTTTTTTTTTTTTTTTTTGGTTTTTTTTTATTCTGAAAAACAGTAATATAGCTTTTAAATCTGAGGTCACCCCAAGGCAGAAAGACTAACCTCAGTGCAGGAGCCATAAACCTCTCCAAGCTTTGAGGAGAAAGCAGTTAAGAAAGTACTCCGCAGAGTCAGAAATCACAGCTCCCTCAAGTAAAGCCTTCTTGAGCTCCATACCTCCAGATAGCTCTGCAGCGCTTCCCACCATTGGTTTGACTCACTCTCTGTTTTGCTGTAGGGTCCCTGCCTCTTAATGGCTACAGTGCCTCCTCACAAGTCCCCTCTGGAGAGAGCCAAATACATCCCACCAGAGATACTAACTTGTTGACTGACATATTTATTTAGCAGTAAGGTAGCTCATTGAACAGAAAAGTATTATGACCTGCAGTTCTGTTGAAAAACTTCTGCTTGAACAAAAGCAAATGAGCTATCCCACAGGTCAGCAGATAATCTGACACTCACTTATTCTTCACAGTGTCCCAAGAAGGTCATTAATCACCAGGATATTGGTTCTGTACTGTATTCCCCCAGCCTCTGGTTTCTGCTGTCTGTTGGTTATTTTCCAGCCATTTCAACCCAGAGAAAACATGAGGACAAGTGAGCATTCTGAAATCTTACTCTCCTCTCCTTGCTCCCAGCTCCTTCCCAGAGCTAAGTTGCCTGGCTGAATTTACAGCTTTCTTATGCCAGGGCAGCACATAGGAATGAATCAGGCTGCATTGGGAGGCAAAGCTCCATTCCTAACTACTTCCAGGTTTTAATTCTTCAAAGGAAGGGACCATCTTCTTATTCTGTGTTAGTATAACAACCCACACAATGAGGGATTTAGGGTTGTTATGTAGTGCTTCAGTGCAAATTATAAATAATAATGTGCCCATGGAAATATTGTTCCTTCAGATGCTCTTTTTTATTATGGTATTTCTCAATGTGACTGTCTGGCTTAGACTGAATTTGCAAGTAGCTGATCCATAGGAGTAAATACATAGAATGAAATGATTAGTGTTGAGGACCCCACATTCAGGCTGTGTGTCTTTCAAGCAGTTACCTCACCTCAAACTTAATTCTACTTTAGCGCCATGGACTGGATGCCCATTAATGAGTACATTAGGTGTGCTTCCAGAGCACAACTTCTGTATTAATTTCGTCTGAAAGAAATTCAAGCTATGCTCCCTGAGCCCACTCTGCAGTGAAAGCCACACTGCTCTCAAAACACCGGTGCAAACGTAGCTGATGCCGTCTCTGGCAGCCCTCATGTCGGCTGGATCCTACGTTTGACGGATGCTCCTCCACGCGCCTGCCTCAAAGACAGGGCGCTGCCTGGTGGTACAGAGAAGAGGTGCATTAAGCTGCTAACACCAGATGAATTCTGCAGTGCATATTTAGTGGAATACAAATCATTTACAGATAATCAACGAAAAAAGAGGGAAAGAGAGAGAAAGGTAAATATATACCTTTTCTTAATCTTTTCCTTTTTTTTTTTGTTTTTGTAGACAAAAGTACTTAGTGACTTTGACTTTTACAAACCTCAGGGAACTTGAAACCTGTAGCAGTATCACACTGTTAAATACAGATTATTTGCACAGGTCTGGGTTTTTTTGGTAGTCTTTCAAAACCACATTTCAATGTTTTCCTCCAGAAACGTGTGTAGTGGTGATAGTCCTTTACCTACTCATTCCTCCTCTCACAGCATATATAGTTCAGGGTTAAAAATTATTTCAGTAGCTGCAGTTTCATTTGCAAAGCCTGTCTGAAGTGGGCAACTGCTTTATACCTTTGGGTGTGTTTAAATTACATATCAGGATCCAGATCAAAGCTGGCAAATGGCCTCCTGACAAAATAATTTGAAAAGCAGATTGTAATTGTAGGAGACAATCATAAGGGGCCAAATGTTCAGAAAACATGAGGCTACTGACAGTCCTTTTGGAACTCCAGAGTTCATTTTTCTTTTAAACAAAAATCCATGGCTTCTATTTTTATTTTAACAAGAATTCAAGTAAGAATACTTGCATTCAAGAAGAATGCAAGAAAAGGGAACTCAATATCTCAGTCCTCAATTAAACTGACCACTTGATTTTAATTACCCAGGAAAAACAAGGGAATTTTTTCCCATGGAAGAGAAACCTCCACATCCAATCAAAGCAGCTTGAGGTTTGAATTTAAGTATGCATAATTTCTGGCCCAAACAGAGGGATGTAGATGATAAATATCTGAGATGAGAATCTGGACAGTACAGTTTGATCTGGTTCTTCAGGTTATCTGCCTAACCATGGCTGTATCTCATCCAGTCAGCCAGTGGTTATCAAAGCCTTACATGCAGCCCCAGTGGAAGAAGTCCACTGTGTGTGTTATCTTCATTCTGGGAACCAACTGCAGATATGCAAGGCTTTAATGAATCAACGATCTGTGCTGCCCACAGTTTATTAATTAATACTTCCTCTCAAAAAAAATTAATTTAAGATCCCCTCACATGATAATTTTAGCCTCCATACTCTCATCCTGATTAACATAGGGCCACTCCCTGCTCTGTGCATTTAGATCTTCCCATCTTCACCTGTTTTATCCTCTGAATTAGTATTAGTAAAATTAAGTGGGACCCACATCAAGTATATAAAATTAATGAAAGGCCCTTTCTCTCAGTAAAACTAAACATATTCATCTTCTTCCTCCCCAACAGGAATGTGGAATTCACTTATCCCACTCTCATACCTGTCACTATCATGCCTCTCCACAAAGGAATGTCAGCTAACCAAGGCCAGATATTGCTTTTAGTGAGGGAAGAACAGAGGGAGTTTGTTGATGCAGTAAATTTTGAGGGATAGAAAGCTCAGAGAGTTTCCCAGTGTCAAGGCTTAGATTCATATTTTTGTCTGCTATTTTCTCATATCACCTGTCTCTGAAAAAGAGTATATTAACTTCTGCACAGGATGTCCAACACCTGAACCAGAACTACAATAAGGAAGCATCATTTCCTTCAGTTACATCAGTTGAGCCTTTTAACATAGATACCGCCTTAGCATGCTTAGGCAGACATATTAGTGGAGTTTCCATTCCCATTAGCTCCAGGCAATATGCTTACGTGATTACTCAAGGGTCTGTTGAGATGGCAGCTGTACCCATCACTTGAATGGACAGCAAGACATTAGGGAAAGACATCTACTGATCATCAATGAGCTTTGAGAGAGACATTTTCTACTGCAGACCTCCTGCTTTGTCGTTGTCTCTGTGATACTGTGGTCACCGGCCATATGAGTAACCCAGCAGCAGGACCAGAAGAGCAGGCGCAGTGGTGTGTACGTGGGAAACCCACATGGGAGCTCTCCCAACAAGTCTGCTGCTCATGTGCTTCCAGTTGCTCACATGTTGAAGCATCTTCTCTGTCACAGTCTGTCATCTCTCCATTGCCAGGGAGGAAGTAACATGAATGATTAATGCAGAGAGCTACGGGCAGCTCTCTCCCAGGTCTGTTCATTTCTACAGAGCATGCACCTGTGGGTTGCCTTTTTTATCTCTCTCTGCTTCTCTTCCCTTCTGCACTGCTTCTAGGTTGGGGCTAGGGAGGCAATGGTCTGAGAAAGCAGATCTTTCCACTTGGGAAGAATTTTCACTGCTGATGCACAGATGCTAGTGCTGTCCATCAGAAAGCTGCTGCATGCTACATTGCAATCATGGTAGCAGACATTTAGCGATGTCTTCCAGTGGCTGCAGTTTATTAATTTTTCCCCCAATATTAATCAAAAGTGATATTGACACCATTTATTGATCACAAAATATGGGTTTGGGCTATTAATTTTCTGAATTAATTTCTGAAGTTCCACTCAAAACTGAATATTTTTCAGCATATATTCTCCCCTGGTTAGTTTTTGTTTCCCATTTGAAAAGTGCTGTCTCCCTGATGAGCCATGCTGGTTACCAAATTAAACAAAAACCCTAAAACTGCTCTAATCTTACCTGGCTTTTTACATGACCAGAGTTGTTGGGAAGGGTGAGAGGTATTTTCTCTTTAAACCTGTCCTGCACCCCTTAGATACCGCTGCTGGCATATGTCATAGCAACCCCTACAAGTGACTGCTGCAGGTAGCCATCAGGATGTATTTCTTTTTGCAAAGCAATGAGTACTTTTGAAGGCAGTGCTATGTCATGGAGTTTGATCAGCTCTCAGGATGCCTTCAGTGTCTTCTACAGGTAGGCCCTGTGCTGACAGTATGCTCAAATGCTTATGGATTACTACACAAGATCTGCAAGCACAGATTGGTTTCCTCTTCAGAAAACAAGTGTGAAGTGCAAAAGCCCTGATGGCCACTCTGATCTCTTTGCCTGCACATGGCAACAGCAGCAAGTTTTATTATGAAACATAAGAGCTCTCAGCCCAGAACACAGTGGTGAAGTGCCTGCCCTTATGTCTCAACTCAGGCTGAAATCAGCCTGGAAACCCTGAGGTCAGCTTACCCAGGGAAAGGGGCTGTGACATTTCCCTCTAGAGGGTGATTGTAGCACCTCAGGAGGCACCGGGTCTTGGTGGCTGTTTATCCATGCTCCCTGATGCTGTGTCCTGCAAGGCATATTAAAGTCCATGAAATAATGATGAAGCAGAGGGGTAATTAAAAGACACAGTGACATTGATCTGCTGAAATTTCAGAGGGAGCTCGGGGCACACAGGGAGGCTATCCGTCTTACCTCACACAGGGCCAGCTTGATTGGCCTACTGTGTATTACAGATGGCGAGGCTCCTCACCTGTGGCCGGGAAGGCTCCCAGTGCAGCAGCCCTACTAGCTTCACATGACTGAAAAACAGGAGGATGGGGAGCAAGTGGTCACAGCTGCCACAGGCTGTCCTTGCAGAGCAGCAGAGAAATCATTTAAAGTTACAGGCTTGTTTTCACGTCCTTATTCTTTTTAATGCAAATGGTAAACTCTGTATTTTTACATAGGGACAGTTTCTCCTACTAGGAACCATCCAGCTTTCAAACTTCTTTGCTGTATTAATTTGGTATTAATTTAGCACTGATTCACAACTAGTTCCTTTGATTTCATGTACTTTTCATCAGTTTATTTTCTTTGTTAAAAAAATTCCAGGGGACATTTCGCATCGACCCCTACCTCTGCATGGATTTTCATTTCATTTTCTAATTCACTGAGACTAAATAAAAGTTAACTTGGGGTCGATGACTTTCCCTCAGATAACAGGCTCTCTTTCTTCAGTTTGGACTTTGAGTATCTGGGATAATTTCTCAAACTGCAGCTTAAAGATTATGGGTTTCAAACTACGGAAACTGCCTTTATGTCAGAGAAGTGAGGAGTACAAAGCTTACTAAGTTAACAGTGATGTCATAGCTTTCTTTGGTAGCTGGCATCTTCTATACATCATTATATAATCACAGATTCTTACATTCTTTTTATAAATCCCAGCCTATTTTTTATTCTTCGCTTCCTCCCACTTCATTTGCTACTGACGGCTGCTGCTAAAGTTCCCTTACCTCTCTTGGAAAGGAAGTAGGTTAAGAACAAAAAGAAGAACTCTATCAGATTAAGTCAAACATGTGGGGCCTACGGAGAAATGATGCATCTTGCAATAGTACCAGCAAAACAGCTTACTTTGAAGGCTAAATTGCTAAATATATCCAGAGACTTCTTTGAGCTGAAAGCATCTGTCTTCTGCTTGTTTTCAGTTGTTACAATCCTGATGTCCCAAATAACACAGTCTCATAAAGGGTCGAAGTTGATGCAACCAGGATAATAAAATCACTCTGACAAGGCTGCAGTTTGTACTTAGTTTATAATTAGGAGTCGGCTGTCTCAGGTTAAGATACTGTAAAGTTCCAATGAATTGTTAAGCTATTCAAAGCACTGTGCTGCTACTGAACTAAGAAAATATTATGTCCTAAAAATATCTTCATGTAAACACGTCAGAAATGACAGGATGGGAAATCCAGAGAAAAACCCTCTAGAGTTGTGTTTTCTGCACATGAAAATGGTAAGACTTGGCAATTTTTCATTTGAGGCTGACAAGGAATTATTATTCTTAAAAATAAAATGAACCAGAGCCTCCATCAACATGAACTTCAACTATGCTGGGGTAATTTTTGCAAATCAAAGATCATGTGGTCTGTACTTCTAAAGGGACAAGAACTTCCTCTGACCAAACTATTTTATGTTAAAGATAAATAAATAGATTCTTTGTGACCTCTGATCGGGAGGGCAAATCAATAGAGATTTATGATTTTGGATTGAAGTTCTAATTCTTGTAACACAGATACTAACATCTGTCTTTATGACTTGTTTGCACACATCCAGCTAAGCTGCCCTTTTCCATATCACTGTTTTCAGTCTAGAAGACATTGCATTTTTCCAAAGACATGAATTCATTGTGCAGCTCCAAATGATTGTCCAACCCCCAGTCACAGTTGCCTACAAGAGTACTAATTTTATATACCTCTCCTCCCTATAGTGAGAAAATAGAAATGTTTTCATAATTCCCTGCTATGAGGGCTAAAAAGTTGAAGTAACATCATAACTGAAGAAAAAACTTGTTAAAGACTCATCTGAATTGTTGTCTGTACTAATATTACATTGAGCAGACTTTGGGAATTTTCTAGTCTGAAAAAGCTCGATACCAGAACTAAATCCTATGCAATTCTATGTCACTTTGAGAGTGCTCCTGAAAAAGCAGATTCCAGAATTAGAGTTGGTTTTGCTTTTTCACTTTGATCTGGGTTGGAAGAATATCCTATATGTTACAGTATCTGAAGACATTTATGTTTCATGTGTGTAGAAATGTAACAGTTTGGTCATTTTAAAATACTTTATATTTATCATAAGATGTGAATATAATATGTGAATCAGTATAATATGTGAATTAGATGCATATCTAGGGCACCTAAATTTCATATTTATCTAACACCTCACTCACTCCCCTAGCTGAGAATGTGAACTGCTTTTGAATTTTATGTCCACCATAGCCAGCTATCAAAATACAAAAATCCAGAATGAGCTCCCAAAAGAATGTGAAGCTGGCAGAAATCATGACGTTTTTTAAAGCCCATCTTAAATATTGTTTTGGGTTGGTTAATGAAACAGTAAATCTACTGAACCTTTCAGGGTTCTTTTGTTCAAACTGTTCTTGGCAAACAAGATAGCTAGAAATACTCATATTACTAAAATAAAATATTTTTTTTTCTTTTAAACCTATAGGTGTTAATAACAGCATCAAAGATAGTGTGATTCCTGGTGAAATCTGAAAAATTGGCTACACTGTCTTAGCTGTCTGCAGTGGGAAGGCTTGCAACACTGACTTCTACTCGGTGTCAATATTTATTGCTTCTTAGAGCAGTGGCCTGAAATTTGGGACCTGATTTGTAATTAACAGTCAAGCTTAGTGTTTTGGGTGGTTTAGGAACTCTTCTGTGTCAATTTTCTGTACAGAGCTGGCTAAGGTGTGCTGAATGGGCAGATTTCTTTCAATGCAATTAGCCCACTGCTTTCTTTTTGCTGATGCACCCAGGCTCTTCCATTGCCGCTGCATGCTGTGTGTTCACAGCTGGTAAGTTAGAACCTTTCCTCTGAAAATTTCTTTTTTAATATCAGTTAGCAGGGGGAGCTTTGCAGGGCCACTAAAATATGCATTTGTACTGGCCTATTCATCTTTCAGTAACCTGAAAAAGATTTTTCCAAAGTTAGCCATAAACATTCAGCTCCCAGGTGGAACCCATGGGACATGTTCAGTTGCCTGGAAAATCACTTTCAAAATTAGCATGTCTGCATTGTAAGATATTATGTGTGGTTTCTCTCTTGCCTTAGAAGGAATGAAAGAATAGACTAAAAGGGCTGAATCTTACTATGCTGCACAGAATTGCCTCCAAAACGGCAGGACTGGTTAAAATATTGGTTTCACCTCTGCAGCACCTTTTTTCTCAGGGGGATTCTCCCAACATACCAGGTTTTCCTGCTGAGTTGGCCTAAGTGCCTCTAGCCATGGCCTATGGAGAGAAACACCTCTTGACATCCCCTGAATGAAAGTCCCAGATGCAAAAGTCAGAACTTTCATATATAATTTTTGGATATATTAAACAGGCTTCATATCAATTCCAGACTGCCATGGAAGGCTTATATTTTATCTGTCAAACTGTAATTATAAACCAATGAGAAATGTCCAACAGCTTATACATTTTGGCTAAGGCAAAAAAACTAACTAAAAATGTACTAAACTAAAATATTTTTATAGTGCTTGTTTCAAAATTAAGAGGAAACACTAGAAATTAACAGATCACCGTCTGATGTTAAGGCAATGGACAAGCCACTGAATTGCCCTCTGATTTAGAAAGTCCCTATCTATGTAATATTTCCAAAGGTTTCATAAAGATATTAGTCCTGATAATTTTGAGATGGTACAGAAATAATCATGTTTATTACCAATTGTATTTGCATACATTACTGGCTGTAGGCTTAACTGAGCCTTGGTACACTATTGTCCTGGGTTCAGCAGCAGCAGTCATTTTTCTCCTTCTTAGTAGCTGGTGCAGCGCTGTGATTTTGTCTTTCAGCCTGGGAACAGCGCTGATAACACCGATGTTTCAGTTACTGCTTAGTAATGTTTTGGTCTGACCAAGGACTTTCTGAGTCTCATGCTCTGCCAGGAAGGAAGGGAAGCAGGGAGGAAGCAGAGATGGGACACCTGACCCAAACTGGCCAAAGACATATTCCATACCACAGCACATCATGCCCAGGATGTAAAAACGGAGGGCAGAGACCCGGAAGGGTGTGTGGGTTCGCAGCTGGGTCGGGCTTGGTATCGGGTGGTGAGCGATTGTATTCTCTTCCCTTGTATTTCCCTGGTCATTATTATTATTGGTGGTAGCAGCAGTGATTTGTGTTATACCTTAGTTACTGGACTGTTCTTATCTCAACATATGGGAGTTGCATTCTCTGGATTCTCCTCCCCATTCCCCCAGGAGCTGGGGGGAAGAAAGAAGGGGGAGTGAGTGAGCAAACTGTGTGGCTGACTGGGCTTAAACCACGACAACAATACATAGTCCTTCACTGCCACAGAATTTACAGTCTAACAAGGATAGAAAGAAACAAGAAAGGCATATCTGTCCTATAGCATTTATTCCACATATAGGGAGCAGAGCAATTATATGCAAATGCCATAGAATAACACCAGACATATATGAGACCCTATCTGGAGTACTGCATTCAGCTCTGGGGCCCCCAGTGTATGAAGGATGTGGACCTGCTTGACTGAGTCCAAAGGAGGGTCACAAAGATGATCAGAGGTCTGGAGCATGCCTGCTATGAAGACAGGCTGAGAGAGTTGACCTTGTTCAGCCTGGAGACCTTATAGCAGCCTTCCAGTACCTAAAGGGAACCTACAAGAAAACTGGAGAGGGACTTTTCACAAGGACATGTAGTGATAGTACAAGGGGGAAAGTCTTTAAACTGCAAGAGGGTAGATTTAGGTCAGATATCAGGAAAAAAATCTTCACTGTGAGGCTGGTGAGACCCTGGCACAGGCTGGACAGAGAAGCTGTGGATGCCCCATCCCTGACAGTGTTCAAGGCCAGGATGGTTGGAAATTTGAGCAATCTGGTCTAGTGGGAGATATCCCTGCCCATGGCAGGGGGGCTTAAACTAGATGATATTTAAGGTCCCTCCCACCTCAAAGCATTATATGATTCTATGAAACATCTGGACTGAGCATCATCAGATGAAATCGCAGTCCAGTATTTAAGCCTATATCTCATTAAAATAAAACTTTCCTACCATTTGGGCTCTTAGGTTTCACCCCTATGCTGGCTATGTGCAATATATCACTGACAAATGCCACAGGTTTAATGGCTCGGTGACTGCAATAGCAACTGTAAGGATGCAGTGTTTACCAAAGCTAAATTCCCCTGATAAGGAGTGAGACTCCACTCACCTGAAGACTTTTCCTGTGCTCATATCACCTCTGTGCTCCCCTTCCCAAATATCTTCCCTGCAGGGACTTAATAGGCACCTGCACTTTCCCTCCGGAGATGATCAACCCAGTTCCTACTTGACCAGAGAAGCCACTCTGAACTTGTGTCTTCATCTTACAAATGAGTCCCTATGGCTACTGGAGCCCATCGCACAGGCCTAGATGAAGGATTAAGAAAGAGGTGAACAAACATCTTCTGTGCATCACACAGAGCACTGATGTGTTTTGTATAATCTATTAGGTGTGTATGGAGTTGTATCGGTGGAAACCTATTCGTTATCAATATGCTCTGGTCCTGGAGGAGAGGAAGTATGGAGAGGATGTGGAAATAGGATGGGAAAAATACCCAGATGGGAAATGCATCTCTCATGGGAAAATGCTTTTCAGTCATCCAAACAAAAGCCTAGCCCACGGAAAAGAGGTTACTCTTTCCAGCTGTTATGCCAAAAGAAAAAATAAATTTTAAAAGGACAAATGCATAAGTCGAGCATATTTTTATCACAACCTTTCTCACAAATTACTTATCACACTCATGTTTCTTATGAGGAGCCATTTTAATATTTAAACAGTCACACACTTCTCCAAAAAATGTTTTCTGAAAAAACGAAACCATTATTATGTTAAACTCCCACACAGTTTGTTTTAAAAATATCTTTAGATACTATTAAAAAACAATCATTATGTAGGTTTATATCTTATGAGTGGGAAGCAGAAATCTTCAATGAATCATATTATTCCTCCAAAAGTAACGACAACATGATCAACTACGACAATAACAAAAAAGTTTATGCTCACTGTACATCTATTTTGCAGACATTTTCCTGCCTTGAAATCTGCATAATAGGTAAGCTGTGGCAAGTGTAATATACTATTTACTTTCCATCCACTGTGGATAGCCTGGCATGCTTAGTCTGTTGCATTGCTCCTCCTTTAAGTATGGTTCCTTATTGACATGTATAACATCCCTGGATAAGCAAATAATGCTTCTGCAAAATCTAGAATCTGCTTCTGAAAATTGTTGCCAGATAGACAAAGCTAGATATTTAAATTATTTTATTGTCATCCATTATGTTTTAGGGTTTTCTCTAAGTTAAAAACAACGATTTTGGTTGCAGAAAATATTTCCTGTTGTATGCTGCTTTGCAGAGGGAAGTGACAACAGGATGTTACTGAGGGAAGAGAAAGATTGCAAGAGATAAGGAAAAAACACCATGGAGATCAATATTTAATCTATAATTATGGTGTACAGTATGTACTGTGCATTTTTTAAATTTAACTTGGCTTTTACTATTACTCAGTAGGAGGGGAACAGATACTGAGAGCCCTGGATAGCAACCATAAGAAGCCTGTTTAGATACACATATTTTCAGATCTATGAGTACAAGAAGGAATGGATTGTAGTCTCTCTGATCTTTTTTCATGTTGGAAAATCTGAGAGCTTTACCTGGGAGATTTAATTTCAGGTAAAGGAATTTTTAAAATAACATCAAAAGTTTATGCTGTGTAGTATTGGGATACATATGAAAAAAAAGTTTGTGTCACACTATTTTTGAATAAAGAAACAATGTGCAGATCACTTTTCACAGTGGAAATTCTGAGGGTAAAAAGAGTTATAAATAAATACTAAGTCAGGCCCCTGCATGGGAAAGCCCCGTCCTCTATGGGTTTCAGTCAGGAAGCGTGCAGGTAGAACTCTAATTCTGCTCAGTGTTAGAAGAAATTACAGTATTCCTGGTAGCTCCTATTCATCATGAGTTCAACCGTGCTGTGAATGTGTGCATATACTTGTCTCTCTGTGTATGTCCTCTTATACGGGCATTTATATGCCACTTCCAGGTTTTTCTGAAGGCCTTTGAACTTAGCTGGCCAGAAAAGCTTACGCACCAGTGGAAGAAAATTATTTTAAGATTTTTAAAATTACATTATCAGGTATCATATGCTTGCTAATGAAGCTTCAAAGTTATTTCCAGGGCAGAACTCTGCAGATTGCTCCAGAGAAAGAGTCCAATGGTCTATCTAAAAACCTCATTCCACCATTAATGAGTGCTTAACCCCAGCATATTTGAACTTGGACTGCATGACCAGTAGTCAATTTTCACTAACAAGTTTTTTTTGATCCTGAAAATCTGTAGCTGTGTCATCAGCTCCTTCTTAATTATACCGTATTCTTTACATCTGTCCTGCTAAATAACTCTAATTGAAATAGCACCGGCATGAATTTTTGTAATGTTCCCCCCAAGACATCCCGAAAGTGAATCACACGAGAAAACAGACTGAAGTCACAGCTGGAAGCACGTCAAGGATCATTTCCATTTTTACATGATTAATTTGAATTTAATATCTTAAATCAAAACCTGATTAATTTAAATAAAATTTTGATGGTACCCTGCTTCTAATATACATTGCAGTAATTAGATTCAGCTTAATGTGATTTTTTTACATAATTAAAAAAAAGAGTAAGTCAAGTGTAACAATGCCGAGTTGGTACAAATCTGTCCAGATATATATACATACACATACACAGACACACGCACATGGGATTTAGTTGAGATATTGCTCAGGTACAGGAAAGATCACAGCTGGATGGCTGTACTATAGCTCATTTAATGGCATATGTAGAATATTTAATTTCTATTTCACTTCAGTGTGAATAGCTGTTTCTTGAAAAAAAAAAAAAAAAAAGGACAGAAAAAGGACCATTGAAATCAGATTAGTAAGTAAAAATATTACCAGTGCAATAGCCTGGGGCAATTCATCATTCCTAGTTCCTCGCACTTTTTAACCAACTTTTCTTCAGTATCCTCCAAGTGAAGAGTGTAATAGCAGCTCATGGGCTGCTGTTTTCTGCAAGACTAAGAAAAATTCTTTATAAAAGAAATTGTTGCTGCATCTTCATAGGTGCTGGCCCTGCCTGTTTCTTAATTTATAAAATGCTCCTATGCACTATGAAAGTAATACAGTGAGTAAACAGCAGTTCATATGTGTTAGGATCAGATGAAGCCTGCCAACAACACATACCTGACCCTTTACTGGTCTGGTTGTGATTGGTGCCTGTGACTGAAAATAGCCTGTACTAGTGAATAAAACTTTGCAAGGTGCATTGCAGGTAACACTCACAGCAATATTTCAGCATTCAGAAGCTTCTAGCTTCTATACAGGAGGAGAAGCTACTAAAATAAGTCTAAGCAACTTGTTCACAAGCAGCTGTAGATGGAGTTTCAATGAAGGCATGCAACAAAATGATGCAGGTAAGCCAAAATCCTCAGAAATCCACAGATGGAGTAGAATTTTTTGTTTTGTGAACTTGGGCTTCTGTTTGAAGATTCATGTAAAAATAATTTTTTGTTTAAGACTAAAATATCCAATTTATTACTGTAATTATGAATCTTAAAGGTAAAAAATAACACAATAATAATGTTACCTTTAAACAGAGAAAAGAAAGGTAGGCATATTCTTGTTCTAAGTGACCAAATTGCTCATGAAATTATGCGTTATTAATTAGATCTTTCTTCAACAAAGCAGTGAAACATCAACCTGAATTTTCAGCATGGGGTGATTCCAGAGCACATCAAGGCCCTTGACTTCAGTGGACCTCTCCACCAGCTTTAAAATACTGTATTTACTAATAGTAAATCACTGTTAAAGAGAAGAGAGTGATGGAGAGTGAAAAGCTCCTTTCCTGCCAGGGGCTAACAGCTTTCAGGGAGGTGCATGCACTGTTTGTCCTTTTATGAAGGGAAATAAAATCATTCAGGTGCATTTGATAGCATCCAGCTTTCCAAAAGCCTTTACACTATGTTATAAATATTGTGTAATGGCACACAGTTAATATTTAATTTTAATATTTCTTTGAAAGAAAATTCCTCCTTGTTGGTGAAGCTAGTGGATCTTTGCTGGCAACTCATATAGGAGCTGAACATCCTCCCTTTCTTAAAAAAAAACCCACAGAACAAAACAAAGGTAACAGAATCAAAAAGCAGGCAGCGAGAAGGAAGTAAAAATGATTTACTGACAAAGTCAGGATTTGGATTTAGCTGCTGCAAAAATGCTACATACAGTAGCTTACAACAGCTATGTATTTTTAAAGTTCTTAGTTATCTCTTCACATTATTGAAGTTAAATAATGAAATCAGATCAGCAAATAAGTAAAAATATTACAAATGCAATAGCCTGAGTCAACTCATCATTTCTAATTCCTCCCACTTTTTAACCAACTTTTCTTCAGGAATTACCTCTGTGTATCTTATAAGTGAAGTGTAATATTTATAGCAGCTTATGGGCTGCTGAGAATTATCATTCTTATGCAGCATTGGACCCTCACAAAGTCACTGTCACAAGAAGGGCTCCTATGCTATCATACTTGGTCTCCTCAAATTTACCAGCATATTACCTGTGGATCACTGGAAATGTGTAGACAAAAACTTAAGCTTCTTCAATTTGACCAATCAGCCCTCCAAGAGTGTTCTGTGGAGTATGTAGACAGAAGACAGTGAAGTTGAATACCAATTGCAAGGAACTTGCTTATTTTTCATCACAGAAAAATAATAATAATAAAATGCCGCTCTTCATCTTTCAGCAAAAACTTTTGATGACAACCAACCATTCTTTTTTTTTCTCCTTCTAAATTTAGGCTTCTTTCAATATCAACTACAATATAGTCCAAAAATAACAGCATAGTTGCTGTTTGGGGAGAAGCTGCTTTACCGCTTGTATTCCTATTCCAAAGTTAAAGTCAAAACAAAATTAATAGGGAAGGGTTATCTATAATGTATCACCATTCATTTCAGAAATAAACATATCTTTGCCAGAAGCAGAAAGAAAGTACTTTCAAGCAGTTACATTAGACTATACACTCCAAGGGGAAGATTACAGATCTTCCATATTCAGCAACAAGCAACATGAATCAAAACTCTTAGGAGCTAGTCTAACTTTCTTTTCTTTTTTTTTTTTTTTTTTTTTTAATATAGCAAGGCAGCAGGGATTGCTTTTTGTATAGGCTATAATTTAGACGGCTAATTGAAAGTAGCAGTGGTGAGCTGCTTCCTTGGTAAAATATTACCAAGACAATCTTATCTGAGTTTACAGAGTTATTTTCAATTTGTAAATGCTGTATTCATTTCTACCAGATAAAACGCCTTTAAAAATCCCAGACACAGGCATGACTGGGTTGCTGTTGCAACTGCTCTGCACTGTTCACCCCACACAAATGCCTTCCACCCCACTTATACATATAAACTTTCCCTCCCTATGAATAGTTTTACTACTTAAAAAAAGTTAATCCATTTTATGATAAATAAATTTAATGATATGCTGAATCCTCATAACTTTGAGTTGATTTCATCCTGACAGTTACCTGCTCTGCAAGACAATCTCCCTCGTTAGAGCGTACACCTTTTAGAATCTTACCTTAGCAAATTTATTTCTTGCCTGTAACATGGAGCAAATCCTGGGCTTAGTTTCACCACTATAACAGATGTAAATTAATATTTTGCCATTGTTTGTTGATGTAATCATAAAGGCAACTATATATTCCTAACAGCTATCTTATTTTCAATTTGCAAAGCATACTGCGCTTAATCCCATGAGGCAGCCTGTGGTTCTAGATACGAATTTTAAAACGTAATTAGACCAGTGTGGGGGTTTGCCCCTGCTACAGAAAAAGGAGGCTCCTTCTAGGTCCAGAGGGGTCTTTAAGAGGTCCCAGGCTGGTCACAGTTCTTGTCCTAGTTTATTACATGTCTCCATCTTGTGAAACAGCTTATGTGTTCATGTAAATTTAAATCATATTGATACTAGTAGAAGGGCTTTTGTTCCTCTTTTTTTTTTTTTTTTTCTTTTAATCTAGAAAGGTCACAGAGTTGGTTTTTGGTGACTGGCAACAAGCTATTTTTTTCCCAATGATCTCTGTATTTTTACAGTCAAATAGTAAAAGAGACATATTGATAAAGTTTTAATGCATCTCTGGTGGGTGGCAGTAATTTTAAATATCATACAATCATCATTAAGTCATCTATGTAAATGAAAAGTACTTGGCAACCCTTTGTATGGCAAGAAATAACACTGGTTTCTCTGCATCTCTGCTTTCTTTGTCTCTTCTTTTTCCCTTTTGCTGGCTGTAACATAGCGCACATTGTACATATAACTACTTCCTTTAAGGTTTTGTGAAGACTTTCTGTAGAGAGAGTCATACACCTATGTAAGACAGTGTGTGATGAGTAACTAGTGATGGGACAAGGTTAAAAGTTCATGAAAAATGCCCAAAGGAATTTCCATAAGCCAAAATTAATGTGGTTTATTGGTGACTTAAAAACAAAAAAATGGTGAGAGATATGAATTTATGTGGGTTTGGATTAGGTGAGTTGTTACCCCGTCAGCAGACTCCTGTTTGAAATCTAGACCCAGATCTGAGTTTTGAGGCTTCAGGCCAGACCTAGTTTACATCATATGGATCTCAGTTGGAGTTGATGGATGTTTTCAAGTGAGACCATGAATGTCTCCTCAAAGGGAAGAGAGGGTAGGGATCTGATCACTCACCTAGGATTTACTTTCAAAAATTGACATCCTAGACTGAATACTTTCTGAGAAGGAAAATGGAGGCAATCTGAGCTAAACTGTTCGTGTTTGCCCAGATGTCTGACAATATTTAAGGGCCAGATTCTGCTGTCAAGCTGCTTTTGTAGAAAGTGTGAATGAACACTCACTCTTGGGAAGATTCTGTCCCTAAATGTTCTCACTTTTCAACACATTGTTACCCTCCCACATATCTATTCAAGCAGAAAAACAGAACAGTGAACCTCCCCCAGGGGTTTTTAATGCAAGCCTGTTGAGTCACATTCTCCCCTTGCTTTTTGGATTGAGATGGGGTGTAGGATTCAGTTTGAAGGTGATAAAGATGCCAGGAATGTAAGAGGAAAATCCTGTTCCCAGGCCAGTAGATAGAACATAAACTCCGTCCCCATGTTTGTGCACAGAGCTGTCTCTAAACCTCCAGAGGCAACTAGCCAGTAGGAAGCATTAGGTTCTGTTTAATAGGTGGTTGCAGAGCCAGTTGTCTTGGTATGTTGCTGTCTACTGGGTTATGTCTGCATCTGTAGTTTCCCTGATGGGAGTTTGAGAGTACAAGGCAGTAGTCAAGGCTACTGTGCACAACTTCAGTGCATCTACGTTTTTTCCCGTGCCTAGGCACACCAGTAGACATGGTAGCACAGGATTTATATAATTCCCTAGCTCCTTACATCAGTCTTTGCCCACTGTCTTTTCTTAAGCAGAGTCTTTTCAAAAAGGAAGGCTGAACCTGCATTCCAAGCCTACATTTCCATACTGAATATGAACTCTTCAAACTTATTCTGAGCTGGAGTCCTCTTGAAGCTTTGTACCACTCTGTCCTGGCAGGAAAGTAAGGGGACTCCACAACTTCTGTTTTCTTACAGAACCTTCCTTGAAGTTTTCATTGAGGATCACTTCCCATAAACACCTCCCAACAATGCTTATTAAAGAAACTAGAAAATATGGTACATCAGGGCAGATATTTGTTTTAATTGAGTTGACATAATTAATTTATTTATAGAAAGCTTGTATTTTTCATAATGCCTAGGGTGCCAATCTCCTTTTGCTAAATTTTACAGATGAGAGCAACATTCATTTTAAGGGAGATATTCCTGACATTTGCCAAGCAATCAATAATATAATAGGGCTTCACATAGCTAGCAAATACTAGTGACAATAATTCTTCATGAAACTAGAGTACAATTTGAGTAGATTCAAATTGCAATGTAGTTGAAATCCAGGTCAGTAGCTTTGTAGGGGGTATAACCAGTCCTAGTAAAAATTGCAAGAAATTTAGATCATTATATAAGATTTTTTTACATATATATGTTTCTCCCCCCAGATAAAGTAAAAATTGATATACAGAAAAGCAAAATGCACAGCTTAGTATGTAATCTGGGAATTAGTAAAACTGAGTTCTAGCAAACCTGAGGTCTGAAAATGTGAAAGACATACTCAGAAATGGGTGATATCCCTGACAACTGTTTCATAAAACCAAAGGTATTTTACAAACTCACTAAGAGGTCTCAGCATGAATTTGTCCCAGTCAGTGAAGCCCCCATAAGCTGTTTGCCTCCAAAAACTTAACATCTGCTCTTGACTCCCACTACGTCGAAGGAGGTGATCCTGCCCTCTACTCTGCTCTTGTGAGACCTCACTTGGAGTATTGTGTGTAGTTCTGGTGTCCTCAACATAAAAAGGACATGGAACTGTTGGAACAAGTCCAGAGGAGGGCCACAAGGATGATCAGGGGACTGGAGCACCTCCTGTATGAAAATAGGCTGAGAAAGTTGGGGCTGTTCAGCCTGGAGAAGAGAAGGCTGCGTGGAGACCTCATAGCAGCCTTCCAGTATCTGAAGAAGGCCTATAGGGATGCTGGGGAGGGACTTTTCATTAGGGACTGTAGTGACAGGACAAGGGGTAACGTGTTCAAACTTCAACAGGGGAAGTTTAGACTGGATATGAGGAAGAAATTCTTTACTGTGAGGGTGGTGAGGCCCTGGAATGGGTTGCCCAGGGAAGTTGTGAATCATAGAATCATAGAATAGTTAGGGTTGGAAAGGACTTTAAGGTCATCTAGTTCCAACCCCCCTGCCATGGGCAGGGACACCTCCCACTAAACCATGCCACCCAAGGCTTTGTCCAACCCAGCCTTGAACACCGCCAGAGATGGAGCATTCACAACTTCCCTGGAGCTCCATCCCTGGCAGTGCTCATGTCCGGGTTGGACATAGCCTTGGGTGGCATGGTTTAGTGGGAGGTGTCCCTGCCCCTGGCAGGTGTGTTGGAACTAGATGATCTTAGGGTCCTTTCCAACCCTAACTATTCTATGATTCTATGATTCTGTGATATCAGCATAGATTCACCAAAATCTGCTTGCACACTTCAAACACGAATAGCACCCCAACTCCAAGGTCGGCTTTTGCTTCTTTTTCTGCAGTGGTCACAGCTAAACAAAAGTGTGAGTAGAAAGAGAAGTAAACCTTAAATTCTGTCTTTTATTACCCATAGTTGAAGCAGGACACCACTTCACTCATCACTAACAATGCAGATGCCCTCAGGCATCAGAGATGTTTAGAAAATGTGTGGATGAGGGTGACTGTTGACTACCCTATTCCAAACCAAATGGACTGATCCTAAAAATGCAAGGTTAGAAAGCAGGTTACTGAGTAGCACTGCAGTATTTTGTGCCCTCCTTACATTGTATTAAGTCTGGCTAAAGAGGCGGTCTCAGAAGTTAGAAGTTTTCAGCCATTCACACTGAATGGCTGAAAAATAGCACACATTCATCAGAATGCCTGAAAACACACCCCGTTCTGGTAGAGCAAAGCAATCAGTGAAGCCATTCTTCACCTGAAAGATTTCCATTCTGTTTTGGTAACACACTATATTCAGTATTGATGTGTCCTTGCGTACAGTAAAGAGCAGACTCTGCAGTACTGGGACAGCTCATTCACATGACAGTGATATCGCAGTCATGCATTGCTCTTGCTTCACAGTGTGACTGAAATTCCTTTATTAAAGCAGCGCCCAAGAGTGCTAACAGACTAAAGGAGCTTGACAGTGTTTCCCCAGAGGGCTTCATTTTTTAAGGGGCTTTAAATCTGGCTATTTTATCATGGACCACAGGTCCATAAAAGGAATGCTAAAATGGTTAAGTGAAGGTGTTCCCTCTAATAGCCCTAATCCAATCATTGTGGATGGGACGGGGTTGCAAAATGCAGCCAGGTTTGTGGATTTGCCTAAACAGCAGCATCAGTTGCTGTGCTTTGGGACAGAGCACCAGGTTGAACAAGCTGCTGGTGTGGCCCAGATGTGCTTTTTTATATTATTTCATAAGGAACCTGTCATGGGTTCAGCAGCAGCAGTCATTTTTCTCCTCCTTGGTAGCTGGTGTAGCGCTGTGTTTTTTGATTTTGGGCCTGGGAACAGTGCTGATAACACCAGTGTGTCGGTTACTGCTTAGTGATGTTTTGGTCTGGCCAAGGACTTTCTGAGTTTCATGCTCTGCCAGGGAGGAGGGGAGCTGGGAGGAAGCAGAGACAGGACACCTGACCCAAACTGACCAAAGAGGTTATTCCATACCACAGCACGTCATGCCCAAGATGGAGGACGGAGAGAAGAGACCCGGAAGGGTGGGGGGTGCACTGCATGGTCGGGCTTGGTTTTAGGTGGTGAGAAATTGTATTCTTTCCTTGTATTTGCCTTGTCATTATTATTATTGGTGGTAGCAGTAGTGATTTGTGTTATACTTTAGTTACTAAACTGTTCTTATCTCAACCTGTGGGAGTTGCATTCTTTTCTATTCTCCTTCCCATCCCTCCAGGAGCGGGGGGAAGAAAAAGGGGGGAGTGGGTGAGCAAAACTGCGTGAGTTATAGAGGCTTAAACCACGACAGTTCTTTTGGCGCCCAACGTGGGGCACGAAGGGTTGAGATAACGACAGGATTAATAGCCACTCGTCACAATGCTGATTTATTGGCTCTCAAAGTTGTTGCTTTTGGTTCTCTTGCGTTCATGGTTTCAGCCTGTTGTACCTTACTTACAGCCGGTATTTCTTATCTTAGCATGTTTCAGATATGGGTTTTGGTTTAAGGTTCTTGTTTCATTGTACTTTATTGGAATGGCTTGTGATACGGGCGGGCTCCAGAAGCCGTGGGGGGCGGATGTGTACCTGGCAGTTCGGCTGCTCTTCACCGTCCTGGCGAGGCTGTGGAGAGCCGAGGGGGGGCTGCCTCGGGAGCCGCCGGCTGCCGAAACGGCCCGGGGGAGCGGACCCGGGGAGCAAGAGCCGAGCCCCCCCACCGAGCCCAGCCCGACGGCTGCCGAGCAGAGGCAGGAGGTAGCAGAAGGGGTGAGCCCCCCCGCTGAGCCCAGCCCGGCAGCTGCCGAGCAGCAGGGGGAGACGACGGTGGAGAAGCCGAGCCCCGTAGCCGAGCCCAGCCCCGCGGCGGCCGAGAGCATTCCCCAGCAGCCGCCCGCAGAGCCCCAATGGGATGCAGGAGACCGCGCAGCACTTCCCAGCAAGGCAGAGGAGGAAGATCTGGACTCAGACAAAGAGTAGCTGGTGGTGAGAGAGCCGGCAAGCACAGCAGCTACTCCAGCCCCAGTGACAAGCACAGCAGCCTCATTTGAGAGTTCTGAAGGGTTTGAGTGGCCTTTGGGTACCCTTGAGACCTGCCTGCTGATTGTGATGGGGATCAGCATGTTGACATCCATACACAGTGTGTTTTACCCACAACCATTTTGTCTGGTCCCCAGAGTTAAGCAAAGTGGGGTGTGGGCATTGTCTGGGGTTAGTCTGCAACCTAGGATGACTAAGAGATTTTCCCTGCAGCTGGACAGTCATGAGTGGCAGGGTGTGTGGGACTGTATGGGCAAGTATCTTGTCCACTGGGCCCCTCCAGTGCTTTGGAAGCACTGGAGATGGAAGGCAGCTGTATGAAGTCCCCAACAACAAGCTGCAGAAACTGCTGGAGGGGTGGATGAATTATTTTGAGCCTGGTGGGCCCATAACACCTCAGGCCATCAGGGCAGAGATGCAGCATACCCATGGACTTATGATCGAGGGGTGGACTTAGCAATGGACACTATTGCCCAGGTTATTGACGAGTGTGAACTCTGCACACAGCCTCTCCTGCTCTGAAAGGCTGTTGCAAAAGATGGAGCTTGACATCATGGACTGAATGGACTCAGCAGCTTTGTAGGGATTGGTCTATGCACTGAGGGATGATCTCTCTCCCTCTCTCTGTGTGTGTGTGTATGCATATACATATACATGTGATGGTATATTGACAGTGTGGGATCTGAGCATAACGTGAATGGTATGGAATAAGGGGTGGATAATGTCATGGGTTCAGCAGCAGCAGTCATTTTTCTCCTCCTTGGTAGCTGGTGTAGCGCTGTGTTTTTTGATTTTGGGCCTGGGAACAGTGCTGATAACACCAGTGTTTCGGTTACTGCTTAGTGATGTTTTGGTCTGGCCAAGGACTTCCTGAGTTTCATGCTCTGCCAGGGAGGAGGGGAGCTGGGAGGAAGCAGAGACAGGACACTTAACCCAAACTGACCAAAGAGGTTATTCCATACCACAGCACGTCATGCCCAAGATGGAGGACGGAGAGGAGAGACCCGGAAGGGTGGGGGGTGCACTGCATGGTCGGGCTTGGTTTTAGGTGGCGAGAAATTGTATTCTTTCCTTGTATTTGCCTTGTCATTATTATTATTGGTGGTAGCAGTAGTGATTTGTGTTATACTTTAGTTACTAAACTGTTCTTATCTCAACCTGTGGGAGTTGCATTCTTTTCTATTCTCCTTCCCATCCCTCCCGGAGCGGGGGGAAGAAAAAGGGGAGAGTGGGTGAGCAAAACTGCTATAGAGGCTTAAACCACGACAGAACCACAAATCACATTGGAACCAGATCCACATCCATGTCAACATTCAGAATGACTTTCAATCTCCAAATCTCACTATTAGAAATATCCATAAAATTCTGCTAATGAGTTTTAGATTCTGTCTGTGAATTTCTTTAACATTTGTCCTTTCTTTTATGATCAGTGCTAGTCAACCTTCAACAGGAAAAGTTACAGGTTAGAGTAAGCAAAGGTACCAAGTTTGGGATGCAAGCATATCATTAGTCTCTCTTACCAGATTTTTCCCCTTCTAGTCAGAAGTACCACCAAAAAAGTCCCATTTCATGATATATTTGCTCTTGGGATTCTGCTTAGCATCTAAAAGAAAAAATGTGGTGAAAATAGAAAACAATTTTTCAGGCAGCTAACTGAGCACATCAAAAACTTTGAAAGCTTCATTCAAGATGAGTTTAAAAAAAAAAAAAAAAGAAAAGAAAGAAAAAAGCCAAACCCACCAAACAGCTCAAGAGTTCTCTTTATAATAAATCCATGGCCACTTTCGAACTTCACAGTTCTCACTGTCCTGTACACAACTCCCACTCAGTACATCACAGCAACAGTACAGATGGAGTTGTGATCTTCTTTACTCTAAAAGCACAGTCTTGTAGCTAAAGAAGGATAGCTGTTAGTAGCTCAGGGTCTATACCATAGAGCTGAGCAGTTCTCAGTACAGTGGTACATCCCGATTAGATAGGCAGCCCCATTCTCTGCTGTTCTCTGCTGCACTCTTTCTCCATCATGAAGATTCTCTACATGCAAATCACTCAGCTTTCACTGTTGTTTTTACATAAAATTGATTTGAAGGAGCAAAGTTTCTTATTATTGAGCTAAAGAGCAGCATAGAAGTGGGTAGCTTTGCAGGCTTTTTGTTTTGTACTGCTCTAATTAAAAATTAAAATTTTAAATTATCCAAAAGGCATTTTAAAGACTATTAATATAACATAGAGAGTTGAGACTTATTACACGGATGGGGAAAACAAGAGGAGAAAGTCAGCAAGTTAGAAGACAGAGCTTTTGCCTCTTCTATAGCCATGTTCTACTTGTGGTTTTGGTGCTGGCCAGAGCAGCAGGAGGTGCTGATCAATAAAAAGCATGGCCATGCCACCACTAAAGAACAGGGGGGCAACAGGGATATGCTGATCCATATATCACCTAGGTAACTGCCATATTGGAGCTCATGCAGCTGTGCTATTTGTGGTAACTGAGCACCTCACAATCTTAATGTGATTAATGAATATCCTTAGGCCATCTGGATAAGGCAGAATATCTATTATCTATATTTCAGACATGTGAAATGAAGGCCTAGAAGCCTACATCTCAAACGTACTTAGGCACCTACTTTGTTTCAAATACTCTTTAGGATTTGGGCCAGAGAGACTGAGGCATGGATATATACCTGGCATGGGTAGTGCGAGAAGCAAGGCTGCAGTGTATGGGTGTGTATCTGCACTGATGTATTTTGACTTTTTGTTTGTTCAAATATGTCTTCAGGACCTGTGTCACACAAAACCTTTAAACCTGTGGCAAAAACCTTTAAACGAATGTTAAAAGAATGGGGTCTGGGTCATAAAGGATGCCTGCAACAAAGCAGGCACTGAAAACAAACTTTCACAGACCAGATTACCCAGTGGTCCACGTTCTCAAAAATGTTCTCTTCTACTACCAGAAGATATTTTTGGGTTTGGTGCAAACATTTTTGGGAGTGTGTGAATTCTCATGAAAACCCAAAATTAGTAGTTGGTCATTTTTAGCGCTGAAAACAATCCCTTGAAAACATTATGAATGGTAATTTGTACTTTAACTGTCTACCACGTGTTAAGATTTCTGCCAAGGAAAAGGTAGGCAATCCAGAAGGGTCAGGATAATGAGATATCGATCAGTTCACAGCTGTCATTCACTCAGTGCATGCTCTGTGATGTTTTCTGAGCCATTTCTGACTTCCTGTTTCACAGCCACTAGGAGGTGTACTTAATACATAGGCATGTATACCTCAACATATAGTGAAGAATGAGTCATGTCCAACATGGGGGAGGCTCAATTAAAGGCAAAGAATGGCAGCTAATGAATCAGTGGAGGAGCTCATAGCATAGTGAGCAAGCTGCTGTAGTTACTGTGTAGGTTTGAGCAGATCTATAGCTATCTTCATTTAAACTGGGCGCCAAAACCAGTCTCTGGCTACCCAGGGTGGTGAGGAGTGTACAGGCAATTCATCATCCTTCTTCTTCACTTCACAGACACTCACAGATAATCAGACAAACATGAGGATTGAACTGCATACATACAGACACTTTCTGTAGAATGAGTACAACTCAGTCTATGTAACCCTACTGGCATGTCTGTACATCAAAATATAACTGCAAGTCTTTCTTCTTCACTTTTTTGACATATATGCTTAAGTACATAAGCACACAGCCCTGCTTATTTGGGGGATGGGGGATGGAAGGACACATGGAGCCTTCTGTTACCTGTAATGCTTCAGGAATCTCAAAGGTAGAGCATGTATCTTGTTTTAAGGAGTGCTAACTCCCTGGTTAATTGACTATTCTCCCGTGCTGTTGCTTTCTATCTGCTTGACTCTATGTCTCATAGGAAAAAAACAGCTGCCAAGGAACATAGAGAATGAGTGTCCCCATGTTCTAATAGTGATAATTGTGCATGGAAATCGATTACAGGTTGAGGTTTTTTTGATGTTTCTATGCATGTTTTGTTTTTTGTTCTGTTTTTTGTTTGGTCATTTAGAGGTTATTTTGTTTTTTCCCTGTGTACGCTGGGAAAAAGTGGCAAAGGAATATATTGGTTATATTTCATTTTGAGCATATACCAACTGTACTAAGAGTTAAACACAAAAAAGAATGAAAATAAGCATGAAAGACAACATCCGTTCTCATTTCAATTTCCTGGAAGGAAAGTGCGGTTGGGCAGATGGTGCTTTTTTGTTTTACTAAACTGAATGATCAGATGTAAATAATATACACCATATAGACTATAAAGATTGTTGAAGGTAAGGTTTCCATGTGTAGAGAATTCTATACTGTAGAGAATTTCTCACTATTTAGTGATATGTCAAGCCTTTTGTTTTTAGCTTTTTAATTTTTGATGCTTCAGCTTGCTTACTGCACACTCTACCTGCCTAGTCATGTTTGTTTCAAACACTATTTCAGAAGGCTGAGTTGTACATATGTTAATTCAGGTCCCTTCCATGAAGAGCCATGATGTTGCGTCTCTGATCGAATGGACAGAGGAGAATGGCTGGTAATTTGCCTCACATGAGTCTCAATATCTCTGTGTTGCTATCTTTCTTCATGCCTTGGTTGTCTTGTATGTTACAGGATTCTGTTTTCTTTGTTTATATCACATGCAATTTTTACACCTTAGGAGCCCTTCTTCCATTTTCTTTCCAAGCTGGAACATTAAATATTCCTAAGGCAGACCAGAGCTTGTAGCTTGTGTTCTCTGGTAATTAGAAAAGGCCCTTACCAAAGAAAAAAAAAAAAAAATTTTTCTAAAATGTGCATAACTAAACATGGCTCAACAAGTTGATAGTGGTGATAATGCCATCTTCCTGACTGAAAGAGCAGAAAAAGACATTATGAGATGAAATCTGCAAAGAAATAATACTAAAATTTCATTCTCAGCCAGATCTGAATGTATGCTCTTCATTACCCATTTTGTCCTACATTAGCTTGGTGGGACTCAGACAGAGGACATGTTCATGCTTAAACTACATGAATGCTTCTACCAGTGGTAGCGAACTAAAAATGCTACTGTAGATATCTTAGTAGGTTATTACCTCTCTAACCTCCTTGGTCCAAGGTGATCAGCCTGGCTGAAGAGAGGGCTTTGGCTGGAACTCAGGAAAAAAAAGAGTTTATAAACTTTGGAAGAAGGGTCAGCCAGCTCAGGACTGCAAAAATGTCATGAGGTTATGCAGGCAGAAAATTAGAACTACCAAATAGAACTTAATCTGGCTACTACCATAACAGACAATAAAAATGTTTCTACAAATGTATTAGCAACAAAAGGAGAGCTAAGGAGAATATCAATCTTTTATTGGATGCAGAGGGGAAACATAGTGACAAAGGATGAGGAAAAGGCCGAGGTACTTAGTTGTCTCAGGCCTGCTGCTTTCCAGTTACCCAGTCCCAAGACCTGGAAGACAAGCATGAGGAGCAGAATGAAACCCCCATATTTCAAGGGAAACTGTCAGCGATCTGCTACACTACTTGGACACACACATATCTATGGGGCTGGATAGATCCACACAATGGTACCAAAGGAGCTGGTGGAGGTTCTCACTGAGCTGCTTTCCATCATTTGCCAGCAGTCCTGACTAACTGGGGAGGTCGCAGTTGACTGAAGGTTAGCCAATGTGACACCCTTCTACACGAAGGGCCAGAAGGAGGTTCAGGGGAGCTACAGGTCTGTTAGTCTGACCTTGTTGCCAAGGAAGGTTATGGAGCAGATAATCTTGAATGCCGTCACACAGCACATAGGGGACCACCATGTGATCAGGCCCAGTCAGAATGGGTTTCCTGTTTGACTAACCTGATCTCTTTTGATGACAAGGTGACCCACTTAGTAGATGAAGGAAAGGGTCTGGATGTTATTTAACTAGATTTTAGAAAAGCCTTTGACACAATTTTCCACAGCATTCTCTTGGAGAAACTGGCTGAACATGGCTTGGATGGGTGTACTGTTGTCTGGGTAAAAAACTGACTGGACGGTTCAGCCCAAAGAGTGGTGGTGAATGGGGTTAAATCCAGCTGGTGGCTGGTCACAAGTGGTGTTCCACAGGGTTATCTTTATCAATGATCTGGATGAGCAGATCAAATGCACTCAGCAAGTTTGGAGATGACATCAAGTTGGGTTGGGAGTGTTGATCTACTGAGGGAAGGCTCTACAGAGGAGTTTGGACAGGCTGGATCAATGGGCCAAGGCCAATTGTATGAAGTTCAACAAGGCTCAATGCTGAGTCCTTCACTTGGGTCACAATGAGCCCATACAACACTGCAGGCTTGAGCAAGAGTGGTTGTAAAGCTGCCCAGCAGAAAAAGACCTTGGGGGTGTTGTTGGTCAACAGCTGGCTGAACATGAGCCAGCTTGTGCCCAGGCAGCCAGGAAAGCCAAGAGCATCCTGGCTTGTATCAGAAATAGTGTGGCCAGCAGGACTGGAGATGTGACTCTCCCCCTGTACTCAGCACTGGCAAGGCTGCACCTTGAACACTGTGTTCAGTTTTGGGCCCCTCACTACAAAAGTCATTGAGATGCTGGAGCAGGTCCAGAGAAGGGCAACGAAGCTGGTGAAGTGTCTGGAGCACAGATTTTATGAGGAACAGCTGAGGAAACTGGGGTTGTTTAGCCTGGAGGAAAGGAGACTCAGGGGACACTTTATCACCCTCTACAACTACAAAGAAGGTCGTAGTGAGGTGGATGTTAGTCTCTTCTCCCACGTAACAAGCAATAGGACAAGAGGAAATGGCCTCAAGTTGCATGAGGGGAGGTTTAGATTGGATATAAGGAAGAATTTCTTCACTGAAAGGGTTGTCAAGCATTAGAACAGTCTGCACAAGAAAGTGGTTGTGCCACCATCCCTGGAGATATCTATAAGATGTGTAGATGTGGTGCTAAGCATGTAGTACATGGTTTAGTGATGGACTTGGCAGTGTTAGGTTAACAGTTGGACTGGATCTCAAAGGTCTTTTCCAATGTAAGCAATTCTATGGTTCTATGACATTGCAAACATAATCCCTGTGGTCATCAGAATTTTTATTTAACACTCTATCTTTGCTTACTAACCTTAAAATGGGCATAGTAGAGGAGGAGAAAAGACACTTTCTCACTGAAAGAATAGCAGTGTAGTGTTCAGGAGAAATGACTCATACGAAAATACAAAAATTCCATGTAGAATCAGAATGCCCAGATCTGGAGAAATCAGAAGACACAGCCTCTGCTAAAACTCCTCTATAAAATAAGAGACTAAGGCAAACCAGAGGACCAGATTAAACTAAAACTGACTTTATAAAGTTTGTTAAAAATTAGAAGTACTAAGCTACACAAATATATAGTTGCCTTTTTCTAAACATGGCAATGGTGAATGTAAACTATAAAATGGATTGTCTTTTGGTGGGTTTTTTTTTTTTTTTTTTGACCTATGTTGATGGAAAAATTCTGCTTTTTAACCTGGGAGACCTGCTGACAGTTGTCAGAATTTCATTTCGAGGTTTTTTTTTTTTTTACAATTGTATATACTGGAGTTAAGTGATTTCACAAGAATTACAGTGCTCATTATAAAATAAAGCGCTTCTAGCATGCATTGTACAAATAAAATATGAAAGTGAAAATAAACTTTTAAATATAAAAAACAACACTGTAAACAAATGAACATATCTTACTTTTTAAGCCAGTCCTATGTTCCAGAGGCCTTATATATTTTTAAGGTGTTTGATTTTGACAGTGCAGTGAGTATGAAAAGAAAGACAAAAGCGTGCTAGTTACATTAGTTCAGTATTATCAAAAATGTGAAAGAAATAACTGAGAAAACTGAATTTTTAGCTTTAAATGCTGAATGAGAAATAAATTAGAACAAAAATAAAATTGAAAGATTTCAGCTTGCAGAATCTCCTGCCTTACAACTTTCTAAAAGCCTGAAAATCTCAGAGAATGAGGTTTGTCTCCTCTGGTTGCTCATGGACAGCTCACTAATTTATAAATAAATATAGTAAAAAATCATGTACATAATGGCTCCAACAAGAGCTTTTAACAGCTGAGAGAGAAATTGCAAGGCCCAGGCTTCAGCTCAGATACTGCCATGTATCTCCCAAGTGATTCTGGTGCACTAAAGATAGGGCAACTTTGCTGGCAGACATGTGCTGCTGACAGGTATTGCAAGAAGGAAACTGGACTGAGGCACAAGTGGCATGGACAGACATTCAAAGCAGCAGCAGCAGCAGCATCTTTGCATGAGCAGGCAAGGCTTCAGTCAGTTGCTCACTCATTTTCCCACAGTTAAAAGCTGATGAGCTTGAAGCAGTTTGGGGCTGATAAGGCAAGCTATAGTTAAAAAGGAAGGAAAGGCTTTAAACACCTGGAGCCAAACGTCTATCTGCCGTTGATCTCAACTGGAATAAAACGCTGTGTACAAGCCCAAGATTTGAATCCCAGGCTCTCACATGCATTCTGAAACCCATAGAAATTGACCATGAGGTATTTTTTGCTTTCCTTAGAAACATCTAGACATCCCCACAAAGAGCACAGAAACATTGCTAACTTTATAGGCCAATAGTTCCGTGCTTGCAAGATATAACTCTACAGGTAAATAAAGCATTAGAGCACACACTGACACATAATTAGGGATATTACTCGAAACTGAAGAAGATAGAGACCATTTGCAAATAAAAGAGACCAATCCCAGGTTAAATTATAAACAGCTACCAAACAAAATGGAGGCAATGTACAGGCCTTGACAAGCGGCTGAGGGTAAAACCTGCTGAACTAGTAAGACATCAAATGTCCTGTGGCACCAGAAAGTAAAAAATCTCATATCTGATTTTTCTTTCTCTTGAAAGAAGCTCTTTTTTCATGCAAACCCAATTCTTTGTTTGGTGAGTGGGCCTGGACTGCCACACTTCATTATTACAGGAGTTGATGTAGAAATCAACACGGTAATGCCTTTGATCTCTCCTATTATAAGAATTCAAATTCAATTTTTATTTTACAGCACAGCCACACAATACCTCACAGTATGGTTCTTGGTTTCCTCTGTCCATTTAACAATGGCCTTGAAAAGCGATAGAGAATTTAAAAATAAAACCCTCTTTTCCCCAAGTAGTTCGTATCATCTTACAAACAATAGCAATTCACCATCTAAAACAGAGGGTAATAATAAACAGAGTCTAGTGAGCACTGCGCTCTGCCTGAAAGTTTTTCTTTTCTTTTGAGTACTGGCATAGTTAACTGTTCCACAAAATCTGGGGTCTACAAGTTTTGGCCGAGTGACACCTTTGTCAACAACATATTAATATGCTGAGAACATTTCTTAGCTGACATGTAGTGGACTGTGTATGTCACTTCCATCCTCCTTAGGAGTGCAGTATCAGACCACAGGGACCCTCAGCCCTGCTGTGTTTTACTGTCAGGCTGCATGGTTTGATAGTCACAATGCTCTAAGGGGGTGCTGGCTGACTTCTTAATTACCAAGCTTTGGCTTGTATGCCTGAATAGCATTTTTCAAGATTTTCTGTTTGAGTGTTTGAATATAGTGTATGAATGTGATTAAGTGTTAAAGTAATACCAATACAGGTACATTAACTTCATATACATGGGCTTTAAAAACTGTACAGTCATCATTCCTCTGCTTCTACATATGCACCTGACTCAGCAACTGGTGGTTAGTTTTCTGGTCAAGAGATTGTTTTATAAAGTCCTTTAAGGAGGCAGGTGATCCACTGGATGCTCAATTTGATTTAACAGCAACAAAATCCCATCAGTCTTAGGAGTGATCAGAGCAACAGAAGAAACAGAGCAATGCTTGGAAGTACAAGGATGGAGATATCCAAAGTAAATCTGACTAGCTTATATTAAGAAAGGATTTGACAAACCTGCTGGGTTCCTACTTAATGCAAATCAAGCTGGAAAGGGATCACTTGAGCTCACATATTTATCTGAAACTCATATGAATTATCCTCCTTTCTTGATCTGGAGGGTCCAGAATAGAGTACCATGAAGAGAGTGTGTTGAAATTTCCTACATAAAACAAAATTAAATGCATTCAAGTGAAGAAAATACACAGCTTAAGTGATAGGAGAATCAGGCCCTTTGAATTTAACAACAGAAATAGAGCTTCATCAGGACTATGTCTACACAGAAAGTCTTTTGGGCAGTGAAAAATCCATTAATTCCTCTGCATTGTCCCCTTCATTGCATTTAGAATCAACAAAATGCATACAGGGAACATCATACATATTATTCCTTCTTTTTCTGCCCAGTCAATATAATCCTTATGTTTCTTTTGCAGACACAACGTTAGTTAAAGAACAGCATTTGAGGTCAAGTCTGGATTGTCCTATTAGTCTAATTCTGTGCATACCAAAATTTATTCAAAAGAAATTGTCTTCAGTTATTACCAGCACTTAAATGATCGTCGCAGAAATCACAGGAAAGAAGGATAGTGCTTACCAAAACCTCAAGAAAGTACTTCAGATAGTTTTTCTTTCATAGTCAAGCAGAAAGGGTCAGGTGAACTGTGTTATTTGCAAATATCCAACTTCTCAGATTGTCACGAGCAGCTGCAACATACCCACTATCAGCAATTTCTACTTGGCTCTATCCAGAGGGGAGAAAAGTACCAGGAGCTTATTGTTTATAATTCCCTCAACCCCAAGGGTAATTCTGTTCACCAATTACTTGAAATTAAAGTTAGGTAATTTGACACGTCTGTTTGGTACCCGACCACAAACTACCTCTTAAGCAAACCAAGGAGTTGGATAGCTTACTTCCACAATACTCTACAGGATTTCATTATTGCAGTCATGATAGAAAAATAAAAAAGAGAAGTTATGCAGATTTGTGAATAGCTGGGGCTTGGGGGGTTTTGGTCACCATTGCTACCGTTAAAGGATCCCAATATATCTAAGAGGGAGGAAGCTGAAAGGCAGTTTTCTTCCCAGGATGAGGGTTCCTAATCAAACAGAGCAAATATAATAAGAATTGAACAACAAGAAGCCTCCAAGTGCAGTGTTTGACAGCCGAAAACCTGCTCTCTGCAGTTCGAAGATTTTATAACATTTGTCTTTTCATACAGTTACAATGTTACCTAGAAAAGGCTATGCACGTGCACAGAGAGAATTATCTACATTATCTATGGTATGCATTTTTTGATCTCTAAGGCCACTCATTTAATTTTCATAATTGAATCCAGAGTTAGATTATATCTAGACTTGGAACATTTTTAAAGTTGGGCAAACCTGTTAAACATCTTATTGGTGATGAGTTTGTGTACACACGACTTCCGTATCTCTTTGAGATTTGAGTAGCAAATTAGCTGCCAGGTGTTGTGACTGAACTGCATGACTCACTCCATGGTTTCATTTCACAGCAGTCTGGTGAAACCAGTAGCTGGTAACACCTATCTTTTGTAAGAACTTTTTACGTGTTGCAATTCTACAAATGAATCTTCTTTTTTTTTTTTTTTTTTCCACACAAAAGATTACACCGATGAAGTTTAAAAACCCCAACAAGATGACTCAAAATTCATTCATATTATACTGAGCTATACACCAAACTGTTCAAATAGCATGTGTGAAGAGGGCCTAGTTCTCATTTTCGTCAGTGTATGTCAGGAGTAATTTCAAAGACACCATTACCTTTAAGCATTGCAAAGCAAGTGAACAAGAAATGCAGAGACACTATCTTTTATTAAAAATCAGAAGAGCTGATTTTTAATTGTGTAATCTCATTCTTGTTAGCATAGCTTCTTATTTGGAAACTTTAGCACCAAATAAATAACAAGTTCTTTATTTTTTAACTCCGAATATGATTACCCTTTCAACCATATTCTGCATTTAATTTCTACTGTAAAAAGTTGTTCGTTCTCCAATTTCAAGCTAAAAATCTATAAAAGTCCATTTTGACTTCACCATAGCAGAACTAAAAGATTTTTTTGAACTAAGATGAAATTGATATATCTTGAGCTTCTGTCATTGTAATATGACATTAGGAGCATAGTCAAATAGTAGTTTTGACTATAAGTGTCCTACTAAAGTAGTAGTCTACTGCAGAGTGCTTTTTGATGTATCAAAGAAAAGGTACTATCTTTCAAACTGCATTCATATTCTCCTATCATCTAGGTAAAGTAATAGCAGGACTAAAGCATGGTCTTTTTTTAGCATTTCTAGAAGTCAGTGCTATAAGGGATTGCCTAGCCTTTCATTAGATATTCATGTTTAACTGAACCACAGATAGGCTTTCCAATCTACAAACTCTTTTAATTAGGTTTTATCCTTTTCTCTGTCTATTTTAGGATTCTTTACCCTCTCCCCAGCTGTTATTGCTGTAGCTTCACTAATGACAGGACAAGTAATTTTTTTTTCCCCCCTAAAGCTGAGACACTCTTACTGGCACAATACACAAATGTTTCTGTGTAATCCTGATAGCCAATGACTCCACTACTCAGTGGGTAGATCACGTTTTCCTTTATTATCTCTCAGGCATGTCATCTCCCGTGTAGAAAACCTTACCTTAAAAGACTGGATTTTGTTTTGCAAAAAGTCTTGGTTAGGAAGAAAATGTCTTTGAACAACTCTTAATATTTATAGCTCTGTTAAGTCTAGGCTATATGTACAGACAGAGAGTCAGAAGGGCAGCATATAATCATGCCAAACATGAAAAATGAAGAGCAGCACCAGCACTGAAGGGGCATGAATCGTCAAAGGCAGGTGAGGGGTCTAGATAAGGCAAGAGTGTTTTCATTTCTTTTTTCCTGTGATAATTTTCCCCTTTTTTTTTTTTTTTTTTTTTTCCCCAGAAACAGCTAGTTTTCATCCTGGGAATGGTAGAATGAATCCCAGCTTTTCAACTTTTCCTTTTGTACCAGTCCAGGACAAATTGTAGAGTTTCACATTCAAAGATAACAGTGAAGAACTAAAAATATTTATTTATGACAACTGAAACAGTACATTTGGTTTGATAATATTGAATTGTTTTGGTAGAGTCAATAAGTTTTTCTCTGAACAGTTTGAAACATTGAATATATATATATGATACAAATATTAATACAGAATAAAATACAAACTTTAAGAGGAAATATTCAAAAGAAAAAAAGCAAAAATTAACTGCTTTATTTTGATTTTAAATGTACGAAATGTTTCCATTAATATAGCGTTAAAATTAGCATATTTGTATGAAACACTTAAAAAAACACCCCTCTGAAAGCAATTTTTTATCAACTCTATGCAGAAAAGAAGTTATTTCCATTATTTTTACCATAAATGCATGAAAGATATTGCTAATGACAGACTTGTTGCTAATGTAAAGTGACAGATTAACTCTATTGAGAAGCATTGGCTCTCCTCACAGAACAGATAACGAGTTGGTGTAGTCGCCTTCAAAAGTGTTCTTCTATATATGGGGTTTTTTTAAAATTGGACCAGAAAATAGTTCAAATTCCAGGCCCAGTAATTAGGCTAAAATCTATGTAATCCCAGTTTTTTCTCCTAAATGCAGTCTAAAAGAAATACAAGGATGGTCTAGTAAAAGTCTGAGTACGTTGTAAATGCTACATGGGCATTGGCTATATGGGCAACCCAAGACTAAATAAGAAAATACCAAAAGTAAGTAAGAAAATAAATAATCCTCTACCATATGTCAAAGACAAAGGCTATTATGATAAACTTTTCTCCCACTGAGAATCATCAAATGGTCAGACTTCATCTACAGAAATCTTTATGACCAAAATTTTACAGATTTGGTGTGGGAGTGAGAAAGCTGGCTCATCTCTGCTCATCTCTAAATCCACAATATCCTGTTTTCTGAGGTGGACAACCAGTGCAGCATACAAGAGGGAGGTCTCAAAGGCAGTTCTTAGCAGGTTTATGTTCACTTTTTCCTTTCAGTGTTAGGTAATAGCTGGTATCCATCAGCTCTGAGTCAGTTATGCATCATAAAACACTTCCTTATCTACCCAGCTTCTTCCACCCTGTTTTAGATGCACAGATCAAGTTTTCTGAAGTTCTTCCTTCTTGTTACAGTGAATCACGAGTATCAGAAGCAGAAACTTGATCAGCCTATAATATGCACACAGCAACAATGGTTCCAGATATTGTATTCAATATAATAATACTGGATGCTGATATTGGCTCAGTTGACATTGCCTGTTGCCAAAATTCCTTGTCACACTAGAAACAGAAAAAGAAAAATCGGGAGGAAGTGTGAAGAAGGAACCTTCTGGCCAAATTCAAATCACAGTAATGCTATTATCAGTTGGGAATAGCAGTGAAAGATTAAATGTAGCTACTGTGGATACAAAAATGACCAGAAACAGATGCTGGGCAGCCTTGCACTTCTCTGAAAGGTGTTTCTTCTACAGCTCACATTCTCTAAGTCATGGCACATGACAGTGAACACATGGCAGCCTGGTCCCACTTTCCTGATTCACATTGTTCTTACATGTAGCCCTATTTTGCCTGCATAAATAGGGAGGAATTTCCAATTCCATGGAGATACTACAAGTTTAGTCATGAAGATAATTAAGTCCTTTGGGCTTGAAATACCCAAACATTTCATACTTGAAAGAAATTCAGATATGACTCTGAATGTCTGGACTACTGCCATCTAAATAATTTGGATTACTTTGAGGTTCAAGATTAGCTCCAAATTCCTCTTCACATCAATTAATCATTCAGATTTTCACTATCCTTGCCATTAGGATTATCGAATAGCTAGAAATTCTAAGTAAGATACTGTATGGCCTACTTTTATGACCATACATTAGCTAGCTTTAGTCTTTCAAAAACCTCAAATCCAATCAGCAAAGATTTAGAAAAAGGTAGGGTTAAAGAAAAAAAAAAAAAAAAAAAGTTTTACTATTAACATCCTTTTCCAAAGGATAAAAGAAGCATAAAGAAAGTCTGGTCACTTGCCCAAAATAACCCACAAATCAATGTTAGAGCTAGGGAAGGGCTCTAAGACTGTTATCTCCCAAGGCAACAGGAGTCTTAGTCATTAGATCTCCTTACTCTAAATAGTTTGAAACAATAATTATTTCTAATTGTTATTGCACGTTGCAGTCAAATTAAATTATTTTTAGAGCTTTCCAGAACTCTTAGAACTCCAATATCCAAATAAATATAGTCTCTGTAAAATACGAACATTAGCAGAAGGTTAACTTAAATCTTAAAGAACCTGCAGAAATGTAGGCATCTTCTGACAGTGCTGTGGAGGCCAGATAAAAGGGGCGTTTGTACAGAAATATGGACACTTCCTTAAAATCAAGCTTAGATGTTTAGTGATCATTCAAGTTAAAAAGAAAGGCAGATAAGGAGCTATATTTATCTCCAAGATTAGAGAGCCTCTGGGAGGTACCTGTCTCAGCCACCTTTTTAGCTGAAGTTTGTAATTTTCCCTATATTTCACAGTAGAATTCCTGCAGCTCATTCTTAGGGCTTCTGTTGAATTTGTGTGTTGATTTTTAAGTACCAAATATCGATCATTTGTATTTATACCAAAAATATACCTGACAATAACACTGTCTTGCTTAAAGCTTACTTTCCATTGTGCTGTTTTGCCATTAAGGATTCTCAAAATCAAATGAGGAATTTGAAAGTCACAATTGTAATCAGATTTTAAAACTCCAGTTTCTTTCCTGAGGTATATGGTTTGGGTATTTTATTTGTGTGTGTGTCTGTGTATAGGGGAGGTTGGAAAGGTTCAACATGACCTGTGGTAAATATTATAAAAAAAAAAATTCATTAATAACTCTAATGAGATAACATGAAAGATTGAAGCTCACCTCCCATAACTGTGTTAGTTTGCTATTGCTGTTGTAAAAACACCCTGTTTTGCTGACAGCTCAGCAATAATTATGATGAGTAAAAAGATACGGTCTTTGCAAGGGCTACTTTAGACTAAATTTAATCTGTATTAAAGAGCTGAAGCAAATTAAGACGAAAAAATTAAAATAGAGATTCTGTATGCAATTGAGCTTATGTTGAAACTGTTAATACTGCAGTGCCTGAAATAGAGCACAAAGACCTTCTACTTTTCTCAAGGCACTGTGATAGCCAGGAAACAATTTAAGAGGAGCTTAAATGCAACAAAACAGAGAAAAATACTCACTGTAGGGGTGGGAGGATAAAAAAATAACTGAAAAAAATTTTGTAAATGCCTCTAGTAGAAGTTAGCTGCCATGTGACAGGCACATTCCTGATGCTGGGCACAGGACATTCTCATCCTTCACTGGAAGATCCTTCCTATTGTAAAAGAAGAAAGGGTGGGAGATTTATGTGTTTATACGCATTTAAGTACTGAAAATAAAAGTTCTTCTAGCTCAATACATCAGAATGTTATTTCTCTGTTGATTTGTATTGCTTGCAATTTGAAGTATTTTATGTGCTAGCATGGTAATGTCTGATTAATTTTATCACTGACAGTGAATGTATATATTGGTATATATACACCTGTTGAGAGCACTATGCTTGCGTTCCTTCATCAAAAGGGCAAAGTATTTCTTGGATGAATATAATTTGGGGCAGTTGTACGCCATTTCCACAACACAAACCAAGTGAAACTTGATTCTAATTTTATTGCAAACTTCAGGTTAAGTCTAGGATGACTGAAGGCTGGAAACCTTTCAAACCTATCATCTTCATGTGGAGCACATAGATAATACATGTGTAGCTTTCTGGTACAAATATTTTTACAACCCTCAAAATACCTGATCTCTTTAACCCCTACAAAAATCCTTAAGTAATTACAAAGAAATATGGATAAATTATTTGCCATCTTTCTTTCTTTCTTTTTTTTTCCATAGGATGAGTTTTAGTCCCAAACTAGTACAAATCCATATTTTACTGTTATCAGTGTAAATCCAGAATGATAGAAAGCTAGAATTTGAATTAATATCTTCCAAGTTTTTCCATAGAAAAATATTCTGAAGCATGATCTGATTCAATTTTCTCTCTTTTTCAAAAAAAGAAAAAAAAAGCAAACTTATCAACACCTTAGAAACAGGTGAGGGTATGTCTCTGTCATAAGTAGTAAGGTTATTTACATGATTTGCTTATCCTGCTCGTCCAGACTGTTGCACCTTGCTTTAGACTGATACTTTTATAATTATTTCCTGCCTCTTTAATTTCTCTTTCTGCAGTGTTTACTTAATTCATTACAAAATTAAAATATCAGACAAAACCTCAAAGACCTTCGAAAGTACTGTCCAGTTCGTTTAGGGACCAAGGAGAATCTGTTTCCTTACATGTTTAAATATGCCCAGACTAGTCTTATACCTAAAGGCTGAGTCCTGTTGTTTTTCAACTAATCATTTGCAAGACTGGAGGAGGGGGGAAGAGGGAGGGATGAGGTAAGACAGAAAAAAAATGGCTTCTGGTAGGTGAGCCACTGCAGGGCAATTAAGATGATATGGCAGAGGTAGACATCTGCTCCTAGACAGATACAGTTCCACTGATGCTATCTATAGTTACATTCCTTTCGAGAGATAAACAACGTGAGAGAGCAATGTGCAGAAGGAAATGCCACACTGAGAAAGTGGTGATCGTGTGGCCCCTGTGGTCTGAGAAAGAGAAAGAGGCAGCAAGAGAAAAAGGGAGGGGTGGCATCTGGGGCCTGAACCAAGCACACACAGGTGACAGAAGTTGTAGGCCAGACATGCTTCAAGATGCAAAGCTGGGAGATATGTGAGAACTGACACTGGAGGGGATCAGCATTACAGCAAAGATGAAAGGCACAACATGACAAAGAAAGAGCGAGAGAGATGGAAACCCTGTCTATAAGTTCTGTGCATAAAGTAACAGTTAATTTACGCTGAAATTTAAAAGAAAAAAGAAGTTATTAGTGGATGGTTTATTGTCTTAGATTTATAGGCTTGGATGATTTCTTATAGTTTCAAACTCACATTAATGTTCCTCACTAACAAACTTAATCTGACCTATGCACCCCAAAATGAATGCTCTTTCATTTCACTTGTTGCTATTTCATACTACTGTTACAGCAATGCTCAGGCACAGCAGAAATATTGCCTCTTTATGTGAATGCCAGGTGCAGATCAAGCATTAAAGGAGATACCATAATCCATAAAGGAGATACCACAGCCACATAAATTTGAAGCCAAGGATTGACCCTGTATAATTTAGGCAGGACCTGAGGCAAAAGTACACTGCATAGCAAGCTCTATGACTCTGCAGATGTAAGTTTCTAAAAATAAGGCATGTCCTTCTGACCACCACTGGAGATGCTGCTGGCTCCTCATGTCATTTGCCCCTCAGTTCCTTGCAAGGAAAATTTGTTTGTTCTGCTCTGATGCCAGAGTTTCAGAGTCCCACAAAACCGAGGGAGCATACTTCCTCCCCCAACTTTCCTACCAGCAAGAGGGCTTAACACTCATTCAACTTCACCTATCTCCCGATTTAAGAAACTCTCTCGGAAACACATAGCAAGAATTCGAGGCCAAGCAGTTTGGAGAGATCACTGGCCAGAAGCAAACAGAAGGAATACCCCACTGAGGGCAGGACCTCTGGATTGTGTGAGGTGCTGTCTTCCACTTCTGAGGTGGACTTGGGATTTGAATGACATCAGCAGGAACTGAAGAGCTGAAACACCAAGGTGACATCCTATCTTGTGTTTGAATCTCAAACCAATAAGTATGAGTTTTCATAATGTATGTTAGGGTAATCCTTCAGCTTGGTTGCCACGTGGTGTCATTTGTAAAAAAAAAAAAAAAAAGGTTTAATTTCTCTGTCTGGGAAAAAGACACAAATATCAAAATAAAGGCCTTAATGTGAAAACAAAGAATGAAGCAAATCTCAAGTCCTCATGTAACTCTAGTGATATTTTTTAAGTTGCTACTCCTGAGAGCTGCTTGCTAGAAAAACTTGTCTGAATTTTTCTGTTTATCTGAAGAAGGGAAAACTAGACTTAACATCTTTAATAAACAATTCACCTGAAACCAGATTCTGATATCCTGACTTAGTCCATACCCCAGAGAGGCTGCCAAATTTAGATACTTTTTCTGTCCACTAGATGCTCATAAACAGACTGCATCCATCTCCAGTGTATTCATTACAGAATACTGGGCAATAAGGCTTTCTGTTTATTTAACTTCACTTTTGTCTCCTTATTAGACACGGAATAAACATAAGCATTTCAGTGATGCAGCTCCTGATTGTTCGTTATTTGTTTGGTTTTGGAGTTTTTTTGATGGTTCTGTTGTTGGTTTTTTTAGATTCTTGCATGTCCTTTTCATTCTTTGTGAAATCATGTCATTGTTATATTAAAATTCACCTTAATCTACATTAAAAAAAAAAAGTAACACTTTCAGCACAATCAGCACAGAACAATATTTTTCTACTAATGTGTCTGTTATTAATATTTAATTTCTGCTATCACGAAGCAATTCATTCTGCATATCCAGTGAATAATTCAATTGTTTGTAGACAGTCCAAAAAGGTCTGATCATATGAGTTGGTCAAATAAAGCTATCATTTTGGAGAATGGGGGTTTCCTCTTTTGGCATATCTACACCACCACATATCCACAGAATATGTAGTTCTTAAGTTAGCATCCGTTATGGCCCTCAGAATGTCATAATTTCTGGGCAGTACAGGTGATAATATAGCTTTGTGATTCCCATCTATTAACTCTTAGGGAATCTGAAATCTGTTGAACAAATTTTGTGTGCATAATCCTGCAATATATATTTGATCAATAACTACATTGATTTTATTACTCTATTATTGCTTTTCTCCCTCTTCTACCCTCCCCCCCCCTTTTTTTAAGGGCAAACTGAAATAACTGGGTTTTGTGAAAAATTTGAATGTTTAGAATAACAAATAAACACATTTTTTTGTCTCCTTTTGTATTTATTGATGAAGAAATAGATCTGATTTTTAAAAATCAAATTACATGAACAACTTAAGAAAAATATTTCAAAAAGCATTTTTGGGTATTTTACATTATTTGATTCTAATGCATTCTGCTACTTCCAGGCATCAGATTGTCATTATGACTGTACTTTGTCTTTTCACTAGAATCTATCACTTGAAAGAGTGTCCCTCCCCCAAACCAGCTTTGCTTTTCAAGCTTTTTAATCTTTTCTACCTTGCTAGAGGCATTATTAGGGCAGTTCACCTTTGACCAAATGGGCAGATGAACATCCATCCTCTGGAGCCAGTTCTGGTGCTGTTTGGTAGATCAGCTCTCAAATGGTACTGAACTGTGACCTCTTCTTCTGTTCAAAGACTAAATACACAAACTTGAGTTTCCATTGGTGCCAAGCCTGGGAACCTGAGTTGCTCCTTAATCCCAGGTCTCGCAGCCAGCAGCACAATGGGCAGCTCACCATGCCAGCCGGCGAGCCTGAAAGAATGTCTTTATTCTCTCTTTCTCAACAAATTGCTTATTGTTTGCCCCACAGGCTGCTAGACCTTGTGAACTGTCCAAAACTTTATTGCTTTTCTGTTAAACTTTCCTCACTTTTCCCTTTGATTTCATTTACAAATAAAATTATTTTCCAGTTTCATTTCTTAGCAATATAATTTCTAAATATGGCTTCTAATTTTAATCTCTTTTTCAGAATATATCTGCCTTTCAGAAAGCTGCAGGAATCACAGAAATGTTACAAGTCCTGCAGATTTAGGGTCTTTAGAAAGAAAAGTCTGTGGACATGTTGTATTACTATGATGCAGTGCTCAATATTACCTAGAGAAGAATGGAGGCAAATGTTTAAAAGCATTCCTGAGTTTCCAAAGATAGAATCATAGAATAGCTAGGGTTAGAAAGGACCTTAAGATCATCTAGTTCCAACCCCCCCTGCCATGCACAGGGACACCTCCCATTAGCCATGCCACCCAAGGCTATGTCCAACTTGGCCTTGAACACTGCCAGCAATGGAACTTCACAACTTCCCTGGGCAACCCATTCCACTGCCTCATCACCCTCACAGTAAAGAGCTTCTTCCTTATATCCAAAATTAACTTCCCCTGTATCAGTTTTAACCCATTACCCCTTGTCTTCTCACTATAGTCTCTAATGAAGAGTCCCTCCTCAGCATTCCTATAGGCCCCCTTCAGATACTGGAAGGCTGCTATGAGGTCTCCACACAGTCTTCTCTTCTCCAGGCTGAACAGCCCCAACTTTCTCAGCCTGTCTTCGTATGGGAGGTGCTCTAGTCCCCTGATCATCCTTGTGGCCTTCCTCTGGACTTGTTCTAACAGTTCCATGTCCTTTTTATGTTGAAGACACCAGAACTGCACACAATACTCCAAGTGGGGTCTCACAAGAGCAGAGTAGAGGGACAGGATCACCTCCTTCGACCTGCTGGTCACGCTCCTTTTAATGCAGCCCAGGATACAGTTGGCTTTCTGGGCTGCAAAAGCACACTGCTGGCTCATGTTCAGCTTCTCACCTACCAACACCCCCAAGTCCTTCTCTGCAGGGCTGCTCTGTATCTCTTCTCTGCCCAACCTGTAGATTGCCTGGGATTGCTCCAACCCAGGTGTAGGACCTTGCACTTGTCATGGTTAAACTTCATAAGGGTGGCATCAGCCCACATCACATGGTTTGTACCATTTCTCTGCTCTTGGTCCCATCTTCACTGTGCCTACAGTCCGCCCATTGCTTAAAGAGGGATTGTAGTACAGAATACTTATCTTGAGGCCCTATGTTTTGGTGTTGTTCAGGGGTAGTTGTCTTCAGAGGAAGTTAAAGCAGATTGACTGCATTTGTCTGTTATTTCTCTTGAGTTATTTCTGGAAGCACCTTTTGTCTTCAGCAGAAGCTTCTGGGAATGTGGTTGCAGGAGAATCATTGTGCCAGTCAAAGCTAGGCAGAGTGTTGGCAAGGTGAGGCTGATGTTGAAATATTCAGCCAGATTTATCTTGGGGAAAGAAGAGTTCCACAAGTGTGACCCCACCACATGAAGAGGGGAATCGTGCTCCATAAATATGGCCAAAACCAACACAGGACACAGGGCACCTCTGTTCTTCTCCATTATCTCAGCAATCTAGTGTTGAGACATGTTCACATATTCAGTGGGGAGCCTTGTCCCCGTTTGGAGATAGGGAACTAGGAGAAGATGTTGTGAGCAGCAGGATAAGCCCTGATCACCTGGAGAGTGCTAGTTGAGATAAATTTGAACATCCATACACATCTCAACCATTATTTGTACACACTCTTTAGGAAAGATAAGAAAAGTACGCAGCTTTCTAGAGCCATACATGACCTAAGAATCACTCAAATTTCTTAAAAGTGTATAAGTGTGTGTGTTTATGCATGTGTGTAATTTAACACCCTTTCAAGTATGTGAATAGCAGTACAAGAGTAGAATTGCAAACCCAAAATGTCCACATTAAGCTGATGCATGGTACATACCCGATGATATATATACTGCCTTATTGTTCAGTAGCGGCTCAGGAAGCTAAATGCATAATTTAAGATATATGTATAGTCTAAGGGTCAAATGCTGTCAGTTACACGAGCGTAAATCAAGAGCAATTGAGCCAAAGTGACTGAAGTTGCAGTATCCTGGATTTATACAAGTGTTGCTGAAAGAATATGAGTCAATACATGCCATCAACACAGCTGAGTTAGTGGTACTGAGGGAATGCTATGCATGCACCTAACTCTTTCACTTTTTTTTTTTTTAATCTTTTATAATACTACCTTTTATGATTCTATTTTTCTCTCTGTTTTTAAAGGAATGAGGGGCTCAAATCCTGATGAAATATCCACCTCCCACATCTACCAAACCTTCTCAACTTCAGTTCATAATGACATGCCAAATATGTCATAGATGCAGAAAGCTTATTTTATTTATATCTAATGCCAGTCTTAATTTACATAAAGGCATAATTCTGAAGCTGCTGACTACATGTGGAAATGCATTCTTTTTTTAATGGTTCCATTAGCAATTGTATATGTCGCAGTGAAGGGTCAGGAAGCAAAGTTTCTTAGATATGTCAGAAAGCAGGATTTGGATACAGCAGGAAAGGTTGTAGAGCTGGATGAAGTGAGAGAGTATGGACACTTGGCAGATAAAAGGGAAATTAACTGTCTAAAAGGATCACAGGACAATTTTTTTGACCAGTGCTTCCTGGATTCATTATTGAAAGGTTGAAGGGAAAAAAAAAAAATGGCTTTGCATGGGACACTGATTGCAAGATACAAATCTGCAGCACAAAACAAAGAGGTATAAAACTCCATAATCTACTGGGGACCTAGCAGAGCGCCTGTCAGATACACCTGGCCTTTAATGACCTTGTTTTGCATGGAGAAAGAATATATCTGATTTTCTGGGTTGAGAGGAGGCTTTTAATTCTGAAAGGAGGTTATGTGTTAAATATATGGTAGCAGTCTATTCAATAATAGAAGTCAAGTCCCTTACTTGCGAAGGCAGAATCTGGTATTCCATCACATAAAATAATGCCATTATTTCTTAACATATTTTTAAATTGAATATATTATTTTTAAATCACTTCTTAATGATATTCTTGAATACCTAGAGAGATTAAAAAGTTCAGAAGTAGGTTCCTCAATATCCACTTAATCAAAAATTGATGAATGAATTTGGGATACACTTAAAAAAAAAACAAACCAAAAACATTTAAGATTATAATGATGAACTGTTGGGGGCTTAGTGCTTCAAAAGAAACAGATCAAATGTGTCTGAAATAAGAAGAGCTGAACAGATCTCAAGACTATAGTGATAATTACATCATGATTTCTAAAAATAAAAAAAAACAAACCAAACTATAATGAATTATGATTGGTTTCAGAATAGTAAAAGAAAAATTAAATATTGTGTACTGGACACATTTATTTAGAAATAAGTGCATAAAGACCTAGGATTTTTTTTAATAAAGATTCATAGGTATATGTGCTCAATGCACATGCATATGCTTAGCCAGTTAGAATACTGTGTAGGTATAGATCTGTCAGGATTGTTTGATTCCAAAAGGATTCCTATAAGTAAAACTTCTCTTTGAAAGAAATGATCTCTCTAGAGACTGATAGTGATGATACAATAGGTTGGAGTTGCTATTATTAAAAAAAAAAAAAAAAAAAAAAAAAAAAACAGTTTTTCTGACTATGTTTCTTTTCCCCCAGTGGGATTCTGATTCCAGACATTCTACCAGCCTGACATCCACTGGGGAAGTGATGACACCATAAATTATTTAAAGGTTTGAAAACCAGAAGAACTACTGTATATAACCAGATTGGATTGACTTTTTAACTTTTTTGATTAATAATACATAAAGCCATAGATGTGTGAATTGGTCGAGGGCTAACCTGTTAACAAAAGGAGTAGAAGGGATGAATTCTAACCTTTCTCATAAGTTATTCTACTTAACACGTTGGCCAAGCAAAACAAACGAATGAAATTCTCTGCCTTAGTCTTACACCTTCAGTGCACCATCAATATTTGATGACTATCTAATGTCTCTATATATCTGGCCATAGATGATATTTTGATCATCTGGCTTCCCAATTTCAAACTTCCCTGCTTTCTCCTGCATTTGTTAAAACACACAACTAGAAAGAAGAAACAGAGTTTCAATACCCTGGTTTCTTTTTTGACTTTTATTAAAACAGCGCTAACTACTCAGAAGCGAAAAAATGATATTTCTGTTTTCAGCAATAAAGAAGGGCTAGGATTTCCTCAGTTTATGACATCTTGTGCTCAGCAGCAGAATGGGAGTACATGCGTATGTCACTTCAGAAAGATTTCATGTTCTACCCTTCCACTGCTGCTGGCTCTGTTTTAATTATCCCCCAGCTTCATAAGTTTTGTTCTCTTATATGCTGCTTTGGGCGGAGTTCAGAGAAAAGAAGTGTTCTTTCTTTCCCCTGCAAGTACAGATGAAGATGCTTGGGACAGCCTGGATTTCTAGGCAACAAGAAATACTGTGCTTGTGAAAGATCACTTTGCTTCTGGGTAGCCTGACTGGTGCTTCATGAGTCAGGCTATCCAGGGTGACTTCAGTATGATATGTTAGCTTACAATAATAACTGCTGTTTTTTTTCTGTGCAGTAGACAGGTACTATCCCTCCAGATTATATTCTATTATCCTAACTGGAGCTTGACTCCCACAGATGTGGGAACAATAAGAAACCCATAGAGTCATAGAATCATAGAATAGTTAGGGTTGGAAAGGACCTTAAGATCATTTAGTTCCAACCCTCCTGCCAGGGGCAGGGACACCTCACACTAAACCATGTCACCCAAGGCTCTGTCCAACTTGGCCTTGAACACTGCCAGTAATGGAACATTTACAACTTCCCTGGGCAACCCATTCCACTGCCTCAACACCCTTACAGTAAAGAATTTCTTCCTCATATCCAATCTAATCTTCCCCTGTTTAAGTTTGAACCCATTACCTCTTGTCATATCACTACAGTCCCTAATGAAAAGTCCCTCCCCAGCATCACTATAGGCCCCCTTCAGACATGCTTCTCTTTAGTCATTCCTGCACACTTACTCTTTATCCATGTAATTCAATTCTCAACCTCCTTCAGCTCCAGACACGGAATCTCTACTCAGCCTGCAAAGTGTCCAGCCACAGAAACTCTGATCAATTATTTTTGCCTTTTACATGCCCATGGAGCTATCCTTTCTTGGTCACCTTGATGACAAACATATATGGCTGCCCATGGTCCACTTTTGCATCTTTTAAAGCTTCTGTACTAGCAGGCTAACCTCCATCTATCCTCTGTTCAGGACCTAGTGGTGCTTCACCAATTGTTTTTCAAATTCTAACATCTTTGTGAGGTTAATCTATGCATAAATCAAAGAATATTTAAATTCAAAGGCACACCCTACAGTTTTTGTCAATCCATCTTCATCAATTGGATCAGTTATTTTGGTGTAGTTTTCTATTAATGACACTTGCAAAATTGAAATGAATTTGTTATAATATGAGCAAAATCAAGATCACATCGCAGCTCTGAGAGAGAAAAAAGGTTCAACCTCTCACTAAAATACAAAATTGTAACAAGCCACAAATTACACCTGAATTTTGTCTCACCAATAATAAATGCAAATCATTTATCAACATTTATTAAATGTTAATGAGTCCCATCACCCAAATTTCATACATACAATTACAATGCAGAATGTGTTGTCAGATTGTTTCCCTTTCTGATTCCAAGTATGACCCAATTCTTTCATATCTCCCCAAAATATGACAAAAGTATATTCATATTCTATTAAAAATAAGAATCTTGCCTATAGTTAATTTATATCCACATCTTTTTTTCCTTATATCTGTCATATCAGTAAAAGTGTAGGTGCACTACTTTGTTAGCTTTTATGGTTGTACACATCACTTGAACAATCTATTCCTGTCCTAAAATAAAATTCTAGCTACAGATTATTTTTGCACATTTTATTATTGCATCTTAAGGTCTAATCAGGGGACTGAGACCAGCATCTGACTTCAGAAGAATAGCAAATATCTTTCCTATAGTATCTTTCTGCTGTCATTAAAATATGAAATCAACATTTGTTTTCTTTTCCATCTGGGATTATGTGACAAAATGATCTCCTGCATCTACTCAATTACTTTTCTTCTATATCTTTTGCATTTTCCTGCAGAACTATTTGCAAGTATAACAGAAAGATCCTTTAGAGATAATCTGCTGATTATTACAAGTTCAACCTTGGATGCTGCAGGCACTGAAAGATGAAAATTGTCTGAAGTCCACTGTTGTACAACAAATCTGTACCTCTGGTCTCCTGTCCTGAGGTGAAAATGCAAGCCAGAGAGATATTTAGAATCATTTTGACAGTTCATAAAATTAAGCAGGGATTACGAATTCTCTCAGAAATAAATAAATAAATAATATAATGCCACAGGGTCCAAACAATGTTAATCACATCTTCCTGCAACAGGTATTGTTGCAACACACTTTAGGAAAGAAAAAGAAGTCACTTAATTAATCCTGGCGTGCATTTCGCACTGATGGTACCAATTTAAAAATCTGAGTCCGGGAGTTCAGCATGTTAATGCATATGTATATGCATACATACATATACATAAATAATGTATAAACTCCCATTGAGTTTAAGTTTATACAGTTACAGGTTCCTATAGAAATATTGTACGTCTTGTGCATTCTATTTTCTTCTCAATTTTATGGATTAGTCTTGATAATGCAAACACTTGCTTAACTTTACATAATGAGAATGTCTTGCTGATTTTAGGATAATTCTCAATCTACATGAATTTAAACAAAAGTCTAAGAGTCTACTGGGGACATAATCAATAGTGCCAAGCATTTGAAACACACATTTAATAAGAAAAGAATTTAAATAACTGCAGTAGACATAGATGACTTTGATCCCTGCTGCATTTGCATTAGGTAAACTATAAGCATGGCTAAAATTAATTCACAGCAAAAAAGCATGCAGCTGACCGCAAAAATACATTTGAGGGAGCATGTAATTTTACAGCCACCCTCCCGAAATTCCCCACCCACTTGACAGACTTTTCAGTAAAGTTCAAAATGTTTCCTCTCCAAAACCAAGAGGCAACATTGCAATTCTAAGCAACAGCACTAGTCCACTTACAAGAGTGCATATCCTTTCCTTTCTGGATGAACAAACTTTAACACACTGCATTTACACAGTATATAAAAGCAAAGCTTCACTGAATTAGATTAACATCATGTTTCAATATCTTTGGAAAATGTTCAAGTTAATTTAACATGTTTCTAACAAACTGAAAAGTCCAAAATAGAACTAGCTGAATTGGATTCAAAACTTTTTTTTAATTAAAAAAAAAAACAAAACAAATTGTAGATATGTTTTTCAAGTTTTACTTTATGCTCAAATTTTTATTACTTAAGCTCTGAATTTTAACCATATTATTTAATTATGTAAATACTGCTTTGTAGCAGATGTTAAAAAATTTCCTGATTCAAGAAAGAAACAAAAAATTTTCTTTGCATACTATAGTTTAGACATTTGAATTGTCATTAATTTCCATTTTTAAAAATTTCTTATGAAAATTATTTTCCGTCCCACTGTAGTCTAAAATGCTAACTGGAGCTGGAATAATACATCACACAAATGTTGATTTAAATATTTAAACAAACTCACTTACTTTGGATTTACATCCCCTTTGGGCTCTATATTCAATGAATACTCTGATAAATAGACTTATTGTAAGGAGGATCTGCTTGGAGGACAATTTATAAACAAAAGTTGAAGAATACATGTGGCATATGATTTTTTGAATTCTAATCATCAATTGTTGCACCAGCAATTAAAGATGACTGTAGTACAATAATTCCATGCTACATTAACTTTCAAGACTTTGTGTCTTCATGTCTAGTTTTTTTTTGTTTTGCTTTGGTTTTTTTTCTGGAGAAAACACAAGCTCTTTAGATCATTTTGGTGAATATGTCCACATATCTGAGTGTATGTCTGTATTTCACGGCCAAGGATACTGAACAGACTGAAGTTCTTTCTCAGCCTGAATCACATTTTTGCTGATTTTGAGTGCGGATTTTTGTCTGTGATTACTCAGTTAGCTGGAGGAGGAACCTGGTCTTGGTCTTTCTATGTCCAAGGCCACTGTTAAACCACAGGGCTGTCAGCAAAACCAAAAAGTCTATTTCACTTCTCATTCTCAAAAAAATTTCTGTTCGAAGTATGAATGCGCCTTTCAGTACTGAGAGGGTTGACCAAAATGTCTCCTCGCCAATATATTAGCATTAAGTAACTACATCACCCAAGGTGAAACTGTCTTCATGTCCCCTCACAGATTGGCAGGGTAAAACTGTGAAGCAGGGTTTGATCCCCACCAGCCTCTGTCATTGCCTGCACATCTGTGCCACAGTGCACCAATGTGCCTGAACAGACATATGGACTCCCAGGCACACAAGGGCATGCCATGCATGCAGTTACTTAGACAGTTATCCCAAAGGGCCAAGGTTGACTTTTCATGTTGGAGTATTTCTTTGCTCTAGAAGAGATCAAGAGGAGATACAGGAACTAAATGCTACAGGGGAAGTGAGTCTGGTCTGAGCTCCACTTTGCTGTCAGCCACCTCCTTTCACTGTAGGAGTCAGGGCTTGCACACAGCAACCTCAGGGTGAATCTGGAGGCTGACAAGCTTTAAGGACAGATAAAGCAAGAGAAGTTTCATCTCTTCTCCCCACAATTTCCTCTGTCTGGGCTGGGTTCCCAGAACAAAGAGCCTCTTTGCTGTAGCTTCACAATGAGACAATACACCATGATACAAATACTACTGTCGTCCACCACTAACTGTACAGCCTTATCCAAGTCATGAACATACCATGCAGTTTTAACCAAATCATTTGCTGAATTTTGTGGAGCAAATCTCTCATTCTAATGTCATACAAAACCTCATAGCTGTAATATAAAAATCATATTTACAAGCAAGCTTTTTATAAGGGAATTAATAAGGGGTAAATTTGTTCATGTGTCTATGTACAAATTTCTTTTGTGTCTCTACCTGTAAAGAGAGGCTTATGCAAGGCCTCACCCTTTTGAATTTTGTCCCTGGTTTGACAAGTAGCCATAGTGCCTTCAATAAGTAGATTCACACTTCTAACAGAGCAGCTGGCATATCCATAAGTAATTTTAGCCAGAAATTGCATTAATAGAAAATTCTTTTTATAGACAGCTGGAAATTGAGCTTTGATTTATTTTTATTTTTAGTCCTCAGGATAATGGTTTCTTACTCAGTTGTGTCAATGGTCAATAACATAACAAATTCTTCATCATGAGAATATGTGTATCACTTCTCAGCAAACCCTGGCCTTTTGAAGTGAAATGATATATTGCCGCTTATTTTCAAATTGACATCTCTTCTGGTTGCCAAGGCAAGTTAACTTGTAAAACAGCATCTTACATAAAGGTTTTAAGCCAATCCAGCTAGGCAATGGCTGCCATTGCTGTCTAATTAGTGACAAAAGCACTTAAAATCAGATTATTTAAAAACATGTCCAGAAAGATCAGTGATTTTGCTCCTTACATGTCCAGAGACTATTTTCCTGTCTGAATAGAAGATACCGATTTTGAAAATTAAAGTAAGGTTCTAATGTGATCAGAAAGGAATGAAGGATGTGTACACAATGGTACTGGCAGATTTGAAGTGAGAAATGTTAAGTTTCATTGTTCTTCAGAAAAATAAAATGCACCCCCTCATAATTAATTCACAAACTGCATTACTTGGATACCACAAAACAGTAGCAAGTGACAGTTAGAGGAGGAGAAAATAATCATTGCAATTTAGTTTGCGTTCAGTTAAGACAGTTTTTTTGAGCACAGAACTGAACTTGAAAATGGCCTACTTTTCAGATTTTGACTTGAACACAAAGTCTTGCAGACTTTCTGGTAATTCAGTGTGTGATGAAGGCAGAGTCAGGAAAGAAATTTGTTTTGAGGGAAGTGTTCTTTTTTGGAGACATCTCTCAGTTGCAAGTTCATCCATCTTTAGAAAAAGACTTTCATTTTTGGACCTCTGGCTTCAGACCAGTTTGGTATTGATGAGAAAAACGTGGATGTAGAATAAGAAAAGAGGGCACGTTTTAGAAGACAGTCTGTTTAAAAGAGAGGCAGGTGGCTGGAGACAAAATAAGTGAAAAATATAAGAAAATTACCGCAAAGTTTGTAATTTGGTTTCTTTACATTGGCTTTTCTCAACCTTATTTAAACTTTTCCAGCCATATTCATAGCTTTCATTTGGTATTTTTTCTCATGTTGGTACAGAAATGGCTTTATATTCCAACTACACTTACCACTAAGTGTTTATCAAAGATACATTTCAAAGATTACAGGCTGGTTATTAAAGTGATAGGACTCATGTGGGGATCAAATACCATTCGGCACCTCAGCTTTCTATGAGTCTGATGGCCCCTCTAGTTGCCTTTACTAACATACTGACTTACATAATGAGAAACCTTGGATGAATGCAGGCTGTGTACAGATTCTGCCGCAGAATTCAGGGGGAAATTTCACCTTCTGTTGTTTTATTGGCATTTGAAACAGTTCCGTGAGGTAAGATAGATGGAGACCTTGTGTCACAAGTGTCATATGCATTTGACCACTTATTCTCCAGTGAACATCTAGTAGTATTACACTGACGTAGCAGTGTGGGCACAAGCAGCTGCTGAAGAGTAGCTGCCCAACTGTACATTCGTGACTAACATACCTTAGTTTATTTGCCTAAGCATTTCGTTTCTGCCCATCCTCTCTTTGAAGTCTTATAAATTATTTTATTTGCATTTTTGTTGTTTTTTTTGTTGGTTTTGGGTTGGTTTGGGTTTTTTGGGGTTTTTTTAATTATTTCTTTTTTTTTTTTTTTTTTTACTGCAAAATTATTTCTCAATCCTAAATCCTCAACACAAGTGAGAAGTAGAACATCACAAAGAGCGACTTGAATAATATCCAGGAAAGCCAATTAATAAAAGTAATGTAAAAGTAGGTAGAAGTGGGAGCAAACTGGGGCAAACTAAGGCCAAGATGATTTTTCACACAGACATTTTCCCTGTAACAAACATAATAATGGCTGGAAAAAGCAGTTTTTGACACTGTTGTTAGTCTGTGGGTACTCGGTAAATCATATTGATTCACATGGTTGACACATCAGGGGTATGTGGAAAATAAACTGCCCAATCTCTCTTGGCCTAACAACTAAACAGACCTCAATGATATACAGTGAGGTTGGTGTTCTTGACATCAAAAGGAGTAAATCAAAATGCCACCAGAAGGTGCTGACAAAATTAAGCAACCAAGATTGCACAGAGAACAAAAGCTGCTCTGCATAGATATTTATTTCATATTCAGACCTGATAATATTTAATTTATACCCTTATTTGGATTTTATGAAATTGATTTAATTCTGTATAGGCAGTCGGTTTATAAAGCAATTAACAGTACAATCCAAAGGGTCTGTAGTAATGGTATATAGTTCCGAAAACTAAGCATGGCTTTGATACCATTAGGAAAAAAAATATTTTATCAGGATCATAGAATCATAGAGCAGTCTGAGTTGGAAGGGACCTTGAAGACCATCTAGTTCCAAACCCCATGCTACAGGAGTTTCCACTACATCAGATTGCTCAAAGCCCTGTCAAACCTGGCCTTGATCACTTCCAGGAACAGGGCAGTCACAGCTTCTCTGGGTAACCTGTGTCAGTGTCTCACTACCCTCATAGTAAAAAAATTCTACCTAATGTCTAACCTAAATCTACCCCATTTCACTTTAAAACCTTTCATCTTGCCCTGTCACTGCATGTCTTTGTAAAAAGTCCCTGTCCAGCTTTCTTGTAGGCCCCCTTTAGATATTTAGAAAAATTCAAGGGATTGCTGAATAATAGCTGGTTCATGTTAATTCATATATTTCAAAGATAACACCTGAAAAAGCCCAAAATAAAATCAGTTTATTAGTCATATGTCTTTAAAATTCTGTGAAGCTGGAATTCTTTTTATTTACTCACAAGGAATAGTGTCTCTACCTGTCCCGCAGCTTGACATCTCCTCTGGTGGGTGCTAGTATGGGTCTAACCTAAAGGTATGAAACCAAAATGCAAACTCTAGGAAAGCCTAAATACAGATCTAGGTAGTGTGGCTTGATCTTGTTTGTTTTCAGTATTCAAGAAAAAAAAAAAAAAACATAAGACAAAAAAACAAAACCCACAAGCATCTAAGAGAAGAATTAATTTGTGTTTGGACCTAGATTTTATGGATTAATAATATATGTATTTACTTTGTTCTAGAGAAACAGACAAGGCTTATTTGTATTTTAAGGACTGCTTAAATATTCCTCAAGCTAGGAGTCCATAATTACCTCACATACGTATCTTCATAGAGAAAATAATCTGAGATGATTTGTCACCTCTACTCTGCCAAAAGCTACCCTGTCAACTACAGCTGTTACATGGAAATTAAAAATAAGACACAAACACCTCAGTGAAGTTCAACCCCTCACACTGTCTGGCATGGTTGTTTCCAGTGACAATGTTAACTGTCACTAGTGGCTCCTGATGTACAATATATCTGAAGGTAAGCATAAGGGCCAAGACCAGAATGCAAGAAACCTACTGCAGTAACAGTAACTGAACGCCAGTACCTTCAAGCCAGGACTGGAAACTAAAGTGAGGGTAAAGAAATCCTCAAAATGCATTGTCAATTTAAGTTGCTAAAAATCTTTTAATTCCTCCTGAAGCCTTCTTTAAAGCACTAGGAGGAGAATCAAAGTTTGTCATCCATTGAACAAAAGAAGTCAACTGTGCCACCTCGTACCAGCATCAATAGAACTGGCACAGGTAGAACCCAGAGTTTCCACCTGTTTGTAGCATTTACTCTATTTTCCCAGTCTGCATTTTGAGGTGATGGTTTGCAGAGACTTCAGAGAAATAGAAAGGACAAATTCTGCTCATCAGAGATAATGAAAAGAGGACACAAGATAGAATGATTTCTCCTGGTCACAATACAGGTATGTCAGTTCTCAACCTGATGCCATTACTTCTGTTCCACTACAATTTTGCCCCAAAAGAAAAATAGTTGATCAAGTGAAAACATAGTATGAGCAAAGCACTTGAAAGGAGCTTGTAATGTCATCTGTCTGCTTGCTACCATTTGACAATGAAAGACTCAATTACCCTGGAGTTCCTAATAAGGAATAATAAAACAAAAAAGCCCAGTCAAAAATATCTCACACTTCCCAAAACCAGCTGAAGTCAAAGAACTTGAAAATGACATTTTACTTTCTTGGTGTTCACAGTGTGCTTTTGTGCTCACAGAGTCCAAGAGGTTAGTAAAAAAACCCTATATTAATGAGTGGCAGTGTTCCAGCAGAAACACACAGGTAGTTTCATCCTGTTTCTCTTCCCCACCAGGAAGAAATGCCAATCACAAGTCTCTAGCCCACCAAAGTTTCAGAGAAAGGGTTAGTGTGGGCCTAGTTCTCCTTCATATTTGATCAGTGGCTATCTTCTTGTATTGTTAGAAAGGAGAATCATTTACATTTGACCACTTCTCTAACCAACAGATCAAGTTACTTGAGATAAGATATTGAGAACTGAATGAGTTTCTGCAAACATCGCCGCCACAAACTGGCAGAACTAGAGGGCTGCAAAGGTGATTATTGCATTGCTAGGCTAGATGCTGACACCCTGAATCCAAAACTGCCTGTCCTTTCTCAAGACTGTCTAAGGTTTACGTGGCATAATAAGATTCATTCTGACAAAATAGCAAGAGGAAAAACTAAAAAAATGTCTTAAGAACAGAAAAGTCTTCACTATGGGTCAAAGATGCCATGCCCCGGTGAAAACACGGATATAAAGGAAATCAATATCACACGTAGATCTTGTAGGAAGAAGGAATAATTGTCAATCACCATTAGGTAGACAATGCTCACCTCTTAAACGTTAGACATTTTTCTCTTTTTTCCTCACTGTATACCTATGCTTTTCAGTGTGCCCCATTGTCATCTTCTCCTAAGTTGTTTCGTGTGTGCTTTTATGACTGTTCGCAATTTCCCATGCTTTGCTGGCTTGGGTTTGAGTGGCAGCAAGGAATCTGTAAGCAGATGTTATGGAAGTGAAGCATGCCATTCGGCCAGTACATTAGGTAAAGTAATGTTCCCCTGGGATCTCTAATGCTTACAACTGTATCAGCCCCAACTGTTCCTGCAAGAAGAGGAAGAGGCCAGTCTTGACCTGCTCTGACCAAATGTTTTGGAAATATGCCCATTTTTAGCAGACATAATAGCTGTTAATTTATCAAAATCGTAATAGGTATTAACAAAGCAGACTATTAATTTACAACCATATAATAAAATGCAAGGAAGAAATTAGGGATATAGAAGAGGTTATGCTAAAAAAAATATATTGTTTCATTAGCCAATGCCAAAATTGTTCAGGAATCTGTAGAGACTAGACATAAGAAAAATGGCAACACACCTAGTGAGGCTCATTTGGAAACCTTAAAGCTTGTGCTTTGAGCTCTGGAAGGAGGGAATCCACATTCCAAACCTAAGAGGAAACTGTGCTCATGTTCTTTTGCTAATATCCTTTACAATTGCTGAAATGAGGAAGAAACATTTAAAAAAACTTCTATAAAAAGAACCAAAATATTTTGCTTTCTTTCCTCCTCTTTCCCCAAATACATAGCCCAACAATTTTCTTAAAGTTGTTTTTGGTTTTGTTTTTTCTAATGAGTACGTCTTCCCAGCATAAATATGTGAGAGCAGTCATCTGCATTACCATTTTGAAGTGCTGGGATTTCATTCTGTTTCCCATACCCCAAAGAGGTAAAAGCCTTTTTTTTTTTTTTTCCTGTGAGGATCAGTGGAATTACAGTGAGTTTGCACTGCAGGAAATAAGAGCACAATGGGTTGTTGAGGGGGTTTACAGGCTAAAATTTCTGGATTTCTGAAGCATTTACTTAGGCTGCACTTATTAACAATAGTTTGCTGATCACCGAGAAGCAAATCACCAGAAAGGTGTGTTTAAAATCTGAATGTTTTTTTCTAATTTGATAGTCTTGTTCCACAACCAGACTTCTGAAACACAATACAAACACTTCCGTAATAATAATGATTGCTACTAATACTAGTCATAAGGTAAAGGTGTCATTTAACAATATACTTTCTTCAGCAGTATGGTCTTGCATTTGTTCATTCTTAAAGACTATGCGGTTTTTCATTTAATATTTTTAGCTGTGTTAATTGAAGGCGACATTTCTTCTCCAGCATAGGTTTTGCAGTGTACAGTGCCTCTCTGTGCGTACAAAGCACCCCATATGGTTGAAGTAGACTGGAGGGGTTGCTACTAACCATATTTTAAAAAACAGATGTTACTGATCTTCCAAATATTACTCCAAAATGATGCCACTTGTGACTGATAATTCCTGGGCTCATCAATCCTTTCCACTGTCCTTTTGTATGTAGTGTGTAAGGGAAAGTAAATTTTGTTCAGGAAACGTTCATCTAAAGAGGCAGATCGTTTTATATTACTACTGAATGGTTGAACAGAATGTCAGTTCCTAGAGGGTGATGCATGCGTATGTTATAGGTGTCCTGGGTTCAGCAGTAGTAGTCATTTTTCTCCTTCTCAGTAGCTGGTGCAGTGCGGTGATTTTGACTTTTGGCCTGGGAACAGAGCTGATAACATCGATGTTTTCAGTTGCTGCTCAGTAATGTTTAGTCTGACCAAGGACTTTCTCAACCTCATGTTCTGCCAGGGAAGACGGGAAGCTGGGAGGAAGCAGAGACAGGACACCTGACCCAAACTGACCAAAGAGGTATTCCATGCCACAGCATGTCATGCTCAGGATGTAAAAACTGGGGGCAGTGACCCAGAAGGGTTAGATCACTGCTCTGGTCGGGCTGGGTATTGATTGGAGGGTGGTGAGCAGTTGTATTCTCTTCCCTTGTTATTTCCCTTATCATTATTATCATTGGCGGTAGCAACAGTGGTTTGTGTTATACCTTAGTTACTCGACTGTTCTTATCTCAGCCCGTGGGAGTTACATTCTTTTGATTCTCCTCCCTATCCCTCTGTGAGCAGGAGGTGAGGAAGGAGGCGGGAGTTAGAGAGTGACTGCGTGAGTTACAGCTCGGCTTAAACCAGGACAGTCCTTTTTCGCACCCAAGGTGGGGCACAAAGGGTTGAGATAATGACAGGATTAATGATCACTCTTCACAATGCTTATTTATTGGCTCTCAAAGTTGTTTCTCTTGATCTCACAGGTTCAGCATGTTGTACCTTAGTTACAGCCGGTATTTGCTGTGTTAGTGGTTTTCGGCTGGGGGCCTTGGGCTAAGGTTCTTGTTTCATTGTACTTTATGGTAATGAATTGCAATACGGACAGGCTCCGGCAGCAGAGAAGGATAGATGTGGCCGTGGGCTTATACCTGGCAGTCCCGCTGCTCTTCACCACCCAGGCTGCGGGTAGCCAAGGGGGAGCTGCCCCAGGAGCCACCGGTAGCCACACTGGCCCAGGAGAGCAGCCTCAGGGACCAAAAGCCTGGGAGGGAGAGGCTGATGGTGGAGGAGGTCGGGCAGTTGAGGAGGGGAAGGAGGCGGCTGCTGAGCAGCAGGAGGAGGTGGCAGAGGAGCTGAGCCTCCCAACCAAGCCCAGCCCTGTAGCAGCCAAGATCATCCCCCAGCAGCCGCCTGCTGAGGCCCACGAGCCTGAGCCCCAGTGACAAGGGGATCCCAGGTGGATGCAGGAGACCATGCAGCACTTCCCAGCAAGGCAGAGGAGGAAGCTCTGGACTCAGAAAAAGAGCAGCTGGTGGTGAGAGAGCCGGCAAGTACAGCAGCTACACCAGCCCCAGTGACAAGTACAGCAGCCTCATTTGAGAGTTCTGAAGGGTTTGAATGGCCTTTGGGTGGCCTTGAGACCTGCCTGCTGATTGTGATGTGGATCACCATGTTGGCACACATACAGAGTGTGTTTTACAATCGACCATTTCATCTGGTCCTGAGAGTTAAGCAGAGTCAGTTTGGGCCTTGTTTGGAGTTAGACGACAATATAGAAGGACCAAGAGATTTTCCCCAAGGCTGGACAGTCATGAGGTTCAGGGTGTGTGGGACAGCATGTGGTACAGTCCCCAAATACAAGCTGCAGAAACTGCTGAAGGGGAGGACGAATTATTTTGAGCCTGGCGGCCCCATGACACTTCAGGCCATCAGGACAGAGATGTAAAATATAGATGGACTCATGATCAATGGGTGGACTTTGCAATGGACGCTATTGCACCAGTTATTCACTAGTGTGAACACTGCACACAGCCTCTCCTGCTCTGAAAGACTGCTACAAGAGATGGAGCCCGACATCATGGATAGTATGGACTCAGCAGCTTTATAGGGATTGGTCCATGCGCTAGCGAATGACCTCTCTCCCTCTGTGTGTGTGTGTGTGTATGTGTATATATATATATATATGTATATATATAAGAGTCACAGTTTATTGAAAATGTGGGATTTGAGCATGACGTGAATGATATGGAATAAGGGGTGGATACTGTCCTGGGTTCAGCAGTAGCAGTCATTTTTTCTCCTTCTCAGTAGCTGGTGCAGGGCTGTGATTTTGACTTTTGGCCTAGGAACAGTGCTGATAACACCGATGTTTTTAGTTGCTGCTCAAATGTTTAGTCTGACCAAGGACTTTCTGAGTCTCATGCTCTGCCAGGGAGGAGGGGAAGCCAGGAGGAAGCAGAGAAAGGACACCTGACCCAAACTAGCCAAAGAGGTATTCCATACTACAGCACGTCATGCCCCGGATGTAAAAACTGGGGGCAGTTACCTGGAAGGGCTAGATCACTGCTCGGGTAGGGCTGGGTATCAGTTGGAGGGTGGTGAGCACTTATATTCTCTTCCCTTGTTATTTCCCTTATCATTATTATTATTTGGTGGTAGCAGCAGTGGTTTGTGTTATACCTTGGTTACTGGACTGTTCTTATCTCAGCCCGTGGGAGTTGCATTCTTTCAATTCTCCTCCCCATCCCCCTGGAGCAGGGGGGAAGAAGGGGGGGGAGTGAGAGAGCAACTGCGTGAGTTATGGCTGGGCTTAAACCACAACAGTTACATACACAAAAATTTGGAGTAATATTTCCATCAGGAACCAGTTAATGTACTCGTGGTTTACAGAAATTATGCATCTCATACTCCCTCCCTTCTGCCTGTAATCATGTGCTTCTTCATTCTACTCTAGCATGAACTTATTTCCCAAATTCTCTGCATTCCCTTGCAAGGCTCACTATAGGTCTTTCCCATTACATTTTTGCTGCTGCCATCATAATATTCTTCCTTACAGAATTGCAGTCTGCCAACTCTGCCTCCTTCCATACTGACTTCACTTAGATATTTACATTGCTAATATTCTGCAGAAATTATTCTCAGTTATTAAGAATGTTTTGATCAGTTTTAAACACATGGCTATTAAATATTTGTATCCCCATTTGGGGGTGAGTAAGTAAGAGCACTGATCTTAACAATACTGTATAAAACTCTAATGCCAGTCTGGATTTCCTTTTTATTTCATTATTATTTCTAACTTCTTGATAAAAGATTTTTTTTTTTACCTGCTTATGTACAAAGACTGTACTAAGTTGTAGTCCTTTGAATAGAGAAAAATAGGCACAGCTTCTTTGTTCCTAACTCTAGAGCCCTTTTTAGCTAAAATGTGACTTAAAAGCTCTATTTCAGCAACTTTTTCATGCCCATACAACCAATAATTCTTAGCTTTTCTTTACACACATCTCTCTTTTACAGTCACACAGTCTTACAAAGCAACATGAGTAAAGACATTTCACCATCTTATATCTTTTCATTGCATAAACCAGATATTTATATTTTGTTTGGAGGCAACTGCCTGCTTCTACAATGGAGGATTGACTATTTCATATATTTATGCCTATAATTTTTTGACAGAGTCTAGTCAAATTTTTAACAGTGTGATGCAATTCTCTGCTCCATACTTACCTTGTAAATTTACATTTTTGTATTTCATAACACATATGAAACATATTTACACTTTGCTTAGTCTCTCCTTGTAGCCAGCATGGACTTTAAGCACTCCAAGCAGAAAATGAATAGAAGTCGGGGAGTGATTGGCAAGAAGCACACATGGTTTAATGTCAGCATTTTGGTATGTCATTTAATGGTCAGACACTTCAGTGTGCTGCCATCCAAAAAACCTATGAGACATATTATCAAGGAATATATGCCAGCTTTTTTTCAGCAAACTGCTTGATGCTTGATGCCAAGTACTGGTGGGTGTATACCTTTTTATGCTGTCACTGCATCCAGCCTCCAGGGTGTTGCGTGAAAGGATCACTGGATGTTAATGAATAACAAAATGTGTCATTTCCCTTTAGAATTTGTCTATCTATCATATACAGTGAAAAAGATGTGTTTGTTTTCTTCTGCCTGTATTTACATGTGTGTCAAAATACGTACTGTTAATCCTGGCCACATGCTTAGACAGTATGTTGTCTTGTTAGTCTTTTTTTCATTATTACTGTTGCACATGATCATACATCCCATTTCATATAAAAAGATTGGAGCCACAGAAAAATAGAACAAAAAGATCTGTTCCTTTCTGGAGTAGTATCTTGTGTTTAAAAGAGCATTTTCCATAGACAACGGATTTGTAAGAGAAGCTCTTAACACATTTAAGTATGTTGCCACTCATATGTCACTAAAATATAATAGAAAATTAAAAAATCAGAAATCCTCCATTACAGCTCAGAACCACAGATGCATAAATAATATGAGAAAACAATTTGTGAATACCTTGTAAAATAAGCATTAATGTAAGTTATGATCATATTCTTTTAATGACATATCACCATTGCCCAATTTATTTGCTGAGATAAGAAGTTCAGACCTGTAGATGAGTTTCAAATAGTCTTGGGAGAAAACACATTCATTTTGGGGCTGTTCAGCCTGGAGAAGAGAAGGCTGCATGGAGACCTCATAGCAGCCTTCCAGTATCTGAAGGGGGCCTATAGGGATGCTGGGGAGGGACTCTTCATGAGGAACTGCAGTGAGAGGACAAGGGTTCAGACTTAAACAGGGGAAGTTTAGATTGGATATGAGGAAGAAATTCTTTACTGTGAGGGTGTTGAGGCAGTGGAATGGGTTGCCCAGGGAAGTTGTGAATGCTTCATCGCTGATGGTGTTCAAGGCTGGATTGGACAGAGCTTTGGGTGACATGGTTTAGTGGGAGGTGTCCCTGTGCATGGCAGGGGGATTGGAACTAGATGATCTTAAGGTCCTTTCCAACCCTAACTATTCTATGATTCTATGATTTTGGTCACAGACCAAAGTAGCTCCTGAAGGTCGATCAAAGAGTCCTCAAGCCATAATCTGGCCGTCGAAGTCTGACTGCACAAAACCATGGCAGGGCACTTTCTGGTCTGCTAACAAATAGATACAAAAGGCACGTTTTGGAAAATAAGAGCTGGAAGTAGCTGATCATTATAAACTCTCCCTTCAGCTCTTCTCAGAGCTTTTTCAGAGTCTTCCTGACCTGCATTTAAGCATCTGCCCATAGGTTTCTCTCAGTGAAACCAAGTTCAAAGCATCAGGGTAACACAAAGCATTCTAAATAGACATTCTAGTGCTACTACTAATATTGTTTAACAGCTGCACAAGAAAATCAGTATGACTTATATAGATGGGATGAATAGTTGCAGGTATTTAACTGCAATATATATTAGTAATATTATTAGACATTCTAGCAATTAGAAAACAGTATTTGTAATTTTTTTTGCAAATTCTGAAGACTGTGCATGATACCTGTATTTTCACAGATAAGATGTGCTGTTTCCCAGAAAAAGAGATGCAGTTTTGTGTGTGTGTCCCGTTTTAACAAATGCTAAAGTCACTGTGGGTCTTTAATAGTGTTTTTCAGAAAACTGATTTAAAGTTCCCTGGGGCACACATATTGTAGGATTGTGACGTATCACACCAGGTTAAGTCAAACTCAAAATATTATGTGATATGACAGCATGTAAAATGCATGATTAAAGCATCCACTGGGAAACTTGGCTTTATGAAAAATGGTGCAACAGGAAAACTTCAGGCACTCTGGTAAATTCTACTTCTAAAAAATATTACTCAAAAGTATAATACTATGTTAGTTTCTGTTTGATATCCACAGCTTTCTCGTTTGAATAAAATGTCACTGACAAAGATCAACAAATATTTATGGTGAATGCAAACAGCAAAAGTTGTACTTCTCTTGGAAGATAATTGATTTGTTGACAATTCAGAATATGATGACTGGAGTGAAGAACCTGCAGGAGATCCATAAACATAGTTTTCCTCAGTAGTTCCTGAAATAATAGATATATACTACATCTTTTCTACCAAAGGATGTAAAGATATCATTTACCAAAAGAGGGAGAACAGGTCTTTTTTGCCTGTGTAAGAGTAACCATATCATGTGCTTACATTTGCTGGACAGAGAGCATCCAGTATTTTAGTCGTATCAGGAAAAATGACTATAAGCTACACCAGACAGACTTCAGATCCAGTTTTCCCTTTCCTGCTAAAGTAGCTCATAAAATTGCTTCTGTGATATGTCAGCCCCAGTCTGATGATGGGCAGCACAACCATTGGCCACTCTTCAGGTTTTCGGGTTTTGCTCTGATGCACTTATTAACAAAGAACAGATTTTTATTATTAGTTATGCTTTATAGCAATAAACTCTGCCATTTGACATTTTTAAAAATTTACCTTTTATTAGAGTCTTCTAGTCCTTTCCCTGCTCTCCCCATCAGCTTTGAATTGAGTAGTTAATTTGAAATAAATAAGATAAAGATAGAATTTCAGAAATATCAAGTTTCTCCAAGTCTTGTCAAAATAGACAGCTGGCAGAGAACAGAGATCCTCTTTCTGTCCTTTCTCAACGAAAAGCTTAAATGCTTCCCAATAATTATTGGGTATAAGAGAATCCACACTGCCACTCTCCTTCAGGACTCACCTGGATTTGAAAACACACCCCACATTTTTGAAACTGCTTGGTTTTTATCACAAGATATCTGACAAAATTCTATCTGCCTAGTTTATTACATGACTACTTTCTTCAATGTAATAGAAAATGGAGATGCAAGAAGTCCGGAACACACAAAGGAATCATAAACATGGGATCCTGTATATCACTACTAAGCAGCAGAGCACAGCCAAGCCATGAGTAAGTACAGACAGGTCATCTCCAGCAAGGAGGAACTGACAGTCAAAGTCATTCTGCATAGTTTTATAAACATTAGTTTCAGCTTGTGCTGACAGACTAGAAAAATTCTAGCAGTTGCTGAGGAACAGAGACACGTATTCTTACAGCAGAGCAAGGGTCCAGCTTGTGCCACAGCCCTGGTTCTGTGATTGTCCTCTGAATTCTGGCCCTGAAGGTGATACAGGATAAAATTTAGCAAGCTATTACTCCATCTGAGCACAGCTCGATGCAGACACTACAAGCACAGTGAGAGCCACAAGAAAAAGATCTGTGTTTGCTGGAAGCAAGGCTAGATGGAGCAAGGCACTGAGGGGCTCTGTGCGAGCCACTTGCCTGTGCCATGCCCCAGGGTGAGGTAAATCAAACAGCTACTGGAAAGGTTGCAACACCCCTACCCACTCTGGTATATCTAGCAGTTGCAGTAAAGCCTTCTAATACTTAGGTGTTGATAAACCTTATCAGTCCACAGAGGAAAAAAGGGAAAGATGTTAGACATATCTATTACCCAATCTGGTATACCTTAAAAATAAACCAGATTTCAATTCAGTACTTTCTGAAATTCAGGATTCATTACAACATAAGATACTGGCACTCACAATTTCCACTGTCTTCTCCTGTTTTGGCTAAATTTCAAAGTCTGAAATGCTAACACATTCTAAGAGTGTTGTTTGAATATGGCAGTATTTACTAATGTGGTGAATTTTCTGTAATCTACAAAACCAGATTGTATAAACTAGATTTAGTGCAATCCGAAGATGAAGGGTGAATATCCTTTCAATGGGATCTCTAGGGATGGAGTGCCATAAAGAGAACTGTTTGTGCAGGTTTCCCACAGTTATTACAGCTTTACCATTCTGACCTGAAGCATCCCATTTTTTTGGACTGAAATTGTAAATCATGCTGGATTATGTAAGGTTTAACATATTTGGAAATTAGTAAGGAAATATTTCCCTCTCTTCCTTCTTCTAGGAAAAGTCAAACATATGCCCTTTTCCTATCCTCCCACAAAAACAATATGGATGGCTTAGGAAAAATCAAGTGTTCTGAATGTTCAAACTGCTGACCAGGATGTGTAAATTTGCAGGTTTTTATGTCTAATGCAGAGTTTGCAAAAAATCATATTTTCTCTTTAAAAAAAAAAAAAATCTCCAATCCAAAGCAAAACATTTCAATCCTACTTTTTTTCTTTTTTTTTTCTTTTAGAAATTTGAAGCAATATCCCCTCTTCTTTTTTCCCCTCTTTTGAAATATTTCTTCTGTAAGTACTTTAGCTAAGACTGTTTGGAAATTATTCTATTTCAAAGAAGCTCTTACTTGTGATTGTAAAAAAATATTCCCGGTAAATTACTGACTCCTATGGCAAACCATGGCAGACAAGTGAAGCAAACAGAAGAATTTTGAATTGATGGTGCACTTGAAGTGATGTTTTAAGCAGTTATTGAAATATATACACACAGAATAACAAACATGCTATATTAATCTACTTCAAGGGAATAAAGACATTCCTGAGGTCTGGACAGCTTTCTGCAGAATGGTACAGAAAGGTAGAGTGCCTAATACTCTTATGAGAACTCTGCCTAAAAAAGCATACTTAGTACTGAGTCTGTCCATAAAGTTTATACCACATGCAGTCCAATAGCCTTTTCATTCTGCAGGAAAAATGTAAATGTTTCAAAAGTTTTTGTCAGAGGTGGAGGTACTGAAGAGATCAAATCACTGTAATTAAAAACCCAGCCAGAAGGAGGATTTGTGATGGCCACACAGGAACCTTGCTAGCCTGCTGCCCAGCGAAGCAGCAGTGACAGCAGCCCCTGCTCCTGGGTCAGGCTGCCAGTGGACTCAGGTTCTTTGCCCTGAGCCAGAGAAGCAGGGTGTGCTGCAGACATCACACATGCTGTCTTGGGGAAGAATAGGGGAAGAACAGGAGCTTTGGTCTGTGTATGGGTTTTATATGTCTGTGTCGGTGTGTGTCTGTCCTTAAAACAGCCCGTTAAGCAGGAGCTTCAGATGTTTTTAGGACATAGACACTGTTTTGCTGCAGCACCCTTACGGCAAAGTCTAAAGGAATTTAATGGGGTTGAAGCCAAATGGATTATACCAAAATATAATATAGTTCTACAGAAAGGAGCTGGGATTTTTTTTTCTAGGGAAAAAAAAACCAAACAAACCAAAACCCAAAAAACACCTCTAGAGTTTAATAGCAACGGTTGTCTTCTTATAATAGCTTAAAGCCAACGTATTCAGTTTTAAGAGAACATTTTATTTCTGCTGTATATTCCTTTGGGTTGGATTAAAAATTATATAGACAAGTTATCATTCTCCATGCAGTTGCACTGGATTTTCCTACGAGAGGTAGCTGAAGTGAATAAGTAGTAATAGTAATGGACATCTCCATTAAAGAATAAGATACCGTGCTGCTGTGCTGCTGAACCAAAGCAGTGCTCTTGCTGGCCTGAGCCTTTTTTAAAAGAAAAGAAAGAAATGCTAGCCAGGTCTTACTCAGTGTACTCTGAATATGCATGTTCTTCCTTAGCTTTGTGCTTTTGCCAGTTTCTTAAAATTTGGTTGGTGCTGAGCAAACACATTAGAGGGAGAATAGGGACTGTAGGCCCCCCCTAACTTTCTATCTGAAAGCGTCAATCACCAAAATGCGAACAATATATTACATAGAAAGATTAATAAGAAATGCCTTTGCATTTATTAGCATGTTTAAGTGGATTTTTGTGGAAGTGCAAGTCCACATTTGCTTCCCTCACAGAGAGATTTCTGCTACGGTGTATCACTCCTTTCTCTCCTGGTCTGCCAAGAGCTGCAGAATGAACATGAAAGGAAAAAGGCTCACTACAAGATTTCAACAATTTATTACATGATAAGGGTTTATTTTGCCCATTAATTCCAGGCGTCTTTCAAATGAAGACCTAAAATTATGCCAAGTTACTGTGCATGTTGTGATATTGCCAGCACCTAGCTGAGGTGAGAAAACCTTTCAAATTTGTTTCTTTTTGGACTGAGACACAAACTTATGCTGTAAACTTATTCTCTTCCCTAGTCATCCACTCATTTTTCATGGCTTTCTTCTATTAGTCATCACCTTAACTGCTGAGCTGTGGGGCCAGCAATATTATTAAACATAGCTTTAAATACTTGTTGTGGTTTAAGCCCCTCACACAGCTCATTCACTCACTCCCCTCTCTTTCTTCCCCAGGTCCAGGGGGGATGAGGAGGAGAATCGAAAGAATGCAGCTCCCACAGGTTGAGATAAGAACAGTTTAGTAACTAAAGTATACACAAACCACTACTGTTACCACCAATAAGCATACAAGAGAAAATACAAGGAAAGAATACAATCGTTCACCACCTATACCCAGCCCGACCAAGCAGTACACCCCCACCCTTCCGGATCTCTACTCTCTGTTTTACCATCTTGGGCATGATGTGCTGTGGCATGGAATACCTCTTTGGTCAGTTTGGGTCAGGTGTCCTGTCTCTGCTTCCTCCCGGCTTCCCCTCCTCCCTGGCAGAGCATGAGACTCAGAAAGTCCTTGGTCAGACCAAAACATTACCAGGCAGTAACTGAAAACACTGGTGTTATCAGCTCTGTTCCCAGGCCCAAAATCAAAAACACAGTGCTGCACCAGCTACTGATAAGGAGAAAAAGGTCTGCTACTGCTGAACCCAGGGCAATACTGATAATGTGAAAAATTTTCATTGAAGATGCAATTTAAGGCCAAGGAATATAAAATGAATTTGCTTTATATCTAAAACTGAGAGGGGATTTTGTAAGGGCAGTTTATTAGCTAGTAACCACATTTTATGAAGTTCACAGATGTTTGAGAGTTTTCAGTGGAAGACGGTGTTTTTCATAAAAACCTCTAAGTTACTCTTCTAGGTGTCCAAGAGAGAAGACAGAGGACCATAGGCCATAAAGTAAATTAAAGTCAAATCTTATTATTCCTTATTAAAAGCAAAAAGGTCAGTTTCTATTTAAAAGGAATACTGATTGAGTATATTTAAACCATGTTCACATAACTGAGGGCAGCAACATCAAAACAAGCCAACTCAGTACGTGAATCACCAGAGGACAGAGGAGTTAACTGCTCTGTTAATGTGCAAATGATTCCAAAGTGAATAAGTAGGCCTGTGCATATCTGAAAGGAGAATGGAAACCCTGAAGAGGTATACAGCCGTTTAAGCAAATCAAGCATGGACATGGAAATTCAGATCTTCATTCCAATTTTGCAAATTTGATAAATAACAAATTCTGTCAACTGAACCTAGGCTAGAGAAATAGCCACTCTCATTACGCACTCCTGAATTAAAATTCTTCCTGCAAATCACTATACCTTGGCCCGTTTACTGTCTGACTCTTCCTGCTATGAGTGTTAATACTCCCAAATCTCACCTTTAATTTTTTCTACCTGCATTCAGTGTCACATACAGAACCCTTTAAATCCACATCAAAGAAGGACTAGAAAAAACTAGGGAAAAACTTTGTTATATATTTCCATTGTACTACCTGAAATACTAGGTTCAGTTAAGTAATAATAATAGCAAAATGCTCATATCAGCTGTACAAAAATGAAAACTCCAAAGCTTTGCCCTATTCTATTCTGTTCTATTCTATTCTATTCTATTCTAATCTAATCTAATCTAATCTAATTTTTCAATTCTGATGTACAGCAAGCTCTTTATTCTATCAATTTTTAATTTGCTTCTGTTTCACATATGGCTGCTTTCTGCTTTACCATACATGAGTTTTCTCAGCTAAGTGCTTCTTTTCTGTGCCCAGAACATTCTCCATGGGGATTTCTAGTGAGTGATGTTTTTTTCCAGACTTTTGAAAAGCCTGACAGAATCAAGCCTTTGCTATTGTGGGACAAGTTTCAGGAAGAGCTGGCCTAGCTGACACATCAGGCACACTGCAAAAGATCCCTCTTGCCCTCTTCCCTTCCCCACAGCCCATGGCTGAACCTTCTCACCAGCCACTGGATGGTCTTTGTACCATGCCCTCTGTGCTGGAAACACGCAGCTCCTATAGAGTAGTCTGAATCACCATTTTATAGTTGGTGCCCTGAAAGCTTCCTTTGCTACCAAAACCTGGGACTAGAATTAAGATAATCCTGCTGGATGGGATTATCCTGCAGTGGGCAGAGGATGCCTAGGCAGCCTGAAGTCAGCTTCATTAGGAGATCCTGACCCTCCACCAGAAACATTGCCACAATGTGTGGTAAGCAGTGTTATTTTTGCATGGCATTTCATGACACTCACCAGTGACAGATTTTGGCTCTAAGATATGGAAGGCCACTACGGCTCAGTCAACAGGAGTTCAGATTTCCATTATAAGGTAATGTGATGCCTACTGCCCTGTTTGTGCAGGAGGAGAGATTTGATGTGTTTTAATTAGGTTCCAAATTAATCATGTTGTTTGGAAAAAGTGTATCCATCTTACATGGTAAGAAACTTTTCTCTCCTTAATCATTCTCATTTTCCAACCTGGACTCAAACTGTTGCTGGGACTTCTGTAGCTTCCCTACCTAAAAGGATGAAGATTGCTGATAAAAAGAAACATAATTTCCCTCAAGTAAGCAAACACTGTGCCAAGTCCCTCTTTTCTTTAGCCTTTCCAGGGACCTTTTCCCATGTTCGTTTCCACCGCTGGTTTAATAATGAACTAGACTTTCTATGGAATGACTATCCACATTGAACTGCTGCTAAATTACGACAATTTGAACTTAACCTCTTGACCTATCCAATATGTCCTTCACCTGCTGTGGGGAAGATAAAAACATCTTAAAGGGGACATGGATCCAGTTTGCTCCTGCTGGTGAGACAAAACTCTTTGGCACATATACTGCATGAGTGCAGTGCTTTCATCTGGCCTTTGAAGAACAGCGGAGACTTGAAAGCTGAATGGGCTTAAGAAATATTTAATGATGAACTGTCATTTGCTAAAGGGAGAAGCAAACCAAAATGTACTCAGTTTTTAAATAGCACTAGTTATTGTTTAGATAAACACAATATAAGTTAAGCTGGATCCTCCATCAAGAAGAGAGCTAAAATCATGACCATTTATAAACTGATTGTTCACACATTTTTGGTCTCTGTTCTCATGAAAGCATAACATGGCATGCCTATAGAAATAGACAAATAAAGAGTGGTTTTTTTAAGAGTACGATAAAATATCAACACTTATTGCAGCAGATTTATAGCTAATTTTTGTAGTACGACTGACACATCCCATCAGATTTGCAGGTTTCCTAATATTATATTACAGGATTTTTGAATCTTATCAGTGAGTTTGAATGTATAGTGTTATTGAATTTGTTGTTTGTTAATATGATATGAGAAATTGTGACGGTATCAATCTTTCCAATAATATCTGCAATTTAAATTCTTTAGATCATGTTCCTATTGTATCACAACCAGCAATAAGATGTATGTATTACTTTTAGTATTGATCTTGCACTGCAAAGCTATAAGGCTTCCTTACTATTTATTAATTCTAATTACCCCTAAGATCTCACTAAGTTAGTAGGATGTTTATTTTGAAATGCAGGGGGAGGAATATTTTATCAATTTACAGAGCGTTTCTGAGACTGGAAATTCTGGAGTCAGCACAAGAGCTTAGGGCAAAATCCTGCTGTTATGCAATATGGTTGCTAGGGATGGGGGGAGTGGAGGAGTGCTGGCAGGAGAACCAACCTACTTGCACAGAACTGGGTAGAGCAAAGCAATGAGGGAGAGAAAATGTTCATGGAAAGTACCCTCTGGTATATGTGTCCTACATACTAGCCAGTGCCTGGCAGACCATAGCTGCAATTGGTCTCATAGATGCTGGGTGCAAGGGTAGCAGATCCCAGGGGAGGCAGCAGTCTGTGGGTGAAAGGACAGCCTGAGTCCCTCCCAGCACCCAGCTGTATGTCAGCCTACAGAGACATGGTGGTTTACTAGAGACAATGGAAAAAGAAAATTATCTTTGTGATTTTGCATTATTTTAAATAACTTCTGAAATTCCTGTTCATTTGTTTAGAGCAAATAGCCACAAATAAATGCAGAGCAGTATTTTAGAACTAGATTTATATTTTATCTTTAAATCACATTCAACACACTATTTATGGCATGCATTTTCTCAGGAGATACTGCTTATGCTTTTTCTTACAAGAATTTTGTAACATTCACTTATTTCTATTTTAAATGATCTTATGCCACTAAACACTGATGTTTTCTGGGAGCTCAGCTGAACTTTATCAAAAAGCTTTGGACTGAGTTGCTTTTCTTTCCCTGTAAGACTGAGACGATACACTACTATTCAGATATAAAAGCAAGCTATAGTGTAGAACCCAGTGAAGAATCCTATATCCTGCAAAGTAAGAGAACTCAGAGTAAACTATGTCTTCATGAGAAGATAACATGTTACTCAGAAGTTAATTTTTTTTAATTACAAAATCACTTCAAACAGTTTCAAAATGTAATGGAAACAATATGGTGTGGCTCTTGATGTTGGTTTCTACAATTAGTGTGTTATTAATTAAACTCTCGAGTAATATAATAACTTGACTGTTGGAACCTCTTTTTGCATTTGAAATAAATGCAGGCTATGGCTCCAATTATAAATAGAACATAACTCTAAAGGCTTAAAACTGCAAATTAAATTATTCAGAGACAAATCATTAAATTTATGTTATATTCAAGAGAAATTATTTTTGTGTATTTTTATTTTTTTCCATATACTATATCCAAGCATCTGGTTTCACCAACAAACTTTTGTTGCAGTGGACACTTGCATCTTTCTCCATTAATGTATGTGCATGCAAGCACACACGTGTGCACACACAAGTGTGCACACAAACACACACACACGTGCACATACACACATTTGCAAATGCTTGCAGTTAACTATGGTGTCCTGAGCAATTTTCTTCATATGTCTAAGAAGGGATAAATTGGTCTGAGGTGGAACTAAGGCCCTGTTGTCTCTGTTTATCTACTTTTGAAAAGCTATTCCACAGAACTTTGATTTAGGCATGTGACATTGCAAAGGAGCTCTGATGCTCCTGCTTTTCTTGCATCACCAGTAAAATTTCTGCAGTCCGAATGGGCTTCGGAGAAGTTTCATGATTTGGTAATAAGAAATCTTTTAGTAACTCTCAAAAACCAGGTTGTTTTCTGGCGTGATTTAGCAGTTGGCATGGGAATTGCAGCTCCATCACCCATCTCCAATAAAATCTATAATTGACGATGTTTCATCATACTTACAATCAGACTTAACATCTGTTACCATCAGTAGAAATTTTCCCATGGGCTGAAATAATTTTTAGTTTAAAAACACAGTTTAGACTTTGTCATCATTGGTCAGTGGCCTGGGATCACTGAATTAAAAATAGCCAAAGAAATTGGGCATGTCCAGCAATAAGTGTTACTGGATTATAAAACTTTGGCAGCCTTGTTTGAGAACATTTGTTCAATTAGCTCTAGAAGTTATGCCAACTAGATCGATATGGAAAATTTTAATACAGAACCTTTTGGGGTTATTTTTTGTGTTTGTGGGTTTGGTTTTCGGTTTATTTTTCCCAAGCTACATGGATATGATTAGGTTCCTTGTAAAAAGATAATTTTTAAAAATAATTTTTAGTCTTCAGGGCAGATGATAGTACTGATTGAAACATTCTGCTTGATACCAAATTTTGCAAGTTTGTGTTTTGTTACAAAAACAATGAAAAACTGAAAAGCAATTGAATGTTTTAACCAATGCCATATTATAATCTGTCAGTAGATTATGCATAGCTATTTTTGGCGTGTGTAGATAGAATATAAAAAGAATACAGGAACATAAAATTAGATTTGAAACAAAATTCCTACATTTGTCAGCATAAAGAAAGTTTTTTAAATGGTGGGGTTTTGTTTGGGTTTTTGTTTATGTTTTTTGTTTGCTTGTTTGGGTTGGTTTTTTTTCAGACTTTTTTTTTAATAGAAATAGAATATCAAATATTCTTATTTTCTCATAGGTAAGAAATTTAGAATTTTGGCCAGGCTAGACTTTATCTAGCTCAATATTGCCATAGTTGCTATTATGAGGAGCCAGAGGAGAGTTATGAACAAGGCTATCCCAATCTATTCCCAGTGTTTTATTCCATTGTTTTCACAAAGAAATAAAAGGACTCATTCAAATAATGTTTTACAACTAATGAAAGCTACTAACCTTATTTCAAAGCACCCTCCTCCCCCCACTTGAAGGGAAAGCATAAACTAGCATTAAATCTCTATCAAGGTAAGGAAAAAAGCTTCCTGATATCAGTTCAAGCGCTAAATGCACTGAGGGGGAGGTTGTTAGCATTTCTGGATATTGGTTTTGTGTCTCCAACAACAACAAGCTTTCTAGTTAACTGAGTTGCCAATACAAAGCCAAACAGCTATAAACCAGCTGTACACAGCTGTATGCATTCCTCCTGTGGAGCCATCTGCAGACTTTGCCACAAACACAGTGTTGACCCCAGAGGTTTTGGTGCCTTGGGGAAAATGGGGAATTTCTGTGCCTCCAAGCACAAGTTTACTTACTCAGGCATAAAACACTGTTCTGTCACCAAAATATTGCTGCCTTCCATGGGTGCCTATTTTGCACACATCATTTGCTATTCTTCAGCACCTCAGAGGGAATATTTTCTACTAAAAATTTCAAGCAATTTAGGACTATGCACATCTTCTGTTCTATTCTTTCATTTGTCATTGAAATGCCTTCCCAATACTGCTAATATTTTGGAGAATATGGGTTGTCAGAGGTGAGGAATCTGGGTCAAAAGCTTTCCACTTCTCACTCAGTTGGAAACAAGATACTGAGAGTCTTAAACATTTATGCTGCTCTTACCATTTTGGCTAGACTTTTCAAAAGTGCCCTCCCCCACAACTTGTTTTGCGGGAGATGCTAACGTGGCTCCTCAAACATAATAGTTCTGTCAGCCAAGATGACAAATCTGCACCAACCATGAGACATGGCGATAACAACAATAAAAACAACTTCCCATTATCTAGATCATGAATGTGTACCCTGTCTTGCAAATTGATCATGGATTTGTCAATTAAGATGGGAGAAGCCACTCACCTGCCTTTTGCCACAAGAGCAATGGCTATGCATTTAATCATCTAAGCTTGGAAAAGAAGAGTGTGAAGGATTTCCAAAAATCATGTAGCCTTTCCTCATGTCACAAGGCAGGAACAGTGCAGTGATGTTTATCTCACAGGTGTTCATTAAACCTTTTCCGAAAGACTTACAACAATGACAATTCCTGACTGCTCATTAGCTTGCAGCAGAAAGAAACGTTATTTAGTTGATTTTGGATATTAATAATTTAACCTTTATTTTTTTATTTTTTCTTTTTTTTTTTTTTTTTTGTCTAGGTGGTGGTGCAAACCATGTCTATTACTGATGGCTTTAAATTTCTTATAAATCCCTGATTAGGACCTAAATTCAATGCTTGATTATCTGGCACTGAAGTATGGAGAATTTGCATTTATTTTCATCTGTTACTTATACATTATTATTGTTATTACTAGAAATGAGAGGAAAGGGTTAGGGTTATTTTATTATTATTATTATTCAATTAAGAATTTGAATTGTGTGTTTCGAATACTGAGACAAGGAAGAGTCACAAGGAACAGTTTTATTCATTAAAAACATGGCCAAATACTTTGCTAGTCAAAGTGACTTGGAGTAATCTTTATATTATCTTCAAAGACTTTTGATAGTCTTTATATCACCACAATCTTCATTTTTTCTTAAACATTTTAAAGACCTTTTTGTGACCTGCACTGTGCAGGCAGACCTCCTGAAAATTTATATAACTTAGTTTCAAAAAATTGCAAAAAATGGATACAATACTGTCCCGTGTTTGCACACAAGAATTTTTACAGAAAGAATAACATCATAGCCTTGAAAGAATATTTTCTCCACACACAGATAAACTTCCCAACTACTCATTCTAAGCATTTATAGGGATTAAGTATTTTTGAGTGCATAGCCCACAAATAATTTTCTGAAGTACATTTAAAAATATTCATAATGATTAGGCCATAAATAGATATATTACTAACATTCATTGGTCTGTGGATCAACAACTCAGCAGGGAAACGAGTACAGAGACATGAAAGCTGATTCAAGAAAGTTGCTGGGGGAGGAAAAACTTAATGAAGATCTAGTGCAGTTGAAGATGTTACAAGGATAAAAATCACCTAATTAAGGGATAATCTCTCCTACTTTGTAGTATTGGAGCAATAAATGAATGCAGAGATTGAGTAATCAACAAAGCTAAAATGTTTTTTTTAAACAATCTTCAAACTTGTTTAGCATGCTTGTGACAAAGCAGGCAAGATTACTCCAAATTCTCTGGTGATATAAATAAACACAACTCCATTGATCTTGTTGGAATTGCACCCTCTATGTCAGCACATATTTTAACCTAGTTTTCTTTCCTCCCTTTTGAGGGAGCTTACTTATTTTTCTTGGTGATTGTATGCTGGCTGTTCAAAAGGCTTGTAGAAGAGGAACTGAAATGGTGCAGTTATCAGGTACTAAGTGAGATTCCAGCCCTATCAAGTCCACAGAGAAACTACAGAGGCCATATTCTGCACCTCAGATGCATGGGATTGGTAAACCTATTTGTGAAGGGATGAAGTTAATACCTAAGTGTTAACAGATACACTTCTAAGTTAGTAATAAAGGCCTGATATTCCAGCAGGCAGAAGTTCTCATATATTCTATTAAAATCCAAAATACCTATGACAGTTTGAAAAGGAATGTCTTTATTTTAAGAAACATCTTCAAGGGATGCAAGACTCAAAATGCTGGCCTCTGCCTTCCTGGGTTAACTGGCTGTTGCAGACTGGTAGCATTGTGGTATCATACAGAAAAGAGCTTCCATTCAGTGAGAATAAAACAATGGGTTTCCTCCTTTCCTTCCTTAATTGAGGTTGGTATATGCTAAAACATTAAATATCCCTCCAGCTGTCTCTCTGAATCCAAAGTTGGCAGCTTCAGTCTATTGCTAGTTACCACAATTCAGAATTGCACGTGATTTTTTTCTTTTCCTAACTAAGTTAGATATTTTTCTTTACTCATCAAGGACTTGAGACCACTTAATTATGCTGAGGAGTGCCTCACTCTGGGTGTATTTCTATTGACATTTTACCCAGCTTATGTAGTCTGCCAGATACGTGGTTAGAGACTATATGTGATTAGGGGCTATTCTATCAGACTGTCATACGCTTTAAACAAGGGGTCACTTTTTAAATCATCTGTACTATATAAGGACATAGCCTTTGATTTAAAGGATAGAAAAAAAACATTGTTTAAATATACATAATTCTGTTGTTGCAAAGAGTTCATAGCGATGGATGTTTGGAAACTAAAATTCTCTGTTTGTGAGCCAGAGAGTTGGAAGGTAAAACTTGTATTCTCTCTCCTGCTCAGTGTGTATTTACTTTAAACCCAACTTCAAGGTAGAAACTTCACTATCCTGGAAAGACTAAAGAAAATATCTCTGGATATTGCTTTAAAGTTAAGCTTCCTTTAAGCAGGCACTGCTACAGGGGCTAAACGGTGTGTGTAACTGATGTTGAATAAGGTCTGTGTGAGTGTTAGCTGCGATCAGCAAATTCATTAAAGCACTCAGGTTAATACTAAACTCAGGCATTAAGAGATGAAAATGCACTCCCAGAGACTCATTTCTTTGAACAAATGAGTTATGCAAGTAAATAGCATTTGGCTACACAACTTTTACATGGAAAAGGTAGTACAAAAGGAGAGTCTAATTAAAAATCTAACTATTCCTTTTTCCTATGCCTGCATGCATGCTAGGGTTAGATAAGTATTTGTCGGTTGTTAGTTTTTTTAATCATGCAGTATTACTTTGCTGTTGTGCCAATAACCACTACCTTTTTCATTAGTTGAACCCTTTCTGGTAATGCCACACATCAGGATGTTTCCATGGAAACAATGGAGGAAGCAATATCTTGGACTGATACAATAATAGGGATGTAAAACCATAATTATAGTCCATAGTTAAAATCACAACCAAGTCCCTTTATAAGCTCTTATTTGGTATCCTTTTATTTCAAATGCACTCTTTAACTTGGGTTGCAGTATTATTTTGGTCTGAAATACTGCCAGGCTTAATCAGAAGGCACTGTGTTGGAGATAAGCAGTGTGAAGAAAGTAAGTCATGGCTTTAAATTACTTCAGAGTTATAATTTGTTAGAAATACCTTGCTTTGGATTTACCGATCAATACCAAATATTCCTTTGAGGTTGCCAGGACTCACACTGACTTCTTAATGCACATTCAAAACTGTGAGAACTGTCATGGCACAAAAAGTGACGTGTGTGCATTACTTAACAAATCTGCTGCCATGGTATTCTTAAATTCCACCTCAAAGAAAGTAGCAAGAAAGTATGAGAGAAGGCACAGGATTACTTTAGTTTATATTGCAGGAGGCAAAGGTAGAAGAATGCATGTATTGGGTGAGGGGGGAAAGCGGAAGCCAGGACACTGACATTTCCAAACAGTAATCTTTCCAAAAAACTTCAATTTTTACATCAGAATTTAAGTTATTTTATATTTTAATAGAGGTTCCTATTTATGAGGAAGTTGAAACCCCTGATACAGTCTATGAGTTTTTGTTTAAGATTCCTTGGATATTGAGAAAGCGTGAGGCAAGCCAGGATGTATTTTGTTTCCTTTGAGTTAATGGAGCATTAGACTGGCTTTTTAAAATTAGATAATCTAAAGATATAAAAGAAGAGTCTTGAGATAGGAAACTGAGGCATAGCCAAACCTTAGAAAAAATCTTGAGTTAAACCATATGTTTTTCTAACTATTAGAGTCACAGTGCAGAAGGGAAGTTCCTGTGCCTCAATCTCAACACATGGTTTTGAAGAAAGCATAGTACAGCATGTGTAACAAACAGTTTAATTAAAATTATACTCTTCAGCATTTTAAAATGCAGAAGTAAACTTTTTGAAGAGATACACCTACCAAAACAAAAAAATAAAAGTAACTATAAATTTGGAAGTGAATCGATAAAATATTTCCTGCAAAAATGTTAAATTCCTTTTTTTTTTTGTATGCAGTGTTATCTTTAAGTATCAACAGCAGTGAATGATCATACACATGCAAAAGCTAGGCATAGTGGACTGTCTATGTGAATATGGTCAGATCTCAAGGCTGAGGCCACTCTATGCTAAGAACATGCATTTCAATTATTTTGTCTGAGGTCATTTTGTTAAATTAGATTTTGACCACAGATGAAGATCAAAGATTCTAGTAGTGCTTAATTTTGGTAAAGTGGATGCAGACAGACGTTTAAAAAAGACAAGAAAAAGTAAAGGTTTTTGTTTTGTTTTGTTTTGTTTTTGAAATTGTGAAATCTGCATAGCATATGACTGAGATTACAGAAGTGTAACTCAGGTATACCTGACTCTGTGGCCAACATCGTTGTCCAAATGGTCCAGGGTGTAATAGTGGCCCTATTGGTTTCCGTGGTAATATTCCTTTTGAGTTCAGAAGAGTTAAGATTTCACCTTATTTCTGAATGTTAGTTTTTTGGACATATACAGCTTTTTGGCACAGATTTTTTTTTTTTATTAGAGGAAGCACTATTACTCTTGAATGGCATTAAAATATCCAAGGGCAGTAAGTTTCAGTAGTTTGGAAGCTTTGCTACATGTTTTACTGAGATACACATACTCCTGCAGACCTTTCCAACAAGTCCTCTAATCCCTCTGCTCCCTCCACTGGCTTCCCACAGAACTCTGCATTTGTCTGAAGGCCTTTATTCACAAAGCCTTGGATAATATTATTTAAAGATCAGTGAAATGCAAATCCCCAAACTGCCCTTGGCAACTTCATGCCTTGGGTTTCTCCATGAGGACAGTATGCAGTTGTAACTTGTATACAGCAGAAAACTTCTCCTGTAACTAGTGCAAACTGGCCCAAACAAACCTCAGTTCTTTTGCACATCTTCCTCTCTAAACACAAGAAGCCTGTCATTAACCTTGCCTTTTGGAATGCACATGCGGTCACATATATGCACCAATATTTTCATGGATGGAAGTTTAGCAAATATAAACCAATGCACTCAACTTTGGAAACATCTCATCTGGCAAGAAGAAGGTAGGGAAACAATTGCCATATATGTCTTCTTATTTAACACACTTGAAAAACACACAGTGAGTATAATACAAGTTGGCAATAAATATGATATGAAAGCCTGTATGGGAAAAGGTAATGAAATACTAGGTGGAAGGAGGTCAGTCAGATGGCCTGTCCTCCTGGTCTAAGGCAGGATGAATGGAAAGTCCAAATATAGATGAACAAATATTTCTACAGTAAGCCCAATCCTATTGTATTTTTGTACTTGTTTTGTACTGTAATACATATTCATTATTTACTTATACAAATAAAATACAAATAAAAAATAAATACTTTGTACTGCATTCATTGTACTTCAATGAAACATTGAAGTCAAAGTTTCCAGTTCAGCATTCTTCCTGAAAAAGTGTCTTCTTGGAGGCCTTTCCTCTTCCAAGGACATGTATGACAGTCAGTAATGAAATATACTCTGTCAGCTATCAAAATAAGGTTTTAGTATGCAGCTCTGTACAGAAATGGTTCAGCATTGTGGACATAAATCAGCTTTGCTCCACCAAACAATAGGCTCAGAGCCTGGCCAAAAACACCCACAACAAAATTAGCATCGAGAGTGTTGACCAGGGTAAGTATTCTGCTTTGTTTCAATGGAAACTGGCAGCGCTGTGAGCTCCAGAGGCCACTGGTTCTAATCGAGCTTGTCTCAATAGTTTCCTCCTCCCTGTCAGCAGCTGGACAAAAGCAGAATTAATGCCTAAGACCATCTGTACTAGCTCAGTACTGGGAAGAGGAGTTTCCATGAAGCCATGAGATAGACCTCTGGGAGTAGGCAGGATGCTATAACAAACAGCATGCTGACGGCAAGAGACAGAGACCTGGGGTTAGAAAAGGAGTTGTCTTTTGTGGCTACAGGCCTGAATGAAGTCATGTCTTAGCTGAGAATTTTATGTTCAACTTTGCTATTTTTGTTGTCTCTACTTAAAGTGAAGTGGTATACTTAATGTGTACTAAACAATAACTAAATTCTGAAACCTTGGTCCATGGTTACATCAGCCCAAATCCTGTATAGATTTCAGTATATACTTAGCTTGGCACATGTAAAAGATCTCATTCAATTCAAAGGTTTGATTGGCAGTGCCTGCAGCTACAAGCATATATATGTCTATAAGGACTCAGGGCAACATGTTCCTAGAACAAGAGCTGTCCTCCTGCCATGCATGTACAGTACCTATCTCAGGGAGATGTATCATTACCATGGAATAGCAGTAATGATGTGCTAGACCAGGAATTGCTCCGAGTTTGCCTTCCAGTAAGAAACTGACCCCATCTCAAGTTCCCAGCATTATCATAGAGCAATGGAATGAGATTATTGTTTCCTCTAATTTGAAAATTGTTGTTAGGGCCCAAATGCCCTCACTCAAATTCATTGTGATAGGTGCTGCATAGCAAAGAGTCATTTTTGTTTCTTCTCTAAGGAATTAATCATCACTGTTGGTGGCACAGGCACTAACCACTACCATCAGCTGAAAAGTTTATTATGGATTGCTTCTTGAAATAATGCATAACTTTTATTCGAAGTTTAAAGATAAATAAAAACAGCTGGAGTGAAAATACTATTAAACACTCTGATGAGCCCCATGATGTTCCACTTAAAGAAAAAATTCCTCTTGCTACATTTAAAGGACTTGTCTGCTGTGTTAAAGTTAGCTTTTCTTTCATGTGGGACAAGTGAAGCTGAAAAGGGAATTTACTCAAAACTGTGTATTGAAATTGCAGCTTACAGGAGCTTATGGTCGGTGCAGTTCCAAGAATCCTTCACTATTTCTATAATAAATGGTCCTTCAACTTATGCTTCCTCTGTAGCTTTCTAATTAGACTTGTTTTAAAACATTTTAATTGTTTGCTTTCTGTGGACAGACAGAACACCAAATGTTCTCAATCCTCTCATCTTTGAAAGTGACACTGCTCCATTCTGGGGATTTGGTTTAAATTATTAACAGAAGATAATCTCCATACACAAATAAAGGCTGTCTGGGACCAGCCATGGGATCAGAGTACAAGAAACAGCACATGCCAGCACACCCTGCATTTTCTGCACCCTACAACGGGGCCACGTTTCTGGCTGCAAAGAACAGCTGCCTGGAATTGAGGAAATGCCCAAAGAGTCCAGAAACAAAGAAACTCAAATGAAGTTGTTTGTTAGGAGCACACAGATAGGAAGAGTCTACAGAATACAGTTAGTCTGTAACTTTGCAAGTTATTGTAAAGCATCACTCAGGTAGAATAGTATTTGTTGAACTCTTTAGTTTCTTACAAAATGTTTTTCATTGTCACATCTAATCACTTTCATGTAATGTATCGACTGTTACGAAAGGTTCAGTTTTTCTGTTTCTTGAGGATACCCTAAAGACCGGACTTGCCTCTCATGCAGACAGCAAGCGTCAAGAAACCAGCTTCTGGTGTAGCCAAAGTGCACGTGTGACCCTGCAGGCTGGATCATGCTATCAAGCATAATCATCACATAAGCTGCATACAGACTGATGGTAGGTCAGCAGATGATGGGATGCTAAGCATGCCACACTTGCAGTTGACTTGATGTGTCCCTCCAGGAAAAATTCAAACCACCTCTCAGGAAGGGCAACAATATCTCATGGTGAAATATAGCAGAAGCACAAAGGATAATGAAACGGTGCATCTCCTCACTTCCCGCTCAAGGCAAAAGCCTCACTCTTTGAGCCTTGGAGGTTGTTGAAACTTCAAAACCTGCCCTGAATCTCAAAGTAACACTATCTTCTACTAGAAGAAGTTTTTTTCAACCTCAGAACATTGCCTGTATGCATTTCCTCAATAAAGACAAAATTGAAAGCATGGATTTTTCATCTGTGTTTAGATGACTGTATGTTTGAAAAAACTCAGATTTCATACCTTTGAAGTTTTTTTGCTACTTCACAAGGAATTGATTACTCTCTACAATAAGGGGTCAAGACTTCTTCAGGCACTCCAGAATTGCTTGGTGAATAAGTATCCTGAAATTCAGTGCCAATGTCCTGGTGACTGGAGGACACAGAAAGCCTAGATCCAAGTTGTTTAAGACGGCTTCCCAGACTGGTGCTGTCTTTCTCACAGAGGATTTATGACAACTTCTCACTGCTATTTGTTCTCTTTTCTGGTGCAGCCTGCAAGGTTTTCAGGGCTAACAAAGCAACTAGTAGGATTTACTAGTTATCATGTAGAATAGTAGGACTTAGAAATTTAGGTGGCAGCTGAGAGAAAGGATAGCTGACTGAAACGCAGCACTACAGGTTTTGGGTAGTTTGCTGTGTTTCTCATACTTCTATTAGTTTGCTTCCGGGAAGTCCAGCTACATGACCATGCCAAGCAGCATTAGCTGTTTTTCTTAGGCAGAAATAAGTAGAAAGATCAGAGTAGAGAGCAGACAGTTTTGACTAAAAAGGAAAAAAAAAAACCCCAAACAAACAAAAAAAAACCCCAACATTTTTATTTTTATTTTGCCAGTAATTCTTCTGAATAACTATCTTCATGTTTCCCCTTTTGGATATACAGGGTTTACTGGAAGATTTCTATAAGCCTGTTCATCATTAATATGATACCTATGCGTATGGTAAACCAAGAAGAAATTAAATAATTTGATGCTGAATCCTTTCACCACTTCTTTTACTCAAGTTTCACTTTGAAGGAATTCTAAGTTACTGTTTTAGCATTTCTTAAATGAATAAATAAAAAAACGAATAAAACTGAAGAGAAAGAAAACTAATAAAAAAAAGAAACAACCTAAATGCAAACATTTCAGAGCTGGATTTTTCTTTCTTTAATTTACAGTACCCCTCATCTTACTAAAGATGTTTTGGATGTTTTACCCTGAAGATGCCCCTGTGCTCAACTTTCAACATACATTTTTCTTATAAGTTAAATACTTCTATTTAACTTCTTGTAAAGTCACTGCAAAAATGAAACTTTCTAGTTCTAAGAATCTTCACCAGTATTTCCCCAAAGCATTAATTTTTACAAATACTTTATTGGATCTTATATTACAAGCCTCAACTGTGTCTATATGGTTATTCTGTTTTGTGTTTTTTTTTATGCAGTTCCTTGAAGCTTCGGTTTTTTAAGGGTCTGCTATCTGTGAAAAATAGCAGCAATTTAAAATCGCTTCTGTTGGGATTAAATTTCAAAGCCATTGAAATCATATGGGAAATGCCAATACGTTCGGTGGAGAAACTGGGAGTGGGTTACTGTCAGACTGGTAAAGAACTTCATCTTTATTGCAAATATTGCAGGTTTTCCCCCAATTTACTAGATTCCAGAGCTGAATTTCAACCACTATCATTGTGCCTTATGTAGAATGAGATGAAGTCTGAGTTTAATTGTCTGATAAAACTGTCATAATGCAAAGGGTTATTTAAAAACTATATTTGAAATCAGATTTGCATAGGGAAGGGAAATTTGCACATTGTTTTTTCTCCTTATAGCTGTAATACCAAAGAAGAACAATGGCACTCTCCTTAAAACACCAAAAGGTAGCTGGGGGGAGAATAGTACCAGGGCTTTAACCACGGCAAAAAGGGGAAACATGAATATGCACAGTGGAGGAAGGGAATATAACATGTCTCTGACTAGAACTGGCAGATACGCTTTCTTTATACATTAAGAAGCACAGAAGGAGTGAGCCTCCTGAAGGACATTGGCTTCAACAGGCTTCAGTGAGAGTGTGAAGAGCCTGAATAAAGACTTCAAGACTGGGCCTTGTTCTCTAAAGGAAGAGAGCAGTATAAACGTATGTCCCCATTAGATGCACTGTATACAGAGAGAGGAGTTAGAGTTATAACAGTAGCATGCTTTCCTCCTCTCTCAGCTGTGTGATCAGAGAGGTCAGAGCCTCCCTGTTTGCTGCGAACAATGCCTTGGAGCAGCAGTCAGGAATCTGTCACTCCAGAGCCACATGCTGCTCTTTGGAAGCAAAATCCTTCCAGCCTCTGGCATCAGAACACTTGGGAAAGAACTGGGGGAGAAGGAGAAGAGGGAGAAAAAAAGGGGAAAAAAAAAATTTAAATAAAAAGGCAGAACAGGAAAGAAAGGAAGAAGTGCAGTCACCATTTCTGATATCAATTCATTACATCTCCTCTTTGGTACCATCTTCTATAGAAACTGTGAAGTTCTTCATAGTAAAGTTGTTAACCAAGTGCAACTGATCACAAACAACATTTTGTTCTTCTGCCTGAAGTGCACATGTTTTCAATTCGCTTGATAGCTGTGATTGATGCCACCAAAGAAACATGCTCAGAATACTGTCCCTAAAAAAAAAAAAAATCACTTGGCAACAAAACGCATTTTCATAGCTGGTTCTTCAGTGAGAGTCAAGTAAATGGTGCATTTCATCACTGTTTTCAGCTGTGAATCCATTAAGATCACTGATGCACTTTCAGAGGCTGGTTTAAGAGAATGGAGAAGAAAAAGGCCAGACTGAAGGAAAAGAGCTTTAAGACACCTGGATTCCCCTGGGAGCCATTCGTCACATTGTAACAGAGAGGTCCCAGTCAGATGCTCCTGCAAAAGCCCAGCTCTTGCCTTTAGTTTGGAGAGTGTATGGTCTTATTGAATGGGTTTCTGTAGCTTAGAGGAGACTAGAACTTGCCCCTGAGAGACTGTGTACAGACCTTCTTGCTAGTGGGAGCAAGCCAGTCACAGAACATGGAGAGAAGTATTATTTACCGTATTTGAATCTTGAATTGGTTTCCGGCACTCACTTCATCCAGAGTTTGGGGGGTGGTCAGGTGCTGATTGTTGGTGCCAGCTGATTTCAAAGAAACACTGAAAAAAAGGCTAGACAGACACCTGGCAACAAAGGTTGTTGACTTTAAGCTGCCTTAAAGGATGATGCAACTGCTTTGTTTGACTGCCAGGTGATAAGATGCATATGAAATTCCCCTTGTAAATTACCCAGATAAAAGTGATTCTTGTCTTCTTGGATTGATCCTTTTTTTAATGGTTCAATCATGTTGAAGGCACAGCCTTATTTTGGAGTTGGTGAGGAATTCTGTTGCCCAGGAGAAAGCCCCAGGAAGAATTCCTACACCTTCCTTCCTGGGCAAGAGTCCAGGCTGCTCTCTTGTGTCTGCCTCCTGTGGTTTGTCCAGAGAGTATCCAACAGTCTAAAGGGAGGCTAAAGGCAGGCAAAAGGTGAAATGGTTTTGTATGGCTGGAAATGCAGGAACTGAATTTTGGTTCTGGTCAAGAGCTGCTTTTTATCATCATCTTTCCCCTAAGGCTACCCTCTGTCCCACATCCTGGCAAGACGTCAGGACAGACTCTGGTCAGAAGGTAAGTGAAAATATCACTTGTATAACAAGTGTAAGGACTGTAAAAGCAAAATACGATTCATAGTTACCGAGCAGTGTCAGGAAAGGGAGTGTTGTAAGGCACACTCTAAAGTGGAGAGCGATCTATATACAACATATAAGGCCAAATTTATCTGAAGATTGTCCTTAATTTGCCAGTCCTTTTTGGCACACTTGGTTCTAGCTGAGATGACTATAACTCCCAGTTAAAAAATGATTTGCAATTGAAATATGATAAAATAGCTTGCTAATGCCAGGGAGAGCACTCTGCTAATGTTATTTATTTCAAGTCTGAAGTTTCTCACGAAAGAAAGAAAAAGAGAGAGAAAGAAGAAGGAAGGAGGAGAGGGGGCTTTTTTTTTTTTTTTTTATGTGTTTGCCTTCACGGCTTTGGAGTGCTCACTAATTCCATCTGTCCACAACAGAGCCATTGGAACGGCGAGAAAAAGCATTTCCATATGTGCAAATTAGCATCCAGCCTCTCTTAATCTGTGCAGTGCTCCTCTGAAGTAGATGGCGCGGATGGCTGCCAAACCCACTAATGGCATTCAAATAAAGGACTTTATTGGCTTTAACTGCCACTTTTCTTTTCTTTTTTTTTTTGTTTCTTTTTTTTTTTTTTTAAGATAGAGAATTCGTTCCCATTCCTATTTTATTTTTGTTCTGATATTGTCACTTTGTACTTTTACCATTAAACAAAAAGAAGGTCCTGTGCAGCTCTTTAATGCGATCTGCTTTCTCCTACAGATGCATTCTTTTACTTTCTAATGAAACCTCACCATTAGTTATTACATTGTAATCAACACCTAAAGCATATCATTCCCACTTTCAGCCAGTTTGTCTTTCTCAAGAAAGCTCTTCCTCTTTTCTCTGCTGCTCAACAGCAGAGACAAGGCTGAGATGAGAGACATCTTGCTTGGGATCCTGCCCGCACTGTGAGTTCATATGAAAAGGAATCTGTTTGTTTGCTTGTTTTCTTGCTTCTCAAATTATTTTTCAAGGTCTGGCACATTCACAGCTGCAGCCGAGGACAAGTAAAGGTGCCAGCGGCATCCTACTCAGGGTCACTGTCCCCACGGGTGGTTCTGCACCCAGCAACAGCTACCATTTGTGGTATGTTTTGAATTTTGAACTGTTTGATTACTTTAATGGAAAACAAAGGATCTCATTTAATCCTAAGAAAAATGTAGCCCTCATAGCAAAAGTGTCTCTCCCATTTTACTAAATCAATCTATATTTTCACCTGTCAATCCTTGTCCTACTTCTGGCAAGGGTTAGGTAACCACACCTGAGAGGCCTTGTAATCTCAGAACTTGCTGAAAATACCATAGTTGCTAATCCTGACTTGACTAGTGGTGCCAGGAATAAAACCACAGTCTCTAGTGCGTAGCAGACTCCATATGTTAGCCCCCTAGTCTGCTAAGTCACCACGCCAGCCTAAATTTGAAACATTTCTAAAGTGTTATACAATGTTGTAATAATGTTTTTACAAAACAAAGGCTGAGTTACTGGAAGCCATATTCATCCAATCAGCATCTTATTGAAAGAGGAATCTTGATGGTAGCAGTGGTGACACAGGCTATAAAAAAATAATTTTTTAAAAATTGCACTAAAGTCTTTAAAAGGGGAATACCGACTTATTATGGAGTGGAAGTTGGAAAAGCTGCTGCAGAAAAAAAAGTAAGTCTTGGGTGAATGTTATCTCACTTTCCTGAGGAAAAGTGCACCCAAAAATCCTCAAGCTGAGAATACACTTTACTTAATTAAAAGCTCATAATTGCTGAAATGATACTTACAAAAACAAGAATGGACACTGATAAGTATGCACTGAGCAGAGCCTGTCCAAACAGAAATTCTTCTAAATAAGAAGAACTTTCCCAAAATACTATCACTGCTACTTGTTGCAGAATTTTTCCCATGTAGGAAAAAAAATCACAAAACCAAACCAAACTGATTACAGATCGACCGTGCACCCCAAACTTAGGCCTGCATCATGAATGATATTCAGAGGGGATAAATCTAACATTGTTTTTAGGTTTTCTGTAAGATTCGAAATCCTACAAATATTTAAGCAAGTATCTAATATTGTTTCATGGATAATGTAGTTCTCTTTAGTGATGTTAGTTAAGTACCTGTAAGAGATGATGGTGGAAAAACAATTAAGGTATTATATAAATCTATATGCATCACATTAGTTTTTAATTTATATATATCTTTGGAGCATAAAAAGCTTAGACTTACTATGCCAGCCATGAGATGGAAAGATCACTACACCGAAGAAGTTAGTTAACCAAGAAGTTAGTTAGAGATAGTATATAATTAAAGCCAAATATAAATTGTATATTTCATACAAATACTTTTGTGAATAAAAGATACAATGTTAGCCATGTTTACTATCTTTTGCCTGGTTTTCTCCCTGTTTTACTCAAAGAATAGGTATTATGTTTGGATTGATGGGACAAGGCCAATTGCATGATGTCTAATAAGGCTCAGTGCTGAGTCCTGTACTTGGATCACGACAACTCCATACAACACTACAGGCTGGTGGGAGTGTGTCTGGAAAGATGCCGAGCAGAAAAGGACCTGGGGGTGCTGATTGACAGTCAGCTGAACATGAGGCTCCTTGTGCCCAGGCAGCCAAGAAGGCCAGTGGCATTCTGGCCTGTGCCAGCAATAGTGTGGTCAGCAGGACCAGAGCTGGGATCATCTCTCCGTACTCAGCACTGGTGAGGCCGCACCTCAAATGCTGTGTCCAGTTCTGGGCCCCTGACTACAAGAGAAACATAGAGGCTCTGGAGAGTGTCCAAAGAAAGGCAGCAAAGCTGGTGAAGGGTCTAGAGCACAAGTACTATGAGGAGTGGCTGAACAACTGAAATTGTTTAACCTGGAGAAAAGGACGCTTAAGGGAGACCTGATTTGAAAGGAGGCTGTAGTGAGGTGTAGTACTTCTCCAAGTAACATGCAATAGGAAAAAATGAAATGGCCTAGAGTTTCACCAGGGGAGATTAAGATTGGCTATCAGGAAAAATTTCTTCACCAAAAGGGTTGTCAATCATTGGAACAGGCTGCCCAAGAAAGTGGTTGAGTCACCATCTATGGAGGTATTTAAAACACATGTAGATTTAGAGACCTGGTTTAGTGGTGGGCTTGGCAGTGTTAACAGTTGGACTCAATGATTTTTAAAGGTTTTTTCCAACCTAAATGATTCTATGTTTCTGTGTTCAGTGGTCATAGTGCTCATGTACAGAAATTAGTTTTCCAAAGGCTTTCTCAAATACCTCTAGAGTACATTTATTAATATTTATTTTCCAAAAATATTTACACCATGAATTTGATTTTTAATACCTATCTGTACAGGTAATCTAACTATTTAAAAGAGTCCAGGGCACCATGCTGCTAGGTGTTATGCAGATGTTGAGGAGAAAACAGGTTTTTATTTAAAGGGATTACAGTCTTAGCTGTCAAGACAGATGAAGAGCTTACAAGCATTGTGTAAACTATCTTCCAGTAACCACAATCAAGAAATAATTCCTCATGATTTTACTAGTGATTTCACTAGTGAGCAATCGAGCACACAGTGATAATACTGAGGGTCACTTAAGGTAAATGATGCTTAAATGCAGGGGAAAAAATCATCAAATTATCTTACTTGCTATGAATCACTCATTAATCTCTATTTGCATTTCTTATGGAAAAGAACTTTAACTACCTGATCCGCATGTGCAAATAATAATTATTATTAAATAATGAAAGTAATGCAATTATTTAATAATGCAACAATATCAATCATTGCTCTTATTAATAATAAATTATAATAAGTCTCTTAGAACTATGCATGGTCCCAAGCTGCAACAGTCAAAGACAGATCTGAAACATCTGTTTGGATTTGTAGTTGCTGTTCGTTCTATATCAGCCACCAAGTCACAGTTCAACATACATATTCCTTGACATTTTGGACTTCAACTCCACCACCACACTTTTTCTTCTCCTGGCACATCCGTAGCTCTGAAATAAAAAAATGAGAAACTGTTCAGAACACATGGAGTTTCAAACTCCCTCTCCTTAATGATTAGAGTAACTGAGTAATTTAGGTGTTATGATCCTCATTTTACACCTAAAGAAATGAAGGCTGAGAGAATAAACAACAAGAAAGTCAGCGATAAAAGCAGAACTGAGTCTCAGGTTACCTTCTTCTTTCCATGATCTTTTTGCCTACATAAGTTTAGCTGACAACACAAGCCAGTATGAAATTTTATCTTCATAAATAGTTACATGAAAAATATTTTGTTTCTAGGGAAAAAATCATTCATCATGGCAACAAGATATTGAATCAGACCCATTTAATCATATATGCTTCATATGCTATCTTTCTGAAGGATTACAAGAGCACATATAAAGGTAGTATAGTTAGGTCATGGCGTTTATATGTCTGAGTACTTTCTAAAAGCAAGATCTAAGCAGGTGTTGAAACCATAAAAGTGCTTTAAAACAATTAGAAAAAGTACTTAGTTGAAACTGTTTCAAAATATTTTGAAAATTCAGTCTGATATTCTGTAAAATCAGTTTCCTTACTTATAATTTAAATTTGATGGTTATGTAGTTTTGTTTGGTATTCTTGTAAAGATTCTTAAGAGTCAGGGCAAGAGGCAATGAAAGGCAGGAGAAACATAGTAAGTAGTAGTAAGTAATATATAACTTCAACTTTTATGTAACTAAACATAATTTCTCATGGTCCCTTTTCTGCTTTACAAAAACATTCTCTCTTCAGACATAAACCCACAAAGACTGATGCAGAGACATTTTCTATAAAGCACAAGTGAGGTGAAAAAACAATTTCATAACTTCACCTGCGCATGCGTAGCAACACAAGAGGCTTTTCCTTTTTTTCATAACTTTTTTTTCTCACAAATGAAGCTGATAGAAATTTTGTCAGCACTGGTGTTTCTGCAGCATACATATCCAAACACATGCGTGACCAGCAGGTCAAAGGAGGTGACCCTGCCCCTCTGCTCTGCTCTTGTGAGACCTCACTTGGAGTATTGTGTGCAGTTCTGGTGTCTTCAACATAAAAAGGACATGGAACTGTTGGAACAAGTGCAGAGGAGGCCCACGAGGATGATCAGGGGACTGGAGCACTTCCCGTATGAAGATAGGCTGAGAAAGTTTGGGCTGTTCAGCCTGGAGAAGAGAAGGCTGCATGGAGACCTTATAGCAGCCTTCCAGTATCTGAAGGGGGCCTATAGGGATGCTGGGGATGGACTCTTCATTAGGGGCTATAGTGATAGGACAAGGGGTAATGGGTTCAAACTGAAATAGGGGAAGTTTAGATTGGATATGAGGAAGAAATTCTTTACTGTGAGGGTGGTGAGGCAGTGGAATGGCTTGCCCAGGGAAGTTGTGAATGCTCCATTGCTGGCGGTGTTCAAAGCCAGGTTAGACATAGCCTTGGGTGGCATGGTTTAGGGGGAGGTGTCCCTGTACATGGCAGGGGGATTGGAACTATGATCTTAAGGTCCTTTCAACCCTAACTATTCTATGATTCTATGATTGACAAACACAGGCACTCATGCATAGATGAACAATGGCAGCAGCAAAAGAAAAAATAAGTTAAAAATTGTGACTCTCATTTTAAATCCAAGTCTCTAACTCCAGTGGAGTTGGGCTAATTTACACCAGCTGAGAATGCTCTTATATTTATTTTAGAAAAGATGCAATTTTGTCCTAACAAGCAGTTTGTAAGGCCTACTTGATTGATTTAGTTGACTCTGGCTTTATTACAACTTAATGTGTTCACATCACTATTGTTAAAGTTGTTTCAGCACTTCTATTATTACTGCCTAGTTTTTGGCATTTAGAAGTTTATAATAATAATGACAACAGTATTTTGTACTTTTATAGCATCTTTATCCTGAAGAACTCGATGAGCTCTGCAAACAATAATTACTCCTTATAACCCCTTGGTATAGCAGATTATATTGTAGTACATTTTACTAGCAGTTCAGATTCTGATCTCAGTTCACATCAGTGTACATGCAAACTATCTACACTGCAAATGTGGTTTGGATTCCTTCTGAAATAAAAACAAAAGCAAAACGTTCTTTGGAAAAGCTGCCGCTACCCTTGAACAAAACGTTATAGCCCTGACTCCCTTCCCCAGTACTAATTTTTAAAACACTGTGTTTGCTCCAGCACCCACTCTCCTCTGTGCTCACTGTAGCAGCAAAGACTTGGGGAAGCAGATGATGACACATTCACTTCTATAAAGAAAAGAAAAATTCTCCGGGCTCTATGGAATCATTTCTTCTTATTTATACTGGGGTCTGTACTGCAAAAGAAAAAATAGATATAAAAAAAGTTGTTGGGCAATCTGGAGCAAGATGCTTGTTACTTTTAGCAGAAATAAGAGAGCTTCTGAAGCTGGTTTCTTTTATGTTAGTGAACAACCTAGTCCTATATTTGGTATTTGGACTATACAGCCAAACATACTTCACTTTGAAACTCAATCACATGTGGAAATCACACCCTTTCTAACATTCCATGAACTGATAAAAAATTGGATTTGTTCTGAATCTTTTCACACCATTAGGAAAAAAAAATAAAAAAACATGCAGAAAGACCTTATCACTAGGATTTATTTTCATTCACTGATGTGAACTACAACAGCAACAGTAACAACAAAATAAAACAAAGAAAAAGCTCTGAATTTAACTACCCAGAATGGGAACTGTAAATAAATTGGTTTCTTTGATGTACGTTGGGAAAACAAGCTAGTTAGTTAGAGAATATTTTTATTTCAGAACAATCTGAAATTTGTATTTTAAAAATACTGAAATATTGACACGTAATATATTATTTCATTACCTTTTTTTTTTTTTTTTAAAGTCTATTTTGGTCTAAAAAATGTCAAGTTACATTTTTTTGAACCAAAAAAATCATAAATTCTAAAACCAAAACTCTTCCTTTTATAAATAGTTCAAGTCCACTGGAAAATGCACTAATCTGGAAAAAGAAAATCAGCCTAAAGAATTCTGTTCTGACTAGAGTGTTATACAATCACTTTTATCATTAGAAGAAATATAGATACATTTACACAATTCAAGATGAATTCTCTATCATTTCAGCCCTTATAATAAAACTTTTTACAAAAAGGGAAAAGACACATTAGATAACCTGTCTGAGCACAGATCTGACATATGCAAACTTGAATGAGCTGTGTTAATCATTGTGGACTCCTCTGCTATTAGAATTGGTACCAGACAAGAACTTTAAGTATGTCAACACTTTTCAGTGACAACTACTCTCATGCCCTTTTTGTAGCAATTTGACAGCAGACGATAATTCAATTTGCTGTCCTACCATCCCCACTGCCACTGGAAAGAAAACATCTTTGTCAGGCTGGTAAAAAAATAAAAATAAAAATTGAGGTTTCATGGAGTAAAAGTCACAGCTTAAACATGAGGGAAAGCCTCAGCCCCAGCGCTGAAGCCAGCGGATACTCTGCCCTTTATTTCAAAAGAACCTGAATCAGCCATCTCAATACACGAAACAAGTGGAGTGGAAATCTTTCAAAACTTTCCAAGGAGTTGGATTTCTGTATTTTGGTCTCATCTTAGAGAGCAGCACAAGTATGGTTCTACAGAATTTTGAAAATACCTCACATCAATCAATATTTGAAAAAAATAATAAATACCATGGTCTAGATATTGGACATTAGAAGATCATGCTCTGATCTGGGAAACTGAAATAGTCGACTGATTTGAACCAGTGGGGACAATCTGTCTGAAAACAGACGGTCTATACCCCTGTGAGTGGTGCTGATTACCTGTAATTATAGCTGCTTACAGTTTATTTAAAATCATGTCCTCTGGATTTGGACAACAAAAAAAAAACCCTGAAATAAATATTAAAGAGAATCTTTGGTGATCAATTACTTTTTGGAGTTAAACAGACAACTATGCCTATGGGAGGTGTCCCTGCCCCTGGCAGGGGGGTTGGAACTAGATGATCTTAAGGTCCTTTCCAACCCTAACTATTCTATGATTCTACATAGGCAAAAAAAAAAAAAAAAAAAAAAAAAACACCACAAAATAAATGAAAAAAAAATAGGGAAAAAACAAACAAATGAAAAGTCCCACCCCCCAAAAGAAATTGCAGAGTTAATATTTTGGATTGGTCTATTTGCTAGTTCAGACTCTGATTTAAGTGATAATATTATCATAGTCTGCAGGAAAAATAACATCATTTAGGCTTCAGATTGTTTATGTTTACAAACTGAAAAACGGCTGCAGTACATTCAATTCCGAAGAAACATACAGCAATCTTAACTCTATCGCTTCTGACTGGAGTGTAAAACTCAAATCAATTACTTATAAACATTTGTAATAAGATTAATTTAATTTTTTTCTTAAACAAAGAGGGTAAATTAAAAGAATCAGCTTATTCCTTCCTACTTTGTAGTGACAAGATTAAAAATTAAATTTATACATATTTAATTTCTACATAATAAAGCCTTTTTGCAAAAAAGAAAAAAATACCACAGTTCATCTAATTAAATCAAAGAAAATTGCCTGCAGCAATGCTACAGTATTACAATTAGATGTCTGCCAAAACCAGCTGTTTGAATTCTTAAACACCACTCCAGTCTTAAATACAAAACATGTTTTTCATCATTTTGTGTGATATCACTGAAATGTGGAGTTTTTTCATCACTATTACGTAAGCCTGGAATGCCTTGCCAGACTCATTACATATTTTCTTCTGTCTTGAAGGAAATGCTGGATGAAGTAAACGCAGAATAGTTTTGCTTTGTTCTCCATAATTCTACTCATTAATACTTTGGCATATAATGTTATGGAAATGAAACAACACAGTTAAAAAAAAAAACCTCTGCATTAAAAATTCATTTTTTTGTAATTATTATAATTCTTGTAATTCCTAAATAGTCTTTGGAATTAGATATGAAAAAAATAAAAATCCGAGAGACATCCACTGCAAGTAGTTGAGGATGAGTATTTACAAAAATTTAGGCTATCCATGTTTACTATCCTTACACAGCCTGATTAGTAAATACAGTTTAGATTTAAACTAATATCTGCACATCCAGATCCCAAAGGCCTGAACCAAATGCTGAGCTCAGCCCCAGGCTTCCTCTGTGACCTGTGCAAGTCCTAATTTTCCCCGTGTCTGTAAAATGACAGAATAATACTTCTTACCTGACATGGGTGTTGTCAGGCTAAAATCCACAGAAGAGTATCAGACACTCAGATACTAGATGTAATAAGGATAGATAAGGAGACAGGCTGAAAACAGTAAAGACTGGATAAATAAGTTGCTATGCTACAGTAAAGGCAATTCATTTAAGCATTGTTTAGTGGAAAGAGAGTTGAGTTACAAGTTACTGTTGACTGACAGATGCAAAAATGTACTCCAAAAGCCCTAAGCTAGATTTCAGCAAACCCTACACCTTCAATTTAAAGAACAATCATATTTTCAAAGCTTTGTGGAATATAACCAGTAAAACAATAAAGATAATATGCAAGTGATGACTAAGGTTGTATGTGCTAGGACTTTCCTACGTGATCGTAAGTATGAAAACTAGAACAGTATGCACCTTATCGTCTTCAATCTGTCTTACTCCTGTCTTCCAAGTTCTTATGCTCCATAGAACAAGTATGTCTGTTATCTCCACTGAACTCTCCCAGGTCACATACAGGCATGCTCCCTTTAGATTCTTCCAGTTGACTCAACTGAGCCTGGGCTAAGATTAATTTGTATTCATATCTCCAGGGAAAGTTCTCATTGATCATCTGATGATACCACTTCTCCTGACCTGTATTGAGGAAAATGTTCATACTGCAGTTTTATGCCTGTCTGACAAAAAATCCATGTTACATACAGGCTCAGGATCATGAGACCTTGCAAACAACTTTGCACAAACATATATGTTTGTGATGTCTTTCTCTAGATATGAGACAGATGTTCTGCACTCTGCACTTACCTTTCAATATCTTCCATAAGATCAAAGCTGTTTAAGGTGGGAAAAAAATCAAACAAACAAAAAAGTAAAACCATCCAGGAAAATGGTTTAAATGGATTTATTTATTTTTCTTTATTCCCTAGATTAGGTGCCTGTCTTGGTTTAAGCCCAGCTGTAACTCAGAACCACTCAGACGCTCTCTCACTCACCTCCTTCCTCCCCCCTCTCTCCCGGAGGGATGGGGAGGAGAATCGAAATAATGTATCTCCCACGGATTGAGATAAGAACAGTCCAGTAACTAAGGTATAACAAAACCCACTTCTGCTGCCGCCAGTAATAATAATGATAAGGGAAATAACAAGGGAAGAGAATACAACTGCTCACCACCTGCCAACCGATACCCAGCCTGAGCCAGCAGTGATCTAACCCCTTTAGGTCACTGCCCCCAGTTTTTACATCCTGGGCATGACATGCTGTGGCATGGAATACCTCTTTGGTCAGTTTGGGTCAGGTGTCCTGCCTCTGCTTCCTCCTGGCTTCCTCCCCTCCCTGGCAGAGCAAGAAAAAAGACCAAGAAAGTCCTTGGTCAGAGTAAACATTACTGAGCAGCAACTAAAAACATGGGTGTTATCACCGCTGTTCCCAGGCCAAAAGTCAAAACCACAGCCCTCCACCAGTTACTAAGAATGAGAAAAAACGACTGCTACTGCTGAACCCAGGACAGTGCCACAGGCAGGTGCCAGTCCTCTGGTCAAGTGAGC